>CM065677.1:2757402-3357402 GCA_033220385.1 Triplophysa yarkandensis | reverse complement strand
GAAAGTAAAAGATAGTCAAAAGATCAATATGTAGGGGACCAGAAAAGTTAGGACATTCAGAGTAACATTAGGTATTTATAAAACATTAAGTGTTTATAAAAAGTCCAGCCAACATATTTATGAATATAGATAAAGATATTGTCTCAAAATAAACATAAATAAATGTTAGTGATGGAGAAAGGGAGGGATGTACAAATATGGGCTTTGTTACAGTGGATAATTCTTATTATTCACCTCTCAAACATATATGCTTCAATTTCACAACTTCCTCAAGCACTTGTCCTCAAAAAGTCCCTTCCACCATTTTGAAATAAGTCAACATCAAATGAAATATTCAAACAGCTCTATATTCCCCAATTCATTTTGACATCACGGCAGATGACTGAACTGTAGTGTGTGGTGTATTCATTATTTTGTGAATAATTCACGAAATAGTGTATAATACAGCAATTAGGTTCAAATATTTTAAAACATAATGAGGGAATTTAGTGAGGGAAGGGATTTGTCTGTGTCTGAAATACAAAAGCAAGTTATTGCAGAACATTGCAGGCAAAAACAACACCTTTAAGCAGAAATGGTTTCTGTTTATTTACATTTAAAATTATTCATTTCGCAGATGCTTTCATCCGAAGCGACTTACAATTATTATGCAGTTGCCTATTATCACTGCAGAGCAAATGGGGTTAAGATGCCTGGCTAAAGAGCACCTCAGTCATTTTCTGCTCGCAAGTGGATTCAAACCTACAACCTTCTAGTCCAACTCTTTAACCACCAGACCACGGCTGATCCCGACAGCTAACAAAACTTTTATTTCCAATGAAAAGGCATTAAGAAAGCAGAGGGACTTTTTTGTTTAAAGTGTATGCAATTACGCTACAAAAACTTCTGGTTACGAATTGTAAATTTAGTTCCCTGAAGGAGGGAACAAGATATTGTGTTGAGACTGATACATCTGAGCCTATTAAAAAGGCAAGTTAATTTGGCGAATGACTAAATTCATGTCCCTGCCCAAGGAAAAGAGTATAAAAGGGGACGGAAGAGATCATTCCTTCCCTTTTTTGCTAAGGAATCTAGTTGACTTCCCCACACAATCCGGCTGTGTCCTTACATCAAGAGGAGCCGCAGAGGCTCTATGAGCGTCATTAACTTCCTATGGGAACCAGTATGGTATCCACAGAGCTTCCTCTCAAAGTTGAGAGACTCACACCGACGAGTTACAGGCGCCGGCCTTTCATCCTATCATACTGGTGGGGAAACCGCCTATCTAGTGACACTATGAAAAAGGTTACCCCTCTAATCGAGGGCCAACTCTGGGTAGATTACATCCCACATATGTGGGGGGATATCATGTGAAGAAAAAACTCGACAAACTTGGGGAATAACACCATGGGAAGATAGCGTGCAAATCCACTTTACATTACATTTACATTTACAATTAGTCATTTAGCAGACTCTTTTATCCAAAGCGACTTACAATAGTCGAGGAGACAATGAAGCGTTAAATAGCCGATACAACAATAGGTTAACAAGTGCTACAACAATGCTACAAAGTTACACAGAGAGAGAAGTTACAAAAGTATTTTTTTTTTTGATAGAGTGAGTAGGTTTGAAAAGAAGTGAGTTAGTGAGTAAGGTGTAGCCGGAAAAGATGAGTTTTTAGGTGTTTTTTGAAAATAGAGACCGAGTCTGACAAGCGTGAAGCCAGAGGCAAGATCGTTCCACCATCGAGGAACTGAAGCAGAGAACGTTCGAGAGAGAGATTTCCTACCCTTTTGAGCTGGTACCACAAGTCTCAGCTCATTTGCGGAGCGCAGAGATCTTGAGGGCCTATATCTTTGCATTTTCATGAGTTAAGGTAAGTGGGTGCTGAACCGGTGGTGGTCTTGTAGGCAATGAGAAGACATTTAAATTCAATGCGAGCTGCTACAGGAAGCCAGTGTAGTTTTATGAAGAGAGGTGTTACATGGGTCCTTTTTGGTTCCTTGAACACCACTCTTGCCGCTGCATTTTGAATCATCTGCAGAGGTTTAGTTGTGCACATCGGGAGTCCAGCAAGCAGCGCATTGCAGTAGTCTAGCCTGGACAGGACAAGAGCTTGAACCAGGATTTGTGTGGAGTGTTCTGTGAGAAACTGTCTGATCTTCCTGATGTTGTAAAGCATGAATCTGCCGGATCTGACAGTCGCGGCAACATGATCTGTGAATTTGAGCTGATCATTGATGATTACTCCCAAGTTTCTCGCAGACCTGGAGGGAATAAGAGGTTGATGCTCCTAGTTGGATAGAGAGATCGTGACGAGACTTCGGGTCGGCAGGGATGACAAGAAGTTACGTTTTCGCAAGGTTAAGTTGTAGGTGGTGTTGCTTCATCCAGAGGGAGATATCGCTCAGACATGCTGAGACTCGGGTCGAAATCGTCTGATCATCCGGATGAAACGCAAGGTGGAGTTGCGTGTAATCGCATAACTGTGGTAGGAGAAGCCATGCTTACGAATGACTGATCCCAGTGATGTCATGTAGATCGAGAAGAGCAATGGTCCAAGAACTGAGCCCTGAGGTACACCGGTGCTAAGATGTTGTGGTTCTGAGACTTCACCTCCCCACGAAACCTTGAAGGATCTACCCGAGAGGTAGGATACGAATCATTGGAGAGCCTTGTCGGAGACGCCCATTTCCTTGAGAGTTGAAAGGAGAATACTGTGGTTAACGGTGTCAAAAGCAGCGGATAAGTCTAGCTGGATGAGACGGGATGACATGGAGGCCCCCCTTGCCAGTTGTAGGTCTTCAACAACTGAGAGCAGAGCTGTCTCTGTAGAGTGTCCTTTCTTGAAGACTGACTGGTTGCTGTCCAAGAGGTTGTGTAGAGTAAGATAGGCCGAGAGTTGATCTGAGACGACACGTTCCAGGGTCTTTCCGATGTAGGGCAGTAGAGAGACTGGTCTGTAGTTCTCTAGAAGTGCGGAAATCAGCGAGGGTTTCTTCAACAGAGGGGTAATCCGGGCTTCTTTGAAAGCAGTAGGAAATGTGCCAGAGTTAAGTGATGAGTTGATGATGTGAGTAATTGCAGGAATGACTGAAGGAGAGATGTCTTGCAGGAGATGGGTGGGGATGGGGTCCAGTGAGCAGGTAGTCGGGTGATTCGACACGATGATTCTCGCAGCGTCGTTTTCAGTCAATGGAGAGAAAGAGCGGAGGGAAGTGGTCAAAGGAGCCGGAATATGGTCCAGCGGTGGTGGAGAGGAGAACTGATTGCTGATAGCGGTGGTTTTCTTCACAAAGAAGGATGCAAAGTCTTCAGCTGTTAGGTCCGACAAGGGAGGAGGGGTGGGAGGACAGAGTAGAGCAGAGAAGGTCTTAAAGAGAGTGCGAGAGTCAGTTGAGCTGTTTACTTTTGCCTGGTAGAACTGAGTCTTAGCGACCGAGACATCCTCAGAGAAAGAAGAGAGAAGAGTTTGATAGAGAGAGAGATCTGCAGGGTCATTAGATTTGCGCCATTTTCTCTCAGCTGCCCTGAGCTTGGTTCTTTGTTCTTGGAGGACATCAGAGAGCCAAGGTGTTGAAGGGTTGGCAGGGGTTGTCGAGATGTAAGCGGGCATAAATTGTCCAAGCAGGATGTTAGTGTAGAGCATAGGAGGTAAGTGGCATTGTCAGTGCTAAGTAATGCAAACTGATCAAGAGGAGGGAGCATAGAGGAAACAGCAGAGAATAGGGTGAGAGGAGAGAGCGTGCGTAGGTTACGCCTGAAGGTAACAAGGAAGGAAGAGGAAGGAGTGTCGGATGTTGTCACGTCGAGGTGAAGTGTGACGAGAAAATGATCGGATGTGTGCAGTGGTGTTACTTGAGTGTGATACGTGGAGCAGTGGCGTGTGTAGACAAGATCAAGTGTGTTACCGGACTTGTGGGTCGGCGACATTGGCATGCGATTGAGGTCAAACGATGCAGTGAGGTTGTGCAGGTCAGTAGCTGAGGATTTCTCCAGGTGGATTTTGAAATCTCCGAGGATCACAAGAGGTGTCCCATCCTCCAGAAACGATGACAGGAGAACATCGAACTCCTCTAGAAAATGTCCAAGCTGACCTGGGGGACAATATACTACCACAAAAATGATATTGAGATATTCGTTTGGCTCTTGGCGAAGGCGGTCGCATCTTTTCCCTCTCCTCTCCCTTATCTCTCCTAACTGCTTGCTTTGTCTTGTTACTCTGTCCTGAGACTCTCTTTACCCTGCTCTCGAAACAGAAAAGGAATAATGGATTTGATTAGCTGGTCTCTGAGTGCAATTGACACCCTCTTCTCGACGAGAAGACGGGGTTCGGGGAACCCAGTTGTCCTGAAGGAACATTTGCAGCTGGATACATGATGGACGGGTGGGAGAAGTGGCGCATCGTGTGCCTGGCGACATTGTCCCTGGAGGATGTTGAAGATATCTACATATTAGGAGCTGTGGTGGCAGGGATTCTACTGATTGGATTAGGTGGGACCCTGTGGAACCGACGAGTGATAAAAGCGGGCATTGATCAAAGCCCCAGCAAGTTGACCGGATGGATTGAGACTGAGATGGGCAAAGCTGCTAGTACTCATGCTGCGGCAATGGATCGGAAATTGGAAAACATCACGGTGGTCATAGACCGAAAACTGGAAAACAACGGAGCGGCTATAGTGGCCATAGACCGCAAAATGGAAAACAACGGGGTGGCTATGGACCGGAAAATGGAAAATATCGACCGCAAAATGGAAAACATCTTGGAGAAACTAGCAACTTTGCAAAGGAATTTGGCTGAAATGGCGACCAGTGATGGACATAAGATAACTGCGAAAACTAGCAGATATCGTCCCAAATTTTTAAGAAGATGAATTTGTTTTCGGCGACAACCCTTTCAGACAGCCTTGGCCAAGGCCTGTGCTGAAGATAAGCAACCCCCACGAGAACAAGATAATGAGACTCTCTGATTTCCTGTACCCATTCCAAGGACTTTACCTCTACCCCCATCCCACGCCTTCGCATGCTTATCTCCTCTGGTGTGGGCAGGCGGCTCTGGATCCAGCGCTGTACTCCATAGCTGCAGGGGCAGATGGCTGTTGCCCACATTGGACACCTCAATTCCCTGTCCCCTTCCCCATTGCAATGTCATGTCCAGTTTATGTGCTTAATGCAAGGGCTTTTTTGTCTCCCGGGTCTCACACTGCCCTACTTTAGGACAGTCTGAGAGGGGTTCTTTTTCGAGCCAACTTTCCTTGTGCATCATGTTGTTCCTTCTTCTCTGTACTACCTCTCGGATCTGTCTTCCCTTGAATGTGTTATGTGTTTATGGTCTGAGGGGTGCCATTTCACGGCATGTAACAGTGTCTGTGACAAATAAAAATGATTGATTGAGAGATTGATTTATAAAGTCAGCTTTGTTGACAGCAGATTGGCAGTTCCACAAGCCTATAGGAATAGTGAGTGCAGAAGAGTCAGATGTAGAGTCAGGCAAGCAGGTTATCAGTGTTGCGTGTCCTACGACGTGACCCAGAGGGTTTACGAGTGTTAGTAACAGTGAGAATTTCTTGACACATGGTTAAGTGGCAAATAAAAGAGGAGAGGAAATGAGAATAAAGAAGAAGAAAAGAAGAGCTAAGAGCTAGTTCAGTAATTTAAAAGTACTTGAAACCAATAAAGGCAATAAGTGTTTAAAAATACAAGGAATAATACAGATATGCAGATTTTTGAAACTTTGCGGGGCGCACAGCTCTTACGTGGAGGCCCACCTGGGTAAGATCACTGGACTTGTCATGGAGGGAAGTCTCAAGTAATAGATAATATCATAACAGGATCGACCTTCTGAGGGAACCACTTTGTACCGAGCTCCAGCTCAATTCAGGGGTTAGCCCTACTGGGGTAAAACACTTCCTGAGCCTGGCCGAGTAGCAGGGCCGCTCTGCATGGCCGACTACTACAGAGTGAGCTTAGTGAAGGATAGAGTGCCCATACTCATGATCTGAAGAGGGGGAGTAGAGAGGTTCAAAAAGTGAGCGCACTTACTCATCTATGTAGGGGAGATGGCGCTTTCGCTTACACTGATAAGTGACTGTGATCCTAGATGTTGCAAACTAGGGCTCCAGCTGAACCCTAGCTCCACTAGGAGTTCACAGAACCGTGTGATAGTGGTGGACGTATCCCAGCCCGCAGCTCTTTGCAAGCCTGCCAGAGGAGCATCCTTGCCAGGGTCCACAGGGAGGCTACACCACATGTGGGGAACGCTCTGGCCACCAGTGGATAGGGAAGTGGCTAAAACTGAGACGCCTTTGGAGCTTGTAGTCCAGTGTGCTAGTCTCTATTTCGAGGCGCCTCTCCCCTTCATGGACACTTGAACCGACAGGAGCTGCTCAGAGCTTCTAGAGCTCTGTGTTCTCCATAGAGGCTGAAGTGCGTATGGAGAACAACACTGAATAGAAAAGAAACAGATGTCCCTTAATTTTGTGGTCCTTGCCCGTAGCCTTCTGCAAGTACCTTTTTGTTCCAGGAAAGGTCCTACCAGATGGTGTATCCCAGGAACTTGAAGCTGGAGACACGTCCAACAACCGTCCTGTTAATTTGGATGGGGTCATGCTTGCTTCCTTCCTTCATTGTCATCAGAGCCATGAGGTCCGAGAACCAAGTGCAGTCAGGACAGTACAGGGCAACAAGGACCACTTGATGCTCCTCTTCCCTGACCTTGCAAAGGACCAATGAAATGAGAATCACTGGGGGCGAGGCGTACTTCCACTGGCTGTGAGGCCATTTGTAGGCATCCGTGCTGAGGGGAACCTTGGTCATTGAAAAATGTGTGTCTTCTCGAGCCACCGTGAAGGGGAAAATAAGATTATGTATATTATCAGAATGTAGAGTCAGGATTCAAAAGCTAAATGCAATATATCAAGCAAGAAAAGGATCACTGTGGGTCAGATTGCTGGACGAGCCAAAGCTAGAAGTAGCCAGTGGTGCAGGAGCCAGTGGGCAACCAAATGTAGACAGCCAGGAAGCCACGTAGACGAGGAACCATGAAACCAGAATCCTGGCGGGACGGACACAGAGAGGACAAGGGAAAACAGCCAACGCGATCACACAACCAAACGCTCTGACAACAAATGACAAACAGAGAAGATCCTACGAACCATAGCTTAACCTGATAAGCTCGTCAGCAAAAGCCAGCCACAACTAAACACACATGTCACACATGCTGAACCTGAGTATGTGAACCCATAAACCGTGAAAGTATATATACTATAGATTAGGTATACATAATATAATATCTACAGATTTGAAAATAAAAACATTATTATTGGGATAATCAAAGGTGGATATGTATAATGTATAAGGTAATTTGGCTGGTTGGGGAAGGACACATTGGTGTCATTCAAAGAAATGAGAAATGTTGCTGACCCTCAACTGCCATATGCGTTGAGGGTCAGAATTGTAAATGTGTTCCTGCACCTTAGCTTGTAGCAGTATTTTGCCTTTTTGATGCTCCTCATTAGATTTGCCATGGATATGTTGTAGGTCTATTTGTCAACCCGATCTAAAAGTGGGGGCCTTCAACAGGAACCACACCTTATTGGTCATTCTTGGCTTCTAATTATGATATGTGGTGATCTGTTTCTCTGTGGTTATATTTTTAGTGGTGGTGTTGATGTAGTCCAACACATAACACGACAGGTGGCACAAATACAGCAGTCTGTATTTAAAAACCAGGGGTGTTACAGTGTTTTTTCAAAGATTATTAGATGTATAGAAACACTTTTGTTACAAATTATGTAACATTCAGCGAGCACACATCATGATTAATACTGGCAGTTCATACTGGCAGTAATGGGGATATGAGGTCTCTAAACTTTTGCTTTTCAACCTTGTTAAAAGACACCATTTTTGCAGATGTTTTTTGTCACTATTTCTGCGTGTGCGTTCCATCTATTGTCTTTATGTTTACGATGCGACAGCTTAAATAAAGATGAATAAAGCATAATGTAAGCATAATGTAAAAGGTTTTAATTTGGTGTCTTTAGTGTGTTTGATCTCATAGGAATGTTGCGCAGACGGACATCAAGTAATACAAGCATTATGAGCATTATGACAATAAATGGCTTAATATCATAGAAAAAGGGAAAGTGTGGCCGAGGATGGTGTCCCAGTTAGGGGTTATGGTGCCTTGCTCAAGGGAGTCATCTCAGTCGTTGTATTAAAGGTGAAACAGAGCAGTTGCTAATAGTTTTGTCACACTTGGTAGGGCAGGAAATATGCTGGTGAAATTTTGAAAGAAAATATATTTTGTAGTAACGTTTAAAACAGATTTAAAAAATATGATTTATAAATTTTATAGCTGCTTGCATAAAATGGTCTAATGTTAAATCCTATTAAAAAATGCTAAAAACGCAGACATTTTGTAATGATTTTAAACGTAAAAGGTAACGATTTGTAAAAGTAATTTAATGCAAACCGTTAGAATTTCTTTTATGGTTTATATTGTGTTTCTCAAATTTTTTTCCTCAAGACACGTCACATATAGAGGGGTGTGTTTAATCTAAGAATGCCACGTTCACTAATACCTAAACAACATGATAACACCTCAGTGTAAAAGAATAAAATGCTGGACTGGTAAAAGTTATTTTAGTGCTGTCTAAATGTGGCCATTATCTCTTTAAAATTTCAAAGGTTCAAATAACCTTTTTATTAATCATGTTTTCATTAATCATGTTATAAATCTTGGGATAAAAAATCATCATTATTATTATTATTATTATTATTAATATTATTATTATTATTATTATTAATCTCATTGAATATGTTGTTTTTTTTCAGTAGTGAAGTCACGTAGCTGCAGTGTTGTTGGAGTGTTTCATGTGGAGGGCAGAGATCGATATAATCTGACATTTGAAGAGGCCAAGCGATTGTGTGAACATCTCTCAGCTTCAATAGCACAACTAGCGCAAGTGGAAACATCTTATGAAGCAGGTTTACAGACATGCAGGTTAGATATTAGTTATTCATCACAATTTCAACACTGTCAACCAAAGCATTTTTGTATTCTTTAATATCGTGTTCTATGCCTATTCTATATCTGCATTATAGTATGATAATACATTTATAATACATAATAAAATCTTTTAAAATTAATTTTTGTGTGTTAAAAAAAACCATTTGCAGGCACGGCTGGATAGGGGACAGACGGACAGTAATACTTCGTCACAAGCCACATAAATCCTGTGCAGGCAACCAAACCGGCATAAAGTTTTTTAAAAAACAATATTCTGACGCCTTCTGTTATGATGCTAAAGGTCTGATTTGCGAGACATAGCCTTCCATTATCTATGAAATCTACTTTAAAAGTTCAATTAATTAAACCATTTTAATTACAGATTTGTCTCCGAAAAACTGTACAGCAGTATCTGGCATTTATTCATCTGGACCTGAGAAATTAGATGGTGACCCTGAGTTGGTACCGACAGGTATGAAAGGATAAATACAAATTGACATTTGAAATAACCTTTCAGCGAACCCATCAGAACATATTTCCTTTTGCAAAATATTGAATTTTTTACTGATAGCCATATTTTATATTTAGGATTTTTACAATATTTTTGGTAAAAAAATATATATAAATATGTATTTTTTTCTTTAAAACAAGCAAAATGAACTGCAAATGGGAAATTAGGGATACTTAAAGTTTATTTGCTCCCCTATTGGCAGATAATTTTTCTGTTTGTAAATATAAATTTACTTAATTTTTGTATTTTCTATCAGAAAACAAGAAAAAACAGTTTCCTGTTATTAAATATGTATATATTTAAAAATGTTTGATGCTTATAATAAAAACAAGACAAAAATGCTTTTTAAGAATTTTTTTCACTCCAGTATGAAAATTATATCATAAATCACTCATGCTAATGTTGTCCTAAACAAATTAAGATTAATTAACATACACTTACAGAAAGTTGTTAAGGACATACTGTAATAATTTTTGTCTGCTAAAACACAAATGCGTCAGTCTTTAATACGTGTCCACAAGAGACACAAGAGCTGGCTTACAAACACATACATGTGGTTCCCGATTCTAACTTTCTGCACTTTATATGCAAAAAAAAGTGTGTTCTGAAGGTGAACAGAGGTTGTAGAAAACCTCAGACTGAGTAATAATGGCAGATTTTTCGTAGCAAAGGGCTGTGTTGTTGCAAAGACTACTAATGTGTTTTGACACATGTTTAATGTTTTGCATTAATCATTTTACAATCCCGAAAACTCCACACTTGATATTACATCTCTGAAAGACACAACACTACCTGAGTCTTCTACTGAAGTCCATTGGAGCAATGATCAAACAGATGCTGCAAAATTTACAGCTACAACAAAAAATAGAACTACAACAGGATTGGAAGGGATAGAGAACACAGGTAATGGTCGCAAACAAATCAAATGGCATATCTTTTAATTGTAACATAAAAAGTATACACAAACATTTAGTGGAGTTATCTGTGTCAGATCTAGATCTATGCAAATAAGAATCCCAGAAAGTATGGTAGTTATTAATCTGTATAAGTAACATATCCAAAGGAATTTACAATTGAGATTATTTATTTAGATTTACAGTGCTATTCACGACAACAATTCAATATTTTTTAAAGATTCATGGGGCCTTCACATGTTATGTTTTTTCTTTCGTTTTACTATTTTTTAAATGACTTACATTTGATGTGAGTTGATGTGATTCACTCTGTCAATGGCTCTGCCAAGTAGTTGAGCAAACATAGCACATTTCCTGTTGTTCAGCTTTAACACATTTCCCAACATTAAGCATTAACACATATTTCTGTAGCACCAAAGTGTTTTTACTGACAGTAAATTTTTAAGACAAAAATGTATTGATGTGTGCTTTTCATTTGATTAATTTGATTTATTTGATATTTTGCATACTCTATATCAACAAGATCACGAAAACTCAACATCTGACATTACACATCTGAAAGATTCAACAGTCTTTCAAATCGATGATGGCTCAAAGATTCCCATTAAAACCAATGAGATTGATCAAACGCCAGTGCCTGGTAGAGATAGAGAGACAAAGAACTCAGGTACTCATAGTATTTTTTCTTTTGTTTTGCATTATTCTTAAAACATCCCCTATAAACTATATCAAAATTAAAGATACGTGGCTTGTTGACACATTACATTTTTCTTTCACCAAAAAACAATATAAATTAAATTGAATATAACTATTTATAATCTTTTCACAGATTTGCTTGTCATTTTAATTGTTATTTTGGCAATTCTTCTCATTCTGCTTGTGTGTGTTGTGGCAGCAACAAGACAAAGGTAAGTCTAATGTGTAAAACACAAATATATTAAAATATTTTTAGGATCAAATGGCTGGAAATGTAAGAGATTTTTTATTCTTAAATTGGAAATGAGCATTTAACAATACATGATGTGACATTAATTGACTGTGATTGTTACTCCAAACAAGGGATTTAAAGAGCAAGGCAACTTCTGAGGGGCCAGGGCTGCAATCTCCAACCCTGCTCCTTAATAGCTACCGACCTAAAACTTCATCATCTTTATTATCCCTGATAATACACAAATGTAGCAGCTAATCTAGGTGTTCTGAGCAGCGAAGTTTTAGGTTTTACCGACCTAAAACTTCATCATCTTTATTATCCCTGATAATACACAAATGTAGCAGCTAATCTAGGTGTTCTGAGTTACTTGTTATATACTAAAAGATGTGCTAAGCAGTGTTACTGCAGCAAGTCTGCAGGTTGGTAGCTCTCTGGGTGCAGGGTTTTTCCTGGTTCAGGTCAAATTCTTTTTGAGAATTTTCTTCTCTTTCATCTTTGTGTGAATAAATATTTTGCATTCTATATTTATTATATGAGGATAATAAAGAATGGAGTGTACAGAAGGAAGGGGCCCAATAGATTTAGGTTGGATGGGGTAAAATTTAGGACTGGTGTGGTGTGTATAGTAAAATCATTGTGTGTCACACATGCTCCTTCTACAGTTGGTATGCAGCATGTTTTGCTGTACATATGCACTGTTAAAGCAGATTATGCTGCCTGTATTGTCCATACCCTGGAAGGTATTTGCACTGCGTACCAACAGATTCTATCTGACACAAATTCAACAAAAATCAAGTCACAGTTTAACATATTTGTATTTCAGATACATATTTAACTTTTCCTTAGCTCAGTGGATAGAGCACGGTGCTAGCCACGCCAGACACATGGGTTGAATCTGAGGGATTTTACATACTCAGAAACAAATGTAAACTCATAATGCAGTGTAAATCGCTTCGGATTGAAGAATCTACAAAATGCATAAATGTTAACTTAAATGTAAATGGAAAGTAAATGTAAAGTTGTTTAATGGACGGAGAAGGCTAGATTGTGTAGTGCTTCTATGTGCTATAAACATGGGTACAAAAATATTCTTTGCATACAAAGTGATTTAAGTTTTATTCAGACTACGGCTGCATCCTTTTTCAAGGGCTTGAACTCTGAAGGCTTGATTTTGACTCACCACGGCTGTCCAAATTCTTAGGAACCATAATATGCAGACTCTGAATGTAGTCCTTTAAAATAAAGAATTTATCATATGGGGACATTATATAGTTTTTTATTTCATGCAAAACTGACTTTTTTTAAGAAGTTTTAAAAATAATACTCTAAATTCTATATGGAGGAAAGAAAGTACATGGAATATGACAAATCAAGCCAATAATTCTAGCATTTTAACTCTCAATGGATGATTTTTTTTAAAGAGTTTTAAAATAATCTTTTTTGTTATCCAGTTAATTTTTTATTTTCCAACCCATTCTCTCTCCCAACTCGTCACATTCCTTTGCGTCAACATTTAACGTTTAGGGTACCCGTTTGTGGGTTTTTCTACATAAGGGGTATTCCATTGGTTTCGTAAGTTCACTGTACACTTCTGACCGAGACCAGTTCATTTAATTGAATTTGTAACATTTGCTAGTGTCTAACCTATTCTTGTTCACCTATTGTATCGGCTATTTACCCCTTCATTGTCTCCTTGTCTATTGTAAGTCACTTTGGATAAAAGCGTCTGCTAAATGGCTAAATGTAATGTAAATGTAACCCCACCACCCATCTATACCTATCCACTATTTAAGTATATGAAACACAACCCCACACCAACCCCAAACCTAGTGAATTTTTTCATCCAAATAAAACATAACACATGATTAAAATTACTGTCTCAAGTATTGAATAAACAACCACATTAAAAAGCTTAAAGGCACTACAAACAAAACTCACGTTACAGACCTTTCGAAGCCATTCTATAAATTTATATGGAGAACTCCTTGTCTGTGATTGCACACAGTCAGCCATTTGTGAAACCAATAGTTTCCAATCCACAACATGGGGGCAACAGTAGAAAAAGTTCTGTTATCAAAATGTGAAATATGTGAAAATATTATATCTAAAATTCTTTAGATCAAAATGATTTTGTAGCGAGAAGTTGTTAAAGTGACATCACTTTGTTTAGTGTGCATTTCTAATTTGTATACTGGGAAAGCATATGAGGGATTCAGTTTCCAAACTGTTTGTGTGACTGCATCTTAACATACGGAATGAGATTTAGTGTATATAAATATTTTATTTCTGTATTTTTGCAGTTGCTGTGGTAGGAAACATACTCTGACCACAAAACCAGCTAAAGCAAATGGCACACCAGCATCATTTAGACAACTGCAGGAGAACATCACGCTCATGAACACTGAGACGAACAAATCAGAAATGACCAACATCTGTCTTGATTAATCATCAGAAAGAAAAACTGAAGGAAAGGGACAGTAACAAATGACGGGCTTTCACACATTAACAAATGACTCATTTATCCATCTAACATTTTTTTCTATGGAGTGTAATAAAGTTTGTGACATAAAACAAGTTGGCCAATCTAATGAAAGAAAGCAGCAACTACTGTTCATATCTTCAGAAAGACATTTTCCCTGGATCTAAATCCACTTATTAGCTCATGGATAAATATACATGGGTGTGATCCCTGGTAAGGACCCATGCTTACATTGAAACACTGATTATTTGTTTTTCTGTTATGTAATACTGTAAGTAGTTTAATGCATTTATCACATTATTAATAAAATGTGGAATACTAAATCTTGAAGCTTATATTAAATGAATAAAAAACATTTAAAACCATTTAACTGACAGCATTAATCCGTCAAACTGTATTATTTCATTAACATGAAATTGTCAATATGAGCATCCTTTATATTAAAATACAAAATATATTAATGGAATATAATCTTTCCTTATAGTAATGGTTTTTGCTATGAATTAAAAGTTTATAATTTTGACCCATGTGCTTCCTATGATTTGTTTTGGTGACTAGGATCACAAATAAAACAAAATATTTACATCATTCCATGTGCGCATAACTTTCTAGTTTCATTTTCAATCCGATGAAAGTCTTTACACATCCTTTAGATCGAATTAGAAATTATTTAAACCACGCCTTATAATCCAAGCAAATTTTAATCAGATTTGAACAATAATTCAGATTGACATGTTTACGTGTCCCTTTTTTTCATCTGATTTTGCTGTTAATCATTATTTAATTGGATCATTAGGTTCTGTGTAAACGCAACTATTGAAATTATTGGATTGCTGGTCAATAAAAGGAATATAAATTCGGCAAATCAGATCACTCCTCCATTCTGGTCCTGCCTGCTTATAGGCAGAAACTGAAACGAGAAATTTCAGGACAAATTCAGTCTGGTCGGACCAATCGGACGCTACACTTCAGGACTGTTTTGATCACGTGGACTGGGACATGTTCCGGGCAGCATCTGATGAGGACATCAAGGCGTACTCAGACACTGTCACGTGTTTCATAAGGAAGTGTAGATGATGTGGTGCCAACAAAAACAATCCGTATCTACCCCAACCAGAAACCGTGGATTAACAGTGATGTTTGAGCAGCCTTGTCAGCTTGTCATACCCAAGAAAAACAAAACCACATGTTTAAATGAATGGAGGCCTGTCGCTCTCACACCCATCTTCAGTAAGAGTTTTGAGAGACTCATCAGAGATTACATCTGCTCTGTACTGCCCGTCTCTTTGGACCCTCTACAGTTTGCATATCGCAGCAATCGCTCAACAGATGACGCCATTGCTTTCACCCTATACACTGCTCTCTCCCACCTGGAAAACAAGAACTCCTATGTGAGGATGCTGTTTGTGGACTACAGCTCAGCATTCTTCACCATAGTGCCTTCCACACTTGTTGAGAAGCTCCAGAATCTTGGACTGAACAGATCTATGTGCAACTGGATCCTGGACTTCCTGACAGGCAGAAGTCAGGTGGTCAGAATGGGCAACAACTCCTCATCCCCGCTGACCCTCAACACGGGTGCTCCTCAGGGCTGTGTTCTCAGCCCACTCCTGTTCTCCCTGTACACACACGACTGTAAAGCCACGCACAGCTCCAATGTGATTGTCAAGTTTGCTGATGACACAATCGTCATAAGCCTGATCACCGACAACGATGAGACGGCCTACAGAGAGGAGGTGAGCACCCTGACTAAATGGTGTCAGGTGAACCCCCTCTCACTCAACACTGACAAGACCAAGGAGCTGGTGGTAGATTTCAGGAGACAGAGCAGAGAACACACGCCCATCACTATCGACGAGACACCTGTGGAGCGGTTGAGGAGTTTCAAGTTCCTCTGCGTCAATATCAGCGAGGATCTTATCTGGTCCATTCACACCGACGCAGTGCTGAAGAAGGCACAACAGCACCTCTTCTTCCTCAGAAGGCTGAGGAAGTTTGGCATGAGCCCCAGCATCCTCAGAACCTTCTACACCTGCACCATAGAGAGCATCCTGTCGAGCTGCATCACTGCCTGGTTCGTAAACAGCACTGCTGGAAACCGCAAAGCTCTGAAAAGGGTCATGCGAACTGCCAGCCACATTGTTGGAGGTAAGCTTCCCTCCCTCCAGGACATCTACACCAGGCAGTGCTTAAAGAAATCTCGAAAGATCATCAGGGAGTCAAGCCATCCCATCTCACAGACTGCTCTCTATGCTGCCCTCAGGAAGACGTCTCCGCAGCATCCACTAATGCACTAGTTGACTGAGGGATAGCTTTTTCCCTCAGGCTATCCGACTCATGAAGAGTCAGAAATGATACATCCGCAGCACACTCCCACATACAATATGCCACACACTGCACTTTAACTCCAAAGTTTAACACTTGACAATATATACAAATTGTCACAGTCTACCTTCATCCTATGCACAACTAGTTACTGTATTAGGACTACGTTCACTCTGCTGCACCTTAACATATTTTTTATGCACACCTTGTTTACATTATGCGGAACGTGCACACTGTGTTTAGTGTTTAATGTCTAGTGCTTAATATATGTATGTACACACTGTGTTGAATGTTTTCGACTGTGTTTGTCCAATAGTACACTGTGTGTACTGATTATATTTATGTGCATATGCCTATGTTGAAGTCTGTACTATATGTTACATGTTGCCTGTTACCTGTACTGCAATGTTTTTGGAGCAAGCTCCCAAGAATTTCACTCACCAGGGCACATGTGCCGTGGTGATGTGACATTAAAAGTGAATTGAATTGAATATAAAAGTAGCTCTGATGTAGCTTTGTTTGTTGGAATTTAGCTTGCTAAATTTTCCAGGTTGTAGCTTTAGTGTAGTTAAGCTTAATTTAATGGAGAACAAATTTTATCATAGCTCACTGCATTTTCCAAGTAGCTGTGAATTGGTCAGTTAGACTCACACATTGACATTTATTAAAAGATAAAAAACAGATATTCCATAAACATAAAAACATTCTCTATTGGAATGTCCAGACTTAAGTGATGTCAGGTTTCTATTCAGAGACTGAATTAATGGACCTTTATAAAAACAATTCTCCTTGCGAGGTAAAGATGTATGTAGTGATCTACACAGCCGCATCGATATTATCTGAAAGATTCTGTTAGTTTCAAATTCTGTGGTTTGAAATTGGAGGCCAGCAGTCCAGTGAGTAGAGGGTTGCAGTAGTTCAGCTCAGGCAGCACTGAAGCCTGCACTAGGATTTGTGCAGCATGCTCCAAGAGGAAAGGTCTTATCTTCCTGATGTCGTGGAGTTAAAATCGGCTTGACCTGGCGGTTCCTCCTTGAAAGTTAGTTGATCATTGATTATTGCTCCATAATTGCTCCAGAGCTTAGAGACGAGTTGATGTTGTGGGTGAGAGCCAGAATGAGGGATGGAGAGATAGCCTGAAGATCCAGCGGGCAGGTCCTCAGATGGCTGGAGGAATGGGATGGTATTAGGAGTCGGAGCATGGTACAGCAAAGCCGGGGTAGAGAACTGACTGCTGATGGCTGCAGTTTCTTTAGAAAGAAAAATTGCAAGATCGTCAGCCGTCAAGTCAGAGGAAGAGACTGATGGAGGGGGAGTTCAGCAGGAGAATTTGATTTGCGGCACTCTCTCTCTCAGCAGACCTTAGCCTTTAACTGTGTTCCCGGAGGACATCAGATAGCCATGAGGGGGTAGCACGGGCCTGTTGAGATGACAGTGGGTACAGATCAACTGAGCCGTATGTTAGTGTGGAGCAAAATGAGTCTGGGGCCCTGTCAGTGTTTAGTGAAGCGAACTGGTCAAATTGAGGGAGGATAGAGGAGACAGCAGAGGACAGGGTGAAAGGAAAGAACTTACGAAGGTTGTGTTGAAAAGTAACAAGCAAGGAAAGAGGTGTTGTTTTTCGAGTGGACTGGTCAAGATAACTAGAGATAATGATCATTCTTATGCAGCTGGGTTACCTGAGTGTGATGACAGGACCAGTGGCGTGTGTAGAAAAGATCAACTGTAGATTACGTGCCTCTCTTGGTCATGGTTTTCAAGATTTTGGCAGAATCATGACGGACCCGTGTGTTCTGTGTGAGACACATGGCATTGTTTTTGCATGCCATGTGCTCTCTTGTTTCGTCTCCTGACCCCGCCACCTTGTTTTCTTGTCTATCTTCACATCGTTTCATTCTCTTCAGATGCCATCGTATCGTTAACCCTTGTTAAGTTTTCCCTATTTAAAGCTATTGGGTTTGCTGTTTTGTGCTGGTTTGTTTGCATTGTTTGTCATGTTTTGTTCCTTGTTCCTTGTTTCTGGTTCCTGTGTATCCAGTGCCTGGTTAAATTTAGGATCCGCGTTTTGCCTTGAACTGTATACAGGCCACCAGGGCACCATACAGACTTTAATAAAGGGTTTGGTGATTTTACATCAGAGGTAGTTCTGGCTGCAGATAAAGTTTTGATAGGGGGTGATTTTAATATCTATGTTGGTAATGAAAAAGATGCATTGGAATCAGGAATTATAAATATTCTGAACTCTGTTGGGGACAGACAACAGGTATCAGGGCCTACTTATTTTTGAATTCATACTCTGGATTTAATATTGTCACATGGAACCTTGATGTTGTGGGTTTAGTAATTATGCAGTCAAGTGATGATATCTCGGATCATTATTTAGTTTTGTGGAAACTTCGTATTGCCAAAATTGTACATTTTAGTTCTTGTTAAAAGTATGGTAGAACCATCACTTCTACAACAAAAGACTACTTTGGAATCTGGATACATCAGGGAAACTTTCATAGCAATTCTAAAACCTCAGAACAAAACTGAAAGTGAAGTGCTATAAAGCCAAGTATGGTGACCCATACTCAGAATTCGTGCTCTGCATTTAACCCATCCAAAGTACACACGCACAGTTGTGTGCAAAAACACAGTACTTTGCATACACACAGTAGTGTGCACGCACAAAGTAGTATGCACACACACAGTAATGTGCACACACATAGTTGTGGACACATACACCTATCGTAAATACACACCTGGAGCAGTGGATAGCCATTTATGCTGCGGCGCCCAGGAGGAGTTGGGGGTTTCGGCGCCCTTGTGGCACCTAATTCGTGATATTGCCAGGCTGTGACTTGAAACCACAATCCTAAGGTTAGGAGTCAAACTCCCTAACCACTAGGCCATGACTTCACGCGTTACCACATGTTTCCAAAACTATGGACTCTCTTTTCGAGCATTTTAAATAGTTGCCTATCCTATCCTACAGAAAATGATTAGATACTGCTAGATCCAATTACTTTTTTACTCTTTAAGAAGAAAACAAATATAACCCCAGCTATCTACCGAAATATAAAGCCTCAACAAGTGCTGACATTTCCCAGCATCAGAGCAGTAATGACTTTATAAACTACTTTTTATATATACTATATTTTTACATATATTTTTTAAATACTATAACAGAAAAAAATTTAACAATTCAGCCTTCAGCTTCAGTATCCCATCTGTTTTACACGTCTTTTCTATTCAATAAAGACAGACAGCTGAGACTAACTTGACTTTTCGTTAATAAACTTATGAGCCCTACACACGTCTTCACCTGAGCCTTTCCTTCAAGCGTTACACTTTTTCCTACAAAAGACAAAAAAAAGATAAAACAATTGTTCCTATTTTTAGATCCTTTCTCTATTTTATATAAAATTATAACATTCCAAATAACTCTTAATTTCTGATACAAACTAAGAGCAATACTTTTTATTTAGAACTCCTGCATAAAACTTTCACATTTCCATTAAAATAGATTCACATTTCTGGGATGTCTGACTCTTCTGTGTTCTGCATCTGATTTTCCAAATTGTTGGATGTTTGTGGTTGAGTATCTGCAGTTTCTGCATGTTTTGTATTGTCAGAAACAACGGTCACTGGTTGGCAGGAGATTCTGGGGGTCGTTCCATGGTCCATCCGTAGATTTATTGTCAATTCTCTCACAGAATCCTGAATCTTTGGTTGCAGGAGGCTGGGTTTTTTGGGCAGAATGATCTTTATGCGATGACTTAGCAGCCTCAGTGCAGGGCTGGTTGACAATCTGTGTGTTGGTGTCTTGCTATGATTGAGGATTCCTAAATAGGGATCCTGACTTAACAACCATGCTATAAGCTTCAGCCTCTTGGCAGTTTTGACTACTGATTTTGCTTTGCCATTACTCTTAGATAGCCAGGTGATGAGGTTTTGTGGAGGAAAGACTAGGGGTGACTGAACTTCTGAAACTCCTGTGATGAAAACTGTGGGCCATTGTTGGAGATGACGATGTCTGGAATACTCTGACTTGCGAAATGACTTTTCAGTTTTCTTATAACTGTTGATTTGGTGTCTGTAATTAATTTCCCCAAAATTTGAGAAGTAGTCTACCATAATTTGGTAATTCTTGTTGGAAAGGTAAACAGTTCAGTGTGCACCTTTGCCCAAGGTCTGTCCAACATATCATGTGGACGCAGTGTCTCCTTTTGCTGGTTACAGGCCACTGCTCAGTAGATGTCACACTGCTGTACATATGTTTTGATCTGTGTTTTCCTAGCCAATACACACACTCTCGGGCCCTCCTCAGGCATCCTTCTGCACCTAAATGAAAAGAGTGTATACACTGCATTATTGACTTCCAAAGCTGCTTAGTGATAACAGCTCTTTCACCCCTGAAAGCATGCCATCCTGGTAACTCAAATCAACTTGAAATGGGTAATAATGACCTAATTGTTGTGGTATGTCAGCCTTGTTCTTTGGCCAACCTTCTAATATGGCTTTTATCAGTGCCAGCGAAGTTTGTCCTCTTTTGTTGTAGACCGTATTACATTTACATTACATTTAGGCATTTAGCAGACGCTTTTATCCAAAGCGACTTACAAATAGTCGAGGAGACAATGAAGCGGTAAATAGCCGATACAACAATTGATGTACAAGTGCTACAACAAGGTTACCAAGTCAATGCCCTACTGTTTGGGATGGAATTAAACCAAGACTGTTCACTGACATCGGTAAATGTTGTACCATGTTAGGTGCCTTCTCAGCTGTCAAAAACACAATCATGTACATGCATGCTCCTTACATATTATATGCGGCATGCAGTGATATCAGACTTGAGCTAATTGTATGTTTGTAAGTAACTGGAAAAAGCAAAAATATCAGGGCATGTAAAAACTTCTCCAGTGCTCCAAAACACCCTCAGACCCCAGAGGGTTTACCTGTTAAAAACCCACATTTATGTTACACCCTATTCCACCTAAGCTCCTAAAAGAGTTGTTTCCAGAAGTCATAGATCCTCTTCTGACTATTATTAATTCCTTATTGTCATTAGGATATGTCCAGAAAACCTACATTACATTACATTACAAACTACATTACGGCCTATACTTTCAATGTCAAATGCAGACATGTTAATACACGCATTTATCATATCAAGGTTGAATTATCGTAATGCTTTACTGGGTGGTTGTTCTGCACGCTTAGTAAGCAAACTAAAACTAGTCAAAATGCTGCAGCAAGAGTTCTTACTAGAACTAGGAAGCATGACCATATTAGACCAAATACTGCTTATTACATAGAAATCATTGATTGGTTTAGCACCTCATTATTTGAATGAACACCTATTAATTTATAATCCTCCATGTTCGCTGTGTTCTCACACAGGCAATTTGAAAATAACTAGAATATCAAAATAAAGTGCGGGTGGCATAACCTTTTCCTACTTTTCCTACCTAACTAACATATTTCGGGATGCAGACACAGTTTAAATCTAGATTAAAGACCCATCTCTTTAACTTGGCTTACAAATAACACACTAACATACATTACAGAAACATACATTTTCTTTTAATAAGACCATGACAAGCTGTTGTTTACACTGATCACTAGACCTTACTTATAAACAAAGTAAAAACCCTATCATCAGCACAAAAACACCACAGTCATTCCCTCTTGTCTGGCGTTGCAAACGCCTATGATTGAGAAAAGGTGAACAAGTCAGTTTAGAAATGCCTTTTCTTGAACATGATGCCAGTCCTTTGTCCATGGCTTTACTGGTAAAAAATATTCCAACAGGGTTGTTTGTACCAAAAGCAGCCACTTCTGATGATGCAGTCTAACTCACTGCAGGGATGACAATGGTTGCTCGTGTAACTAAAGGTTTTTAAAATGGTGTCTGGCACTGCTACTGAAAGAAAGGGAGCCTGTAGTTAGCAAGTAAATTTTGTAACTCCACCTGAGTGAGGGACTGGACACAAAAATGTACTTACCTACTAACACATCATTTGTATGACATTTGGTGTTCTAATTCGACCTGGTTTATCCCACCCTTCAATAACAAACACACACACACTTTCGAAATGTGGATGACAGCCGACTTTATTCTCCGGCACACAGAGCAGTGAAAGAGAGAAGATAGAAAATCGTAACGTGGTATAAAGCTCCACCACAGCAGTTCTCTTTAGCTCTGCCGCTCTCAATATCAACGTAAACATTTACATTTTAGTGTACTTAACAAAACAGTAAACAAAAATAAAGCAAATCTGAAGTGCAAAATAATCTCTCCAGGAAAATGACAGACTTTGCAAACAATTCAACTCTGTCTTTTCATTCCTGCACTTTGGTTTGTAATCGTCTAAAACTGATTACACAGCTTACATCATCCATTTAATGTTACTCTTAAATCAAAGAAAATAATTGAATTAACATCTAATATTTTTAGTAAAACTATGAATTAAGAACTTTATAAAGGTAAAAGTGTACCAAAAATTTCTTATTTCTTAACAATACAGAAAATACAACTTCATGAAGAGAGTTAATTCTTAAACACTATATGATAAAAAATAATTACCTGCACACAGAGCAGTGAAAGAGAGAAAATGGTAAATTGTAACGTTGTTGAAAGCTCAACCTATTAAAAATACATTTAAACTTATTAGAAAGCACATGAAAAATGATGTAGTTAGAAAGATCGTTGAGTGCATCCACACGGATATAAAACGATCAAAATACTCATAAACATAAACAGAAAACACTCTTTATAAAATAATCAGTGTCTATTCTGAGCAATCCTTTTATAAAGTGTCAAACATTTGGGATAAAATTATAAATTAACTTTTAGTGTGGAGACGACTCACCCACAGCAGTTCTCTTAAGCTCTGCTGCAGATTGTTCAAACACAGTGGGCTACAGCGCCACCAGCTTAGCCAATAGGAAGCGCAATCCCATTATCGCAGGATTTACTTAAGGAGTCCACAATCTATAACATTTATCTCGTTACACATGGGTACCTCAGACTGTATGTTCTATAAAAACATACATGAACAGATCGGTCCAATGAGTAATAAAGTGTTACATTTAGAAAAAAAGTGCACAAATACAGTGAAACATTCCCAAAAGAGCCCGGCTTTGGACATTCATAAGAATTTTTGTCCAAACTCTTTTTCATGTGGTCGCGTCATTCTTCATTTCTGCGAATATTGTAAGGGTAAATTAATGGTTGGCATGAGAAACACATGAGTTGACGGCAAAGCCATGTTTAAGAAGGATTTTTTTTGCAAATAACTGCAAATAACATGACTTGACTGTAAACTTTTCCATCCAGCTGTAGGACCAGGTGAAGCTTTCCTTTGTTTTGTCCTCATGGAACCGGTCATAAAGACCATAATGCTCCGCTGAACCAGTAATAGGGTGGCCATGTTTTTGTATGTGTAGCCCCTATCCCCTTAACCAAATGCCCCTGGAAAGAGTTAATGATAAGGACCTGGGTTCTTTCCCCTATTTTTTCTGCCTCTGTCTTCTGATACAACTAATGCTTCGATTCAATTCACAGCAAAACTAGTTACTTGGAATACTACAAAAATAGACAGGCTCAAGATAAACTTTAAATATATATATTGTCTTCAAAGGTGCAGGAAAGACTGACAAAATAAAATAAAATGACATATACAGAACCAATGCACTTATAAATTACAATGAGTAGTGAACAAAAAAACTGAAATAAAGAATAAACAAGACCCTCAGAGTTATCTCTTTTCTCTTACAGATTTAGATTACCAAAATAAAACTTTTAAGTAACTCTCTTTACTGACTTATATTTATAAAACTTTTTCTCAACCAAAAAAAAACCTTCAAGCCATAAATGACATGTTCAAAAAACACCACAAGATAAACCAAATTTCAACATGTACAAATTATCATGCAAAACACAAATCAGTCACACACATCATTTGAACCCCACCCTGATGCAGGCCTGAAACGTTGCTCGGGTACGTAGTGGTCACAGAAAGGAAACTGACCCCTTCACTCCTAAGAGCAACTGAAACAAATGTTACCTCCGGTCAAGGCGCTCGGGTGCGGTGAAACATGTGGTCCGTGTTCTCCTCGATGCGTTGGGCCTCAGCTCTCACGAATGGTAAAAGTCTCCCAGAACAGCGAGATGAAAAGTTCCTTTATTCAATGCGTGCAGTATGATAAACGTCACTTTTTCCAAAGAAATCTTTAAAGAATCTGCTCGGGTTGAGCAGATGCCTGAGTCCTTTCAGTGCTGTGTCACACAAAAAAAACGATCACCTCTCGATGAGCTGATCAAAAGAACACTTTATACTGATTATAACTTCACTTATCAACTTCACAAATTACTGATAATATGGGAATGCGAGTAGTATCCCCAAATCAGTTTTCTACACATTAACAAACTTTTCCCTATTTCACAAAACTCTCTCTCTCAATCTTCTCTCCGTTCTCTCTCGCGTTCCACCTGGCTGCGTCTCCCTAAGCCCCTCCCATAGCGAGAATATGACTGGTACGGGTCTTGTCCATCTCTTAACAGACCAATTAGCTTAATTTCAACACCTAACTTGTTGTCAGACACGTTTTTGCACAAGTACATTTCAACCAAACTATAAAACAAAACATGAGTCTTAAAGAAACAGTGCACGCTGAATACATGCCATTAGTCTACAATAAACATGTGATTAAATATTAACACCCAAAATAACCAATGGGGTTACATTCTCCCCCTTCAAATGGTCATCATGTCCCCATGAGACCTAATGTCTAGTGCCCACCTTTCTTATGTCTGGAACAGAGAGAAACACCTTTACAACCTGTAAAAGAGGAAGTAACATTTCTGGTTTCACAACTTATCCGAATGACCAAACCACGATGTACCAAAGTAATAGGTTTGTCCAAAGGTACTCCCGGTCTGTCATAACTGAGGCGAATAACAGGCTCTATTCTGCGTCTGAGTCGGTACGTATTCTTAGTCTCCACAGTTTTATCAGAATCGCCTGAAACGGGATGGTCTCCCCCCTCTAACTCTGACTCCACAGGTTCAGATAAAGAAGACTCAGCATTCTCTTGTACCACCTCATCAGGTGCCACAATTTCTTCTTCCACCTCATTCTGCTCTCTGTCAGACAAGGTATCTTCTGTCAACTCTACCCTCTCAGTTTCACCCAGTTCAGACTCTTTCCTGAGAGAATCTAGTTTCCCTGAACAGCCTTCTAACTCAGCAACACACACCTCGTCTTCGGAACTAGACGAATCAGATAAATGATCAACCGTAGTATGCGGTAACTGAATAGCATTCAGCTTCTGTCGAGACTCTCTCACTGCTCGTTCAGCCCTAGTCACAGGTTTATGTTGAATCTTTTTCTTTTCAGCAGAGTTGGAGAACTGAATAAACTCTCCTATAGGAAGTAAATGATCTCGGTGCAACACTCTCTCACGGCCATGTGCATTCTCTGGTTTCACCCGATATACTGGCAAATTTGGTAACTGCTCTACCACAATATGTGGAACCGAACCCCAACGATCTTGGAGTTTATGTTTCCCTTGATGCCCTAAATTTCTGACCAATACTCGGTCTCCTCGAGTTAAAATCTGATGCCTTACTCTGCGATCATACTGAGCTTTGTTTTTCTGGTGATTTTTCAAAGCTGCATTGGATGCGAGTTCATAGGCCCTCTGGAGATCAGCTTTTAACTTTTGAACATACTGTGTATGAGATGTATGTTCCTTCCCATAGGGAAAAAGTCCAAAACAAACATCAATAGGCAAACGAGCCTCTCGCCCAAACAACAAGAAATAAGGTGAGTAACCCGTGGCTTCATTGTACGTACAATTGTACGCATGCACAAGTGAGCTAACATACTGACTCCATCTGTGTTTCTTTTCAAACTCTAGTGTGCCCAGCATTGACAAGAGGGTCCTATTGAACCGCTCTGGTTGAGGGTCACCTTGAGGGTGGTAGGGCGTGGTCCGAGATTTTCGTACGCCTAACATCCTCAGAAACTCCTTAATTAACCTACACTCAAAATCTCGACCCTGGTCTGAATGTATTCTAGCAGGAAGACCATAGTGAATAAAAAACTTCTCAAACAGAACTTTTGCCACTGTGGTTGCTTTTTGATCCCGAGTAGGATACGCTTGAGCATATCGCGTAAAGTGATCAGTAACAACCAACACATTGGCAACTCCCTGGCTATCCGGCTCCAGAGATAAAAAGTCGATGCAAACTAAATCAAAAGGCCCACTACTAATCATTTGATTGAGAGTGGCAGCTCTCTGGGGAATCGTCTTGCGAGTAACACATCTACCGCAGTTTTTCACATACGACTCAATGTCAGTATCCATTTTCGGCCAGTAAAATCGGTCTTTTACTAATTCCTTGGTCTTGTCAACGCCTAAGTGACCAGACTCATTATGAAGAGAGCCTAAAACAACCCCACGATACTCCTCCGGTAGGACTAACTGGATGCTTTCTTCACCTTTGTCAGTCTGTGTAACACGATATAATACATCCTCCACAATGCGTAACTTGGGCCCCTGTCGCTGAAACAAGGCAATAGCAGGAGATCTCCCTTTTACGGACGACACTATCCCCTTGGTTGCAAGCTCCTTCTTTACCACCCCGATATCAGGATCTTTATCCTGAGCCTCTTTTAAATCAACCTTGGACAACAATTCCAAAGATCCGTGACCGAGCTGTACCGGCTGAGCAAAAGCTACCGGGAGTCCATCCGGATGAACTCCCAATGGGTTTGCCAATCCACAGAAAACACCTGACGAAACTTTTGTTTGGCTAAGTTTGCACAACACTTGCATGCCCGATGGAGAAATCTCAGCCCACTTGTCAGCATCATTGTCATCCAAGGGATTACGTGACAACAAATCGGCATCAGTATTAATGCGCCCTGGCTTATACAGAATGTTAAATTCGTATGTCGCAAGGGCCGCCAACCATCGGTGTCCAGTGGCGTTTAGCTTAGCGCTGCTTAAAACGTAGGTAAGAGGGTTATTATCTGTACGGACAGTGAACTTTGCACCATACAAATAATCATGAAACTTGTCGACGATGGCCCATTTAAGGGCAAGGAATTCAAGTTGATGGATGGTGTAGCGCTTTTCCGCTTCACTCAACTTACGACTAGCATACGCGACTGGGCGCAATCCATTTGGATACTCTTGATTAAGCACTGCCCCAAGACCATTCATACTTGCATCCACGTGCAGGATGTATGGCTTGGACGGATCAGCAAAGGCCAAAACTGGTGCTCGAGTCAACCTTTCAATAATCTCTCTAAATGCCTCTGTACATTCAGGAGTCCAACGATCTTCAAAGGGTTCGGATCCTTTGAAGTACCCTTTTCCACCAACAGGCTTAGGCTTTAGTTTAGCTTTGCCAGCAGGTTTAAAACCCTTAGTTAGATCGGTTAGTGGTCGCACCACCGAGGAATAATCTTTTATGAATCTGCGGTAATAACCGCAAAAGCCCAAAAAGGACCGCAGAGACTTCAAGTCATGGGGCTGCCTCCACTTTGAGACAGCGTCAATTTTGGCAGGATCGGCCGCTATACCCGCTGCGGAAACAATGTGGCCCACGTATCTGACTTCAGGCTGGCAAAATTGACATTTGTCAATAGAGACTTTCAACCCGCACTCTTCTAAACGATCCAGAACTTTGAATAGACGCTCTTCGTGTTGTTCCAGTGTACTTCCAAAAATTATGATATCATCGAGATAGACAATGGCTTCGAGAAGGTGCATGTCTCCAATAGCCCGCTCCATTAGCCGCTGAAAGGTTGCAGGGGCTCCAGTTATACCCTGGGGCATGCGCTCAAATTGGAAAAACCCTAAAGGGCAAATAAAGGCTGTTTTTTCTTTGTCCTCTTCGGCCATTTCTATCTGATAATATCCGCTGCGGAGGTCCAGGACAGAAAACCACTGGCTACCAGTTAGGCAATCCAGTGCGTCATCTATCCTGGGCGTAGTGTATTGATCAGGTATGGTACGCCTATTTAGAGTGCGGTAGTCTACACACATTCTCACGTCACCATTCTTTTTCCGAGCTATGACGATGGGCGATGCATACGGGCTCCGCGACTCTTTAATAATTCCGGCAGTCATCAATTTTTTTAAGTGGCGACGCACATCCTCAACATCCGCTGGGGCAATACGCCGGGACCGCTCACGGAAAGGAGTTTCATCACGCAGCCGAATATGATGTTGGACCCCTTTCGCTAACCCTACGTCAACATCGGACAGAGAAAACACATTCACTCTCTCTGATAACTTCTGTTTCAATCGATCTCGCCATACCTGTGGCACAGGTGAGGCACTAAAATCAATTAATTCCGGATTAATACATGTAGGGTTCTCAGAGTCCTCCCATGCTTCTCTTACGGTATCTGTAGCATATACTTTGGCTATTACGGTCCCTTTTGGTATCAACTTTTCCTTTAAAGTGTCATTTCGCACTAAAACTCTGAGCTGCCTTGCCTCAATGGCTGAAAAGGGAACCACGATGGGAGGAATTAACACTCCAGAAGGGAGAACATCATCTTCAGGACCCTCAACCAAGTAAATATCTTTCCCTGGAGGAAACTGACACTCTACTTGACCAATAACACACCGTTCTGTCTGAGGGGGTAATGTTAGGGGGCTATCTCCTACCCACTTCACCTCACCTACCGGCTTATCCTCAGAAGCAATGTCACGTGAGGGAACTATTCTATCTGTCATTAACTGAGGCTGTATCCTCATAACAGAGGTCTTCTGCTCTACACTCCCTGTGCACAGATCAGATAGTCTCTGAAAGAAACTCGCATTGGTCCCCACGATCACTGGGGCTTGGTCAGGCCCAGTTGGGTCAGGACAGACTAAAGCTAGAACGGTGATCATTTCAGAGCAACCCATTAAGGCTGGCGGAAATTCCATGTCCACCACTATATAACCTCTGTATGGGTAACTGGACGAGCTAAGACCCCAAATTGCTAACCCATCAATAGGCTTTAACGGTACTTGGGGCAGGTGGCTTAAATACCACTTCTCAAAGACAATGGTCACCTGTGACCCGCTGTCTAACAAAGCCCAGCAAGGCTGCCCATTGACCTTGACCTCAACTGTGGATGGTGGCCCCACTAGACCCTTTGGCAATAGGTTAGGCTCATGAAACTCAATTTGACTCTTCTTAGAGAAACAATTACCCGTCTCCTCTTCAGAAGCATTCTGAGTTAAAGGAGGTTTTCTTTCTTTGAATCTGTTAACTAACTGCAACAATTTCTGGATGACTAATGGGGAATTTAATGCATTTTCACACATGGGCGCAATGTGCCCATCTTCTCCACAATTGTAGCAGAAAAACCCATTGCTGTTTTTACTGGAAAGCCGTGATGGGCCAACTGGATCATGACCCACTTGAGAAAAAGCTCGAGGGTTTGTTCTACTCGGCCCTATGCTCAGCACAGACAACTGCTTTTGGAGCTGATCAACTTGGGCTTTTAATGCTACTACATCAGCTTTAAGGTGATTCTCAAACACCCTCCCTTCCGTTTGGATTCTAGCGCTATCTTTTTCTGAAAGCTGAGTTGGGATAGTGCTTTCCATTTGGAGTCGCAGTTCTTTGGCATCTACTCTCTTGCACTCACGATTTGACGGTAAACTTTTCACCCTGTCTTTGGCCAACA
Organism: Triplophysa yarkandensis; assembly: GCA_033220385.1. NCBI lineage: Eukaryota > Metazoa > Chordata > Actinopteri > Cypriniformes > Nemacheilidae > Triplophysa > Triplophysa yarkandensis. The sequence goes on along the minus strand of CM065677.1, from coordinate 3,327,559 downwards.
TTTCTTTTACATTACTGCTCAGCTTATGCCTAGCCGATTCATTTTCCTCTTCTTCCCTAATCTCATTGAGAAGCTTAAGAAACGTAGGGGGATTTTCTTTCCGCTCGCGTAGACGCAATTTCAGCAGCATCATGTCAGATTCGATAGCACCCCTTAACAATTGTTCCACCCTAACACGGTTAACTCTGTGGGGTGTCAAACCTCCTCTTTTCACCACTAAGGTAAGCATTCGTTCTTGCCTACGTAGAAAATCAGACAAGGCCTCCCCAGGCTCCTGCCGGAGCAGACGGAAAGAAAAATATAAATCCTCACCTGACTCTGAGGTACCAAAAGCGCTCTCCAAAGCTTCAATATACTCCAGAGCAGACGCCTCTGGGTCGTTTGCTCGTACTGACTTTATCACTTCTAATGCAGGCCCTTTAAGGCTTTCTACAATACGCTTACGCTTCTCTCTGACTGAGCAGTCACACTCAGAAATCATTAGTCTAGCTTGTTCGAGCCAATTTTCACTATTTTCTTCACCCACTGGTGTTGGCTCGATACCGGAAAATATGCGCAAGCGACGGTAGGCCTGGCCATCACTAGCCGGTTTATTTTTTTCCAAAAGTTCCCCTATAGCACGGATAATTGCCTCAGGAGAAATAGCATTCGAAACCATCGGGTTTACCAGACCATGTAGGTCCGTCAGAGTTTTACCCTCCTTATACAGAAACTGAGCCAGTTTGTCGGAAAATGCATCAGCATTAGAACCCTCAGCTCTTAAGACTACTATTCCCCATGGCTCCCCAGAAGGGGTTAATACTTCAGAGGGAACCTGAGAGGGGCAGATCTTTTCTCGACATTCACATAATACAAATTGTGTCCCTGGAATTGTACCTTCTTTACTAGCACGAGCCCGCACCCTCCCAAAGACCTTAACGGTTTGTACTGCATCTTCGATTAAAGCAACCTCTGCATCTGAGGGTACACCCACCAGCAAAATAGCATGCTGGGGATCAATTTCCTCAGTACTGCACCAGCTGTAAAGCTCTTGTGAAAGATCTTTGCCTGACATTTTTGTTTGTTCTCACTTCTCATTTAGAAGACAGAAGATCCCAGCGGTGCCTCCATTATGTAGCCCCTATCCCCTTAACCAAATGCCCCTGGAAAGAGTTAATGATAAGGACCTGGGTTCTTTCCCCTATTTTTTCTGCCTCTGTCTTCTGATACAACTAATGCTTCGATTCAATTCACAGCAAAACTAGTTACTTGGAATACTACAAAAATAGACAGGCTCAAGATAAACTTTAAATATATATATTGTCTTCAAAGGTGCAGGAAAGACTGACAAAATAAAATAAAATGACATATACAGAACCAATGCACTTATAAATTACAATGAGTAGTGAACAAAAAAACTGAAATAAAGAATAAACAAGACCCTCAGAGTTATCTCTTTTCTCTTACAGATTTAGATTACCAAAATAAAACTTTTAAGTAACTCTCTTTACTGACTTATATTTATAAAACTTTTTCTCAACCAAAAAAAAACCTTCAAGCCATAAATGACATGTTCAAAAAACACCACAAGATAAACCAAATTTCAACATGTACAAATTATCATGCAAAACACAAATCAGTCACACACATCATTTGAACCCCACCCTGATGCAGGCCTGAAACGTTGCTCGGGTACGTAGTGGTCACAGAAAGGAAACTGACCCCTTCACTCCTAAGAGCAACTGAAACAAATGTTACCTCCGGTCAAGGCGCTCGGGTGCGGTGAAACATGTGGTCCGTGTTCTCCTCGATGCGTTGGGCCTCAGCTCTCACGAATGGTAAAAGTCTCCCAGAACAGCGAGATGAAAAGTTCCTTTATTCAATGCGTGCAGTATGATAAACGTCACTTTTTCCAAAGAAATCTTTAAAGAATCTGCTCGGGTTGAGCAGATGCCTGAGTCCTTTCAGTGCTGTGTCACACAAAAAAAACGATCACCTCTCGATGAGCTGATCAAAAGAACACTTTATACTGATTATAACTTCACTTATCAACTTCACAAATTACTGATAATATGGGAATGCGAGTAGTATCCCCAAATCAGTTTTCTACACATTAACAAACTTTTCCCTATTTCACAAAACTCTCTCTCTCAATCTTCTCTCCGTTCTCTCTCGCGTTCCACCTGGCTGCGTCTCCCTAAGCCCCTCCCATAGCGAGAATATGACTGGTACGGGTCTTGTCCATCTCTTAACAGACCAATTAGCTTAATTTCAACACCTAACTTGTTGTCAGACACGTTTTTGCACAAGTACATTTCAACCAAACTATAAAACAAAACATGAGTCTTAAAGAAACAGTGCACGCTGAATACATGCCATTAGTCTACAATAAACATGTGATTAAATATTAACACCCAAAATAACCAATGGGGTTACATATGTAAGCCAGGGTTGTGACACCTTCATGTTTCCAGCTTTGGCTTTACCAATGTTTTACATTTACATTTGTTCAGTTGTCAAATTGTATATTTAAGAGCTAATGCTATTACTGTTAACATTAGCAATACTGTGGTTTACCTGGGCCAGCTAAAATTTTCAAAAAAACTTTGTCATATGCCTATTCAAGACTTAATGTCTTCCGAATGTCTTAAACGGAGGTCAGTTCAAGATCCAGTACTAAACCATACTCTGCATAAATTTCTAATTACTTGCACACTTGCATAATTTGTGTCAGTGAATCCCTACAACATAAACCTAAACCGAAAACATTAATTAATGTCATCATTACATAGAGATTTAACCTTCTGTTTGCAGAGCTCATCTCTTAGACCATCCTCTTAGAAAGTTATCTTAGAGTCCTCTGCTGCTTTTTCTGGACAGATCTTCTCAAATTCTATGTTAAGCACACAGTCTGAGCAGTATGATTTACACCCTATACAGGGTACCAAAAAAAGAAAGAAACACTGAAAAAGCATGACTTAGGTGCCCTTGAGCACTAAACACACAGCATAGATTGCTTTCCGCTGCTCCAGGTGTGTGTTCGTGTGTGGTTTGTGTTTTCACTCCTATGTGTGTGCACTTTAGATACGTATAAATGCATAGCATTTGCATTTGCTTGGCTGTATGTGACGTCACTTCTTCATTTTAGATTTGTCACAGGCAATTATTTTCTGTGTCTGTACCTTCCAAACGGTTCTGAATCCAAAATTTTATTAAAATCTTCTGGCGGTTGTACAAGGTACACTAAAGGAAATGGTTAAACATTTAAATAGACCATTTTCTAACTTGTGCAATCTGTAAGTCTAAAAGAGTTTTTTACCTGAAGGGTTAAAACATACCTTCTTGTCAGAGTCAGAGTCAGAGTGTTTTTATTGTCGATTTTCTTCACATGCTCCAGACATACAAAGCAATCGAAATTACGTTTCCCTCTATCCCACGGTGAAGGAAAGACATTTGGTTAAAAAACTACACAAGAATTGAAGACTAAACATATAACATATAAATAGAGCTCTGTAGGAAGTAAAATAATTTACAAATTTACAAATTTAAAAAACTAGACAAGGATTAATCCAAGCTAGAAATGTCACTGTACATGTCACTGTACATATGCAAAGATAAATAGGCAGTAAAGATGAATAGGCAATCTTGTGAAAGTCCATTATAACCACAGGCAGATGGTAACCACATGTCACACAAGAATACTGATATTCTTGTGTGACGTCCTGTTAAAGCTTTAAAATGAAGATTACCATGAAAAAACTGTAACGGCTGAGGGGAACTGGGCACCTGTACTTAACTCAAAGTACTCAAATATTCTGATGACTGCCTTGTAAAATAGAAACTGCACAATTAATAACTTCTTTTCATTGAAAAAATAATAAACAGACAAATGCAAGAATAAAGAAAAAATATATGCATCATCCACAATACGTTTCTTATAGTGAGGCAGAACGGTAGATCAAAAAGGAAATTATGTAGACCTTCACTCCACTCTTGGTACCATAACAGTATTTCGCCATGAGAACAGTATTTGTAGTATGTAGATATATCTGCTGACACAAAAGGTGTAAAAACAGCAGTGTTTCAGTTATTAGAAATATAACATCTAAACTATAAAAATAAATAAAAAATCCACCTTGGACAATTCCTGCGGTTGTAAGAATTTCAGCGTCTTGAGTAATGCACATGAGGGCCATGCGATTTGGGCAGTGTCAGCACAATGTCTCCCCAGAAATGTTTGCTAGGAAAGATATATTGAACCATGCCTTATGTTGTTGGCGCATTCTTTGATGTGTAAGTATTTTCATCCACATGAGTTCCATCAGTTTCCTCTATTGCTGTCACCTAAAACTCCTCAGCGCTCCTTTCAGTGCTCCGGACCTTTCGGAAAGAGTTCTGCATTGGTTTGGAATAAGAGCCATTTTGTGACGTATTTAATAATTCATAATCTGTGTGTTTTTGCACAAGGATAATGCCATGATTTTTTTTGGTAGTCATAAGACTATTTATGTTGTTGTCATAAAACACCATGACACATCCTAGTCTGATTTTATATGAAATAGTTGCCTAATGAACAGATATATGTTTTTTCGATGGAGGGACTCCAATCTTTGACAAATCTGAAAGTGGTGCATTATTTTCTTTGGCTTGCTTTTGATGAACAACGCACAGTTTAATATTTTCCTTCCCAAACCACTTGCTTTTCACAACTTCTTTAAGACTATCGGAGTGAGGGAGAGGTTAAAAATGTTTTCCAGTAAGAAACTGACCAGATGTGTACACAATGGTATGACCGCAGTCCACATCTTCATCCATTACTGCATTTTAGCTTGGGACTAACTTAATTCACAAGAAACATGATGTTGTTCCCAATTAATACTATTGTGACCTACATAAAGTCTATTCTAGAGAAATATATGTTAATTTTTTATATGCGATGAGGATGAAACGTCAATAATTTTTGCTGTCTGTCTTCATTCTACGTGACTTATTTTTTTTAATTACATTTCGGACATTTGTGGAATACTTTTGTAAACACACGGATTTCAGGATTGGGAAGCACAGAGATGGAACCCACAGTGCTGGGAGCGGCATAACAGTACGTGGAAAACCGACAGATGGATGGAATACAACTGCATGCAATGGGACTGTCACACATCCTCTTATGATGTTTCAAAAAGCCTAATATACCAAATATAGCCAAATATAAGTCAAATATACTTTTATGTTGCGCTACTCTGTTAGTGAAGGTCATGGCACACACTGCAGTGAAGTAAAGTCACGTGAAATATTGCCAAGTATGGTGTTCCATACTTGGAATTAGTGCTCTGAATTAAACCCATCCAGTAAATGAACACAAACACACTGTGAACACACACCCGGAGCAGTGGGCAGTTATGCTGCGGCGCCTGGGAGCAGTGTGGGGGGACAGTGCCTTGCTTGGATTAATCCTTGCTCAAGGAACTCACCTCAGTCGTGATATTCCCACTGGTTCCGAATTTCGGACCAAAAACCTTCGGATCTCGAACCACCAGGCCACGACTGCCCCTTTGTTAAAGTGTAACATGTAACATGTTTCTCAACTTTGGATAACTTCAGGAATTGAAATCCTCATTTAAATTGTTATATTCATTTTTTTAAGAAAATTGAGTAAAACTAAAATTCATAATTTTAGAGCACCCCACAGAGCCCTTACAGTAAAACTTCTGTGATAACAAAATTATACAAGGAACCCAAAAAAGGCCAAATGATACATTCTAGCTCACATGTTGATGCTATAGACTGGTTAATACACAGTGAAGGCTAATAAATTATATAAAGTAAAAGAATTACTCTGGTGTTAATACAGTAATGCAGATGAGGGCCATGCAGTATGGGCAGAGGTAGCACAATGTCTTCTCAGAAATTTTTGTATGGAAAGGTGTATTGAACCACACAGATTCACACAGTGAAGGCTTAATAAATTTGATTATTCGGCAACTGAATGGGTTGTAAATGGCTGGCAACAACTTCATATTCCAGTTTAATTAATATTTAAAAAATTAAATTGAATTAAATTGAATTAATTCAATTTATAGTATTAGGAAAAAAAGTCTGTTAATTAAAAATGGTAAAACTGCAAATCTGATTAAATTATTTATGATGGCATTCTTTGATATTAACACACTTAATATATTGTGACGAACAACACTAGACTGAGCTGGATCGCGTTACCCGATCCTCAGACGAGAGTCACCCAGCCCTTCCCAAAGTTGATGACCATCCTTTCGATTACCTGTGTCCATGGAGATACCCACCAAGTCCCTGTTTCCCGGCTGACCATCAGGATCCTGGCCGATGGGGATTGTGAGGGACCTACTGGTGGCTGTACTTCTGAGAGAAACAGGCTGGGATTTGGACGTAATGACGTCCAAGGAAGACCCGGACCCAGAGTCATGCACTGTTGGACCCTGGTCAAGTTGATGGAGGGCCAGGAGGTACACCCGGGACCCTGTCCTCTCCCATTCTTCATTGTTCAGGATGTTCTGCTCTATTGTGTCGCCTAGCAGAGGGTGGAGGAGAAGAAGCTGAATGAGATTGATTTTGAAAACCAGTTTATCTGTGAGCCAATTGAATGATCAAATCAATTTAGGGGATTAATTTATTCATGTTCCAGCCCGTAATGATGGGTATAAAGGGGAGGGAAGAAATCAATCCTTACCTTTTGTGCTGAGCTACCTGGAGGCGTCTCTCATAGCTGCAGTGGCAGCCAGGTGTCGTGGCATGGAAGGACACAACGTCTCGTTCCCTCCTTCAGGGAACTAAGGTAACCATTCGTAACCTGAGACTTTTTAAGTAACAAATGCAAATAAAGTTAATGATTACTGCAACAAACACTCTGCATTAAGTGTCATGGCTTTAAAAGAATATGAGAGTAAGTATTTTTGTCTTTTATAATTCTGTAACAAACATTAATACATAAACTACACGGCATAATGTTTGCATAACAGGGGAGAAGAAAGTACATAGCATCTGGTTTTCTAGAGGGACATCGAACATGATTACATGTTCTAATCCTTTTGCAGAATGCTTAAAACCACCAATCGCACCAAGCATATGGTACTGTGCTTGTGACTGTCATCTAAAAGTTGTCTCTCTTTCGGTTCCTTTAAAAGATCGAACTGAGCCCTACAAAATTAAACCAACAATAAAATAAACATGCTTTAAAAAAATGTATAATTGTGGTTTTCTATAAAATTTCAGCAAGAACTTTAAATTAAAAGGATGATGTGGAATATATCTTTCTTCAGCCTTTGAATTCTTTTTTAATGGTTGATAAACCATACACATGATTCGCAGCTCCTACAAGACCATCTGTTTGGTTTCATCTCAGAGAGCAGTTGATTGCCGCCATTACTCTTTTTTCAGTGCCACAGTCTGTACAAAGAAGCTTTGGTATTACCCAAAATTAATTGGCACACTGCAGGTAATGATAAGACTCCTTCTGTCTCCACAGAACTTTCCATAAACCAAAAGGTTTTAATTTGTCGTAATCATCAATGTGCAAGACATGATTTGGCCCCAACGAATTGCAAACCCTTCACACAAAACTTCTTCTTGATCGTTGTAGAACACCAAATGGACCAAGATCTGCTATCATAAGCATTCCATCTTGTCTTTTAGCTGTAAGATTGTGTCTTTTAAGCAGTGTTTGGCACATTGTGCGCTGCCATAAGGCTGTCCAGGACCATTCAACTATTTAGTAACTGCGACCTGAACAACATCTAAAGGTACTTACTGTGTAGTCTTTTCAATTATATTTTATGGTTTTAGAGTATGACAGAATTACTCTTGGAACTGTAATTTGACCATAGGTCTGTGCGGCACTGCACTAAGCCAAACATACTTAAAATTACTTAAACGTGTTAGTTAAGTCCAAATACCCCTGAATTTATAATGTTTAACTTAATAATTTAATGTTAGCTTCAACAAAAGGGACAGAACATGGCAGTCGAGGAAGACAATGAAAATTATTATTTAGGCTAGTTGACTGAAACACTGGAACAAGGGCAGCACTAACTTGTCAAGTTTAAAAAGCCTTATGTTTGCTGACTGAGAAAAAACGGAATACCTCGAGGGCTAATAAAAACCTTTTTCATTGAATCCAAGACATGCAACAAATTCCATGCCTGGCACTACCGTCAAACATCCAAAAAGAACCACGACGTTACTGTCCTCTAGTGGTCGAGAGCATTTCCTGGTTTAGTAACATCTTTTTTGCATTTTCTTTTGGCAATCACTAACAACATTTTATTGTTTAAATGTTTTAATGTAGATGTTTTAGTATTTTCGAAATGTTTATGAATATAATAATAATATAATTATGAAAAATGAATAAACTATTTAATTAGCTTAATTCAAGACATGAACGTCTCTTAGGTCATGCACTCATGACACATTTAGGTTCGTAGGGCAGTCATGGCTTGCTGGTTCGAGTGTTGGACTCGTCATCCCAAGGTCGCTAGCTCGATACTTGGTACCAGCGGGGTTACCACAGCTGAGGTGGGTCCCTTGAGCAAGGCTCCGTTCCGCCCAAATACTGTCTGGGCCACTCCAGCTGTGTGTTCACTCTTAGTGTGTGTACACTGGGATGGGTTAAATGCAGAGCACTAATTCTATGTATTGGACGCCACACGCACGTCACTTTACTTATTTAAAAACATTAAATTAGCACAGTTACGAAAATAAAGTGCGAGTCAAGATTGTGGCCACATCTGCTAGGAACAATCATGATTAACCCTGCCTACCATTAAATGGTGTTGTCGGATTACTCTCATGCATAAATAAACTAGTATTTACATTTTGAACGTTTAAGTAACATTTAAGTTGCAGAATTTTAGAGCTGTGAATGTGTGAACAAATGCAGAAAATATTAGATGGGTTTATTTGCAGTGTAATGCATATGTTGACCCAAAACAGTGCATATATCTAATACAAGCAAAGACCACAAAAATAGGGAATATTAATTATAATAAAATTAAAAATTATTATAATATCTAATTAAAGATTAAAGCCTATCTTGTTTAACAACCATTACATTTTAAGAATAACAAAAATACATTACACATTTTAGATTTATCAAAAATAGAATATTATTAATCAGACTTCTTGTTGAAAACAGACAAAAATTGAAGAACTGTTGTCTTAGGAAGAAACTTGCAGGCTTGGATGGCATAAATTAATGAGGTAATGGCATGAGTTAATGTTAAGTTTTGGTCTTCATGTTAGCTACCCTAGGCTAAATATTATATATTATACAGAGCATCAGCAGCACCACATTTGCCTACTACATTGTTTGTCAATTGTGCTCAAAAAATATTATAACACATATCAGTGTTGTGAAACATTACTATTAAGTGAAATAGTGTCATCAGTTGTCTTTACATAAAATCATTGAGTCAGTGTTACTGATGCCTTGTTACCAAATACCAAGTAACTAAATAAAGTCACAATTACCAGATATCTGCAAACTGTAAATAATTAAACTCTTGGCAACTTTAAAATAACCCTTCATCTAGGAGATCATAGCCAGACATCTATTAACTGGTTGTATGTTACAGCATTATTACATGACTTGGTGAGAGAAAAGCTGTTGTTGTCAAACACTGTTCACTAAAACAACAGAATAATGCTGAAGGGATAGATCATATAGGCCAATTGATGGGTTTTAAAGATATTTAATTCGCCCTTGTAAAAGTTTTTTATTGTATTTGAAAAATTAGAAAATACAGAAATGTATGTTGTGTCATGGTGTGACCACTGTATTTTGTAGTTTATTGGGACACACTTCAAATAAAGGTATTTTATTAAAAATAATAATTTAGGTTTTTGCCCAGTCTTGAGCAGGGGGAATCAGGGGAACTGGAGGTTTTGGGGCGGAGCAACAGTAACGTAAACACAGCCTGTGTGCTCTCAATAAGGTAGTCTTTCTTCGGTGTGATTGTAGATGTGCACGGAGCAGCGGATTATCCAAACCCAGCACTGAATGCACGTCTTTCTCCTGCATGCTCCCAACGCATCGCATCTTAAATCATTTAAGCGCATGAAAGAGACAGAGCAACGAAACACCAACATCGTGAATCTTCCAGGTTGAGAGGAAAGGTGAGAGCTGCATTGTTTCATTCTGAAGGTCTGATTTCACATATACTGTGTTTGCCATTCACTGAAAATATCTGTGCATTAACATTTACTGCGGCGACCCTTCAGATTTGTAGATGGTTTGTGAATAATAAGTTAATAATTAGTGAATAATAACTTTATTTCTTTTTTCTTTCTTTTTTTCTTTCTTTCTTTATCTGGATTATGTTAACTGGGATGAAATTAAACTTATTTTTTTAAATCAGCAAGGGAATTCGATTTTATTTATAGATGGAAATATGTTGTTATATACATATTAATATGTTGTAAGTATTTAAGCTTCCGATTATTTATCTGTTTCTATACAAATAATGTGCACCTATTCTTTAAAATCAGAAAATCTGCATAATTCAAATTTAACACAATAACAGCTTAAAGATAATCACAGGAGATGTTATATGCGTAGACAACCATCTAGGTCTATCTATAGGGTTCTACTTTGTTAAGAATCTGAAAGAAGTGATTTAAAAAGTAATCCAAATCCAAACAGAAATAGGGCCAAAATCCACTGCAGCCTTCTATTGTTCCATTTTGTAATTGTGCAACACTACTTTAAGAGATAAAACTGAACGTAATTTTAAAAAACTTTAAATATTTTTATTCTGTGTGAGTTCAGAAGTGTTGCATACAAGTCATCATATTACAATTACACCAGAGATGCATGCAATGCTTTACAAAAACCTGTACAATATGTAAAGCAGTCTTAAGGAAAGATCACACAATTTCATATAACATTGAGGGATGGAGCATGAAGAGTACAATAAAAAACCCTTTTGTGTCATATTACTGTTGAAGGTCAAAGGTTAGCTGGGGAGAGCAGGTGTAGTGGGGGTGAAGTATAGCCTAGAAATTGGTTGCCCTAGGTTAGGATCAATGTAAAGTGTCGCCAGGGAAACACAAAATGGTGTGAATTCATTCACACAGCTTTAAAAATAATTTAGACATTTGATTTGTTTTAAATGTGGAGGTTTATTCAATATACAATAAGGATTAAGACTTTTTACGTTTGAGTGATTAAAGATGAATGGAGGTGGAGATGCAGTAAATGTGGAAGGCTTTTGTTTTAAATACCATGCACATTAAAAGCCACTTACATGCATTCTGAACACATATCCTGGGATGAACATTCCATAGCCTACAGGCAACTAAAGAACAAGAAATAAGACTAAATGTGAAAACCAGGATGCTACAAAAGTATGTATAAATAGATAAGAAAGGTGGCCTTTAAACAGTATTAGAAGTGAAAAGAAAGGAAAAAGATATGAAAACGATAAAATGTATATGTGTGTTTTAAGGCCTGAATAATCCTCCTGGGAACATGTCTTTGCTGCCAAAACACCATCCAACTCTTTTATATTTTCTCTCTTCATCTTTTTTTTCTGTTTCTTCCACCTCCCCTATTCCATTTTGTCCATGGACTGTGTCAGTTGTAAATTAATTTGATCATTAGAATTGATAGAGATGGTGGAATGGTCTTTTGAAATAGATATATGCCTATAAAAATACATAAGTAAACATGTTCATATGGGTTACATTTTAACAATGGAAATATTTTCATCAGAAAATGAAAATTGAGGAGTTCATCCACTCAAGTGTTTTATGTAACTAGTTAGTAATTGTATAAATCAAAATTTTGCAATAAATTTCTTTCAGTGGTTAGTTGGTAAACTTTAAACATCATATGAATTCATAAAGTGCAAACAGGGAAGCAAGGACCCATCTTTGTTCTTCAAATGCATTTTGTATGTGTAGTTTTCAAGCGACCATGCTTTACATTGTGCTTGTTGGCAGGGTCTCAAGTGCCGCTCCCAAACCCTTAGTTTCATGAACCCTCTATCTCCCAACCTTCTCTTTCTACTCCAGTCTCTAAATGACATTAAAGGTGGCTTTGTGTGCACTGCCGGACATCTTGGGGCATTAATTTCACTCTTGAGAATGTAAATAAGAAAAAGTGTGGGAGTGGAGAGATGTTACTCATTTGGATCGAGAAAGCTTTATTACCCTCTCTTGCTCTTAACGGACATGCATGAGAATCTCACCCCTAAACACAATGCCAGCTCTCACAATGGCACCCTATGAGCATCTCCATTAGCTTCCGGAGGGCCTCAATCTCTGTCTCTGCCCCTTCTCAAAATGGCCCGGCCATAGCCGCTGGGGGAACACAGAGACGCGTTGTGTTTACCTCCGGCCGTGGCCAGCGGAATACCAAACAATCCTGTTCATTGCCTGTTTGTAAGCTCTGCTTTTGAAAGGCAGAGAAAGATGAGAAAACAATGAAAAGCCCCTCCTGAACGATGCACTAACAGTTTCCCAGCTCAGGGAGCCTGCGAACAAGCAGAGAGTCTTAAATCGGCCCCATTATTTTACAGCACTTGGCATAGCGCAAGAACTGCTTGTGTTTCAATGGCCAACTCCACACAGACCCCATTTGTGGTAAACTTGGCTAAGCGTACATCCACTACACTTTATTATTATTGTCATTCATGTGCTCTATCTGTCTGTACTCATTTTTCAATGTTTTTTTTTTCTGTGGTTCATTTACCTTTATTTCTGGCAGCACAATACAATGACAACCATTATGAAATAGTTTCTCTTTTTATAGTGACATTCAAATCCTTCTACATAATTACTTGCTAAAAATAATACGTGTTGGTTTGGTTTACGTTATTTTCAGATCCTCATGTCAAGTGCTTCCAGTTAAACTCACTTTGCAGAATTAGTTCTATTTGTGTGTGTGAAAATGATAGAACCCCAATTATTGTGCCATATAAATCCTAATAGTTAAACAAAATGTCCCTTTTGCCGTCTTTCTGTTATTTCTGTTATACATTTAAAATTACTGAAGAACATTCTATACAATTTCCAGTCATTCTCTAATTATCCTCCTTTCTCTGTATCTCCTTGTGTGAAAATGGTGTATGGGATGATGAGGGTTGGGGGTTGGGTGGGGGATTTAATGAGCCCCTCTGGGGTTCAAGCTGAAATGATCAAATGCTGCTCTTCACTGCAGTCACATAACAGATGTGTACCTTTAACGATTGCACTGGACAGGGCACTTTTACAACATTTGAGAATGCCATCATAGTATTTTACATTTTTTTTCATCTGTGAATGTTACATCAATCAATTACATGTGACACTGTTTACACGTAGTTCATAATAATTTTTGAGAAATAGTGGATCGGTTAGTCTAATGTAAATGGAATATTTTTTTAATTTTTGTATCAAAAATGTCTAAGTGTGTCTCCATTTTTTTTCCTTAATAAAAACCATTAATTGTAAGTAAATTCTAAGTAAGGAAATTATTTTCTGTCTATCAACATTATGATATTTTGAAAATACTGATTAATGTACATGATACAAAAAAAAAAGAGAGAGAGAAACATTATATAAACCAAGTAAGATTATGTGAGTATTAAAGCGATCTGTGTGTGAAGGTTCGTGCGCATGTGTGCGTGTGTACACTGAACTGGAATAATCCATGCACTCATTAAAGCTCTGAATCTTCATGCATATGCACAGCACCCCTCTCACCTGCTCATTACAGTGTCCATGGACATGGACAGATTACATACATTCGTCACATGTACGGCTTTAACTGCCTACAAAACTACAAAGAATTTTTTTGTCATATTGCGAAAATGATCTCACTAATTCAGATGCATAAATCAAATGTGATTGCATTGATGGTGTCAGTTTATTATGGTGATGCTATACTGCTAACTACATTTACATTTTGAATTTAGCCATTTAGAAGATGATTTTATCAAAAGCGACTCACAAAGAGTCGAGGAGACAATGAAGCGTTCAATAGCAGAGACAAAAATAGGTGAACAAGTGCTACAACGAGGTTACTAAGTTAAACCTTTTTGAAAAAAAGACTTGACTGTAGTTGAATTACTTTGACACTGGATCATAGACTGTAGCAGTCTGTGAAGCATTTAGTATAAAACACAGTTAAACATATGTCCTGTTCTTTGTGTCCTGAGGATTCAATAAATGAAAATAATTTTAAGTCCAGTTAAAAGACAATTGGCTAATAGCCACCAACTTAGCCTCAACCCTTGTTTTCACCTGTTGGGAACATGTATGACCTTGTCTGTGTATCCTCCAGCATCTAACCTCTGTCTGAACATTGCTCATAGTCCAGTGCTTGTTCATACATGAAATGCTTAGTTATACACTATCTGCACATTAAAGTTCATATTTTAAAGTTTAGTTTATTTGCAGTCTGGTTGTTTAATCTAATAACACTTCGAACAGTATAGATATTGCTATGAACATAGATTTTCTTCTTGAAGGAGAGGAACACAGTCTCATTAAATATTCACAAATCATTTCACAGTACAGTAAAATGTTTCTGCACAGCTTCTCCAATAGAATTAAATAGGTGCTAGATCCTAAATCTAACATCCTGTGAATACTGCTTTCTTTTTATAGTTTTATGTCTCTATATCTTCAACTCTTTTCAGACGGTTAAATTTTTTTTTGTTAAGTTGAAGAAACACAAAGTTTGATATTTTATCAGAGCTGAGTCTAATATTGTAAACCATGTTATTCCAGTGTAACAATTCAAAGTAATAGCTTTTTTTTTTAGCAAGGCCAGTAGGTTGTAATAGCTGTGAGAGAGAGAAAGACAGAGAAAGAATGAAAGTCAGAGAGAGAAACTTTACTCTGGGAAGGTAGCATAAAATTAGGATAATCTACATCAATTGTGCAACACAGTGTGCTGCCATGGCTGAAGATTCATTCATCCAAAAGGAGAGCGGATAGGGGAAGAGGAGAATGGGCCTTCATCCCCCTCTGAGTCCATCCGCTGCTCTCCCACGGTCGGCATATTCATGACATCATCCGCTGAATGGGGCTGGCATTCTCCTGCATCTCTCTCCATGCCAGACTGAACCCAAAGCTCTGCTAAAGGGTTCTTGCGGGGAAAGGGGGGAGGTTGAGGGGGGCTAAACAAAAGCCCTCAGATGGGTACACAAGTAGCTGTGGAACTTCACATGGTGCCTGCCAAGTATGATTTAAAAAGAGGAGAGAATTCTTCATTACCTTTCACTGGCCTCTTTTGGCATGGAACTGGCAGTTAACATCGAACAAACGCACACATATGCAATGCATTCCACATATTACAATGCAGGGAGGCTCTATTCACATGATCAATATATTGAGATTGGATGAAAACTCTTGTTATTCTTAAGTAAATGACAGCATGTCCTATAAAAACAGTTTTTAATTGTTTGTGTGCATTATTACAGTTTTTTTGGAACAGGACCCCCCCAACACCTGATTAATTGTATATAGATAAATTTAGATGTAATTGTATATTGAATTCGTTAAATAAAGGAGATTGTCGTTGCAAATTATTTACCAGTTTGTTCGAATTTCATGTTAATTACGGCACTGTGATTGTTAAAAGTGAAAATTTAATGTGTAAAATTTAAAATGTAACCCTAATTGAGATTTGCAGGAGTTTAATATTGTGCTACTCATTAGATAGGAGGTTATTCTAATAAAGGTACAAACTACCTTTATACCTTTTATTTACAACACTTCCAGCGTTGTAAATGACATGTTCCACATTATGTATGGGCACCAAATCTTTTGCTGATTAATATAACGTACATTGCAAGTACATCTGCAATCCTGTTCAAAAGGGCCCTATTATATTGAATACGGTTTGTAAATGTTTGTAAAACTATATATATATTTTGGCACATTTACTTGGGTTTACATGGTCTTTTTGATTTGGAATGGAAATAAAATCTTTCTCTTCCAATTGCAAGCATAAATCTGTTTGAGGTGCTTAAGTGAATTGCTATGCATCTTTGCAAACAACAATTCAAACACACTATGATGTGGAGTGTTGTTTGTTTTTCTTCTGATGCCTCAAAGCTGGAACTATTTCAAAACTATTCCAAATTATGAATGACTCCGTACCACTCTTGTGTACGAGTTCTTTCCTGCTCTCTGCCTTGATGTTGTGTGTCTCTATGGCAGAACTACGGGAGCAAGCAACAGATGACATTCAAGTTGTTGTAAACTACACATTCTAGTTATTCAATAAAATATATGTATCATTCAATCCCAATTCATATAAAATGTATTTTAATTTCAATATTTTCATTTTGTGTGGCCATGACCCCCATGCAACTCCGTTATATCCCACCTGGGGAACACGGCTAACAGTTTGGAAAGCACTTTAGTTAGCATTTGATGGCTCATAAAACATTTTCTGTAATGAATTTATAATATATTAAATGAAAGAACAAAGTCTCTGCTTTTAACTTAAAGAAACCATATTTGTTCCTTTTTTATCCATTCTTCTCATGTGGGTAGGTTTCTACCAAAATATGTTTTGATTAAACAGCTGAGAAAATGAGCAAGCCTCTGCTCAGATTACCCAAACAATTAATAAATATAGATTTGCCCCCAAAACAAATAAAATATGTTCTATATTCAGAGATTCTGCCCAGAGAATTAAAGAATTAACATTGAAGAATCGATCACTTCATCGCCAACTGTTGGTTGAGCTTACAGGGTGTCAAGAGTCAGACAAGAGTTATCCTAAATTCCCTAGTTTCCCCCTCCAGCCTCTTTTGGGGGGTTAGTGGTGTCCATGATCGAGCATTTCGCTGAGGATCAGAGATAATTGGGAGCATTGAGTTAGCTCCTTCTAGTCATTCTAGACCCCAATAATAGGCAAGCAGTCCTTGTCCGAGGGCAACAGAGAAAGCAATGTTTTGTTAAAGGTTTGTGTATTAAAAACAATAAAAATACAGCCACCCACTTACAGAGTGCAATATGGATTCACGTTTCAGATGATGACATTGAAACTAATCCTTGCACAGATACGGCCCGGGGACTGTCAAAGATTCACGATCCTCCTCTATGAAGAGCCCTTATACTCTGAACTAGGATTTTGTTAGATGGTGATGCCCGTGTCTGATATCCTGGTTTTCAGTCCACTCTTAAAGTTAAAGTTGCTGCCAAGTAAGAATGGGACTCCATATTTGTAACACGTCACTTACCCTTTACTTCATAATACCTTAGCCAGATTTAACAATTTAGTTGTGTCCTGCCTGGCATCACATGTGCTGGCTGTCACGGCATGCCCTCCCACCCCTTTCAGAATCCAGTGGATTTCCTACATTGAGTAGTAGACATAGTGCTGGGAGGGGCAAATTCTCCGCGATGTTGGTTGTGTATTCGTGTGTCTTGCTCTAACCCATGCTAGCGGCTCTTACTTCATATCGCTACTTTCTTCGTATGCTTCGGGATTTGGAATGGTGATGCAAGGTCTACAACATTTCTGGCTGCTTCTGTTCCCTCTGCACTACTACATTGTCCCAAATTTGTCACTGTTGTGACTTGCCCAATATTATTTGACTGTAAGCTGACATATGATCCCTTTACCACCCTGAGTCTTGAGGGACATTATGTCATATTAATTGTAAGAGTAATATACAAACTTTGACCAAAGCCTGGTAAAGTTTCTATTGGGTCTCAATTTAGAAAGTACACAAGGGGGTTGAAGCTGGCATGTGTGGTGGCATTGTGTGGCTGCTAGATGGTCCCTAGTTTAAATTGTGGTTATTTGGACTGGGCACACCGCTCAGCTTTTGCTGCTCTGAATTCTATATGCACTTTCGAGAGAAATCTCTCAAAAGTGAATGTCTCGAGTTACTGTCAGTTCCCTGAAAGGAGGAAACAAGATATTGCATAAACTGCCTTTACTGGCCACTGTGTTACATATTCAGTTGAAAGATTCTGAAGATATTCTCTCAAGACATCCAGACACTAAATATGGGTCAGGACCATGCATGAGTGCCGTCATGGCTAACATTGGCTAATTCAAGTTTATTTGCATGGTGCAATAAGGCTTGGGTAAGCGTTTGGAAAAACGTGATTCCCCTCAGGGAACCCAGGTAACGTTAGGCAGTCGTGGTCTGGTGGTTAGAGTGTTGGACTCGTGATCCAAAGGTTGCTGATTCGAGACTCAGTACCAGCGGGAATACCTTCACTGAGGTGAGACCCTTGAGCAAGGCATGGTCCCCCCCACTGCTCCCCTGGCACCACAGCATGGCTGCCCACTGCTCCGACTCTTTTCACAGTGTGTGTTTGTTCACTTACTGTCTGTGTACACTGGGATAGGTTAAATGCAGAGCACAAATTCCAAGTATGGAACACCATACTTGGCCACAAGTAACTTCACCTGACTTGTAATCAATATGATAGCTCTTCATTAACTGCTAAGAATTGATGACAGGCAGTTAAGTCAATCAATCTTTTATTTGTCACAGACACTGTTACATGCCGTGAAATGGCACGCCTCCGACCATAAACACATATCACATTCAAGGGAAGACAGATCGGAGAGGTAGTAAAGAGAAAAAGGAACAACATGAAACACAAGGAAAGTTGGCTCAAAAAGAACCCCTCTCAGACTGTCCTACAGTAGGGCAGTGTGAGACCCGGGGGACAAAAAAGCCCCAGCATCATGCGCATAAACTGGACATTACATTGCAATGGGGAGGGGGACAGGGAATGTTGAGGTGTCCAATGTTGGCATTAGCCATTTGCCCCTGCAGCTATGAACAGCGCTGGATCCAGACCCGCCTGCCCACACCAGTGGTGATAAGCATGCAAAGGCTTGGGATATGGGTAGAGGTAGTGATTGTCCGTATGTGTGTGTGCGTGAATGTGTGTGTCAGTGAGTCTTTGAGACCTGAAAATCCAGTCCACAACAGGTGTCCTTGGAATGGGTAGAGGAAATTAGAGCGTCTCGTTATCTTGTTCTCGTGGAGGTTGTTTGTCTTCAGCACAGGCCTTGGCCAAGGCCGTCCGAAAGCGTTGAAGCCGAAACAAAAGATTCTTCTTCAAATTTAGTACGATATCTGCTAGTTTCCGCAAGTATCTATTGTCCAGCACTGGTCGCCAGGTCAGCCAAATTCTGTTGCATAGTTGCTAGTTTCTCCAAGATGTTTTCCATTTGCGGTCCATGGTTTCCATTTTGCGTGCCATAGCCACCCAGTCTTTTTCCATTTTATGGTCTATGACCACCATGATGTTTTCCAGTTAATGGTCCATAGCCAAAGTCTGAGTACTAGCAGCTCTGCCCATCATTGTTTCAATCCAGCCGGTCAACTTGTTCGTCGATACCACAGGGTCCCAACTAATTCAATCAGCAGAATCCCTGTTACCAAATTTCCGAATAGGTAAATATCTTCAATATCCTCCAGGGACAATGTCGCCAGGCACACGATGTGCCACTTCTCCCACCTGTCCATCATGTATCCAGCTGCTAATGTTCTTGCAGGTCAGTTGGGTTCCCCCGAACCCAGGCTTCTCGTCGAGAATAGGGTGTCAAATGCGTTCAGAGAGCAGTTAATCAAATCCATTATTCCTTTTCTGTTTCGAGAGCATGGCAAGGAGAGTCTCAGAATAGAGTAACAAGACATAGCAAGCATAGCAAAAAGGAAAAGATGTGAACGCCTTCACCAAGAGCCAAACGAGAAGTACGACTCAAACCATGCCAATGCACTTCCATTTATGCCCACAAAGTGTTCAAGTCTATGCATAAGAATGTTGTGGTCAATAGCGTCAAAGGCAGCACTAAGAGCATCAATAGCACCAATAGCACTAATAGGAAAATACAACCAGGGTTATGTAAAAGGAGCAGGTCATTTGTAACTCTAAGGAGAGCAGTCTCTGTGCTATGATTCAGTCTTAATCCTGACTGGAAAGTCTCACAGATATAATTTTTCTCTAAAAAGCAGTATAATTGTAAGGATACTACCATTTCTTATTCCTGTACAAGAAAGGGATATTTGAGATATAATGCTATAATTAACTCAATCTTTTTGGCCAAGTTGTGTTTTTTTAATGAGAGGCTTAATTGTGGGCAGTCGTTGCCTGCATGTTCGAGGCTCCGGGTGTGTGTTCACAGTGTGTGTGTGTGTTCCCTTACTGGATGGGTTAAATGAAGAGCACAAATTCCAAGTATGGAACCCCATTCTTGGCAATAAGTCACATCACTTCACTTCACTACAGTGTATGCCTTGACGTTCACATAACAGATAGTTAGTAGGATTTGGGGACACATCCTATGGACAATGAGTAGTTTATAATAGTCAGAAGAGGATCAATGACTTCTGGAAGCATCTCTTTTAGGAGCTTGCCTATTATTTCTATCCTATAGTAGAGAATGAGTGGAACTGTTCCTCAGGAGGTTTAAGGGCATTGCAATATTGTAGCTGACGGCTGAATGGTTACAAAATTATCTCTAATAGTCTCGATTTCAGAAGTAAAGAAGTTCACAAAGTCATTACTGCTGTGACGCTGGGAAGTGTCAGAAGTTGTTAAGGCTTGTTGAGTAATTTTTTTATTTGATACAAATCCAGCCCTTACCATGCATGTTAATGGCATATTTCCATTATATTAACTGTAATTCTATTTTCACTCTAGTACTGACAGCATGCCGAAGCACGTGGAAGTAAGAATGCATGAAAGCCAATTGGAGCCTATAGAGACCAGGCCACCCTCCAAATTTGGCACAATATGCCAGAAGATGCGCAAGAACCTGCTTCTCACGTTGACGGTGATGGGTGAGTAACCACAACAATGAAGCTATTCTGTTTAACATTTGCAATCTATTTTAACAGCACAGCACATCTCTATCATATTACAAACCGGTAACTGCTATTGCAATGGCATCATGTTCTATCTATCTTTCAATATGTCAGTGCCATTGGTTTGTCTAAAGATTCAGACTGTAATGTCATTTTTTTATTTTGCTAAAATCTGCTTAAAAATAGGACTAACTAATGCCTAAGGCCACCCCTGTTTGTCAAATACATGGGGTCATGCTGCTGTGACAACAACCTTGCAGGCTTCATATTGGCTAATTCAGGGCTCAAGGGCAGACATCACTTGAACTCAAAGCTTAAAGTGATGGTTCACCCTCTTGCCATTTAAAACCTATATACATTTCTTTTTGCAGAACATGAAAAATAATTTTTGGGGACTAAGCATTGCAGTAACCATTGTCTTTGTGTGCGTTTGTGTGTATACATCATTGATTGGTTTTCCAATATATAATACAGCATTAGTCCTTTCAAGACTTTCTTTGATCTTTTTTTCAAAAACATTACACGGCTAACTCTCTGATAAAGAACCTGACTGTTTTGTTCCTCAAGTCATTAAAGGGGCAAATGATAAATCTTTCAATTAGACTATTATTTTAATTCTACCAGGACATTATACTTTACACACATTAACCGTTTGCTACAAGATGTGATGCTCTTTGTTCAAACAAATTTTTCAGTAGCATGGTGAAGCTGCGCTGATTTTAATCAAATAGCTTTTCAGTTGCTAGTTATTTTCTTGATTCTGCCACTTTTTTTGATCAAGTGCCTCGGTTGTGTTCACATAAGCTTCATTTTTAAAGCATTTCAAAATGTCAGACTCAAATAAAAAATACAACTGTGCAAGATCACTGAGTCTGTTTCATCAAGTGACACACGGATCAGTGTAACGTACAATTGGCCACTATAGGTGGCACCCCAAATTTTATTGGTTATTGATCTTCATCCACATCTAATTTCACCCCTCATTACATGAAGATTTTATTGTAATGTTTATTCTCAACTTTTTATTGTGTTAGTAAATGTTACGCATGTTTGTATAAATGTATTTATAAATGTATGTATAAATATATATATATTTATATGTTAATTGATGTATATGTATATACATATATATGAGGGGTGGGCATAGATTAATATTTTTAATCTAGATTAATCTCACTGTAAATTTGGAATTAATCTAGATTAATCTAGAATAAAATGGCAAATTTGAATTCTCTCGAAGGCATTCAGAATTTGTGTGCCACCCACATAATAACCAAAAGTAAATCATTGCACAAGGTGCAAACAACCTTATGCCGCATTGACACCAGACGCTTTTAGTTTGACGCTTGAACATTTAAGTTCATTTGCGTCTTCAATTTGCCTAATTCGGGTCCAACGTGTCATATCCAACATGGAGGATAAACTCATCAGGGCTTTATGTGGAAATACAGTTTTATAAATCCACATTTTAATTGTATTATACTTTTATTATACTTTAACAAAGACAGGAATAAAAGTGAAATTTACTGGAAGAAATTTAGTAAAGAAAAAAAATTATATTTACTCATTTTGAGCTCTATACTCTATAAACATATTGAGACTATAACTAAAGCCATCACATTAAGTGAAATTGCTTTATTTGACAATAAAAAGACTCTGACTACTTGATGAGTTCCCCTGACAGAAGTCCCTCCCCCCTGCGCGAATGGAGCGAATGAACTCAAATGTTCATAGCGTCAATCCGCGTCTGGTGTGAACGCACAACTGAGTGTGAAAAACACTGGATCTCTCTCTGTGTGTGAATGAATGAGTTGTGAACTGAATGACAGAGAATAAAACTCATGTACACGGGAAGGATTAACACAGAATGTTAAATTACGTCACGTGAGACTTGAGCTCAAGTCACATAATATATATTATATATGATATTAATTACAATGTTGTCAGTAACAGAGGAACGCTTTGTACTGTAACTAAGGAAAAGTAAAGTTATTTCACAAAAGTTAACTTGAGCAATACTAAAAGTACTTTTTTAACCCCAAATATTTATTCAAGTAAATGTAACAAAGTAAATGTAATAATTAACTATCCATCCCTGCACAACACAAATATTTTCTAAAGAGGCATATTTAAGCAGTTGATTATGATCATATTTTACCATTCAATGTCATTACTTCCTTTAGAAATCACTTCCAGAAAAGACATGAAAAAGTTTAACTAACAATTTAATTTATCACTGAGATATCACTTGAAATTGCTAGTTAGTTAATAATAAAAATGTCATAAAAGTAGCTTTGATGTAGTGAGCTACATATTCCACACTTTTATAGCTTAGGTTAGCAATATTTCTTAGAAGGTTATTTCAGTGTAGTTGAGCTTCATTTTATGAAGAATAGCTTTTAGCTTTGTTCCTTGTGTTTTCCCGGTAGCACTGATAAGTTGATATCGATGCCTTGATGATCAATTTTTCTCTCTATCCTTCACTGCGTTTGTAAAACAATTTAGAAAATGTGGTTCTTTGTAAAAAGTGTTCCCAAACCCTCATGGCTGTTTGGATTTGGTTCATTATGAAAGGTATATATACATATATATATTCTCATAACAACCTATGTTAATTACTCACCAGCCGTATCACATCATTCACATAAATCACTAAGTTTTGTGATTTAATGACTGGCCTTATAAGAGAACAAACATGCAAGTCATACCGACAAACAATAAACAATATGGTGGGGGAAAGACTGCAAGAAGAGATAACCCAGCCTCACCTATTACGCAATGGCCATTCTGCTTAATGAGGTGGGACACCACAAAGATGTACTTTTCTGTAGTTTCAGTACAACAATGTCAATATATGAAAATCTAGGAAAGCATATCAATGAAGATGACAGTGACTACTTCCTGCCCACAAAGACACTTGAACATTGTTCTGAAAAATGGCACAATTTTGCCAGCGCTGCCAAAGCGAGAGACAAAGCAGTCTGGAAAAAAACGTGAAAAAAACCTGTGGAGGACCCTGTTTTATGCCTGCACTGAGTCACCATGAGGTAAGGGCCGTGGCATCACAGGGTATCTCTGGGGGTTTTGATCTGAGAGCAGGTGCTACAGAGCAGTCTGTTGTCCGTTGCTACCACCTTGAACCAACACGCCGCCAACAAGCCCCCTGTTAGCAGCGACCCCATTCTGGGTCCAGAGGGTGTTCTTAAATCTGATGCAACTGCAGTAATGGGCTTGTAAAAGTAAAGCTCCAACTTTTGCGAAAAATATGAAACAAGAGCTACAAGAGGCAAACAACCAGAGGTGGAGTAAAAAGCTTCATTTCTTTAGTAAAAGTACAGATACCCCTTTCTAAATTTTACTCAAGTACAACTTAAAGTACTACAGTCAGATGTCTGCTTTAGAAAACGTACTAAAGTACTTGTTTTTAATAGTACTTGATTATCAAGGGTACATTTTCTAAATTTTCCATTACCACTGCCATAGTGCTATCATTTATGTACAGAAACGTCTTCCATGGAGTTATGAAAACTGTATATGTTAATACCTTGGAGAATGTAAAAGCAATTGAAAATGTCATTTTCATCTTTGTACCATGTTGCTTTATTTTACATTCCGGCAATAGCACAATAGTTAAATAATTTAAATAATTTAGTTAAAAATTAAAGGTACATGTGAGTTTCTGTTTTTTCATCAAACAAATCAATAAACCAGAACCAGCAAAGAAGGCAATATAGTCATGTTCTGACACACCTCTGAACCTGACTGTGTTATACACGCAGCATAGAGCAAAGAGGAGAAAATAATAATAATGATTAAAGAAAATCAGCTTATCATCTGTGTTTAGATCAGTCTGCAAAGAAGGAAAAATAAAATTCAGCTCATTTTAGTGACAGTTTTAAGTCCCTTCCTCTATCATTGACATACAGACAAAGGCAGCAGAAAATACTTTCAGCTTAATTACAACATTCTCACACACAATCTTTATTTGTTTTTTTCAGTTGTGTGCAATATCTTTGTATTAAAGTAAAACCTGATTCATCAAAAAATTGTCATCGATGTTGGCATGTTCAATTTGCAGCATATGTTAGTGTTACAAATTTAGATTAGGTTTTGTGTTTTGTAGGCACGCAAATGGTTACACATGAGAAGATATGTTGTAAGTAAATCTAGCCCTGGCTAAATACTTATATCACAGAAGATTTTGGAATCAGAAAAAAGTTTTATTCCCTCTGAAAATAAATTATATTGTAATTTTAGCTGCAAAATAGCAAGTGCTGAGGAGAAAATATGTGTTTGAGTCTTAAGATACTCTTAATTGGGAGTGGTGTGCAAAACGTAACTTCAATAACTGCTAACCAAATCTCACAAAGAGAACTTTCCTCAACAAGTTTTTATCCGATCTTCTGTGATTCAGGTCACTAAAAAAATTTTTTTTAAATATTGCAATAGTAAAATATCACTATTGTTTATTCTGATGCCTTTTGTAATAAATAAAAACATAATTTGTTGAAAGCATGACTCAAACATGTTGTTAATTGGCTTATTTAAGTTATTTTTTGAGATATCTACACATAGGTGTGTAAAAACCTGGCACGCTTTCTAGTGTCAGCCACCTCAAGTAACTGAAATGTCAGGTAGCATGGCTGTAGCTACCATAACTGCACAACATCTTTGAGGCTTCGGACGCAACCCGCCAGCAGTCTTATGAAGGCAACAGAAATCATCTTCCAGTGCCCAATCCAGCCCTTATTTAGAGGCTTGAATAAATTAATGAAACTCAGGTTATTTTGTGTAAGATAAATTATGTTAAAGGTGCGATTTTTTATAATATATTTGCATATAAATTTGTGCAGAATCATTTTTTAAGATACAAGCGTAACTTTGGCTTCTGTGTTTAAAGAATATCAAGTTCATTATTTTAGAAACTCAACTTAAGAATATACATTTTAAATATGCTTTTGGGGTATACTAGTTCATTGAATACAGAATTATAAAAAATGTTTTTGCATTTTCTCTGTTCCACCAAAGGGGTGGTTTTGGGAGCTGTTTCGGGCATGCTGCTGCGTGTTGCTTCCCCAATCGATGACAAAATTGTCATGGTAATTGCCTTTCCTGGAGATATTCTGATGAGGATGCTGAAAATGCTCATCCTTCCCTTAATTATTTCCAGCCTAATTACAGGTAACACAAAACTGACTCTATGTCAATCAGATTTGTTTTTATAGTTCGGTTTGTTGTATATGTAATAAACACTATTTACTGTTAACAGTTAGAGTCAAAAGCCACAAAGCTACATATAACAAAATAGCAGTCTGAAAGAATGTAAAATTGTGTCAAATAATATGCCATTTTATAACACATCTTCAGGTCTTGCTGGTCTGGATGCAAAGTCAAGTGGTCGTCTGGGTTCCAGAGCTATGATTTATTATATGACCACCACCATCATTGCTGCTGTGCTTGGGGTTATCTTGGTGCTTCTCATTCACCCTGGTAATCCCAAACTTAAAGAGAATCTGGGAGAGGGAGCTGAAAACGACGAGGTTTCAAGTCTCGATGCCTTTTTTGACCTTATTAGAAACCTTTTTCCTGAGAACTTGGTTCAGGCTTGTTTCCAGCAGGTAAAAAACATGCTGCTATGTGTCCCTGTTAGGAAGTTGCAATTCAATTCTGAATTCATCCATGTGATGTTTAAATACACAGGTTCAGACTGTTGTGAAGAAAGTGGAGATTCAGCCTGATTTTGATGACACCAATAGTACTGGTGACTTCCTCTCAAATGCAACAAAGCCTCCACCCATTTTCAAAGACAAGAAATCTCTACAATACAAGAGTGGAATGAATGTGTTGGGTATGAAGATTACTTCTGAGCTTTGTGCATATGCTTCCTTTCTTTTCACTTAGTTCACATTTTAATTGTTTTCATTAATATGTTATAGGAATAATTGGATTCTTCATCGCCTTTGGTATTTGTATGGGCAAGATGGGAGAAAAAGCCAGGCTTATGCTTGACTTCTTTAATATTCTCAATGAGATTGTAATGAAGCTGGTTATCATGATCATGTGGTATGTTTTTAATCTTCAAACAGTAGCCTTGTTAGGAACTGCCATGAATTTTCCTCTCACATTACAATTGTTTTAAAGGTATTCACCCTTTGGCATCGCCTGCCTCATCTGTGGAAAGATCATCTCTATTAAAGATTTGGAAGTAGTGGCTAGACAACTGGGGATGTACATGGTAACAGTTATCATTGGTCTGATCATCCATGGTGCCATATTCCTGCCATGTATCTACTTTGCAATTGTGAGGAAGAACCCCTTCTCCTTCTTCATGGGTATCTTCCAAGCCTGGATCACTGCTCTGGGAACAGCCTCTAGGTATGAGATGTTTTTTGAGTTGTTGTAAGATATATTGATCCGCACATTAGGAAAAAACATCACACACTTGGAATGTCATGAGGGTAAGCAAAATCATAATAAAGTTCCAAACATTACCTTCACCAATTTTTATAGTTCTTATGTGGTAGGTTATTTCTGAGGAAATAAGGATATTTAAAATCAAATTAAACAAAAAACACTACTACACAATGTATGCACTCCCTTAGTCACTCCACTTTCAAAATAACTTACACAAAGAACAGGGGCTCATTTCTAGAGGATTTGGGGAAACTTACAGTATGTTAACCCTCTAATAAGAGAAACTCTAAATTCCCTTTCAGTTGGCCTCTCGACGTTGTGTTTCACTGAATGGGGTTGAACTTGAGAACCCATTTGTGTGGGACTGGTTTTACAAAGATTGGTTAGAGAGGTTAGCTTCGCGTCTGGGCTCTCCACATGGGTCACACTTGTGCAACTGTGGGAATATGCTTATTAAGCAGTTGCGGCTTCTGGTGGCTTTTTACTTGCAAAATCTGCAGCTGAGTTCTCAGCCCGCTGCATCTACAGAGAACATGCGTTGGCAATATAGGGTACAAATGTGAACGACCTCCATCAGCAATGCTTGCCGATCATCCATACCCCGTCACAAACTTCTTATGTTGTTCCACACACATCCTGCATGCTGGGTATACCATCATGAGTCCGAAGTGCTCAGCCAGCAAGTACATGTCAATTAAGCCTTGCATATTAGCACAAATGCAATTTTTCGAAATAAGCCACCACTTCATCAGCTCCCCATACTCTGCAGCCTGTAGCCATGGCACAGTCGATGGCTACCGCGACCGGTGTTGGTGATTTGTGGGATCCCAAGAACCAGGGAACCGCCTATTCATGCTGTGCCCATCTTTTCCCATTTGTAGAAAAAAAGAGTGAAAAAATACAGCTGTGCACAGGAAGTTCCAGGGGATCTAGACTTTGGTGAGAAACATGAAGTCCTTAAGGCCATCTTAGGTGGCAACCCCTTTTGTTGAAGGCAGAGGGTCAAGCCCGTCCCTTAAGCCAAGAATTCCTTGGGTTTCTACAGCCCATACTCCCATCTTTCCCAAGAAAGGCGGAGGTCTACGCCCCATCCTTGATCTACGCTCCCTAAACAGGATCCTCAACAGATTGCCCTTCAAGATACTGATGCAGAGGCGCATCCTGACTTCGGTAAGGTGTCAAGACTGGTTTGTGGCAATCTACCTGAAAGACGCATACTCGATTTTCCCCCGACACTGACTCTTTCTGAGGTTTGCGTTCGAGGGATGAGCATATCAGTACAAGGTTCTGCCCTTTGGGCATAGAGGTCAACTAGGTCTTTAGTTCAACCAAGAGAAGAGCTAACTCTCCCCTGGGCAGAAGGTCTCTTATCTCGGGTTGGAACTGGACTCTATGACTAGGTTTGAACATCTTAAGATTGGACATGCCCAGTTGATACTTGAATGTCTGAACCATTTCAGACGTACACCAGTTCGCCTGAAGTGTTTTCAGAGGCTCCTGGGACATGTGGAATCCTCGGCCAGTGTAGCTCCCTTCGGGTTGATGTACATGAGACCACTACAGCACAGGCTACAAAAATAGGGAAGGAAGCCCCGTGTTCAATCCTGTATGTGCTTGCATCCCTACGGGACCACCAAGAGCTGCTTAAGAGCTCTAAGCAGCTTTGTCTGTTATGGAGACTAGCAAAAGTGTCTCCAACAGAGAATCAAAGAGCAAAGCTAAAAGGCAACAGTTACGGTAATGTAGGAAGAATGGAACAAGATGTTGTATCCTTCAGTGCAATGATGCTTGACCATGGTTACAGCGACTGGGAGAAGCTTCCCCATTTCCCTAGCACAATCGGTAATGAATGATCCATTCTGTCTCTCTATATAGCCGTCATCATGAGCCGGGACAAACTGAATGATTTGCCAAATTATTTGGCCCATTCAAGTGGCTCGAAGAGAAACAGGTTCTCAATTTCAACCCAATTCAGTTAAACACAACGTCTTACATCTAACCAGAGACATTTCCATTTCAAAATGGTAGCTATGTCAAACCTAGGAAAAGCAGTGTAAGCCAAGCCTGTTTTTCAAAGGGAAGTTAGTCAATACCCATAGTATCTTACTTTCGTGGAATATAATGCTCCGCTTAGGGTAGTAATGTTAGTTTCCAGAAGGAGAGAATGAGACGTTGTTTTAACTGAATAAGGTTGAACATGAGAACCTGTTTGCCTCTAAGCCAATTGAAAAGGCCAACTAATTTGGCAAATGAATCAATTCATGTCCCCGCCCATGATGACGGGTATAAAAGGGGACAGAAGAGATTATTAGTTATCATTTGTACTTAGGAACCGGCAAGGGGTCTCCTGATTGCTTTAGCAGCAGCAAAGTATTGTAGCATGTGAGGACCCCTTCCCTACTAGTTGGTCTCTTTATATTGTGTAGACTGAGATGTAATCCCACCATGATACTTTGGCTGCGTGTTGATGTCTGGCGGAGAGAACTTCCAGTTGGGAGAGGTTAGTTGTCATCAGTGTTTCCCATTGAGGAGTTGGGAGAGTCCTATTGATTGGCAGTGGCCTTACTTCTAATACTTACCTTAGGTGCCATCCAGCAATGTTAAACACTGGGAATAGCTCCCCCTCTTTTTGAGAGCCTTCAGCCCTTGGGGGTTTACATGTGGACATCCAAGCACTTGTAGGGGGAACGGCCAAGGCCCTGTTGGACCTTAGTCAAGTCTCAAGAGTATAAAGCATGGTTTGGCTGGATTAACCCTCAACAGGCTCCATAGAAACCTTGTGATCAGATCATGCCGTCCCAGAGATCTCTGATCCACCCTTGCAGAGGAAGGACATCATGACGCTTATCATGCATCTCCAGGGATCTTCACTCATGTTATCTGTGACCGATGGTGACAGCCATTCAGGGTCTCATCGTCCAAAGGCTGCCAAAAATGTAGGTTCCACAGGTCTGGCCTGGGATGCCAGAACGTGCCTTCCCCTGGGATAGAAGGTCCATCATCAGGAGAATCCACAAGAGGGAGTTGCCGTCAGAGCTATGAGCAATGAGAACCAAATGAGTTTGGGCCAATATGAGGCAATCAGTACAACTTGATGCTCCTCTTTCCCGACCTTGCACAGGACCCCCGCAATGATGCTCACTGAGGTGAGGGCATACTTCTTCTTGTCCCACTGCTTGCTGTGTCCCGTTGGCCCCTCGGTCAGGTAGTACCAAAGTGGGCAATGAGATTCCTGAGAGGTCCATCCGGGTCGGTCCAAACCATTCCCACATGGCAAGACTGAACTCGGATGGAGCCGCCAGTCCTCTGGCAGAGAATGCCATGTGTCTCAGGACTGTGCACTGCTATGTCTGTACCATGCACACAAACCGTAGGAATGTCAGTGTCAAAAAAGAGCCAAGTACGCATCCCTCAGGGTATTGCCGCGAACCCATCTAGATGTCTGACTGACGTTAGGACACGCCTCTGCGCATTGATCTTTTATCTCAGCTCCAATGGGCACGTAGTCTGTGGGAGCCCGACAACATCTATGCTGGGGGAAAGGTTTGATGGCTGGTGAACAGCCTTCACCAAATGGGAAGCAGCCTCAACCCAAAGAACACAGGGAGGATTACTGATCACCTAGCGAACTGGACCGAATAGCAGAGATGAATCTTTAACATGCCAGAAACACAGAGATGTGAGGCAGGCCTCGTGAGAATCTTCGTTGTCTGTAGATTAACAATTACTTACAATGAATAGAGTGTTTAAATAAATACTTGATATTTAATACTATTCTTTAAAAAAAAAATTAAGTAGTGAAGTGAAGCCAGCCCTTAAAGACCCTCTGAGCAGGACTAAACCATGAGAGTCTGACACTTTTGTAAACCAAATCATAATTTATGTCACATAAATAATCCTTTGTCACAAAAGCATCTCAAAAATATATTAACCAAATATATAGTTTTTATGTAAATATGTATATTTACACATATTTGCAAATTTGTTTATTTGAGTGATGTACGATATATTGTTTAATGTTAAAACAACAAGACACTTTGAGGTAACCAATTGTTCAAAGGAATACACTCGACAGGGATTTTGACAGTTTAAAAAAAAATGTATCCGCAATATACATCAAAGAATGTTTTGTATGTTTTAAATTTTTAAGCAATATTAGCCGGACAAAAATAAGAATTGTTGACATCCAGCTGAAAGAATATCTGACAAAAATATTGTTTCTCCTTTTTATAGTGCTGGTACTCTGCCTGTAACGTTCCGTTGTCTTGAGGAGAACCTTGGTATTGACAAAAGAGTTACACGTTTTGTACTTCCAGTTGGAGCAACAATTAACATGGATGGCACGGCTCTCTATGAGGCTGTAGCTGCCATTTTTATTGCTCAGATGAACGGAATTTATTTAGACCCTGGTCAGATTGTCACTGTCAGGTAAGAAAGAACATTTGCTAGAGAACATCTATTATATCAAAACCTATTAACTTTTGTTGGACCTTGTATATTCATCTTGATAACAAAATGTTAAAATAATTGATAATTAAAAGAAATGCATAAATTATACAATTAGCATATTATCTGGGCTGCTTTTAAAAAATGTTCACCTGTTTGAAATCTCTTTTATGCTAAATTTCAAATTATAAATTTGACTTTTCATATGCATATGTGTTAAAACTCATTTAAGTTGCATTGAATAAGAATGCCTACTGGATGAAACATTTGAAAAGTTAATTAATACTTGTATTCTTCCTTCTGTAATTTAGTCTAACAGCAACACTTGCCAGTATCGGAGCAGCTAGTATCCCAAGTGCTGGGCTTGTTACCATGTTACTTATTCTGACTGCTGTAGGGCTGCCAACACAAGACATAAGTCTGCTGGTGGCTGTTGACTGGCTTCTGTGAGTATTCTTAATCTGCACAGTCATTTTTTATTTTTTCCAGATTGGTTGTTTGATGTTTGGAAATAACTATCATTTGGAAGCGGAGATTTGAAACGGCTTATATTTTTTTTCAAAGGGATCGTTTACGTACATCAGTCAATGTGGTTGGAGACTCCTATGGGGCTGGCATTGTTTACCACCTGTCCAAGGCTGAGCTTGATGCTCTAGATGCACAACACGGAAAGTCAGATGACATAGAGATGATGACCAAGACCCAGTCTTACTATGATGACCTCAAAAACCATCATGAAAACAACTCCAACCAGTGCGTCTATGCTGCTAAAAATTCAGTGTTAGTAGATGATTGCCAGGTACAAGTCACGCTTATGGACATAGGCATATCTAACATATAACCCATACTTGCTATCTATCTATCTATCTATCTATCTATCTATCTATCTATCTATCTATCTATCTATCTATCTATCTATCTATCTATCTATCTATCTATCTATCTATCTATCTATCAATCAATCTATCCATCAATTCATTCATCAATCCATCCATCCAACCAAACCACAAACCCACTCACCCAACTACCTACCTACCTACCTACCTACCTACCTAACCACACAAACCACCCACCCCCCTAACCACAAAAACTACTCTATTTTTCACAATAACAAATGCAGCCATTATATAAGCTTTGCAAAGTAATCACTCACCAATGCTGGTAAATAAATAGCTGTTCCTTTTTTCGTCAAAGAAACAACTATTAAACTCATTCAACATAATACACTCCAAATTAGAAAGGGTTGGGACACTGTGAAGTGTAAATTTGCAATTATATTCATATTGAATCTGTAAATGTCCTTTTTAAAAGAAACGGGAGAGATTATTTTATATTTAACGAATGCACAAAGTTGTTAGATGGGGAAAAGCTGGAAAGGTACATATTATCTGCGGTCAGAAAAATGTTTAATACTTAATACTGTTAATACATTTTGCCTGAACGTTTTCTGATTTGCGTTTGTAGAGCAGTCGCTGTATTTGTCATAGAATTGTATGTACAGGGGAAGAAATTCAATTTTGCACAGAATTCTAAATGGTAAAAATTTTAATTAAAATATGAGAAATATTATAACAGAGGAGGGATAGCTCACATTAGGGGAAAAGCTGTCTGTCCACTGTGATAATCATATCCAATTTATAACTCTGACAATCATGTTTAATCTATAAATTATAACATTGTCACTGGTTAATTCAATTTGAAAGCTGTACAAAGGACTCTTCCTAGAAGATAGTAATACATATGTACTATACAATGGTCCTTTTGTGTGCACATATGTGTTGTTTAACTTTTTCAACTTTTATGGCTTCTGTATGTAACTTTACCCTCTAGAATAACTAAACCTTAAAATATAACAAGTGGAATTAGTCAATTGCTTCTTAGACCAAAGTTTATTATTATCATGTTGAACCTTGTGTGAAATGTATTTCAAGGTTAGACACTTAAATTTAATGATAATTGTTTCAGGTAACCTTGGCAGCCACGAACGGCTCAAGTGTGGAGTACACAGTCGTTGAGGAAGAACCTTGGAAAAACAATTAATGCAAGCACACAGATCTCCAGCACTCCAAAAAGGAGAGAATCATGCACATAGAACAACTGATGGGTTTTGTAGTTTATTTCTGTTGTATCTGTCCTTTTTTAACATGTTTAACTAAGTATGGTTTTCTATTGTAACACAAGAATGTGTAGCCTAAGGCTGACACTTGCATCTGCCTTAATTATGTGAGGCAGTTATATTAATTATACATGATCCTAATAAATATAAATTGGCTGTCCCAAGTCTATGAATTGTGAGGAGAGGCTAGTTAGGAGGAGTGTAAAAGGATATCTCAGTATACTAGAAAAATGTCCTGGCCTAGCTTGTTGTCTTATTAAGCCACAACATATAAACTTCTCAAGCCCACCAGTTCTAAATAATTTTCTTTATGATTGTCTTGCACAAAATTTTTTTCTGAACAAATCTTATAAGCACTATTGTCATCAGGCTCTTGTGCTGTTGCTAGGATACAGCAGCAGGGAAGGCAACAGCACCTGGACAGTACAGAAAGCACAAGCCACGTTTGGTCCTCAGAGAGGTTTTCTCAGAGATTTTTTCATAACATTCAGTAGGGGTGGGATTTAATTTTTTATTCTGTCAAAGAAAGCACAAGAGCCAATTAATTACAATATCATATCAGATTTCAAAGTGTCCTGTTGTTTCTGGAAAAGCTGTTATAATGAAAACTGCAAAAAAGCAAACCAGTTCTATAGAGCCACTTAGATCTTTGAAATCCAGATGTGGTAAGAGATTATGAGTTTTTTTTTCTTTGCAAAATTTTTTTTTTACCGAAATTAGGAGCACATTCAGGATGTTTCGTATACTGAATTTTAGACAAAATTAACATCATATGATCTAGAAACTTTTCTCAGGCATGTAAACGATTTACTCACTTTGTCAGGGACAAAAATTCCTTGTGAGGGTGGTCCATTTTCTTAACTGGAAAGAGCTGTTTTCATTGTGAATTTGTAGGTGTCTAAATACCTAATGTTTCACTGCTGACATAGTTGTCAAGTGTTGTTTTCAACCCTTTCAACTGACTTCTTACCTCAAAGGGAAATTGCCAAGGCTACTGTTATTACAATTGTTATATTTTGTTTTCTACTCTGTTAATTGTTAATAAAACAACAAAAAAATTATACATTAAAAGGGGTAAATGATGGATTATCCTGGACATATAGTGATTCAAAGCACTACCTCTGACAACATTAAAGCATTTTCGATTCACAATTCCTGAGCCCCACAATGCTGCAACTTTTTCATCACTTCCTTACAATTATCACACATCTTTAATGCCCAAATACCTCACTACGCCAATCAGAGATTTAGACAAACAAATATTTTCTTTCAAATAAGTGAAAAACTTTTTGTTTTTTAATTAAGATACACAAATATATGTATTTGTGGATCTTGAATTTTCGTATTACAAAAGGTAAAACAATATTTCTTCATATTAAAAAAATAAACTCACATGACTTAAACAGCTTTTTGAAGTCTCAGAATGCCAAGAGAATAAATGCCATATAAGGACTCAATTTGCCATGTACATTATGGTGAATTGAATTAGAACATAACTTTCAGATAACGTGGGCCATATTATAAGTCTTTAGATGTCTTAAGATTTCTTTAGATACATGGTCATTCAGTATTTGCACCAATTAGTTTCCTAAAAACATAAAAAGTGCCTCTTTGCACTTTGTGTTAATGTCGTGCTTAACATACTTCTTTTGTTTTTCAGTTGTAGAAACATGAATATTGTGTTTAAATGTTGTGACAATTTAATTGAAGCATTTGTAATTCTTTGTGGTAATCCATTGTGCTAGCTAATAGTTTGAAATTTATAGAAGATAATATATTGATTTAATTTAAAATCTGACAAGCTGTGTGTAGCTCTTTAAGAAGTTTTTTATCCATTTTTGTATCCGTTCTGTGTTTGAAAGTTTTTCTCCCTCATAAGTCCAGTTATATCTGATCTAAAAATGTATCTTTTGGTGGTGCTATACAAAACACAAAGGTTTTTAAATGTGAAAGTCCAATTTATTATATCTCTCCTATATATATATATATATATATATATATATATATATATATATATATATATATATATATATATATATATATATATATATATATATATATATATATATATATATATATATATATAGGAGAGAGAGAGAGAGAGAGATTTGTGTTTGCATGTGTGTTTAATGTATGGAAAAAAGATTTCTGACAGTTTGGTGAAAACGTTTGGTGAAACATTTTATTAAAGGAAAGGATTTTGATAATATAGCATGCTGTGTTAAGAGTATCTGTGTATCTGTTGAACGTTTTTCCATTCCATTCTTTTTCACTTGATCGTCAATATATTATTATATTTTAAGACATTTACAATCGTATGTAAAGAACTATTTCTAGAATAATATTAATATGAACCCAAGTTTTACCTAATTGAATATTATTGAACACATTATTAGTTTACATTTTTTTTTACATTGGTCTTACATTTAAACCCATCTGTTGTGTCATTCTTTTCTTTCACACTATTGTAATTTTATGTCAAAGGGAGAGAAAACTTAAGTCACAATATTTTTTTTTCTTTGTCATAGCTGTGAAATATAATTGTTCATGAACATAAAGTGTTGTACCATACGTGTACCTACAGTATTATAACTAATAAATGTTGATTCATAACCAATTAAAGTCTTTTTTTTACCTGTCCACATACAAACTTGAAGTAATGCTGCTTTATATAAAACTCCCCAGAGAAACAAATGTCCCTTTTGATGTTTTTATGGGCAACTGTATACAGGCAACCAGGGCACCATACAGACTTCATTAAAGAGTTTGGTGATTTTACATCTGAGTTACTTCTGGCTGCAGACAAAGTTTTAATAGTTGGTAATTTTAATATCCATGTTGATTCTGAAAATGATGCATTGGGATCAGCCTTTACTGATATTCTGAACTCTATTGGAGTAAGACAACATATTTCAGGACCCACCCATTGCCGGAATAATATTCCAGGTTTTATATTGTCACATGGAATTGATCTTGATGATGTTGAAGTTATGCAGAAAAGTGATGATATCTCAGATCACTATTTAGTGTTGAGCAAACTTAATGATGCCAGAATTGTAAATCCTGCTTCTCGTTACAAATATGTACCACAAAAGACGACAAAACTAAAGGTATTTTGTAATGCTTGGCGGGAAAGTGACCTATCCTTAGAAAAGCATTATAAACTGCTTGAAAACAAACATAACCCCAGGTATTTATTCAACAAAGTGTCTAAACTAATGAAAAATATAGCCTCAACAAGTGCTGACATTTTCCAGCATCACTGTACTTTACTTATAAAATCGACACTATTCAAGAAAAAATTTAAGCCATTCAGCTGTCAGCTACTGTATTGTATAAGATAGTGCTCTTTAAACTCCCTGAGGAACAGTTCCACTCATTCTCTACTATATGAGAGGAATAATTGTATAAACTTGTAAAATCATCAAAAGCAACAACATGTATGTTAGACCCTATTCCACATCTAAGCTCCTAACAGAGCTGCTTCCAGAAGTCATAGATCCTCTTCTGACTATTATTAACTCCTCATTGTCAAAAGGGTATGTTCCTAAATCTTTCAAACTGGCTGTCATTAAGCCTCTCATTAAAAAACACAATTTGAGCCCAAAGACCTAGTTAATTATAGACCAATATTAAATCTCTCATTCCTGTCCAAAATACTAGAAAAGGTAGTATCAATTGTACTCATTTCTAGAGAAAAATGATATCTGTGAAAATTTCCAGTGAGGATTAAGACCATATCATAGCACCAAAACTGCTCTCCTTAGAGTTACAAATTACCTGCTCCTCTCGTCCGACCATGGCTGTATTTCTTTATTAGTATTACTGGATCTTAGTGCTGCCTTTGATACAATTGACCACAACATATTTTTGCATAAACTTCAATACTTTGTGAGCATAAATGGAAGTGCATTATGAGTGAAGGTCAAGGCACACACTGTAGTGAAGTGAAGTGAAGTGAAGTGACGTATTGCCAAGTATAGTGATCCATACTTGGAATTTGTGCTCTGCATTTAACCCATCCAGTAAGTGAACACACAAACTGTGAACACACACCCGGAGCAGTGGGCAGCCAGGCTGCGGCGCCCGGGGAAGCAGTGGGGGGGGGACGGTGCCTTGCTCAAGGGACTCACCTCAGTCGTGGTATTCCCGCTGGTTCCAAATCTCGAACCAGCAACCTTCGGATCACGAGTCCAAGACTCGAACCACCAGGCCACGACTGTCCCAAATTAGCATGGTATAAGTCATACTTAACTGACTGCTATCAATTTGTAGCTTTAAACGAAGAGCTATCATATCGATCACAAGTGCAGTACAGAGTACCCCAAGGCTCAGTTCTAGGCGCGCTACTCTTCACGCTAAACATGTTACCTTTGGGACTTATCATTGATGTCAGCTTCCACTGTTATTCTGATGATACTCAGCTCTCTTTTTCCTCACTACCCGGTGAAACTTACCAATTCAAAAAACTAGTGGAATGCATAGTGGATATAAAAAACTGGATGACGAGTATTTTCTCCGTCTAAACTCTGAAAAACATAGGGGTTAATTTTAGGACCTAAAAACTCTGCTTGCAAGAACCTAGAAAAATTTCCAAGATTTGGCTGTTCTGTTAGCTATTCATCATCAGTTAGGAACATGGGTGTGCTATTTGATGAAAACCTCTCCTTCGAAAAACCTGCATTGAGCATTTGTAAAACCACATTTTTTCACCTAAAAACCTATCTAAATTGCGGCTTATGCTCTCAATGTCAAATGCAGAAATGTTAATCCGTGCAATTTTGACCTCAAGGTTGATTATGCAATGCTTTATTAGGTGGTTGTTCTGCACCCTTGGTAAACAAATTACAGTTAGTCCGCAATGCTACAGCAAGAGTTCTTACAAGAACCAGGAAGTATGAAAATATTACTCCGGTCCTGTCAGCACTGCACTGGCTCCCTATCAAATATCATATTGATTTTAAAATCTTGCTTATTACTTACAAAACCTTGAATGGTTTAGCACCTCAGTATTTAAAAGAGCTCATGTTACATTATAATCCTTAACATTGGCTGCTTTCTCAAAACTCAGGCAATTTGATAATATCTAGAATATCACAATCAACTGCGGGTGGCAGATCCTTTTCCTACTTGGCACCTAAACTATGGAATAATTTATAGTGTTTGGGAGGCAGATACACTCGTGCATTATAAATCTAGATTTAAATCCCATCTCCTTAACCTGGTTTACACATAAATACTAACATGCTCCCAATATCCAAAGCCGTTAAAGAATTATTAGGCT
The DNA here is from genome assembly GCA_033220385.1 of Triplophysa yarkandensis. NCBI lineage: Eukaryota > Metazoa > Chordata > Actinopteri > Cypriniformes > Nemacheilidae > Triplophysa > Triplophysa yarkandensis. The sequence continues at coordinate 3,288,513 of CM065677.1, read as the reverse complement.
GCATTAATTAAAAAATCCGGGTTCATTCTTCACAACACACAATATATTTGCTACAACATTAGAAGAATGGCCTCTACGGTAATATTGTTCTGTTTCTCTCTTCTTCCGAGCTCATCAGGGCCCCCGGATCCAGTCTCTATCCAGATCAGATGGCGTTGCAGTCACCAGGATCGAGTGCGTATCCAGACCAGATGGTGGAGAGAGGACCCCAACAGTTTTGGTTCCTTGCCACTGTCGCCTCTGGCTTGCTTAGTTGGGGCCACCCAATTTGACGCACAGACACTTTTAAGTCAACAAAGAGGACATCAACGAATTGAAAATGAATGCACAGATACTATTTAAACTGAACAGAGATGACATCCCTGAATTCAATAATGTATTGCCTTTAGTATCAATAGTTTTACTAATTAATGTTGTTCAGCCGCTTTGATGAAATGTATTTTGTCTAAAGTGCTATATAAACAAAGGTGACATTGACAGTGACAGATTGGACTTATTATTATTATTATTATCATTATTAGTCATGCTTTAGCAGAATGCAATGTATCACTTTTATTATCTTCAGCAGATTCTTATTCTCTTATTCTCCAGCATGGTTTCACATATGAATGAGTGCTCAATTTTCCGGATTATTGAGGAAAGGTAAGCTAAAAGTTTTAAAAGCAAAAAATTACCCCATAATCCCATCGACTTAACATTGCACCCAACTTTAGCCGGTGATAGTTCCGGTTGAGGATTGCATAGAAACATATGATTTACAAGGTTTAAAGAGGCTGGTAGGCTATGTAAATCATATCTCAAAATGGGGTGTAAGATGTACCCGTAAGATGTAAGGACCACCTGAATTTTCCATAGACTTACTATGGGCCCATAGACTGCCATTGTAAAAACATCCCAGATAGAATATCTTTACAAAACTGTGTCAAAAAGACAAGTAGGCTTATTTTAATCAGGCAATCATGTGCGGTCACTGGTGAACAAAATGGATGAATTATGACTTCGCATCACCAACAGTAAAACACTTTCCGACTGTAATGTCATGTTTTCACAGAAACATGGCTACACAGCGATATACCCAACAATGCTGTTGAACTAGCCGGACGCTATATGCTACGGGCAGATAGAACAGCAGAGGACTCCGGGAAGACAAGAGGCGGTGGATCGTGCATTTATGTCAACAAATCTTGGTGTACGAACACTGTCACTGTTGGGAGTCACTGCTCAGCTAACCTTGAGTTTCTCATGGTTAAATGTAGACCTTTTTATCTGCCTCGGGATTTCACTTCAACCATAATAACAGCAGTCTACATTCCACCGGATGCTAATGCCAAGCTTGCTTTGAAAGAACTTCATGTAGGCATTAGTAAACAACAGACTGCTCAACCGGAAGCTGCTTTTATTGTTGCAGGTGATTTTAATCACTGTAAACTGAAAACAGTGCTGCCAAAATGCCACCCTCATGTTTCTTGCCATACCAGAGGAGACAAAACTTTGAATCATGTTTACACAAACATTGATGGAGCTTACACAGCGACCACCCTCCCCCACCTCAGACAGTCTTATCACCTTTCATTGTTTCTCACTCCTAAGTATTCACCCTTCATCAACCGAGTGAAGCCATCAGTGAAGACCATCAAAGTTTGGCCTACTGAAGCAGACTCTTTACTTCAGGACAGATTCCAACACACGGACTGGAGTACGTTTGCTTCTCAGGCTGCCGTTGGCTCACATACGGACATTGACACTTATACCTCCTCCGTACTGGATTACATCAACAACACCATTGATGATGTAACAACAGAAAAACAAATTACAACAAACCCTAATCAGAAGCCTTGGATGAACAAGGAGGTGCGACTTCTGCTGTAAGGCCGCAACATCGCCTTCAGGTCAGATGAAGCACAGGCCTACAGTATATCCAGGGCTAACCAGAAGAAGGGCATCAAGAAGGCCAAGTACTGCCACAAGCGTGGAGGAACACTTGATTGCAGGGCATCCAGGCAATCACTGACTACAAATCCAGCAACACCACCACAATGGTCATGGACATCTCCTTTCTAAACGAGCTAAATGACTTTTATGCTCATTTCAACAGCGACATCAAGGAGACGGCCACCAAAATCTTACCCTCAGCGTTCACCAACCTCTTTAACTCACCTTCACAGATGTGCACACTGCACTCAGCTGGATCAATGCACGCAAAGCTGCTGGCCCAGATGGTATTCCTGGACGTGTGCTTAGGGCATGTGCGGAGCAGCTTGCAGGGATCTTCACAGACATTTTCAATCTGTCCCTCCTCCAAGCAACTGTGCCAACATGCTTTAAGTCCACATCCATCGTACCTGTACCGAAACCTTCCTCCCCAATGTGCCTGAACGATTATCAACCCGTAGCACTCACACCCATAATTATGAAGTGCTTCGAGCGACTTGTCCTAGCACACCTCTAAGACCGCTTCCCGTCTACACTGGACCCACACCAATTTGCCTATCGCATAAATAAGAGCACAGAGGACGCAGTATGCACAGTTCTGCACTCTGCACTCACACACTTGGACAATAACAACACTTATGTACGGATGGTGTTCGTTGGCTTCAGTTCAGCATATAATAATATATATTATTATAGACACTTATATCTCTGTATCAAAACATTATAAAGACACAAGGTTGGTTCGCTACACTTGTGACTTGGTATATTATTAATTTAAATTTCACAAGCCACGCCCATAGCTATCAAACATGTTAGCTTAGCAACCATTTGATGAGACCTATACCTTTGCATGGCATAGCAAGTACCAATCACACATTTTCCAGTCCTTATACTTCTGAGACTAAACTTTCAGTCTGGTCCTTTAATATATAACTTTCTAACTGGGGGTCAGTCGTGGTCTGGTGGTTAGAAAGTTGGACTTTTAAGCAGAAGGTTGTGGGATCCAATCCCAATGCCACCAGACAATGACTTAAGTGCCTTGAGCAAGACACCTCACCCCCATTTTTTTCTGCAGTGATTATTGCAAACTGCGTAATACTTGTAAGTCACTTTGGATTAAAGCTTCTGCCAATTGAATAAATGTTAATTTAACTGATATATATTCTGGTTTTTCATAAACGGAACTCTCAAAGACATCAAAATATCTATAGACTTAATGTTGCGGCAAACTTTGATGGCTCATAACTTAAAATGTGAATTTAGTATAATTTTAGTAGATTTGATGAACTCCTGGGTTAGGGTTGCTGCCGGAAAATCGGCCCGTTGACTGCCATCATAAAAAGAGAGGGATGGGGGTTTGTTGATTTCACTTGTTACTTGGATTATTAATACTTTAATTATCTCAAGCCATGTTCATCCCAACCAAACATATTAGCGCAGCAATAGTTTAGTCAGACCAATATCTCTGCAGCAGAATGTCATCGAGAAACGGGGTTGCTTTGTTTCACTCATGACCTGGAGTATAATTCAAGCAATATGATTCTAATCTTAACATCAAGGTAACAACGTGTAAAATGTGTAAAAATGCTAGCGACGTGTTAATCATGTTCTCATCATGGTAGCAACATTCTAATCATGCTTGCATATATACCAATCATGTTAACATTACCATTAGCAACATGATATTAATTTCACTATATAATGGTAGCATGCCAACGCATGCTAGTTAATGCAAACAACATTAAGACTGGTTTTCTTTAGACTTTAGTCTGTTTTTTTCACAGATTTTTTTACAAATCCCTAAAACCTATTTAACTATTTTAGGCTTTCAGGACAGGTGTAAAGGATGATCAAAAGATCCATATGCATCTTTTTTTTATCAATAAATCAAGGTCAGACAGGCAATGGTCAGAAAATGACAACATGGACAACAGAGATAAATCCAGAGAATATTCCAGGAGAGGCAGCTGACAGATCAATAACAAAGTCCCAGGCAAAAGGTCCAAATGGTATGCGGCAGTCACAACGAGAGAATAATCAAAGGTCACAAAAAGATAATACAACATAATGATAAAACACTCAGAAATGCAACCAGTGCAACAGAAGACTTCGCAAAAAGAAGCTTAAATTGGGGAGGAGATGAGGAACACCAGCAATGGTAACCAGACCCAGGTACGGGGAATATAGGAATTGGAGTTCAAAATCGGTCAGTACTTAGGAGAGGTTGCCATCCGGTGGCGATCGGGGGAGCCACAGCAGCCTGATTCATGACACCAGGCTTTGTTATAAAGTTTGGTGTCTAACTTTACAGTCTATTAGTAGTATAGATTACTTTTTATTGTTACTTTTCATAAGTCTTATCACTTTACATTTTATGTACACTGGAAGCTTTGATTTAAGAATTTTTTTTATTTTTATTTGATTTTATTGTATGTGTAAGCACACCTAGCAATAAAGCTTATTGTAACTCTGAATTACTCAAGTATGACTGTTGCAAATGTTAATGTAACTTTTACTATTAAGAACTATATTCAAACTACATTCTGGCTGCAACTTACGATAATTTTATAATCAATTATTTAGACAATTTTATTTGCGATTAATTGATGATTGGACATTTTTTAATCATAAAACATTTCTTAATTTTAATTAAGTTTTGCTTATTATTACAGTATAAGACACTGAATAAGTGTATTATGTATTCAAATTTACAAATAAAAAAGACAACATGAGTCATTTATTTTAACCTTTAATAAAACAGTTGTAGTCTGGTGGTGAGAGAGTTGGACTTGTAACCATAAGGTCGCTGGTTTGAATCTCAGTGCCAGCAGACATTGACTCAAGCACTCTTGAGTAAGACATCATAACCCCTGTTTTCTACACTAATAGTTGGCCTCTGTTGTAGCCACTGTGTCTTGGAGAAGACACCAAGATTTGTCTTTTAAAACATTTTAATGTATGCAAACTGGATTGACTCAAAACAGAAATATCAGTCTCATTCATCAGTCAGTGAAGAGTGAAACCCTTTCCACCTCAGGCATAACATTTTTATACCTGCACGTCAGAATTAATTTACATTTGTACATTGGTAATGAACCATTATTAACCCATTCCTTTGGCGGTTTTAAGGCCTTCTTCTTTCTATTGCCCCCCTCAGTGGCCGCACGGTAGGCACAATGATACTTCAGGTCTATTCTTAGGAATTCACCGTTTTATTTCATGGCTCTATTTAGTAAATGGTAGCCGTTGTCAAAACATCAGTCAAGGGGTCTTTGGAACTTCCACTAGAACTTTAGAACTTTAGGCCAGACCACTTTAGAGCACATATCAATTATCAAGAACATCACCAAACAATATTTTCTTTTCACACGGACTAAGTTCAATAAAGTCCATCATCAATTGATCAAATGGTTCAATTTGACGTGGGTGTGCTGCTGGAGTCATTTTAATGACTGTGTTACAGATTACACATTTTTGCAAAAAACCCTGTGAACATCTGCTTTGTTGTTACCTCTGGAAATAAAATCATGTTTGTAAGTGTGAGCAGCACATTTACAGACAACAATCTTTTGGGCAATAGAATGACATCCAATAACTGAGAAATCCAATCAGCATTCAGAACTGGTTAACCACATGATTTTTATCATTTCTTTGTTTCCACAGAGAACAAAAATCTCGCAAAACACTAAACCTATATTGTGAATCAGTGTAGATAGTAAAACATTGACCAGCCATCAGTTTACAGGCCTCTGGCAATGCAATGAGTTCCGCTGCTTGGGCAGAGAAAGAACAAGGCAGGGGCTTAGACAGAAGGATGGGGCAAGAGTTGTAAAAGCAAAACCAACACTATTTTTACCAGAGATCTCATCTATCGGAACAGAGCAATCCACAAACAAAACATTATATCAGTTTTCAAATGGTGTTTCTAAAAAGTCGGATCATGGACTACACAGCTGTTCAACAGCAGTTATACAACAATGATGTAATTCACAGTCAACCTCAACAGGCAATAACACAGTGATGTTCTGCAAACTCAACAAAAAACACAAACAAAGTGTTATGATACCTGAGCCATGTACCAATTGATAAATGTGTTGTTTTCTGTTCTAGCAAAAGAGGAAAGAGACATGGAACCATAAGAGTATGATCACTGTAGCCAACAAACCCTCTTGATGCTAACACAGCTTTCTCTGCATCAATATAAGCTCTGAGTCAGGGTGGCAGGCTTGATTCCACAGGGTCAAGTTTACTAAAAAAGAACTCCACAGGGTGTAAGCAATCATAAATGTTTTATTGTGTGCCTAATATTGAAAGACAGCCACCTTGTGACTTTAAAGGTGCCTTCCTTTTTCACAAACTGCAGGTTGCTCAGGTTGGCCTTGTGGCCCTCTCGAAACTAAACGTGTGAGCAGTGAAACAGTGTCAGTCACAGGTTCGTTTGTTTTCTCAGGCTAGCATTATGTCATTAAAATAACTGATTATTGTTGTTTCAGGCCAAAGTTGTAATGGCTCAATACTATGTCGAAGTGCCTCATTATAGATCATAGGGGATCTATATTGACATATCAATGACATAAACGCATGAAGGGGGTAAAACTGTCTCTCTTTGTGCATGGTTAAGCATTCAACAAATCCACGAATGAGAACCAACATGCATTTTGTGGAACTAGAGATGAAATAGTATACAGGGTTCAAGTGGGGGCTCAAGAATGTACAGCCGAGTTGATTACCTGCTGTGTCTTTGGACAAAACTGGCCAGCTTGTCTTTTTCAAACAATTTAATCTTTGGCAGTCCCCAGACTGCAAAAGTTGCTCTTTCAACTGTAATCTCAAACGCTATTAATTATGTTCTCTTCCCGCCGAAAGCATGTCTCACAATAAGAAAAGCATGAGAGTTGGCAGGACTGTACCCAAAGAGAGTTATCTAGGGATTGCCTGACTGTATTTTTTATATTTTTACTGTTACCATGTTGTGTTTAGTATCTTTTAAGTTTAGAGGTTTATGACGATTCAAATAAGCTGGCTGTAGTAAGATTTCTATTGAGTTTTCTCAATGTTGATTCTATAATATTTCAATGCTAGGCCTTGATACACAAGTTGGGCTTGTCCACTTAGGACTAGGCCTCAATTACACAATTACTCACTTTAGACTTTGTAGGCACTTTTACAAAAATGCTTAAAAATCTTAATTAAACTGAGGCCTAGTCTTGAGTGGACAAGCCCAATATGTGAATCTTAAAGCCCAGGTAAAAAAATGTGCACTAAAATATTCTTTATTTAACTATACTTATTGCACTTTTCAGTAATTCATTAAAAGTGCGCTATTTTACACACTTCTATTAAAAATAGTAAAAAGTATATGTTAAGATACATTTAAAACCATCTCAGTGTACTCAACTATGCTATTTTAAGACACCATGAATTTGAACTTAAATGTTCTTTTAATATAATGTATTTAAAAAAAATATTAAGTTACAGCTGACAATACAATTGAAGCCTTATTTTAAACATTTGTAGATATATTTAAGATAATAAAAATTTGAAAATAGTGTAGTAAACATAGAGCCCCGGATACAGATCCCTAAGAGACCTTGACTCAGACGACTATCAGATAAAGACCACAGGAAACAGATGATTCTTCTCGACTCTGCTGCAGCTTGAAATTAAAATGAGAACTGGAGAACTGGCCCCCAACTGAGCCTGGTTTCTCCCAAGGTTTGTTCTTCTTTCTGTCATGGATGGAGTTTCCTTGCCGCTGTCGCCTCTGGCTTGGTTCTTGGGGTCACTTCATTTACAGTGATATCGTTGGCTTTATTGAAAATAATTGCAAAGACTATATTTAAACTGAACAGAGATGACATCACTAAATTCAATGATGAACTTCTTTTAACTATCATTTTGTACTATGGACACACTGTTCTACTAATCGTTGTTCAACTGATTTGATGCAAAATATTTTGATTAAAGCTCTATATATAAATAAAGGTGACTTCAAGGTGACTAAAATACACTTTATTTAAGTACACTAATTTATTTTTTAGTACTGTACTAAAAGTGCCCTATTCTCGCACAGAAATGTTGTACTTACTTTTTAAGTGAATTATGCATCAGATTGTTGTTTATTTGCAGTATTTTGTTTTGTTTGAGTTTGTTGCTTGGCACCAGGTTGGAAAGGAGAATAAGGTAGTTCAGATAATTTACATTTACATTTACATTTACATTTAGTCATTTAGCAGACGCTTTTATACAAAGCGACTTACAATAGTCGAGGAGACAATGAAGCGGTAAATAGCCGATACAACAATAGGTTCAAACAATGCTACCGAGTTACACAGAGAGTGAAGTTACAAAAGAAGGTGTTATTTTTTATTTATTTTTTTTGATAGAGTAAGTAGTTAGAAAAGAAGTGAGTTAGTGAGTTAGGTGTAGCCGGAAAAGATGAGTTTTTCTAGGAGTTTTTTATGCACTTATACGTATACATTTCATATCGTGTCTCTGTCAACATGATTTTATGTTGTTTACGATGAATGTTAGTGTTCATTTTGTATTTTTTTGCTATAAGGTGATTGTTTTTTGTTTCAATTTCATTTATGTGAGTTTATAAAATTTTCCAGTATTGTTTATTCATCTGTTTTAGCTCTTATAGTGTTTTGAAGTCTATAAGGATAATAAACACATAAAGGAAAATAATACAACATCAGTGAATGAATTAAATCCTTGTTCAACCGGGCTGTCACTTATATTTATGACCAACTTAGAGTGTGATAGTAATATATTAAAATAATATACAAATTGTGAAAAAAAGTCTGCTAAATACTGTATTAAAAGTGTTCTTTTTTTTCCCAAACTTGGAGCTCGGGTACTCGAGGACTTTAAGGACTCCACACTGAAGCATTATCTAGCAAAGGAATATCATGAGAGATGAGATTTGTACATCTTACATCCCCATCATGTTCTGAAAAACTGCCTATTACTTCATAAGCAAGACTAATAAACTCTCAGGTATCCCTGATTCAGTGGGCTCAAACAACACTGTACTACCTGCCAACTGTTCTGCTCAAGTTGCTGCTAACCCATGCAAGGCGTGTACCAGACACAGCACAGAAGGGATTTGGCTTCATCCCTGGTGGGAAGTGCCTGAAAGTTACTACCTGGTAGGAAGAGGTAGGAACTTTGGGCACATAGCCAGGCCTCAGGACAATGTGAGTGTAGGATGGTTTGAATCCGAGGCACTCATTAGACATGGACTCCAGTGCTTGTAGGTCCCCTACCCTCTAGATTGAAGCGAGTGCTATCAGAAGAGATTTAATCTCCTGGGAGGAACTTTGTGACCAAGCCGTGCTCTCCAAGAGATTTGCCTTCCACCAGCTCATGATGAGCGTCAATAGTAGCTACATAACCTTGAGTGTAGATTGTGAAAGGTTACTCTCTAGTCTCTTTTGGAGTAAAGACAGCTCAGTGCCAATCACAAATATCCGTGTATCCTTGCCTTGCGAGGAACACCAGGATGAGAAGAGGCACCACTTGAGGGCATAAAGGGGTCTAGTGGCTGTCCACTACCAAGGTGGACAATTCAAGTTGTCCAGCGAGGCAACAGGTCTACCCGGGCCTGCCTGGATGTTTCCAAATAAGCTAATGAACCCGGGGCTGGAGTCACTACTCTACGCGAAGCGGTATCTGATGAGAGAGCGCATAGGCTGAATGGCTCAGGTAGCCTGGGAGAAATATGGCTCGCAGTTTTTTTTACCTGCTGACTCCAGATTAGGAGGCGTCCGGTGAGTAATGACCTACTTTGTGCTCGAACCCACTCTGTTGGTGCATGTTAGCTTCAGTAGACATGCTATTGGAGCCTTGCAACCCTTAAGGGCCAGCACAACCACCAAAAACTACCAGCAATTGATATGCCTGCGCCTTCAGGGACCCGTCCATCGACCCATGACTTTTGTGCCAGTTGCACACTGCCCCATAGCCCAGCAGGGAAATATCTGTTGTTTTACCGCAACGCTCCTTGAACTGCCAGAGGGGAACACCTTCTCGTAAAAGGTAATGGGGACCAAGGGGCTATGGTGTGATGTCACTGAGGCATGATTGCTATCCACCTGGTGTCAGTGTGCCGCGCTTTCCTCTGAACCTGACTCTGTATTGGGATTACCAGCATGAGTAGCATGAGTGTGTGTGGAATGGGCAGTTTACATATCTGGAATGGCACCATCAATGCTGAAAGGTATGTCCAGTTCTAGAACGACATATGCTTCCATCCAGACATTGTCTCTTTCAGGGAAGACCTTTCATTACCAACATGACAATGCCAGACCTCCTGCTGCCTCGCTTACAATATCATGGCTGCATAAAAGCAGGATTCGGGTAATGAAATAGCCAGCCTGCAGTCCGGGTCTTCCACCCATAGAAAACATTTGAAGCATCTTAAAGAGGAAGATGCGACATAGAAGACCTAAGACAGTTGAGTAACTAGAAGCCTGTATTAGACAAGAATGGGACAACATTCCTATATAAAACTTGAGAAACTTGTCTCCTCAGACGATTAAAAATCGATTAATTTTTCCCTTAAAATTATACATTCTCTCAGTTTAAACATTTGATATGTCTTCAATGTTGTATTCTGAATAAAATTTTGATGTTTGAAACTTCCACATCATTGCATTGTGTTTTTATTCTGTTTTAGGATGTCTGCTTTATTAGTGTACAGTGTTATCTTTTTTCATATAATATTTAATCCTTTTTTCAGAAGCTATGCAACAGTTGTGAACACTGGTTTCACAATGTCTTCCAGGAATCCTCCATCACCGATGAACGATCTCCGTGTTACTGTGTCTTGTGTGCAGGAATAGAACTTAGGAAATACACTTTGAGCAATATATTTTGTATGTTTTCGGTTTTATGACAAAATGTGTATTTTGTACATCCAACATTATGTTGTTTTTTCTTTTCTAAAAATGTCTTTTAAAAATACAATCCCTTTAAAAAAATCATTGAAATGATCTTAATCAGTGGAAAATGGCCTCCTTCTATATCCTCTATAAAGTTCTCTCCTTATTACCAAGATAATAACAATCACAATGAATAATATTTAGAGTTAAATGAATTTAAATGGGTACAGTGTAAATCATAAGGAATTAGGACAGTAAATAAAACAATACAATCATAATCATAACAACAAGCCTTGCGCAATGTATGACACAACCTGTTTCAAAGACATTGCTTCGTTTAACATAACATAACTGTATGATATTTCTTTTGCAACGAAACGTGATTTGAATCACTTAGCCAATAATACCAATCTGTGAAAAATTTCTAATTTTACTTTTTAGAGCTACTGCAAGAAATCGCTCAATTTAAGCTGTTTATAACTGTTGGGCTGTGACTTTGCAATGAAAAGTGCTTTTGGTCACTTTGACCATTACAGCAATATGGTATGATTGTCTGAAAGATATTTTCAGATTGGTTTAGTTCGTTTTGGAAAGTGCTTCGTTTGAACAAAACATTACTGTTATGATATTTCTTTTGCAACAAAACGGGATTTGAGTCACTTACTAAGTGATTTTAGCCACTCCAAGAAAGCTTTCCTTTTGAAAATATATGATAAAACTACATAAAAGTCCTCTGTCAATCATCTTTGCTATGGTGTTTCCTTCAACTTGAATTTGCAAAATGGGTTCTTGGTTAGCATTAATAGCTAAAATTGGAAGGACTCTTCCCAATATGATTCCATGGGAAGCCCTAGTGTTCTGGGTTAGAATGAAATGTGCTTTCATTCATTTGGGACATAACAGCGTTAGATTAAGACGAGCATTGGATTAAAAAAACCATTATGGCTATGCAATGTCCATAGAAATAAAACTGGGCTTTAAGTCACCCAGACTGAAATGATGAATATAATACAGATGGCTAAAAGTCAGTTTATGAGTGGCGCAGTTAGATTTAGACGGTGCTTTCTTTTGAACAAACATAACCATAAGATATGCAATGAAAGTTGATTTTAGTCACTCAGACTATACAACGATAATGAAAACAATGTCTAAAAACCATTTTCAGAGTACTACAGTTAGTCTGAGAATACGCTTTGTTTAAGCACAAGTAGCAGTTAAAAGTATAATAGAAGCATTAAACGTGATTTCGTCTTTCAGATCATCACAGCACCATGTTTAAAAGCTGTTTGAGTCATTTTAAGACTGATACTGTTAGTTATAGACAGCAATTCAGTTGAAAACAGTATTACTTTTAAGGAAGTGTTACAGTTAGTTTTAGATAGAGCTTCTACTGAAAACAACACAACAGACATGCAATATCTTTAGGAATGAAACTATGATTTTAGTCACTATGACAAGCATATGAATGTAAAAACAATGTCTAAAAGTCATTTTCAGAGTGGCAGAGTAAGTTTAAGACGGTGCTTCATTTGTACACACAAAACAGTTAGAAACATGAGATGGGCAAAAAACCCTTTTGTCACTGAAATGATCGCAGCTTTAAGTCACTCACACAAGCATAGGAATGTAAAATCATTGTCTTAAAGTCATGTTAAGAGTGGTTGTTTATGACGGTGCTTCATGACAAATACATGACAAGCATATGAATGTAGAAACATGTCTAAAAGTCATTTTCAGAGTGGCAGAGTAAGTTTAACAAGGTGCTTCATTTGAACACAAAATAAAGTTAGAAACGTGAGATGGGTAATGGAAAGTGCCTTTAGTCACTCAGATGATTACAGCAAAATGAAAAACATGCTGGAAATTCATTTGAAGAGGGGTCCAGTTAGATTTAGATAGATCTTCAACTAAAAACAACACAACAGACATGCAATATTTTTAGCAATGCTTTTAGTCATTATGACAAGCATATGAATGTAGAAACAATGTCTAAAAGTCATTTTCAGTGTGGCAGAGTAAATTTAAGACGGTGCTTTATTTGAACACACAGTACAGTTAGCAACGTGAGATGGGCAATGAAAAGTGCCTTTAGTCACTTAGATTATCTTAGCACAATGAAAACTGTGTTTAAAAGTAATATTTAGAGTGGTATATTTAGATTTAGATATTGAAACAACACAACAGTCATGACATGTCTGTCTTTAGAAATGAAACGGTGCCTTTTTTCACTCAGACAATCAAAGGACATAGAGAAACCTGCTTAAATGTCATTTTTAGAGTGTTGCAGTTAGCTTTTGAAAGTTTTTTGATTAAAAACAAAATTACAGTTTTGTAATTACTCTTGCAACAAAAAGTGCTTTTAGTCACTCACACAAGCATAGGAATGTAAAATTATTGTGTTAAAGTCATTTTAAGAGTGGTTGTTTATGACGGTGCTTCGTTTGAACACAGTTAAATGTTAGCAACATGAGAGATGCAATGAAAGGTGCTTTTAGTCACTCAGATGATTACAGCACAATGAAAACTGTGTTTAAAAGTAATATTTAGAGTGGTAGATTTAGATAGCGCTTCTATTGAAAACAACACATCAGTCATGACATGTCTTTAGAAATGAAACGGTGCCTTTTTTCACTCAGACAATCAAAGGACATAGAAAAACCTGCTTAAATGTCTTTTTAAGGGGTTGCAGTTAGCTTTTGAAAGGGTTTCGATTAAAAACAAAATTCTATTTAAAACAAAATTACAGTTTTGTTATGTTAGCAACATGAGAGATGCAATGAAAGGTGCTTATAGTCACTCAGATGATTACAGCACAATGAAAAACATGCTGAAAATTCATTTGAAGAGGGGTCCAGTTAGTTTTAGATAGATCTTCACCTAAAAACAACACAACAGACATGCAATATTTTAGCAATGCTTTTAGTCATTATGACAAGCATATGAATGTAGAAACAATGTCTAAAAGTCATTTTCAGAGTGGCAGAGTAAATTTAAGACGGTGCTTCATTTGAACACAGAGTACAGTTAGAAACACGAGACGTGCGATAAAAATTGCCTTTAGTCACTTAGATGATCGCAGCACAATGAAAACTGTGTTTAAAAGTAATTGTTAGAGTGGTAGATTTAGAAAGCGCTTCTATTGAAAACAACCCAACATTCATGACATGTCTTTAGCAAGCAAACGGTTCCTTTAGTGACTCAGACAATCAAAGGACATAGAAAAACCTGCTTAAATGTCATTTTTAGAGTGTTGCAGTTAGCTTTTGAAAGTGTTTCGATTAAAAACAAAATTACAGTTTTGTAATTACTCTTGCAACAAAAAGTGCTTTTAGTCACTCACACAAGCATAGGAATGTAAAATCATTGTGTTAAAGTCATTTTAAGAGTGGTTGTTTATGGCGGTGCTTCGTTTGAACACAGAGAAAAGTTAGCAACATGAGAGATGCAATGAAAGGTGCTTTTAGTCACTCAGATGATTACAGCACAATGAAAAACATGCTGAAAATTCATTTGAAGAGGGGTCCAGTTAGTTTTAGATAGATATTCAACTAAAAACAACACACAATACATTCAATATCTTTAGCAATGCTTTTAGTCATTATGACAAGCATATGAATGTAGAAACAATGTCTAATTTTTCATTGCTAAAGATATTGCATTTCTGTTGTGTTGTTTTCAGTAGAAGCTCTATCTAAAACTAACTGTAACACTCTTAAAATGATTTTTCAACATGTTTTTCATTGTTCTGTATTCAACTGAGTGACTAAAAGCACTACAATGATTTTTAGACATCGTTTTATATTGGTCCTCTGGCTCGAGAAGACATTGCATTAGCGTTATGTTGTTTTCAATCGACACTAACTCTAGCAATCTGAAAATGACTATTTTCATAATACTGCTTTGGCCAGAATGACTAAAAGCACATTAGATTGGACTTATTATGTCTCTAATGGTACTAAACTTACATTCCATCTTATATCTCATGCTTTTGACTGCTTTTTGTGAAGAGACGAAGCACAGGGTGTTAAACTTACTTTAACACCCTGAAAATGAGTTTAGATAGCTTTTTTGCGATTTTTTACAGTTCGAATGATTAAAAGTCTGTTCATTGCAAATGTTATTCCTTAAAAGTAATACTATTTTCAACTGAAGTGCTGTCTATAACTAACAGTATCAGTCTTAAAAGGACTCAAACAGCTTTTAAACATGGTGCTGTGATGATCTGAAAGACAAAATCACGTTTTATTATACTTTTAACTGCTACTTGTGCTTAAACAAAGCGTATTCTCATACTAACTTTAGTACTCTGAAAATTGTTTTTAGACATTGTTTTTATTATAGTTGTATAGTCTGAGTGACTAAAATCAACTTTCATTGCATATCTTATGGTTATGTTTGTTCAAATGAAGCACCGTCTAATTCTAACTGCGCCACTCATAAACTGACTTTTAGCCATTGATATTATATTCATCTGATGGTCTGGGTGACTTAAAGCCCAGTTTCATTGCTATGGACATTGCATAGCCATAATGTTTTTTTTAATCCAATGCTCGTCTTAATCTAACGCTGTTATGGCCCAAATGAATGAAAGCACATTTCAACTCATGCTTCTAATGATACTAAAATGACAGTCTATCTTATACCTTATATATTTGACTCTTTATGTATATACAAAGCGCTTTTTCAAACTTACAGCATGAAAATGATGTTTAGGCAGTTTCTCTATTTTGTTATGGTAAAACTGCAGTACTCTGAAAAATACTTTTAGAGAGTTTTTTAACTTTGATGGTCTGACTGATTCTGATGGTCTGCATTGAAAAAAATAATTTAATTACTGTAATACTGTTATCAAACAGCTGTTTAAAACTAATTTGCCCACTCTGGAAAGTACTTTTAATGACTGAGGGCACTCGAGAGTCTACTTCTCTATTATCCTTGGGCTCCAGCTCTGATATGTCAGAACCTCTCCCTGGATCTTGGGGTTCTAGCGCTGGGTTCTAGTGCTAGCTTCCAAAGCCCATTTTGGACTACCCTGTCATGATGCCAAGGCATATGAAGAAAGATGGAAACAAGGGACTGAGAGATGTCCACTGGCAATCTTGTTCAGAAATGCTGTAGTAGATTGTATTTGGTCTAAACTCTGAAACACACAAAGAGTTTTTTTGACCATGTAATCCATGCAGTGGCAGTGTAAAGAAATAACAAACAACAATCTACAGAGGAATTAGAAACTCAACGTTAGCTAGATGAACAAAGAGTAAGAAACAGCCTTAAGCAGTTTTAAAGGAAGAGTCCAACTCCAAACCATTCTGTATGTAGCCTTCCCTCCTAACACAAACTTATAATCTTCTCCTATTGTAAATATTTATGCTCAAGCAGCAACCTCCCTATGTATATGGGGTTCGGAACACTGGGGACATACTATTCCATTGGCCTCTGAACCCCTGGGGAGGCCCTATCCCAGAATACTAGGGTTGCCCATGGAATCATATTGGGAAGAGTCAGCTTCCAACTTTTAGCTATTAAAGCTAACCAAGAAACCATTTTGCAAATTCAACAAGTAACATAGGAAAAAAAGGTAAAAATAAAAATAAATATTCAAATTAACACACAATGGTGGATAGTTCTAAAGTGCTATATCTGTGGGAAGAGTTTCGCCAGTGATTTGCTCAGGAGTCCTGGCTATCAGCTGTAGTCCTTGGAGGTCAGCTTTGGAAGCGGAGCTGAACAAAACTGTCATGGAAGTGCCGAGGATGGATTCAATAGCAGCAGAAGTGTACAAGCAACTCATTTGACAGATTGAGTTTCCTCAGCTAACGAAAGAGGTAAAGTCTCTGATGGGCTTCTTTTCAAATAAAGTCAATCTAGCTGCAGTATAGTCAGTCTAGTATAGTCTGCATCATCCACAGACTCTTTGCTCTATTGGCAAACTGCAGCGGGTCCAGCAAGGGGTAAGATGTCCATTAAATACGCCAACACCAGTCTTTCAAAAGACTTCATTACTGAAGATTTTAAAGCCACAGGTCTGTAGTCACTTAGTCCTTTGGTCTTAAGTTTCTTCAGGATGGAGTAATAGTGGAGCGTTCAAAGCACGAGAGGACTTTGCACATTGATCTGTTAAATCTGCTGTGGTCAGCGCAGGTTTTCATACAGACTGGTGCTTATCTACTTGTTTAATTTCTGAAGATTTGACGCACATTATTATCAATGATCTGACATGCAGGGGGAAGGGGGATGGGTGGAGGTTTTGATGGCTTGTAGGGAGATGGTGATGTTGGGTATGAAGTGTGTGGTTGGGGGTCACAAGTTTAAAATAGAACTGGTTAAAATCTTCAATAAACTGTTGATTGACCTCAGTGCTGGAGGATGGTGTCTTGTGTTGGAAAAGGGATTTGAGCCCTTGCCACACTAATGAAGGGTCTTCTACTTCCCTTATCTTTCCTTGCTATGATTGCTATGTCTTGTTACTCTATTCTGAGACTCTCTTTTCCATGCTCTCGGCTCTCGAATCAGAAAAGGAATAATGGATTTGATTAGCTGCTCTCTGAACGCAATTGAAACCCTATTCTCGACGAGAAGCCTGGGATCGGGGGAACCCAACTGAACTGCAGGAACATTAGCAGCTGGATACATGATGGACAGGTGGGAGAAGTGGCGCATCGTGTGCCTGGTGACCTTGTTCCTGGCGACATTGTCCCTGGAGGATATTGAAGATATTTACCTATACGGAACTTTGGTAACAGGGATTATGTTGATTGGATTAGTTGGGACCCTGTGGTATCGACGATTGTTAAAAGCAGTCAATGCTCAAAGCCCCAACAAGTTGACCGGCTGGAATGAGACAGTGATGGGCAGAGCTGCTAGTACTCAGACTTTGGCTTTGGACCATTAACTGGAAAACATCATGGTGGTCATAGACCGTAAAATGGAAAACAACTGGGTGGCTATGGCACGCAAAACGGAAACCATGGACTGCAAATGGATAACATCTTGGAGAAACCAGCAACTATGCAACAGAATTTGGCTGACCTGGCGACCAGTGCCGGACAATAGATACCTGCGGAAACTAGCAGATATCGTCCTAAATTTGAAGAAGAATCTTTTTTTTCCGCTTCAACCCTTTCGGACGGCCTAGGCCAAGGCCTGTGCTGAAGACAAACAACATCCACGAGAACAATATAAGGCGACGCTCTGATTTCCTCTACTCATTCCAAGGAGATCTGTTGTGGACTGGATACGGACACAGCTACAGATAGACAATCACTACCTCTACCCCTATCCCACGCCTTCGCATGCTTTTCACCGCTGGTGTGGGCAGGCGGGTCTGGATCCAGCGCTGTTCATAGCTGCAGGGGCAGATGGCTGTTGCCCACATTGGACACCTCAACATTGACTGTCCCCTCCCGATTGCAATGTCATGTCCAGTTTATGTACTTAATGCTAGGGCTTTTTTGTCTCCCGGGTCTCACACTGCCCTACTGAAGGACTGTCTGAGAGGGGTTCTTTTTTTTTGAGCAAACTTTCCTTGTGTATCATGTTGTTCCTTTTTCTCTTTACTACCTCTCCGATCTTTCTTCCCTTGAATGTTATATGTGTTTATGGTCGGAGGGGAGGGGTGCCATTTCACGGCATGTGTGACAAATAAAAGATTGATTGACTGATTGATTGAACTGTGTTTTCCAGCATGTTGGCATAGCTCTTCAGAGCCACATCAGTTTGTATCCTCGCATCTCCCTGCGGGTTATAAGCATTCACGGCATATATTTAATCAGATTCTCAACGTGGATCAGAACACTTCAGGCTGAAAAGTACTCTCCTAAGATTTATGGATGATGTGATTATTTTTATGCCATTTAAACAACAATTTCATACAGACTCCATCAAAGTACTCATCAGACTGGACCAAGGAGGTCATAAAGTTTCTAAACCCAAATTGCAGCATTGTCAGAAACAGGTTGATTAAAAATGTCAATTTATTACAAATCACACTAAAACAATGGAAATATCACATTTAGATGACATCAGACAGGCACTACTGCCAAAATCCGTAGGCCCGATAATGACCTTATAACGATATAGCAGGGATTGGATGAAAGATTGTAAAAAGAGCTTTTTTAGGGGACCCCATAAAACCAGCAGGGCTGCAAAACATGCTTTTTTAATGTTGCATGCAGATGGCTTAATGGCATTTTAATCTATTGAGACAGAGCCTCAAAGTGCTTCTGCTCAGAATACACCTTACTTTTACAAACCATTTTACCTACATATTGCTAACAGAGCTGATGGGTAACCTTCATCTGTGCCCATGCAAGAATAGGCATTTGATATCTTTAGTAGCAAATTAGATTATCTGTCTCAGGGATTTCCTACCCAGTCAGAAAATGGCTTTACAGCTCAATGTCAGGTTTATGGGAAGATTTCAGATTAACTTTGGGGTATCCAGTACTAATATTAAATAATAAAAATAGTTATTATTAAATTAAGTCTTTATCTCTTTCTAAATAGACTCTTCTTCGGGCTGCTGTTGGGTTAGTTTCCCCTGTAATTCCCTCTCTAGATTTTTACGATTTCGTTCATTCTTTCTTCACAGTTCCACTGCATAGATAGACTCCTTCTGGGTCCCCCTCAAGTCTCTTACTTCCATCTTCTTAAGAATATCTGTACATATGAGACTGGGAGTTCATTACCTTTAGTGTTTTGGGATAAATTTTAAATGAATATTCAACACTTAATGCATGTTGCAATCCTGTAATCAGAGTTCAATGCTCTCCCTTTGACCAGACCCCCAAGGCTAGATGTTTGCCCCCTGTCTCTCTTTCATACCCTCTAATCCTCCTCCCAGCCAATGTATACATTGCTTGTGTGCTACTTTAATCAGATTAGGGAGTTGTTAAGCTAACTGTCTAAATAGACTTCTTTGATCATTCAATGACTCCTTTTAACATTCTTCTACACTACAGTCTGCTGGATCGATTCTTCTTAATTATAATCTATTTGTTTAATACACACATTTTTCTGTCTCTATCCTATCTCTGTTTGCCTGTTATAACCTTGCTTCTCTTCTATTGCACTGAAGGCTCTGTTTGTTCCATTCAAAAGGGTATTCTACTGGAACATTTCTAATAGAAAACACCAGGATTTGTGCTTTAAATGTTAATGTTTGCTAACAGTAGTAACTCAAAACAGAAAGACATTCATTGCTCTGTAGAGAATAGAACGCCTTCCTCGTCTGACATTTTTTTAATAGAAGCATCTTTTATCTCCTCCACCGTCACCTCATGCTACCATCTCATGTGATCCTTAACATCTGTTAATAACATACTTTGTGTGAATAACGGAAAGCACATTTCATTGCATATCTCATGTTTAGAACTGTTTGGTATGTTCAAACCAACTGCCATCAAACTAACTGTCATAATGCTATTATTGACCGAGGGACTAAAATCATATTTCAATGCTAAGGACACTGCATTACTGTAGTTTTCAATCGAGGCACTATCTAAAACTAATTCTACCACTGTAAAAACTATTATTTAAAAAATTGCTACAGCCCGAGTGACCAAGAGCATATTTTATTGCACATCTAATTTTTCTAATGATACTAAAATGACATCCATAATATGTTTGTGTTCAGGCTTACTTTATCAATTTGAAAATTAGTAACGACAGTTTTTTGACAAAATGTTCAATTCATGAGATTAAAGTCCCGTTGCTTTGCATGTCTTTCATTGTGCCGTGATTATCTGACTGACTAGAAACACATTTCATTGCAAAAGACATTGCAAAACTCATATGTTGTATTAAAACTGTCAAAAACAAACTGTGGCAATCTGAAAGTGAATTTTCAGCATTTTGCTGTAATATTCTCAGTGACTAAAAGAAACTTTCAATGCTCTAATGTTGCTAATTTTACTGTGTTTTCAAGTGAAGCACCGTCTTAAACTAAATATGCCACTCTGGAAATGACTTTTAGAAATTGTTTCGTATTAATCTGCTGGTCTGGGTGTCTTAAAGCACCTTTCATTGCATATCTCATGTTTCGACTGTACCGTTAGATCGAATTCAGCAATGTCTTAAACTTACTGAACCACTGTGAAAATGAATTCTAGACATTGTTTTTATGTTCCTCTGCTCATTCAATTAACTAAAAGCACCGTTTCATTGCTAGAGACATGTCATGTCTGTTGTGTTGTTTTCAATAGAAGCGCTTTCTAAATCTAAATCTACGACTCGAACAATTATTTTCTAACAACACAGTTTTCATTGTGCTGCGATAATCTAAGTGGCTAAAGGCACCTTTCATTGCCCATCTCACGTTGCTAACTGTACTGTGTGTTCAAATGAAGCACCGTTTTAAATTTACTTTGCCACTCTGAAAATGACTTTTAGACATTGTTTCTACATTCATATGCTTGTCATAATAACTAAAAGCATTGCTAAAATATTGCATGTCTGTTGTGTTGTTTTTAGTTGAAGATCTATCTAAAACTAACTGGACCCCTCTTCAAATGAATTTTCAGCATGTTTTTCATTGTGCTGTAATCATCTGAGTGGCTAAAAGCACCTTTCATTGCATCTCTCATGTTGCTAACTTTTCTTTGTGTTCAAACGAAGCACTGTCATAAACAACCACTCTTAAAATGACTTTAACACAATGATTTTACATTCCTATGCGTGTGTGAGTGACTAAAAGCACTTTTTCTTGCAAGAGTAATCAAAAAACTGTAATTTTGTTTTTAATCGAAACACTTTCAAAAGCTAACTGCAACACTCTAAAAATGACATTTAAGCAGGTTTTTCAATGTCCTTGATTGTCTGAGTGAAAAAAGGCACAGTTTCTTTTCTAAAGACATGTCATGACTGTTGTGTTGTTTTCAATAGAAGCGCTATCTAAAACTAAATACAACACTCTAAATATTACTTTTAAACACAGTTTTCATTGTGCTACGATAATCTAAGTGACTAAAGGCACTTTTCATTGCCCATCTCACGTTGCTACCTTTACTGTGTGTTCAAATGAAGCACCATCTTAAATTTACTCTGCCACTCTGAAAATGACTTTTAGACATTGTTTCTACATTCATATGCTTGTCATAATGACTAAAAGCATTGCTAAAATACTGCATGTCTGTTGTGTTGTTTTTAGTTGAAGATCTATCTAAAACTAACTGGACCCCTCTTCAAATGAATTTTCAGCATGTTTTTTATTGTGCTGTAATCATCTGAGTGACTAAAAGCACCTTTCATTGCATCTCTCATGTTGCTAACTTTTCTCTGTGTTCAAACGCAGCACCGTCATAAACAACCACTCTTAAAATGACTTTAACACAATAATTTTACATTCCTATGCTTTTGTGAGTGATTAAAAGCACTTTTTCTTGCAAAAGTAATCACAAAACTGTAATTTTGTTTTTAATCGAAACACTTTCAAAAGCTAACTGCAACACTCTAAAAATGACATTTAAGCAGGTTTTTCTATGTCCTTTGATTGTCTGAGTGAAAAAAGGCTGCAACACTCTAAAAATGACATTTAAGCAGGTTTTTCTATGTCCTTTGATTGTCTGAGTGAAAAAAGGCACAGTTTCTTTTCTAAAGACATGTCATGAATGTTGTGTCATGAATGTTGTGTTGTTTTCTATTGAAGCGCTATCTAAAACTTAATATACCACTCTAAATATTACTTTTAAACACAGTTTTCATTGTGCTGAGATAATCTAAGTGACTAAAGGCACTTTTCATTGCCCATCTCACGTTGCTAACTTTACTGTGTGTTCAAATGAAGCACCGTCTTAAATTTACTCTGCCACTCTGAAAATGACTTTTAGGCTTTGTTTCTACATTCATATGCTTGTCATAATGACTAAAAGCATTGCTAAAATATTGCGTGTATGTTGTGTTGTTTTTAGTTGAAGATCTATCTAAAACTAACTGGACCCCTCTTCAAATGAATTTTCAGCATGTTTTTCATTGTGCTGTAATCATCTGAGTGACTAAAAGCACCTTTCATTGCATCTCTCATGTTGCTAACTTTTCTCTGTGTTCAAACGAAGCACCGTCATAAACAACCACTCTTAAAATGACTTTAACACAATGATTTTACATTCCTATGCGTGTGTGAGTGACTAAAAGCACTTTTTGTTGCAAGAGTAATCACAAAACTGTAATTTTGTTTTTAATCGAAACACTTTCAAAAGCTAACTGCAACACTCTAAAAATGACATTTAAGCAGGTTTTTCAATTTCGTTTGATTGGTCGAGTGAAAAAAGGCACAGTTTCTTTTCTAAAGACATGTCATGACTGTTGTGTTGTTTTCAATAGAAGCGCTATCTAAAACTAAATACACCACCCTAAATATTACTTTTAAACACAGTTTTCATTGTGCTGAGATAATCTAAGTGACTAAAGGCACTATTCATTGCCCATCTCACGTTGCTACCTTTACTGTGTGTTCAAATGAAGCACCGTCTTAAATTTACTCTGCCACTCTGAAAATGACTTTTAGACATTGTTTCTACATTCATATGCTTGTCATAATGACTAAAAGCATTGCTAAAATATTGCATGTCTGTTGTGTTGTTTTTAGTTGAAAATCTATCTAAAACTAACTGGACCCCTCTTCAAATGAATTTTTAGCATGTTTTTCATTGTGCTGTAATCATCTGAGTGGCTAAAAGCACCTTTCATTGCATCTCTCATGTTGCTAACTTTTCTCTGTGTTCAAACAGAGCACTTTCATAAACAACCACTCTTAAAATGACTTTAACAAAATGATTTTACATTCCTATGCGTGTGTGAGTGACTAAAAGCACTTTTTCTTGCAAGAGTAATCAAAAAACTGTAATTTTGTTTTTAATCGAAACACTTTCAAAAGCTAACTGCAACACTCTAAAAATGACATTTAAGCAGGTTTTTCAATGTCCTTGATTGTCTGAGTGAAAAAAGGCACAGTTTCTTTTCTAAAGACATGTCATGACTGTTGTGTTGTTTTCAATAGAAGCGCTATCTAAAACTAAATACACCACTCTAAATATTACTTTTAAACACAGTTTTCATTGTACTACGATAATCTAAGTGACTAAAGGCACTTTTCATTGCCCATCTCACGTTGCTACCTTTACTGTGTGTTCAAATGAAGCACCATCTTAAATTTACTCTGCCACTCTGAAAATGACTTTTAGACATTGTTTCTACATTCATATGCTTGTCATAATGACTAAAAGCATTGCTAAAATATTGCATGTCTGTTGTGTTGTTTTTAGGTGAAGATCTATCTAAAACTAACTGGACCCCTCTTCAAATGAATTTTCAGCATGTTTTTCATTGTGCTGTAATCATCTGAGTGACTAAAAGCACCTATCATTGCATCTCTCATGTTGCTAACTCTTCTCTGTGTTCTAACGAAGCACCGTCATAAACAACCACTCTTAAAATGACTTTAACACAATGATTTTACATTCCTATGCTTTTGTGAGTGACTAAAAGCACTTTTTGTTGCAAGAGTAATTACAAAACTGTAATTGTTTTTTTAATCGAAATACTTTCAAAAGCAACACTCTAAAAATGACATTTAAGCAGGTTTTTCTATGTCCTTTGATTGTCTGAGTGAAAAAAGGCACCGTTTCATTTCTAAAGACATGTCATGACTGTTGTGTTGTTTTCAATAGAAGCGCTATCTAAAACTTAATATACCACTCTAAATATTACTTTTAAACACAGTTTTCATTGTGCTGCAATAATCTATGTGACTAAAGGCACTTTTCATTGCCCATCTCACGTTGCTAACTGTACTGTGTGTTCAAATGAAGCACCGTCTTAAATTTACTCTGCCACTCTGAAAATGACTTTTAGACATTGTTTCTACATTCAAATGCTTGTCATAATGACTAAAAGCATTGCTAAAATATTGCATGTCTGTTGTGTTGTTTTCAATAAAAATGACATTTATGCAGGTTTCCCTATGTCCTTTGATTGTCTGAGTGAAAAAAGGCACCGTTTCATTTCTAAAGACATGTCATGACTGTTGTGTTGTTTTCAATAGAAGCGCTATCTAAAACTTAATATACCACTCTAAATATTACTTTTAAACACAGTTTTCATTGTGTTGCGATAATCTATGTGACTAAAGGCACTTTTCATTGCCCATCTCACGTTGCTAACTGTACTGTGTGTTCAAATGAAGCACCGTCTTAAATTTACTCTGCCACTCTGAAAATGACTTTTAGACATTGTTTCTACATTCATATGCTTGTCATAATGACTAAAAGCATTGCTAAAATATTGCATGTCTGTTGTGTTGTTTTCAATAAAAATGACATTTATGCAGGTTTCCCTATGTCCTTTGATTGTCTGAGTGAAAAAAGGCACCCTTTCATTTCTAAAGACATGTCATGACTGTTGTGTTGTTTTCAATAGAAGCGCTATCTAAATGTAAATCTACCACTCTAAATATTACTTTTAAACACAGTTTTCATTGTGCTGCGATCATTTCAGTGACTAAAGGCACCTTTTATTGCCCATCTGATGTTTCTAACTGTTCCGTGTCTACAAATGAAGACTTACTCTGCCATCCTGAAAATCACTTTTAGACATTGTTTTTACAATGACTAGTGATTTTAGTGACTAAAATCATAGTTTCATTGCTAAAGATATTGCATTTCTGTTGTGTTGTTTTCGGTAGAAGCTCTATCTAAAACTAACTGTATCACTCTTAAAATGATTTTTCACCATGTTTTTCATTGTTCTGTATTCATTGGAGTGACTAAAAGCACGACAATGATTTTTAGACATCGTTTTATATTACTCCTCTGGCTCGAGTGACTAAGAACACCGTTTCGTTTATAAAGATACTGCATTAGCGTTATGTTGTTTTCAATCGACACTAACTCTAGCAATCTGAAAATGACTATTTTCATAATACTGTTATGGCCAGAATGACTTAAAGCACATTAGATTGGACTTATTATGTCTCTAATGGTACTTAACTTACATTCCATCTTATATCTCATGCTTTACTGCTTTTTGTGAAGAGACGAAGCACACAGATAAAACTTACTTTAACACCCTGAAAATGAGTTTAGACAGCTTTTTTTGCGATTTTTTACAGTTCGAATGATTAAAAGTAAGTTTCATTGCAAATGTTATTCCTTAAAAGTAATACTGTTTTCAACTGAATTGCTGTCTATAACTAACAGTATCAGTCTTAAAAGGACTCAAACAGCTTTTAAACATAGTGCAGTTATGATCTGAAAGACAAAATCACGTTTTATTATACTTTTAACTGCTACTTGTGCTTGTACAAAGCGTATTCTCATACTAACTTTAGTACTCTGAAACTTGTTTTTAGACATTGTTTTCACTATCGTTGTATAGTCTGATTGACTAAAACTTTCATTGCATATCTTATGGTTATGTTTGTTCAAATGAAGCACCGTCTAATTCTAACTGCGCCACTCGTAAACTGACTTTTATCAATATATTATATTCATCTGCTGGTCTGGGTGACTTAAAGCCCAGTTTCATTGCTATGGACATTGCATAGCCATGTTTTTTTTAATCCAATGCTCGTCTTAATCTAACGCTGTTATGGCCCAAATGAATGAAAGCACATTTCAACTCATGCTTCTAATGATACTAAAATTAGTCCATCTCATATCATATATATTTGACTCTATGTATATACAAAGCGCTATTTCAAACTTACAGCATGAAAATGATGTTTAGGCAGATTCTCTATTTTGTTGTTGTAAAACTGCAGTACTCTGAAAAATACTTTTAGAGAGTTTTTTAACTTTGATGATCTGACTGATTCTGATAGTCTGCATTGAAAAAAATGATTTAATTACTGTAATACTGAGAGGTGTCCAGAAGTAGGATGTCTACTGGCAATCTTGTTCAGAAATGCTGTAGTAGATTGTATTTGGTCTAAACTCTGAAACACACAAAGAGTATTTTGACCAGGCAATCCATGCAGTGGCAGTGTAAAGAAATAACAAACAACAATCTACGGAGGAATTAGAAACTCAACGTTAGCTAGATGAACTGTCAGCAAAGAGTAAGAAACAGCCTTAAGCAGTTTTAAAGGAAGAGTCCAACTCCAAACCATTCTGTATGTAGCCTTCCTTCCTAACACAAACTTATAATCTTCTCCTATTGTAAATATTTATGCTCAAGCAGCAACCCCCCTATGTATCTGGGGTTCTGAACACTCGGGACATACTATTCCATTGGCCTCTGAACCCCTGGGGGAGACCCTATCCCAGAATACTAGGGTTGCCCATGGAATCATATTGGGAAGAGTCAGCTTCCAACTTTAGCTATTAAAGCTAACCAAGAACCCATTTTGCAAATTCAACAAGTAACATAGGAAAAAAAGGTAAAAATAAAAATAAATGTTCAAATTAACACACAATGGTGGATAGTTCTAAAGTGCTATATCTGTGGGAAGAGTTTCGCCAGTGATTTGCTCAGGAGTCCTGGCTATCAGCTGTAGTCCTTGGAGGTCAGCTTTGGAAGCGGAGCCGAACAAAACTGTCATGGAAGTGCCGAGGATGGATTCAATAGCAGCAGAAGTGTACAAGCAACTCATTTGACAGATTGAGTTTCCTCAGCTAACGAAAGAGGTAAAGTCTCTGATGGGCTTCTTTTCAAATAAAGTCAATCTAGCTGCAGTATAGTCAGTCTAGTATAGTCTGCATCATCCACAGACTCTTTGCTCTATTGGCAAACTGCAGCGGGTCCAGCAAGGGGTAAGATGTCCATTAAATACGCCAACACCAGTCTTTCAAAAGACTTCATTACTGAAGATTTTAAAGCCACAGGTCTGTAGTCATTTAGTCCTTTGGTCTTAAGTTTCTTCAGGATGGAGTAATAGTGGAGTGTTCAAAGCACGAGAGGACTTTGCACATTGATCTGTTAAATCTGCTGTGGTCAGCGCAGGTTTTCATACAGACTGGTGCTTATCTACTTGTTTAATTTCTGAAGATTTGACGCACATTATTATCAATGATCTGACATGCAGGGGGAAGGGGGATGGGTGGAGGTTTTGATGGCTTGTAGAGAGATGGTGATGTTGGGTATGAAGTGTGTGGTTGGGGGTCACAAGTTTAAAATAGAACTGGTTAAAATCTTCAATAAACTGTTGATTGACCTCAGTGCTGGAGGATGGTGTCTTGTGTTGGAAAAGGGATTTGAGCCCTGTCCACACTAATGAAGGGTCTTCTACTTCCCTTATCTTTCCTTGCTATGATTGCTATGTCTTGTTACTCTATTCTGAGACTCTCTTTTCCATGCTCTCGGCTCTCGAAACAGAAAAGGAATAATGGATTTGATTAGCTGCTCTCTGAACGCAATTGACACCCTATTCTTGACGAGAAGCCTGGGTTCGGGGGAACCCAACTGAACTGCAGGAACATTAGCAGCTGGATACATGATGGATAGGTGGGAGAAGAGGCGCATCGTGTGCCTGGCGACATTGTCCCTGGCGACATTGTCCCTGGAGAATATTGAAGATATTTACCTATACGGGACTTTGGTAACAGGGATTATGTTGATTGGATTAGTTGGGACCCTGTGGTATCGACGATTGTTAAAAGCAGTCAATGCTCAAAGCCCCAACAAGTTCACCGGCTGGAATGAGACAGTGATGGGCAGAGCTGCTATTTCTCAGACTTTGGCTTTGGACCATTAACTGGAAAACATCATGGTGGTCATAGACCGTAAAATGGAAAACAACTGGGTGGCTATGGCACGCAAAACGGAAACCATGGACTGCAAATGGATAACATCTTGGAGAAACCAGCAACTATGCAACAGAATTTGGCTGACCTGGCGACCAGTGCTGGACAATAGATACCAGCGGAAACTAGCAGATATCGTCCTAAATTTGAAGAAGAATCTTTTTTTTCCGCTTCAACCCTTTCGGACGGCCTAGGCCAAGGCCTGTGCTGAAAACAAACAACATCCACGAAAACAATACAAGGAGACGCTCTGATTTCCTCTACTAATTCCAAGGAGATCTGTTGTGGACTGGATACGGACACAGCTAGAGATAGAAAATCACTACCTCTACCCCTATCCCACGTCTTCGCATGCTTTTCACCGCCTGTGTGGCCCGGCGGGTCTGGATCCAGCGCTGTTCATAGCTGCAGGGGCAGATGGCTGTTGCCCACATTGGATACCTCAACATTCCCTGTCCCCTCCCAATTGCAATGTCATGTCCAGTTTATGTGCTTAATGCTAGGGCTTTTTTGTCTCCCGGGTCTCACACTGCCCTACTGAAGGATAGTCTGAGAGGGTTTTTTTTTTTTTAGAGCCAACTTTCCTTGTGTATCATGTTGTTCCTTTTTCTCTTTACTAGCTCTCCGATCTTTCTTCCCTTGAATGTTATATGTGATTATGGTCGGAGGGGAGGGGTGCCATTTCACGGCATGTAACAGTGTCTGTGACAAATAAAAGATTGATTGACTGATTGATTTAACTGTGTTTTCCAGCATGTTGGCATAGCTCTTCAGAGCCACATCAGATTGTATCCTCGCATCTCCCTGCGGGTTATAAGCATTCACGGCATATATTTAATCAGATTCTCAACGTGGATCATAACACTTCAGGCTGGAAAGTACTCTCCTAAGATATATGGATAATGTGATTATTTTTATGACATTTCAAGAACAATTTCATACAAACTACATCAAAGTACTCATCAGACTGGCCCAAGGAGGTCATAAAGTTTCTAAACCCAAATTGCAGCATTGTCAGCAACAGGTTGATTACAAATGTAAATTTATTACAAATCACACAAAAACAATGGTAATATCACATTTAGATGACATCAGACAGGCACCACTGCCAAAATCCGTAGGCCTGATAATGATACCTTATAACGATATAGCAGGGATTGGATGAAAGATTGTAAAAAGAGCTTTTTTATGGGACCCCATAAAACCAGCAGGGTTGCAGAACATGCAACGGGGGTCACAAGTTTAAAATAGAACTGGTTAAAATCTTCAATAAACTGTTGATTGACCTCAGTGCTGGAGGATGGTGTCTTGTGTTGGAAAAGGGATTTGAGCCCTTGCCACACTAATGAAGGGTCTTCTACTTCCCTTATCTTTCCTTGCTATGATTGCTATGTCTTGTTACTCTATTCTGAGACTCTCTTTTCCATGCTCTCGGCTCTCGAATCAGAAAAGGAATAATGGATTTGATTAGCTGCTCTCTGAACGCAATTGAAACCCTATTCTCGACGAGAAGCCTGGGATCGGGGGAACCCAACTGAACTGCAGGAACATTAGCAGCTGGATACATGATGGACAGGTGGGAGAAGTGGCGCATCGTGTGCCTGGTGACCTTGTTCCTGGCGACATTGTCCCTGGAGGATATTGAAGATATTTACCTATACGGAACTTTGGTAACAGGGATTATGTTGATTGGATTAGTTGGGACCCTGTGGTATCGACGATTGTTAAAAGCAGTCAATGCTCAAAGCCCCAACAAGTTGACCGGCTGGAATGAGACAGTGATGGGCAGAGCTGCTAGTACTCAGACTTTGGCTTTGGACCATTAACTGGAAAACATCATGGTGGTCATAGACCGTAAAATGGAAAACAACTGGGTGGCTATGGCACGCAAAACGGAAACCATGGACTGCAAATGGATAACATCTTGGAGAAACCAGCAACTATGCAACAGAATTTGGCTGACCTGGCGACCAGTGCCGGACAATAGATACCTGCGGAAACTAGCAGATATCGTCCTAAATTTGAAGAAGAATCTTTTTTTTCCGCTTCAACCCTTTCGGACGGCCTAGGCCAAGGCCTGTGCTGAAGACAAACAACATCCACGAGAACAATATAAGGCGACGCTCTGATTTCCTCTACTCATTCCAAGGAGATCTGTTGTGGACTGGATACGGACACAGCTACAGATAGACAATCACTACCTCTACCCCTATCCCACGCCTTCGCATGCTTTTCACCGCTGGTGTGGGCAGGCGGGTCTGGATCCAGCGCTGTTCATAGCTGCAGGGGCAGATGGCTGTTGCCCACATTGGACACCTCAACATTGACTGTCCCCTCCCGATTGCAATGTCATGTCCAGTTTATGTGCTTAATGCTAGGGCTTTTTTGTCTCCCGGGTCTCACACTGCCCTACTGAAGGACTGTCTGAGAGGGGTTCTTTTTTTTTGAGCAAACTTTCCTTGTGTATCATGTTGTTCCTTTTTCTCTTTACTACCTCTCCGATCTTTTTTCCCTTGAATGTTATATGTGTTTATGGTCGGAGGG
Source organism: Triplophysa yarkandensis (assembly GCA_033220385.1). Lineage (NCBI taxonomy): Eukaryota > Metazoa > Chordata > Actinopteri > Cypriniformes > Nemacheilidae > Triplophysa > Triplophysa yarkandensis. The sequence continues at coordinate 3,257,414 of CM065677.1, read as the reverse complement.
GAGGGGTGCCATTTCACGGCATGTGTGACAAATAAAAGATTGATTGACTGATTGATTGAACTGTGTTTTCCAGCATGTTGGCATAGCTCTTCAGAGCCACATCAGTTTGTATCCTCGCATCTCCCTGCGGGTTATAAGCATTCACGGCATATATTTAATCAGATTCTCAACGTGGATCAGAACACTTCAGGCTGGAAAGTACTCTCCTAAGATTTATGGATGATGTGATTATTTTTATGCCATTTAAACAACAATTTCATACAGACTCCATCAAAGTACTCATCAGACTGGCCCAAGGAGGTCATAAAGTTTCTAAACCCAAATTGCAGCATTGTCAGAAACAGGTTGATTACAAATGTCAATTTATTACAAATCACACTAAAACAATGGAAATATCACATTTAGATGACATCAGACAGGCACTACTGCCAAAATCCGTAGGCCCGGTAATGACCTTATAACGATATAGCAGGGATTGGATGAAAGATTGTAAAAAGAGCTTTTTTAGGGGACCCCATAAAACCAGCAGGGCTGCAAAACATGCTTTTTTAACGTTGCATGCAGATGGCTTAATGGCATTTTAATCTATTGAGACAGAGCCTCAAAGTGCTTCTGCTCAGAATACACCTTACTTTTACAAACCATTTTACCTACATATTGCTAACAGAGCTGATGGGTAACCTTCATCTGTGCCCATGCAAGAATAGGCATTTGATATCTTTAGTAGCAAATTAGATTATCTGTCTCAGGGATTTCCTACCCAGTCAGAAAAAGGCTTTACAGCTCAATGTCAGGTTTATGGGAAGATTTCAGATTAACTTTGGGGTATCCAGTACTAATATTAAATAATAAAAATAGTTATTATTAAATTAAGTCTTTATCTCTTTCTAAATAGACTCTTCTTCGGGCTGCTGTTGGGTTAGTTTCCCCTGTAATTCCCTCTCTAGATTTTTACGATTTCGTTCATTCTTTCTTCACAGTTCCACTGCATAGATAGACTCCTTCTGGGTCCCCCTCAAGTCTCTTACTTCCATCTTCTTAAGAATATCTGTACATATGAGACTGGGAGTTCATTACCTTTAGTGTTTTGGGATAAATTTTAAATGAATATTCAACACTTAATGCATGTTGCAATCCTGTAATCAGAGTTCAATGCTCTCCCTTTGACCAGACCCCCAAGGCTAGATGTTTGCCCCCTGTCTCTCTTTCATACCCTCTAATCCTCCTCCCAGCCAATGTATACATTGCTTGTGTGCTACTTTAATCAGATTAGGGAGTTGTTAAGCTAACTGTCTAAATAGACTTCTTTGATCATTCAATGACTCCTTTTAACATTCTTCTACACTACAGTCTGCTGGATCGATTCTTCTTAATTATAATCTATTTGTTTAATACACACATTTTTCTGTCTCTATCCTATCTCTGTTTGCCTGTTATAACCTTGCTTCTCTTCTATTGCACTGAAGGCTCTGTTTGTTCCATTCAAAAGGGTATTCTACTGGAACATTTCTAATAGAAAACACCAGGATTTGTGCTTTAAATGTTAATGTTTGCTAACAGTAGTAACTCAAAACAGAAAGACATTCATTGCTCTGTAGAGAATAGAACGCCTTCCTCGTCTGACATTTTTTTAATAGAAGCATCTTTTATCTCCTCCACCGTCACCTCATGCTACCATCTCATGTGATCCTTAACATCAGTTAATAACATACTTTGTGTGAATAACGGAAAGCACATTTCATTGCATATCTCATGTTTAGAACTGTTTGGTATGTTCAAACCAACTGCCATCAAACTAACTGTCATAATACTATTATTGACCGAGGGACTAAAATCATATTTCAATGCTAAGGACACTGCATTACTGTAGTTTTCAATCGAGGCACTATCTAAAACTAATTCTACCACTGTAAAAACTATTATTTAAAAAATTGCTACAGCCCGAGTGACCAAGAGCATATTTTATTGCACATCTAATTTTTCTAATGATACTAAAATGACATCCATAATATGTTTGTGTTCAGGCTTACTTTATCAATTTGAAAATTAGTAACGACAGTTTTTTGGCAAAATGTTCAATTCATGAGATTAAAGTCCCGTTGCTTTGCATGTCTTTCATTGTGCCGTGATTATCTGACTGACTAGAAACACATTTCATTGCAAAAGACATTGCAAAACTCATATGTTGTATTAAAACTGTCAAAAACAAACTGTGGCAATCTGAAAGTGAATTTTCAGCATTTTGCTGTAATATTCTCAGTGACTAAAAGAAACTTTCAATGCATCTCTAATGTTGCTAATTTTACTGTGTTTTCAAGTGAAGCACCGTCTTAAACTAAATATGCCACTCTGGAAATGACTTTTAGAAATTGTTTCGTATTAATCTGCTGGTCTAAGTGTCTTAAAGCACCTTTCATTGCATATCTCATGTTTCGACTGTACCGTTAGATCGAATTCAGCAATGTCTTAAACTTACTGAACCACTGTGAAAATGAATTCTAGACATTGTTTTTATGTTCCTCTGCTCATTCAATTAACTAAAAGCACCGTTTCATTGCTAGAGACATGTCATGTCTGTTGTGTTGTTTTCAATAGAAGCGCTTTCTAAATCTAAATCTACGACTCCAACAATTATTTTCTAACAACACAGTTTTCATTGTGCTGCGATAATCTAAGTGACTAAAGGCACCTTTCATTGCCCATCTCACGTTGCTAACTGTACTGTGTGTTCAAATGAAGCACCGTTCTAAATTTACTCTGCCACTCTGAAAATGACTTTTAGACATTGTTTCTACATTCATATGCTTGTCATAATAACTAAAAGCATTGCTAAAATATTGCATGTCTGTTGTGTTGTTTTTAGTTGAAGATCTATCTAAAACTAACTGGACCCCTCTTCAAATGAATTTTCAGCATGTTTTTCATTGTGCTGTAATCATCTGAGTGACTAAAAGCACCTTTCATTGCATCTCTCATGTTGCTAACTTTTCTCTGTGTTCAAACGAAGCACCGTCATAAACAACCACTCTTAAAATGACTTTAACACAATGATTTTACATTCCTATGCGTGTGTGAGTGACTAAAAGCACTTTTTCTTGCAAGAGTAATCAAAAAACTGTAATTTTGTTTTCAATCGAAACACTTTCAAAAGCTAACTGCAACACTCTAAAAATGACATTTAAGCAGGTTTTTCAATGTCCTTTGATTGTCTGAGTGAAAAAAGGCACAGTTTCTTTTCTAAAGACATGTCATGACTGTTGTGTTGTTTTCAATAGAAGCGCTATCTAAAACTAAATACACCACTCTAAATATTACTTTTAAACACAGTTTTCATTGTGCTACGATAATCTAAGTGACTAAAGGCACTTTTCATTGCCCATCTCACGTTGCTACCTTTACTGTGTGTTCACATGAAGCACCATCTTAATCTTACTCTGCCACTCTGAAAATGACTTTTAGACATTGTTTCTACATTCATATGCTTGTCATAATGACTAAAAGCATTGCTAAAATATTGCATGTCTGTTGTGTTGTTTTTAGTTGAAAATCTATCTAAAACTAACTGGACCCCTCTTCAAATGAATTTTCAGCATGTTTTTCATTGAGCTGTAATCATCTGAGTGGCTAAAAGCACCTTTCATTGCATCTCTCATGTTGCTAACTTTTCTCTGTGTTCAAACGCAGCACCGTCATAAACAACCACTCTTAAAATGACTTTAACACAATGATTTTACATTCCTATGCTTTTGTGAGTGATTAAAAGCACTTTTTGTTGCAAGAGTAATCACAAAACTGTAATTTTGTTTTTAATCGAAACACTTTCAAAAGCTAACTGCAACACTCTAAAAATGACATTTAAGCAGGTTTTTCTATGTCCTTTGATTGTCTGAGTGAAAAAAGGCTGCAACACTCTAAAAATGACATTTAAGCAGGTTTTTCTATGTCCTTTGATTGTCTGAGTGAAAAAAGGCACAGTTTCTTTTCTAAAGACATGTCATGAATGTTGTGTCATGAATGTTGTGTTGTTTTCTATTGAAGCGCTATCTAAAACTTAATATACCACTCTAAATATTACTTTTAAATACAGTTTTCATTGTGCTGAGATAATCTAAGTGACTAAAGGCACTTTTCATTGCCCATCTCACGTTGCTAATTTTACTGTGTGTTCAAATGAAGCACCGTCTTAAATTTACTCTGCCACTCTGAAAATGACTTTTAGGCTTTGTTTCTACATTCATATGCTTGTCATAATGACTAAAAGCATTGCTAAAATATTGCATGTATGTTGTGTTGTTTTTAGTTGAAGATCTATCTAAAACTAACTGGACCCCTCTTCAAATGAATTTTCAGCATGTTTTTCATTGTGCTGTAATCATCTGAGTGACTAAAAGCACCTTTCATTGCATCTCTCATGTTGCTAACTTTTCTCTGTGTTCAAACGAAGCACCGTCATAAACAACCACTCTTAAAATGACTTTAACACAATGATTTTACATTCCTATTCGTGTGTGAGTGATTAAAAGCACTTTTTGTTGCAAGAGTAATCACAAAACTGTAATTTTGTTTTTAATCGAAACACTTTCAAAAGCTAACTGCAACACTCTAAAAATGATATTTAAGCAGGTTTTTCAATGTCGTTTGATTGGTCGAGTGAAAAAAGGCACAGTTTCTTTTCTAAAGACATGTCATGACTGTTGTGTTGTTTTCAATAGAAGCGCTATCTAAAACTAAATACACCACTCTAAATATTACTTTTAAACACAGTTTTCATTGTGCTGAGATAATCTAAGTGACTAAAGGCACTTTTCATTGCCCATCTCACGTTGCTACCTTTACTGTGTGTTCAAATGAAGCACCGTCTTAAATTTACTCTGCCACTCTGAAAATGACTTTTAGACATTGTTTCTACATTCATATGCTTGTCATAATGACTAAAAGCATTTCTAAAATATTGCATGTCTGTTGTGTTGTTTTAAGTTGAAGATCTATCTAAAACTAACTGGACCCCTCTTCAAATGAAATTTCAGCATGTTTTTCCTTGTGCTGTAATCATCTGAGTGACTAAAAGCACCTTTCATTGCATCTCTCATGTTGCTAACTTTTCTCTGTGTTCAAACGAAGCACCGTCAGAAACAACCACTCTTAAAATGACTTTAACACAATGATGTTACATTCCTATGCATGTGTTAGTGATTAAAAGCACTTTTTGTTGCAAGAGTAATCACAAAACTGTAATTTTGTTTTTAATCGAAAGACTTTCAAAAGCTTACTGCAAAACTCTAAAAATGACATTTAAGCAGGTTTTTCTATGTCCTTTGATTGTCTGAGTGAAAAAAGGCACAGTTTCTTTTCTAAAGACATGTCATGACTGTTGTGTTGTTTTCAATAGAAGCGCTATCTAAAACTAAATACACCACTCTAAATATTACTTTTAAACACAGTTTTCATTGTGCTACGATAATCTAAGTGACTAAAGGCACTTTTCATTGCCCATCTCACGTTGCTACCTTTACTGTGTGTTCAAATGAAGCACCATCTTAAATTTACTCTGCCACTCTGAAAATGACTTTTAGACATTGTTTCTACATTCATATGCTTGTCATAATGACTAAAAGCATTTCTAAAATATTGCATGTCTGTTGTGTTGTTTTTAGGTGAAGATCTATCTAAAACTAACTGGACCCCTCTTCAAATGAATTTTCAGCATGTTTTTCATTGTGCTGTAATCATCTGAGTGACTAAAAGCACCTTTCATTGCATCTCTCATGTTGCTAACTTTTCTCTGTGTTCAAACGAAGCACCGTCATAAACAACCACTCTTAAAATGACTTTAACACAATGATTTTACATTCCTATGCATGTGTGAGTGATTAAAAGCACTTTTTGTTGCAAGAGTAATCACAAAACTGTAATTTTGTTTTTAATCGAAACACTTTCAAAAGCTAACTGCAACACTCTAAAAATGATATTTAAGCAGGTTTTTCAATGTCGTTTGATTGGTCGAGTGAAAAAAGGCACAGTTTCTTTTCTAAAGACATGTCATGACTGTTGTGTTGTTTTCAATAGAAGCGCTATCTAAAACTAAATACACCACTCTAAATATTACTTTTAAACACAGTTTTCATTGTGCTGAGATAATCTAAGTGACTAAAGGCACTTTTCATTGCCCATCTCACGTTGCTACCTTTACTGTGTGTTCAAATGAAGCACCGTCTTAAATTTACTCTGCCACTCTGAAAATGACTTTTAGACATTGTTTCTACATTCATATGCTTGTCATAATGACTAAAAGCATTTCTAAAATATTGCATGTCTGTTGTGTTGTTTTAAGTTGAAGATCTATCTAAAACTAACTGGACCCCTCTTCAAATGAAATTTCAGCATGTTTTTCCTTGTGCTGTAATCATCTGAGTGACTAAAAGCACCTTTCATTGCATCTCTCATGTTGCTAACTTTTCTCTGTGTTCAAACGAAGCACCGTCAGAAACAACCACTCTTAAAATGACTTTAACACAATGATGTTACATTCCTATGCATGTGTTAGTGATTAAAAGCACTTTTTGTTGCAAGAGTAATCACAAAACTGTAATTTTGTTTTTAATCGAAAGACTTTCAAAAGCTTACTGCAAAACTCTAAAAATGACATTTAAGCAGGTTTTTCTATGTCCTTTGATTGTCTGAGTGAAAAAAGGCACAGTTTCTTTTCTAAAGACATGTCATGACTGTTGTGTTGTTTTCAATAGAAGCGCTATCTAAAACTTAATATACCACTCTAAATATTACTTTTAAACACAGTTTTCATTGTGTTGCGATAATCTATGTGACTAAAGGCACTTTTCATTGCCCATCTCACGTTGCTAACTGTACTGTGTGTTCAAATGAAGCACCGTCTTAAATTTACTCTGCCACTCTGAAAATGACTTTTAGACATTGTTTCTACATTCAAATGCTTGTCATAATGACTAAAAGCATTGCTAAAATATTGCATGTCTGTTGTGTTGTTTTCAATAAAAATGACATTTATGCAGGTTTCCCTATGTCCTTTGATTGTCTGAGTGAAAAAAGGCACCCTTTCATTTCTAAAGACATGTCATGACTGTTGTGTTGTTTTCAATAGAAGCGCTATCTAAATGTAAATCTACCACTCTAAATATTACTTTTAAACACAGTTTTCATTGTGCTGCGATCATTTCAGTGACTAAAGGCACCTTTTATTGCCCATCTGATGTTTCTAACTGTTCCGTGTCTACAAATGAAGACTTACTCTGCCATCCTGAAAATCACTTTTAGACATTGTTTTTACAATGACTAGTGATTTTAGTGACTAAAATCATAGTTTCATTGCTAAAGATATTGCATTTCTGTTGTGTTGTTTTCGGTAGAAGCTCTATCTAAAACTAACTGTATCACTCTTAAAATGATTTTTCACCATGTTTTTCATTGTTCTGTATTCATTGGAGTGACTAAAAGCACGACAATGATTTTTAGACATCGTTTTATATTACTCCTCTGGCTCGAGTGACTAAGAACACCGTTTCGTTTATAAAGATACTGCATTAGCGTTATGTTGTTTTCAATCGACACTAACTCTAGCAATCTGAAAATGACTATTTTCATAATACTGTTATGGCCAGAATGACTTAAAGCACATTAGATTGGACTTATTATGTCTCTAATGGTACTTAACTTACATTCCATTTTATATCTCATGCTTTACTGCTTTTTGTGAAGAGACGAAGCACACAGATAAAACTTACTTTAACACCCTGAAAATGAGTTTAGACAGCTTTTTTTGCGATTTTTTACAGTTCGAATGATTAAAAGTAAGTTTCATTGCAAATGTTATTCCTTAAAAGTAATACTGTTTTCAACTGAATTGCTGTCTATAACTAACAGTATCAGTCTTAAAAGGACTCAAACAGCTTTTAAACATGGTGCAGTTATGATCTGAAAGACAAAATCACGTTTTATTATACTTTTAACTGCTACTTGTGCTTGTACAAAGCGTATTCTCATACTAACTTTGGTACTCTGAAACTTGTTTTTAGACATTGTTTTCACTATCGTTGTATAGTCTGATTGACTAAAACTTTCATTGCATATCTTATGGTCATGTTTGTTCAAATGAAGCACCGTCTAATTCTAACTGCGCCACTCGTAAACTGACTTTTATCAATATATTATATTCATCTGCTGGTCTGGGTGACTTAAAGCCCAGTTTCATTGCTATGGACATTGCATAGCCATAATGTTTTTTTTTAATCCAATGCTCGTCTTAATCTAACGCTGTTATGGCCCAAATGAATGAAAGCACATTTCAACTCATGCTTCTAATGATACTAAAATTAGTCCATCTCGTATCATATATATTTGACTCTATGTATATACAAAGCGCTATTTCAAACTTACAGCATGAAAATGATGTTTAGGCAGATTCTCTATTTTGTTGTGGTAAAACTGCAGTACTCTGAAAAATACTTTTAGAGAGTTTTTTAACTTTGATGATCTGACTGATTCTGATAGTCTGCATTGAAAAAAATGATTTAATTACTGTAATACTGAGAGGTGTCCAGAAGTAGGATGTTTACTGGCAATCTTGTTCAGAAATGCTGTAGTAGATTGTATTTGGTCTAAACTCTGAAACACACAAAGAGTATTTTGACCAGGCAATCCATGCAGTGGCAGTGTAAAGAAATAACAAACAACAATCTACGGAGGAATTAGAAACTCAACGTTAGCTAGATGAACTGTCAGCAAAGAGTAAGAAACAGCCTTAAGCAGTTTTAAAGGAAGAGTCCAACTCCAAACCATTCTGTATGTAGCCTTCCTTCGTAACACAAACTTATAATCTTCTCCTATTGTAAATATTTATGCTCAAGCAGCAACCCCCCTATGTATCTGGGGTTCTGAACACTCGGGACATACTATTCCATTGGCCTCTGAACCCCTGGGGGAGACCCTATCCCAGAATACTAAGGTTGCCCATGGAATCATATTGGGAAGAGTCAGCTTCCAACTTTAGCTATTAAAGCTAACCAAGAACCCATTTAGCAAATTCAACAAGTAACATAGGAAAAAAAGGTAAAAATAAAAATAAATGTTCAAATTAACACACAATGGTGGATAGTTCTAAAGTGCTATATCTGTGGGAAGAGTTTCGCCAGTGATTTGCTCAGGAGTCCTGGCTATCAGCTGTAGTCCTTGGAGGTCAGCTTTGGAAGCGGAGCCGAACAAAACTGTCATGGAAGTGCCGAGGATGGATTCAATAGCAGCAGAAGTGTACAAGCAACTCATTTGACAGATTGAGTTTCCTCAGCTAACGAAAGAGGTAAAGTCTCTGATGGGCTTCTTTTCAAATAAAGTCAATCTAGCTGCAGTATAGTCAGTCTAGTATAGTCTGCATCATCCACAGACTCTTTGCTCTATTGGCAAACTGCAGCGGGTCCAGCAAGGGGTAAGATGTCCATTAAATACGCCAACACCAGTCTTTCAAAAGACTTCATTACTGAAGATTTTAAAGGCACAGGTCTGTAGTCATTTAGTCCTTTGGTCTTAAGTTTCTTCAGGATGGAGTAATAGTGGAGCGTTCAAAGCACGAGAGGACTTTGCACATTGATCTGTTAAATCTGCTGTGGTCAGCGCAGGTTTTCATACAGACTGGTGCTTATCTACTTGTTTAATTTCTGAAGATTTGACGCACATTATTATCAATGATCTGACATGCAGGGGGAAGGGGGATGGGTGGAGGTTTTGATGGCTTGTAGGGAGATGGTGATGTTGGGTATGAAGTGTGTGGTTGGGGGTCACAAGTTTAAAATAGAACTGGTTAAAATCTTCAATAAACTGTTGATTGACCTCAGTGCTGGAGGATGGTGTCTTGTGTTGGAAAAGGGATTTGAGCCCTGTCCACACTAATGAAGGGTCTTCTACTTCCCTTATCTTTCCTTGCTATGATTGCTATGTCTTGTTACTCTATTCTGAGACTCTCTTTTCCATGCTCTCGGCTCTCGAAACAGAAAAGGAATAATGGATTTGATTAGCTGCTCTCTGAACGCAATCGACACCCTATTCTTGACGAGAAGCCTGGGTTCGGGGGAACCCAACTGAACTGCAGGAACATTAGCAGCTGGATAGTTAGCATGATGGACAGGTGGGAGAAGAGGCGCATCGTGTGCCTGGCGACATTGTCCCTGGCGACATTGTCCCTGGAGAATATTGAAGATATTTACCTATACGGGACTTTGGTAACAGGGATTATGTTGATTGGATTAGTTGGGACCCTGTGGTATCGACGATTGTTAAAAGCAGTCAATGCTTAAAGCCCCAACAAGTTCACCGGCTGGAATGAGACAGTGATGGGCAGAGCTGCTATTTCTCAGACTTTGGCTTTGGACAATTAACTGGAAAACATCATGGTGGTCATAGACCGTAAAATGGAAAACAACTGGGTGGCTATGGCACGCAAAACGGAAACCATGGACTGCAAATGGATAACATCTTGGAGAAACCAGCAACTATGCAACAGAATTTGGCTGACCTGGCGACCAGTGCTGGACAATAGATACCAGCGGAAACTAGCAGATATCGTCCTAAATTTGAAGAAGAATCTTTTTTTTCCGCTTCAACCCTTTCGGACGGCCTAGGCCAAGGCCTGTGCTGAAAACAAACAACATCCACGAAAACAATACAAGGAGACGCTCTGATTTCCTCTACTAATTCCAAGGAGATCTGTTGTGGACTGGATACGGACACAGCTAGAGATAGACAATCACTACCTCTACCCCTATCCCTAGTCTTCGCATGCTTTTCACCGCCTGTGTGGCCCGGCGGGTCTGGATCCAGCGCTGTTCATAGCTGCAGGGGCAGATGGCTGTTGCCCACATTGGATACCTCAACATTCCCTGTCCCCTCCCGATTGCAATGTCATGTCCAGTTTATGTGCTTAATGCTAGGGCTTTTTTGTCTCCCGGGTCTCACACTGCCCTACTGAAGGATAGTCTGAGAGGGTTTTTTTTTTTTTAGAGCCAACTTTCCTTGTGTATCATGTTGTTCCTTTTTCTCTTTACTAGCTCTCCGATCTTTCTTCCCTTGAATGTTATATGTGATTATGGTCGGAGGGGAGGGGTGCCATTTCACGGCATGTAACAGTGTCTGTGACAAATAAAAGATTGATTGACTGATTGATTTAACTGTGTTTTCCAGCATGTTGGCATAGCTCTTCAGAGCCACATCAGATTGTATCCTCGCATCTCCCTGCGGGTTATAAGCATTCACGGCATATATTTAATCAGATTCTCAACGTGGATCATAACACTTCAGACTGGAAAGTACTCTCCTAAGATATATGGATAATGTGATTATTTTTATGACATTTCAAGAACAATTTCATACAAACTACATCAAAGTACTCATCAGACTGGCCCAAGGAGGTCATAAAGTTTCTAAACCCAAATTGCAGCATTGTCAGCAACAGGTTGATTACAAATGTAAATTTATTACAAATCACACAAAAACAATGGTAATATCACATTTAGATGACATCAGACAGGCACCACTGCCAAAATCCGTAGGCCTGATAATGATACCTTATAACGATATAGCAGGGATTGGATGAAAGATTGTAAAAAGAGCTTTTTTATGGGACCCCATAAAACCAGCAGGGTTGCAGAACATGCAACGGGGGTCACAAGTTTAAAATAGAACTGGTTAAAATCTTCAATAAACTGTTGATTGACCTCAGTGCTGGAGGATGGTGTCTTGTGTTGGAAAAGGGATTTGAGCCCTTGCCACACTAATGAAGGGTCTTCTACTTCCCTTATCTTTCCTTGCTATGATTGCTATGTCTTGTTACTCTATTCTGAGACTCTCTTTTCCATGCTCTCGGCTCTCGAATCAGAAAAGGAATAATGGATTTGATTAGCTGCTCTCTGAACGCAATTGAAACCCTATTCTCGACGAGAAGCCTGGGATCGGGGGAACCCAACTGAACTGCAGGAACATTAGCAGCTGGATACATGATGGACAGGTGGGAGAAGTGGCGCATCGTGTGCCTGGTGACCTTGTTCCTGGCGACATTGTCCCTGGAGGATATTGAAGATATTTACCTATACGGAACTTTGGTAACAGGGATTATGTTGATTGGATTAGTTGGGACCCTGTGGTATCGACGATTGTTAAAAGCAGTCAATGCTCAAAGCCCCAACAAGTTGACCGGCTGGAATGAGACAGTGATGGGCAGAGCTGCTAGTACTCAGACTTTGGCTTTGGACCATTAACTGGAAAACATCATGGTGGTCATAGACCGTAAAATGGAAAACAACTGGGTGGCTATGGCACGCAAAACGGAAACCATGGACTGCAAATGGATAACATCTTGGAGAAACCAGCAACTATGCAACAGAATTTGGCTGACCTGGCGACCAGTGCCGGACAATAGATACCTGCGGAAACTAGCAGATATCGTCCTAAATTTGAAGAAGAATCTTTTTTTTCCGCTTCAACCCTTTCGGACGGCCTAGGCCAAGGCCTGTGCTGAAGACAAACAACATCCACGAGAACAATATAAGGCGACGCTCTGATTTCCTCTACTCATTCCAAGGAGATCTGTTGTGGACTGGATACGGACACAGCTACAGATAGACAATCACTACCTCTACCCCTATCCCACGCCTTCGCATGCTTTTCACCGCTGGTGTGGGCAGGCGGGTCTGGATCCAGCGCTGTTCATAGCTGCAGGGGCAGATGGCTGTTGCCCACATTGGACACCTCAACATTGACTGTCCCCTCCCGATTGCAATGTCATGTCCAGTTTATGTGCTTAATGCTAGGGCTTTTTTGTCTCCCGGGTCTCACACTGCCCTACTGAAGGACTGTCTGAGAGGGGTTCTTTTTTTTTGAGCAAACTTTCCTTGTGTATCATGTTGTTCCTTTTTCTCTTTACTACCTCTCCGATCTTTCTTCCCTTGAATGTTATATGTGTTTATGGTCGGAGGGGAGGGGTGCCATTTCACGGCATGTGTGACAAATAAAAGATTGATTGACTGATTGATTGAACTGTGTTTTCCAGCATGTTGGCATAGCTCTTCAGAGCCACATCAGTTTGTATCCTCGCATCTCCCTGCGGGTTATAAGCATTCACGGCATATATTTAATCAGATTCTCAACGTGGATCAGAACACTTCAGGCTGGAAAGTACTCTCCTAAGATTTATGGATGATGTGATTATTTTTATGCCATTTAAACAACAATTTCATACAGACTCCATCAAAGTACTCATCAGACTGGCCCAAGGAGGTCATAAAGTTTCTAAACCCAAATTGCAGCATTGTCAGAAACAGGTTGATTACAAATGTCAATTTATTACAAATCACACTAAAACAATGGAAATATCACATTTAGATGACATCAGACAGGCACTACTGCCAAAATCCGTAGGCCCGGTAATGACCTTATAACGATATAGCAGGGATTGGATGAAAGATTGTAAAAAGAGCTTTTTTAGGGGACCCCATAAAACCAGCAGGGCTGCAAAACATGCTTTTTTAACGTTGCATGCAGATGGCTTAATGGCATTTTAATCTATTGAGACAGAGCCTCAAAGTGCTTCTGCTCAGAATACACCTTACTTTTACAAACCATTTTACCTACATATTGCTAACAGAGCTGATGGGTAACCTTCATCTGTGCCCATGCAAGAATAGGCATTTGATATCTTTAGTAGCAAATTAGATTATCTGTCTCAGGGATTTCCTACCCAGTCAGAAAAAGGCTTTACAGCTCAATGTCAGGTTTATGGGAAGATTTCAGATTAACTTTGGGGTATCCAGTACTAATATTAAATAATAAAAATAGTTATTATTAAATTAAGTCTTTATCTCTTTCTAAATAGACTCTTCTTCGGGCTGCTGTTGGGTTAGTTTCCCCTGTAATTCCCTCTCTAGATTTTTACGATTTCGTTCATTCTTTCTTCACAGTTCCACTGCATAGATAGACTCCTTCTGGGTCCCCCTCAAGTCTCTTACTTCCATCTTCTTAAGAATATCTGTACATATGAGACTGGGAGTTCATTACCTTTAGTGTTTTGGGATAAATTTTAAATGAATATTCAACACTTAATGCATGTTGCAATCCTGTAATCAGAGTTCAATGCTCTCCCTTTGACCAGACCCCCAAGGCTAGATGTTTGCCCCCTGTCTCTCTTTCATACCCTCTAATCCTCCTCCCAGCCAATGTATACATTGCTTGTGTGCTACTTTAATCAGATTAGGGAGTTGTTAAGCTAACTGTCTAAATAGACTTCTTTGATCATTCAATGACTCCTTTTATTATTCTTCTACACTACAGTCTGCTGGATCGATTCTTCTTAATTATAATCTATTTGTTTAATACACACATTTTTCTGTCTCTATCCTATCTCTGTTTGCCTGTTATAACCTTGCTTCTCTTCTATTGCACTGAAGGCTCTGTTTGTTCCATTCAAAAGGGTATTCTACTGGAACATTTCTAATAGAAAACACCAGGATTTGTGCTTTAAATGTTAATGTTTGCTAACAGTAGTAACTCAAAACAGAAAGACATTCATTGCTCTGTAGAGAATAGAACGCCTTCCTCGTCTGACATTTTTTTAATAGAAGCATCTTTTATCTCCTCCACCGTCACCTCATGCTACCATCTCATGTGATCCTTAACATCAGTTAATAACATACTTTGAGTGAATAACGGAAAGCACATTTCATTGCATATCTCATGTTTAGAACTGTTTGGTATGTTCAAACCAACTGCCATCAAACTAACTGTCATAATACTATTATTGACCGAGGGACTAAAATCATATTTCAATGCTAAGGACACTGCATTACTGTAGTTTTCAATCGAGGCACTATCTAAAACTAATTCTACCACTGTAAAAACTATTATTTAAAAAATTGCTACAGCCCGAGTGACCAAGAGCATATTTTATTGCACATCTAATTTTTCTAATGATACTAAAATGACATCCATAATATGTTTGTGTTCAGGCTTACTTTATCAATTTGAAAATTAGTAACGACAGTTTTTTGGCAAAATGTTCAATTCATGAGATTAAAGTCCCGTTGCTTTGCATGTCTTTCATTGTGCCGTGATTATCTGACTGACTAGAAACACATTTCATTGCAAAAGACATTGCAAAACTCATATGTTGTATTAAAACTGTCAAAAACAAACTGTGGCAATCTGAAAGTGAATTTTCAGCATTTTGCTGTAATATTCTCAGTGACTAAAAGAAACTTTCAATGCATCTCTAATGTTGCTAATTTTACTGTGTTTTCAAGTGAAGCACCGTCTTAAACTAAATATGCCACTCTGGAAATGACTTTTAGAAATTGTTTCGTATTAATCTGCTGGTCTAAGTGTCTTAAAGCACCTTTCATTGCATATCTCATGTTTCGACTAGATCGAATTCAGCAATGTCTTAAACTTACTGAACCACTGTGAAAATGAATTCTAGACATTGTTTTTATGTTCCTCTGCTCATTCAATTAACTAAAAGCACCGTTTCATTGCTAGAGACATGTCATGTCTGTTGTGTTGTTTTCAATAGAAGCGCTTTCTAAATCTAAATCTACGACTCCAACAATTATTTTCTAACAACACAGTTTTCATTGTGCTGCGATAATCTAAGTGACTAAAGGCACCTTTCATTGCCCATCTCACGTTGCTAACTGTACTGTGTGTTCAAATGAAGCACCGTTCTAAATTTACTCTGCCACTCTGAAAATGACTTTTAGACATTGTTTCTACATTCATATGCTTGTCATAATAACTAAAAGCATTGCTAAAATATTGCATGTCTGTTGTGTTGTTTTTAGTTGAAGATCTATCTAAAACTAACTGGACCCCTCTTCAAATGAATTTTCAGCATGTTTTTCATTGTGCTGTAATCATCTGAGTGACTAAAAGCACCTTTCATTGCATCTCTCATGTTGCTAACTTTTCTCTGTGTTCAAACGAAGCACCGTCATAAACAACCACTCTTAAAATGACTTTAACACAATGATTTTACATTCCTATGCGTGTGTGAGTGACTAAAAGCACTTTTTCTTGCAAGAGTAATCAAAAAACTGTAATTTTGTTTTCAATCGAAACACTTTCAAAAGCTAACTGCAACACTCTAAAAATGACATTTAAGCAGGTTTTTCAATGTCCTTTGATTGTCTGAGTGAAAAAAGGCACAGTTTCTTTTCTAAAGACATGTCATGACTGTTGTGTTGTTTTCAATAGAAGCGCTATCTAAAACTAAATACACCACTCTAAATATTACTTTTAAACACAGTTTTCATTGTGCTACGATAATCTAAGTGACTAAAGGCACTTTTCATTGCCCATCTCACGTTGCTACCTTTACTGTGTGTTCACATGAAGCACCATCTTAATCTTACTCTGCCACTCTGAAAATGACTTTTAGACATTGTTTCTACATTCATATGCTTGTCATAATGACTAAAAGCATTGCTAAAATATTGCATGTCTGTTGTGTTGTTTTTAGTTGAAAATCTATCTAAAACTAACTGGACCCCTCTTCAAATGAATTTTCAGCATGTTTTTCATTGAGCTGTAATCATCTGAGTGGCTAAAAGCACCTTTCATTGCATCTCTCATGTTGCTAACTTTTCTCTGTGTTCAAACGCAGCACCGTCATAAACAACCACTCTTAAAATGACTTTAACACAATGATTTTACATTCCTATGCTTTTGTGAGTGATTAAAAGCACTTTTTGTTGCAAGAGTAATCACAAAACTGTAATTTTGTTTTTAATCGAAACACTTTCAAAAGCTAACTGCAACACTCTAAAAATGACATTTAAGCAGGTTTTTCTATGTCCTTTGATTGTCTGAGTGAAAAAAGGCTGCAACACTCTAAAAATGACATTTAAGCAGGTTTTTCTATGTCCTTTGATTGTCTGAGTGAAAAAAGGCACAGTTTCTTTTCTAAAGACATGTCATGAATGTTGTGTCATGAATGTTGTGTTGTTTTCTATTGAAGCGCTATCTAAAACTTAATATACCACTCTAAATATTACTTTTAAATACAGTTTTCATTGTGCTGAGATAATCTAAGTGACTAAAGGCACTTTTCATTGCCCATCTCACGTTGCTAATTTTACTGTGTGTTCAAATGAAGCACCGTCTTAAATTTACTCTGCCACTCTGAAAATGACTTTTAGGCTTTGTTTCTACATTCATATGCTTGTCATAATGACTAAAAGCATTGCTAAAATATTGCATGTATGTTGTGTTGTTTTTAGTTGAAGATCTATCTAAAACTAACTGGACCCCTCTTCAAATGAAATTTCAGCATGTTTTTCATTGTGCTGTAATCATCTGAGTGACTAAAAGCACCTTTCATTGCATCTCTCATGTTGCTAACTTTTCTCTGTGTTCAAACGAAGCACCGTCATAAACAACCACTCTTAAAATGACTTTAACACAATGATTTTACATTCCTATTCGTGTGTGAGTGATTAAAAGCACTTTTTGTTGCAAGAGTAATCACAAAACTGTAATTTTGTTTTTAATCGAAACACTTTCAAAAGCTAACTGCAACACTCTAAAAATGATATTTAAGCAGGTTTTTCAATGTCGTTTGATTGGTCGAGTGAAAAAAGGCACAGTTTCTTTTCTAAAGACATGTCATGACTGTTGTGTTGTTTTCAATAGAAGCGCTATCTAAAACTAAATACACCACTCTAAATATTACTTTTAAACACAGTTTTCATTGTGCTGAGATAATCTAAGTGACTAAAGGCACTTTTCATTGCCCATCTCACGTTGCTACCTTTACTGTGTGTTCAAATGAAGCACCGTCTTAAATTTACTCTGCCACTCTGAAAATGACTTTTAGACATTGTTTCTACATTCATATGCTTGTCATAATGACTAAAAGCATTTCTAAAATATTGCATGTCTGTTGTGTTGTTTTAAGTTGAAGATCTATCTAAAACTAACTGGACCCCTCTTCAAATGAAATTTCAGCATGTTTTTCCTTGTGCTGTAATCATCTGAGTGACTAAAAGCACCTTTCATTGCATCTCTCATGTTGCTAACTTTTCTCTGTGTTCAAACGAAGCACCGTCAGAAACAACCACTCTTAAAATGACTTTAACACAATGATGTTACATTCCTATGCATGTGTTAGTGATTAAAAGCACTTTTTGTTGCAAGAGTAATCACAAAACTGTAATTTTGTTTTTAATCGAAAGACTTTCAAAAGCTTACTGCAAAACTCTAAAAATGACATTTAAGCAGGTTTTTCTATGTCCTTTGATTGTCTGAGTGAAAAAAGGCACAGTTTATTTTCTAAAGACATGTCATGACTGTTGTGTTGTTTTCAATAGAAGCGCTATCTAAAACTAAATACACCACTCTAAATATTACTTTTAAACACAGTTTTCATTGTGCTACGATAATCTAAGTGACTAAAGGCACTTTTCATTGCCCATCTCACGTTGCTACCTTTACTGTGTGTTCAAATGAAGCACCATCTTAAATTTACTCTGCCACTCTGAAAATGACTTTTAGACATTGTTTCTACATTCATATGCTTGTCATAATGACTAAAAGCATTGCTAAAATATTGCATGTCTGTTGTGTTGTTTTTAGGTGAAGATCTATCTAAAACTAACTGGACCCCTCTTCAAATGAATTTTCAGCATGTTTTTCATTGTGCTGTAATCATCTGAGTGACTAAAAGCACCTTTCATTGCATCTCTCATGTTGCTAACTTTTCTCTGTGTTCAAACGAAGCACCGTCATAAACAACCACTCTTAAAATGACTTTAACACAATGATTTTACATTCCTATGCATGTGTGAGTGATTAAAAGCACTTTTTGTTGCAAGAGTAATCACAAAACTGTAATTTTGTTTTTAATCGAAACACTTTCAAAAGCTAACTGCAACACTCTAAAAATGATATTTAAGCAGGTTTTTCAATGTCGTTTGATTGGTCGAGTGAAAAAAGGCACAGTTTCTTTTCTAAAGACATGTCATGACTGTTGTGTTGTTTTCAATAGAAGCGCTATCTAAAACTAAATACACCACTCTAAATATTACTTTTAAACACAGTTTTCATTGTGCTGAGATAATCTAAGTGACTAAAGGCACTTTTCATTGCCCATCTCACGTTGCTACCTTTACTGTGTGTTCAAATGAAGCACCGTCTTAAATTTACTCTGCCACTCTGAAAATGACTTTTAGACATTGTTTCTACATTCATATGCTTGTCATAATGACTAAAAGCATTTCTAAAATATTGCATGTCTGTTGTGTTGTTTTAAGTTGAAGATCTATCTAAAACTAACTGGACCCCTCTTCAAATGAAATTTCAGCATGTTTTTCCTTGTGCTGTAATCATCTGAGTGACTAAAAGCACCTTTCATTGCATCTCTCATGTTGCTAACTTTTCTCTGTGTTCAAACGAAGCACCGTCAGAAACAACCACTCTTAAAATGACTTTAACACAATGATGTTACATTCCTATGCATGTGTTAGTGATTAAAAGCACTTTTTGTTGCAAGAGTAATCACAAAACTGTAATTTTGTTTTTAATCGAAAGACTTTCAAAAGCTTACTGCAAAACTCTAAAAATGACATTTAAGCAGGTTTTTCTATGTCCTTTGATTGTCTGAGTGAAAAAAGGCACAGTTTCTTTTCTAAAGACATGTCATGACTGTTGTGTTGTTTTCAATAGAAGCGCTATCTAAAACTAAATACACCACTCTAAATATTACTTTTAAACACAGTTTTCATTGTGCTACGATAATCTAAGTGACTAAAGGCACTTTTCATTGCCCATCTCACGTTGCTACCTTTACTGTGTGTTCAAATGAAGCACCATCTTAAATTTACTCTGCCACTCTGAAAATGACTTTTAGACATTGTTTCTACATTCATATGCTTGTCATAATGACTAAAAGCATTGCTAAAACATTGCATGTCTGTTGTGTTGTTTTTAGGTGAAGATCTATCTAAAACTAACTGGACCCCTCTTCAAATGAATTTTCAGCATGTTTTTCGTTGTGCTGTAATCATCTGAGTGACTAAAAGCACCTATCATTGCATCTCTCATGTTGCTAACTCTTCTCTGTGTTCTAACGAAGCACCGTCATAAACAACCACTCTTAAAATGACTTTAACACAATGATTTTACATTCCTATGCTTTTGTGAGTGACTAAAAGCACTTTTTGTTGCAAGAGTAATTACAAAACTGTAATTGTTTTTTTAATCGAAATACTTTCAAAAGCAACACTCTAAAAATGACATTTAAGCAGGTTTTTCTATGTCCTTTGATTGTCTGAGTGAAAAAAGGCACCGTTTCATTTCTAAAGACATGTCATGACTGTTGTGTTGTTTTCAATAGAAGCGCTATCTAAAACTTAATATACCACTCTAAATATTACTTTTAAACACAGTTTTCATTGTGTTGCGATAATCTATGTGACTAAAGGCACTTTTCATTGCCCATCTCACGTTGCTAACTGTACTGTGTGTTCAAATGAAGCACCGTCTTAAATTTACTCTGCCACTCTGAAAATGACTTTTAGACATTGTTTCTACATTCATATGCTTGTCATAATGACTAAAAGCATTGCTAAAATATTGCATGTCTGTTGTGTTGTTTTCAATAAAAATGACATTTATGCAGGTTTCCCTATGTCCTTTGATTGTCTGAGTGAAAAAAGGCACCCTTTCATTTCTAAAGACATGTCATGACTGTTGTGTTGTTTTCAATAGAAGCGCTATCTAAATGTAAATCTACCACTCTAAATATTACTTTTAAACACAGTTTTCATTGTGCTGCGATCATTTCAGTGACTAAAGGCACCTTTTATTGCCCATCTGATGTTTCTAACTGTTCCGTGTCTACAAATGAAGACTTACTCTGCCATCCTGAAAATCACTTTTAGACATTGTTTTTACAATGACTAGTGATTTTAGTGACTAAAATCATAGTTTCATTGCTAAAGATATTGCATTTCTGTTGTGTTGTTTTCGGTAGAAGCTCTATCTAAAACTAACTGTATCACTCTTAAAATGATTTTTCACCATGTTTTTCATTGTTCTGTATTCATTGGAGTGACTAAAAGCACGACAATGATTTTTAGACATCGTTTTATATTACTCCTCTGGCTCGAGTGACTAAGAACACCGTTTCGTTTATAAAGATACTGCATTAGCGTTATGTTGTTTTCAATCGACACTAACTCTAGCAATCTGAAAATGACTATTTTCATAATACTGTTATGGCCAGAATGACTTAAAGCACATTAGATTGGACTTATTATGTCTCTAATGGTACTTAACTTACATTCCATCTTATATCTCATGCTTTACTGCTTTTTGTGAAGAGACGAAGCACACAGATAAAACTTACTTTAACACCCTGAAAATGAGTTTAGACAGCTTTTTTTGCGATTTTTTACAGTTCGAATGATTAAAAGTAAGTTTCATTGCAAATGTTATTCCTTAAAAGTAATACTGTTTTCAACTGAATTGCTGTCTATAACTAACAGTATCAGTCTTAAAAGGACTCAAACAGCTTTTAAACATGGTGCAGTTATGATCTGAAAGACAAAATCACGTTTTATTATACTTTTAACTGCTACTTGTGCTTGTACAAAGCGTATTCTCATACTAACTTTAGTACTCTGAAACTTGTTTTTAGACATTGTTTTCACTATCGTTGTATAGTCTGATTGACTAAAACTTTCATTGCATATCTTATGGTTATGTTTGTTCAAATGAAGCACCGTCTAATTCTAACTGCGCCACTCGTAAACTGACTTTTATCAATATATTATATTCATCTGCTGGTCTGGGTGACTTAAAGCCCAGTTTCATTGCTATGGACATTGCATAGCCATAATGTGAAGTGTGTGGTTGGGGGTCACAAGTTTAAAATAGAACTGGTTAAAATCTTCAATAAACTGTTGATTGACCTCAGTGCTGGAGGATGGTGTCTTGTGTTGGAAAAGGGATTTGAGCCCTGTCCACACTAATGAAGGGTCTTCTACTTCCCTTATCTTTCCTTGCTATGATTGCTATGTCTTGTTACTCTATTCTGAGACTCTCTTTTCCATGCTCTCGGCTCTCGAAACAGAAAAGGAATAATGGATTTGATTAGCTGCTCTCTGAACGCAATCGACACCCTATTCTTGACGAGAAGCCTGGGTTCGGGGGAACCCAACTGAACTGCAGGAACATTAGCAGCTGGATAGTTAGCATGATGGACAGGTGGGAGAAGAGGCGCATCGTGTGCCTGGCGACATTGTCCCTGGTGACATTGTCCCTGGAGAATATTGAAGATATTTACCTATACGGGACTTTGGTAACAGGGATTATGTTGATTGGATTAGTTGGGACCCTGTGGTATCGACGATTGTTAAAAGCAGTCAATGCTTAAAGCCCCAACAAGTTCACCGGCTGGAATGAGACAGTGATGGGCAGAGCTGCTATTTCTCAGACTTTGGCTTTGGACCATTAACTGGAAAACATCATGGTGGTCATAGACCGTAAAATGGAAAACAACTGGGTGGCTATGGCACGCAAAACGGAAACCATGGACTGCAAATGGATAACATCTTGGAGAAACCAGCAACTATGCAACAGAATTTGGCTGACCTGGCGACCAGTGCTGGACAATAGATACCAGCGGAAACTAGCAGATATCGTCCTAAATTTGAAGAAGAATCTTTTTTTTCCGCTTCAACCCTTTCGGACGGCCTAGGCCAAGGCCTGTGCTGAAAACAAACAACATCCACGAAAACAATACAAGGAGACGCTCTGATTTCCTCTACTAATTCCAAGGAGATCTGTTGTGGACTGGATACGGACACAGCTAGAGATAGACAATCACTACCTCTACCCCTATCCCTAGTCTTCGCATGCTTTTCACCGCCTGTGTGGCCCGGCGGGTCTGGATCCAGCGCTGTTCATAGCTGCAGGGGCAGATGGCTGTTGCCCACATTGGATACCTCAACATTCCCTGTCCCCTCCCGATTGCAATGTCATGTCCAGTTTATGTGCTTAATGCTAGGGCTTTTTTGTCTCCCGGGTCTCACACTGCCCTACTGAAGGATAGTCTGAGAGAGGTTTTTTTTTTTTTAGAGCCAACTTTCCTTGTGTATCATGTTGTTCCTTTTTCTCTTTACTAGCTCTCCGATCTTTCTTCCCTTGAATGTTATATGTGATTATGGTCGGAGGGGAGGGGTGCCATTTCACGGCATGTAACAGTGTCTGTGACAAATAAAAGATTGATTGACTGATTGATTTAACTGTGTTTTCCAGCATGTTGGCATAGCTCTTCAGAGCCACATCAGATTGTATCCTCGCATCTCCCTGCGGGTTATAAGCATTCACGGCATATATTTAATCAGATTCTCAACGTGGATCATAACACTTCAGACTGGAAAGTACTCTCCTAAGATATATGGATAATGTGATTATTTTTATGACATTTCAAGAACAATTTCATACAAACTACATCAAAGTACTCATCAGACTGGCCCAAGGAGGTCATAAAGTTTCTAAACCCAAATTGCAGCATTGTCAGCAACAGGTTGATTACAAATGTAAATTTATTACAAATCACACAAAAACAATGGTAATATCACATTTAGATGACATCAGACAGGCACCACTGCCAAAATCCGTAGGCCTGATAATGATACCTTATAACGATATAGCAGGGATTGGATGAAAGATTGTAAAAAGAGCTTTTTTATGGGACCCCATAAAACCAGCAGGGTTGCAGAACATGCAACGGGGGTCACAAGTTTAAAATAGAACTGGTTAAAATCTTCAATAAACTGTTGATTGACCTCAGTGCTGGAGGATGGTGTCTTGTGTTGGAAAAGGGATTTGAGCCCTTGCCACACTAATGAAGGGTCTTCTACTTCCCTTATCTTTCCTTGCTATGATTGCTATGTCTTGTTACTCTATTCTGAGACTCTCTTTTCCATGCTCTCGGCTCTCGAATCAGAAAAGGAATAATGGATTTGATTAGCTGCTCTCTGAACGCAATTGAAACCCTATTCTCGACGAGAAGCCTGGGATCGGGGGAACCCAACTGAACTGCAGGAACATTAGCAGCTGGATACATGATGGACAGGTGGGAGAAGTGGCGCATCGTGTGCCTGGTGACCTTGTTCCTGGCGACATTGTCCCTGGAGGATATTGAAGATATTTACCTATACGGAACTTTGGTAACAGGGATTATGTTGATTGGATTAGTTGGGACCCTGTGGTATCGACGATTGTTAAAAGCAGTCAATGCTCAAAGCCCCAACAAGTTGACCGGCTGGAATGAGACAGTGATGGGCAGAGCTGCTAGTACTCAGACTTTGGCTTTGGACCATTAACTGGAAAACATCATGGTGGTCATAGACCGTAAAATGGAAAACAACTGGGTGGCTATGGCACGCAAAACGGAAACCATGGACTGCAAATGGATAACATCTTGGAGAAACCAGCAACTATGCAACAGAATTTGGCTGACCTGGCGACCAGTGCCGGACAATAGATACCTGCGGAAACTAGCAGATATCGTCCTAAATTTGAAGAAGAATCTTTTTTTTCCGCTTCAACCCTTTCGGACGGCCTAGGCCAAGGCCTGTGCTGAAGACAAACAACATCCACGAGAACAATATAAGGCGACGCTCTGATTTCCTCTACTCATTCCAAGGAGATCTGTTGTGGACTGGATACGGACACAGCTACAGATAGACAATCACTACCTCTACCCCTATCCCACGCCTTCGCATGCTTTTCACCGCTGGTGTGGGCAGGCGGGTCTGGATCCAGCGCTGTTCATAGCTGCAGGGGCAGATGGCTGTTGCCCACATTGGACACCTCAACATTGACTGTCCCCTCCCGATTGCAATGTCATGTCCAGTTTATGTGCTTAATGCTAGGGCTTTTTTGTCTCCCGGGTCTCACACTGCCCTACTGAAGGACTGTCTGAGAGGGGTTCTTTTTTTTTGAGCAAACTTTCCTTGTGTATCATGTTGTTCCTTTTTCTCTTTACTACCTCTCCGATCTTTCTTCCCTTGAATGTTATATGTGTTTATGGTCGGAGGGGAGGGGTGCCATTTCACGGCATGTGTGACAAATAAAAGATTGATTGACTGATTGATTGAACTGTGTTTTCCAGCATGTTGGCATAGCTCTTCAGAGCCACATCAGTTTGTATCCTCGCATCTCCCTGCGGGTTATAAGCATTCACGGCATATATTTAATCAGATTCTCAACGTGGATCAGAACACTTCAGGCTGGAAAGTACTCTCCTAAGATTTATGGATGATGTGATTATTTTTATGCCATTTAAACAACAATTTCATACAGACTCCATCAAAGTACTCATCAGACTGGCCCAAGGAGGTCATAAAGTTTCTAAACCCAAATTGCAGCATTGTCAGAAACAGGTTGATTACAAATGTCAATTTATTACAAATCACACTAAAACAATGGAAATATCACATTTAGATAACATCAGACAGGCACTACTGCCAAAATCCGTAGGCCCGGTAATGACCTTATAACGATATAGCAGGGATTGGATGAAAGATTGTAAAAAGAGCTTTTTTAGGGGACCCCATAAAACCAGCAGGGCTGCAAAACATGCTTTTTTAACGTTGCATGCAGATGGCTTAATGGCATTTTAATCTATTGAGACAGAGCCTCAAAGTGCTTCTGCTCAGAATACACCTTACTTTTACAAACCATTTTACCTACATATTGCTAACAGAGCTGATGGGTAACCTTCATCTGTGCCCATGCAAGAATAGGCATTTGATATCTTTAGTAGCAAATTAGATTATCTGTCTCAGGGATTTCCTACCCAGTCAGAAAAAGGCTTTACAGCTCAATGTCAGGTTTATGGGAAGATTTCAGATTAACTTTGGGGTATCCAGTACTAATATTAAATAATAAAAATAGTTATTATTAAATTAAGTCTTTATCTCTTTCTAAATAGACTCTTCTTCGGGCTGCTGTTGGGTTAGTTTCCCCTGTAATTCCCTCTCTAGATTTTTACGATTTCGTTCATTCTTTCTTCACAGTTCCACTGCATAGATAGACTCCTTCTGGGTCCCCCTCAAGTCTCTTACTTCCATCTTCTTAAGAATATCTGTACATATGAGACTGGGAGTTCATTACCTTTAGTGTTTTGGGATAAATTTTAAATGAATATTCAACACTTAATGCATGTTGCAATCCTGTAATCAGAGTTCAATGCTCTCCCTTTGACCAGACCCCCAAGGCTAGATGTTTGCCCCCTGTCTCTCTTTCATACCCTCTAATCCTCCTCCCAGCCAATGTATACATTGCTTGTGTGCTACTTTAATCAGATTAGGGAGTTGTTAAGCTAACTGTCTAAATAGACTTCTTTGATCATTCAATGACTCCTTTTAACATTCTTCTACACTACAGTCTGCTGGATCGATTCTTCTTAATTATAATCTATTTGTTTAATACACACATTTTTCTGTCTCTATCCTATCTCTGTTTGCCTGTTATAACCTTGCTTCTCTTCTATTGCACTGAAGGCTCTGTTTGTTCCATTCAAAAGGGTATTCTACTGGAACATTTCTAATAGAAAACACCAGGATTTGTGCTTTAAATGTTAATGTTTGCTAACAGTAGTAACTCAAAACAGAAAGACATTCATTGCTCTGTAGAGAATAGAACGCCTTCCTCGTCTGACATTTTTTTAATAGAAGCATCTTTTATCTCCTCCACCGTCACCTCATGCTACCATCTCATGTGATCCTTAACATCAGTTAATAACATACTTTGTGTGAATAACGGAAAGCACATTTCATTGCATATCTCATGTTTAGAACTGTTTGGTATGTTCAAACCAACTGCCATCAAACTAACTGTCATAATACTATTATTGACCGAGGGACTAAAATCATATTTCAATGCTAAGGACACTGCATTACTGTAGTTTTCAATCGAGGCACTATCTAAAACTAATTCTACCACTGTAAAAACTATTATTTAAAAAATTGCTACAGCCCGAGTGACCAAGAGCATATTTTATTGCACATCTAATTTTTCTAATGATACTAAAATGACATCCATAATATGTTTGTGTTCAGGCTTACTTTATCAATTTGAAAATTAGTAACGACAGTTTTTTGGCAAAATGTTCAATTCATGAGATTAAAGTCCCGTTGCTTTGCATGTCTTTCATTGTGCCGTGATTATCTGACTGACTAGAAACACATTTCATTGCAAAAGACATTGCAAAACTCATATGTTGTATTAAAACTGTCAAAAACAAACTGTGGCAATCTGAAAGTGAATTTTCAGCATTTTGCTGTAATATTCTCAGTGACTAAAAGAAACTTTCAATGCATCTCTAATGTTGCTAATTTTACTGTGTTTTCAAGTGAAGCACCGTCTTAAACTAAATATGCCACTCTGGAAATGACTTTTAGAAATTGTTTCGTATTAATCTGCTGGTCTGAGTGTCTTAAAGCACCTTTCATTGCATATCTCATGTTTCGACTGTACCGTTAGATCGAATTCAGCAATGTCTTAAACTTACTGAACCACTGTGAAAATGAATTCTAGACATTGTTTTTATGTTCCTCTGCTCATTCAATTAACTAAAAGCACCGTTTCATTGCTAGAGACATGTCATGTCTGTTGTGTTGTTTTCAATAGAAGCGCTTTCTAAATCTAAATCTACGACTCCAACAATTATTTTCTAACAACACAGTTTTCATTGTGCTGCGATAATCTAAGTGACTAAAGGCACCTTTCATTGCCCATCTCACGTTGCTAACTGTACTGTGTGTTCAAATGAAGCACCGTTCTAAATTTACTCTGCCACTCTGAAAATGACTTTTAGACATTGTTTCTACATTCATATGCTTGTCATAATAACTAAAAGCATTGCTAAAATATTGCATGTCTGTTGTGTTGTTTTTAGTTGAAGATCTATCTAAAACTAACTGGACCCCTCTTCAAATGAATTTTCAGCATGTTTTTCATTGTGCTGTAATCATCTGAGTGACTAAAAGCACCTTTCATTGCATCTCTCATGTTGCTAACTTTTCTCTGTGTTCAAACGAAGCACCGTCATAAACAACCACTCTTAAAATGACTTTAACACAATGATTTTACATTCCTATGCGTGTGTGAGTGACTAAAAGCACTTTTTCTTGCAAGAGTAATCAAAAAACTGTAATTTTGTTTTCAATCGAAACACTTTCAAAAGCTAACTGCAACACTCTAAAAATGACATTTAAGCAGGTTTTTCAATGTCCTTTGATTGTCTGAGTGAAAAAAGGCACAGTTTCTTTTCTAAAGACATGTCATGACTGTTGTGTTGTTTTCAATAGAAGCGCTATCTAAAACTAAATACACCACTCTAAATATTACTTTTAAACACAGTTTTCATTGTGCTACGATAATCTAAGTGACTAAAGGCACTTTTCATTGCCCATCTCACGTTGCTACCTTTACTGTGTGTTCACATGAAGCACCATCTTAATCTTACTCTGCCACTCTGAAAATGACTTTTAGACATTGTTTCTACATTCATATGCGTGTCATAATGACTAAAAGCATTGCTAAAATATTGCATGTCTGTTGTGTTGTTTTTAGTTGAAAATCTATCTAAAACTAACTGGACCCCTCTTCAAATGAATTTTCAGCATGTTTTTCATTGAGCTGTAATCATCTGAGTGGCTAAAAGCACCTTTCATTGCATCTCTCATGTTGCTAACTTTTCTCTGTGTTCAAACGCAGCACCGTCATAAACAACCACTCTTAAAATGACTTTAACACAATGATTTTACATTCCTATGCTTTTGTGAGTGATTAAAAGCACTTTTTGTTGCAAGAGTAATCACAAAACTGTAATTTTGTTTTTAATCGAAACAGTTTCAAAAGCTAACTGCAACACTCTAAAAATGACATTTAAGCAGGTTTTTCAATGTCGTTTGATTGGTCGTGTGAAAAAAGGCACAGTTTCTTTTCTAAAGACATGTCATGACTGTTGTGTTGTTTTCAATAGAAGCGCTATCTAAAACTTAATATACCACTCTAAATATTACTTTTAAACACAGTTTTCATTGTGCTGCGATAATCTATGTGACTAAAGGCACTTTTCATTGCCCATCTCACGTTGCTAACTTTACTGTGTGTTCAAATGAAGCACCATCTTAAATTTACTCTGCCACTCTGAAAATGACTTTTAGACAGTGTTTCTACATTTATATGCTTGTCATAATGACTAAAAGCATTGATAAAATATTCCATTCTGTTGTGTTGTTTTAAGTTGAAGATCTATCTAAAACTAACTGGACCCCTCTTCAAATGAATTTTCAGCATGTTTTTCCTTGTGCTGTAATCATCTGAGTGACTAAAAGCACCTTTCATTGCATCTCTCATGTTGCTAACTTTTCTCTGTGTTCAAACGAAGCACCGTCAGAAACAACCACTCTTAAAATGACTTTAACACAATGATGTTACATTCCTATGCATGTGTGAGTGATTAAAAGCACTTTTTGTTGCAAGAGTAATCACAAAACTGTAATTTTGTTTTTAATCGAAACACTTTCAAAAGCTAACTGCAACACTCTAAAAATGACATTTAAGCAGGTTTTTCAATGTCGTTTGATTGGTTGAGTGAAAAAAGGCACAGTTTCTTTTCTAAAGACATGTCATGACTGTTGTGTTGTTTTCAATAGAAGCGCTATCTAAAACTAAATACACCACTCTAAATATTACTTTTAAACACAGTTTTCATTGTGCTACGATAATCTAAGTGACTAAAGGCACTTTTCATTGCCCATCTCACGTTGCTACCTTTACTGTGTGTTCAAATGAAGCACCGTCTTAAATTTACTCTGCCACTCTGAAAATGACTTTTAGACATTGTTTCTACATTCATATGCTTGTCATAATGACTAAAAGCATTTCTAAAATATTGCATGTCTGTTGTGTTGTTTTAAGTTGAAGATCTATCTAAAACTAACTGGACCCCTCTTCAAATGAAATTTCAGCATGTTTTTCCTTGTGCTGTAATCATCTGAGTGACTAAAAGCACCTTTCATTGCATCTCTCATGTTGCTAACTTTTCTCTGTGTTCAAACGAAGCACCGTCAGAAACAACCACTCTTAAAATGACTTTAACACAATGATGTTACATTCCTATGCATGTGTGAGTGATTAAAAGCACTTTTTGTTGCAAGAGTAATCACAAAACTGTAATTTTGTTTTTAATCGAAAGACTTTCAAAAGCTTACTGCAAAACTCTAAAAATGACATTTAAGCAGGTTTTTCAATGTCGTTTGATTGGTCGAGTGAAAAAAGGCACAGTTTCTTTTCTAAAGACATGTCATGACTGTTGTGTTGTTTTCAATAGAAGCGCTATCTAAAACTAAATACACCACTCTAAATATTACTTTTAAACACAGTTTTCATTGTGCTACGATAATCTAAGTGACTAAAGGCACTTTTCATTGCCCATCTCACGTTGCTACCTTTACTGTGTGTTCAAATGAAGCACCATCTTAAATTTACTCTGCCACTCTAATAATGACTTTTAGACATTGTTTCTACATTCATATGCTTGTCATAATGACTAAAAGCATTGCTAAAATATTGCATGTCTGTTGTGTTGTTTTCAATAAAAATGACATTTATGCAGGTTTCCCTATGTCCTTTGATTGTCTGAGTGAAAAAAGGCACCCTTTCATTTCTAAAGACATGTCATGACTGTTGTGTTGTTTTCAATAGAAGCGCTATCTAAATGTAAATCTACCACTCTAAATATTACTTTTAAACACAGTTTTCATTGTGCTGCGATCATTTCAGTGACTAAAGGCACCTTTTATTGCCCATCTGATGTTTCTAACTGTTCCGTGTCTACAAATGAAGACTTACTCTGCCATCCTGAAAATCACTTTTAGACATTGTTTTTACAATGACTAGTGATTTTAGTGACTAAAATCATAGTTTCATTGCTAAAGATATTGCATTTCTGTTGTGTTGTTTTCGGTAGAAGCTCTATCTAAAACTAACTGTATCACTCTTAAAATGATTTTTCACCATGTTTTTCATTGTTCTGTATTCATTGGAGTGACTAAAAGCACGACAATGATTTTTAGACATCGTTTTATATTACTCCTCTGGCTCGAGTGACTAAGAACACCGTTTCGTTTATAAAGATACTGCATTAGCGTTATGTTGTTTTCAATCGACACTAACTCTAGCAATCTGAAAATGACTATTTTCATAATACTGTTATGGCCAGAATGACTTAAAGCACATTAGATTGGACTTATTATGTCTCTAATGGTACTTAACTTACATTCCATCTTATATCTCATGCTTTACTGCTTTTTGTGAAGAGACGAAGCACACAGATAAAACTTACTTTAACACCCTGAAAATGAGTTTAGACAGCTTTTTTTGCGATTTTTTACAGTTCGAATGATTAAAAGTAAGTTTCATTGCAAATGTTATTCCTTAAAAGTAATACTGTTTTCAACTGAATTGCTGTCTATAACTAACAGTATCAGTCTTAAAAGGACTCAAACAGCTTTTAAACATGGTGCAGTTATGATCTGAAAGACAAAATCACGTTTTATTATACTTTTAACTGCTACTTGTGCTTGTACAAAGCGTATTCTCATACTAACTTTAGTACTCTGAAACTTGTTTTTAGACATTGTTTTCACTATCGTTGTATAGTCTGATTGACTAAAACTTTCATTGCATATCTTATGGTTATGTTTGTTCAAATGAAGCACCGTCTAATTCTAACTGCGCCACTCGTAAACTGACTTTTATCAATATATTATATTCATCTGCTGGTCTGGGTGACTTAAAGCCCAGTTTCATTGCTATGGACATTGCATAGCCATAATGTTTTTTTTAATCCAATGCTCGTCTTAATCTAACGCTGTTATGGCCCAAATGAATGAAAGCACATTTCAACTCATGCTTCTAATGATACTAAAATTAGTCCATCTCATATCATATATATTTGACTCTATGTATATACAAAGCGCTATTTCAAACTTACAGCATGAAAATGATGTTTAGGCAGATTCTCTATTTTGTTGTTGTAAAACTGCAGTACTCTGAAAAATACTTTTAGAGAGTTTTTTAACTTTGATGATCTGACTGATTCTGATAGTCTGCATTGAAAAAAATGATTTAATTACTGTAATACTGAGAGGTGTCCAGAAGTAGGATGTCTACTGGCAATCTTGTTCAGAAATGCTGTAGTAGATTGTATTTGGTCTAAACTCTGAAACACACAAAGAGTATTTTGACCAGGCAATCCATGCAGTGGCAGTGTAAAGAAATAACAAACAACAATCTACGGAGGAATTAGAAACTCAACGTTAGCTAGATGAACTGTCAGCAAAGAGTAAGAAACAGCCTTAAGCAGTTTTAAAGGAAGAGTCCAACTCCAAACCATTCTGTATGTAGCCTTCCTTCCTAACACAAACTTATAATCTTCTCCTATTGTAAATATTTATGCTCAAGTAGCAACCCCCCTATGTATCTGGGGTTCTGAACACTCGGGACATACTATTCCATTGGCCTCTGAACCCCTGGGGGAGACCCTATCCCAGAATACTAGGGTTGCCCATGGAATCATATTGGGAAGAGTCAGCTTCCAACTTTAGCTATTAAAGCTAACCAAGAACCCATTTTGCAAATTCAACAAGTAACATAGGAAAAAAAGGTAAAAATAAAAATAAATGTTCAAATTAACACACAATGGTGGATAGTTCTAAAGTGCTATATCTGTGGGAAGAGTTTCGCCAGTGATTTGCTCAGGAGTCCTGGCTATCAGCTGTAGTCCTTGGAGGTCAGCTTTGGAAGCGGAGCCGAACAAAACTGTCATGGAAGTGCCGAGGATGGATTCAATAGCAGCAGAAGTGTACAAGCAACTCATTTGACAGATTGAGTTTCCTCAGCTAACGAAAGAGGTAAAGTCTCTGATGGGCTTCTTTTCAAATAAAGTCAATCTAGCTGCAGTATAGTCAGTCTAGTATAGTCTGCATCATCCACAGACTCTTTGCTCTATTGGCAAACTGCAGCGGGTCCAGCAAGGAGTAAGATGTCCATTAAATACGCCAACACCAGTCTTTCAAAAGACTTCATTACTGAAGATTTTAAAGCCACAGGTCTGTAGTCATTTAGTCCTTTGGTCTTAAGTTTCTTCAGGATGGAGTAATAGTGGAGCGTTCAAAGCACGAGAGGACTTTGCACATTGATCTGTTAAATCTGCTGTGGTCAGCGCAGGTTTTCATACAGACTGGTGCTTATCTACTTGTTTAATTTCTGAAGATTTGACGCACATTATTATCAATGATCTGACATGCAGGGGGAAGGGGGATGGGTGGAGGTTTTGATGGCTTGTAGAGAGATGGTGATGTTGGGTATGAAGTGTGTGGTCGGGGGTCACAAGTTTAAAATAGAACTGGTTAAAATCTTCAATAAACTGTTGATTGACCTCAGTGCTGGAGGATGGTGTCTTGTGTTGGAAAAGGGATTTGAGCCCTGTCCACACTAATGAAGGGTCTTCTACTTCCCTTATCTTTCCTTGCTATGATTGCTATGTCTTGTTACTCTATTCTGAGACTCTCTTTTCCATGCTCTCGGCTCTCGAAACAGAAAAGGAATAATGGATTTGATTAGCTGCTCTCTGAACGCAATTGACACCCTATTCTTGACGAGAAGCCTGGGTTCGGGGGAACCCAACTGAACTGCAGGAACATTAGCAGCTGGATACATGATGGATAGGTGGGAGAAGAGGCGCATCGTGTGCCTGGCGACATTGTCCCTGGAGAATATTGAAGATATTTACCTATACGGGACTTTGGTAACAGGGATTATGTTGATTGGATTAGTTGGGACCCTGTGGTATCGACGATTGTTAAAAGCAGTCAATGCTCAAAGCCCCAACAAGTTCACCGGCTGGAATGAGACAGTGATGGGCAGAGCTGCTATTTCTCAGACTTTGGCTTTGGACCATTAACTGGAAAACATCATGGTGGTCATAGACCGTAAAATGGAAAACAACTGGGTGGCTATGGCACGCAAAACGGAAACCATGGACTGCAAATGGATAACATCTTGGAGAAACCAGCAACTATGCAACAGAATTTGGCTGACCTGGCGACCAGTGCTGGACAATAGATACCAGCGGAAACTAGCAGATATCGTCCTAAATTTGAAGAAGAATCTTTTTTTTCCGCTTCAACCCTTTTGGACGGCCTAGGCCAAGGCCTGTGCTGAAAACAAACAACATCCACGAAAACAATACAAGGAAACGCTCTGATTTCCCTTACTAATTCCAAGGAGATCTGTTGTGGACTGGATACGGACACAGCTAGAGATAGACAATCACTACCTCTACCCCTATCCCACGTCTTCGCATGCTTTTCACCGCCTGTATGGCCCGGCGGGTCTGGATCCAGCGCTGTTCATAGCTGCAGGGGCAGATGGCTGTTGCCCACATTGGACACCTCAACATTCCCTGTCCCCTCCCGATTGCAATGTCATGTCCAGTTTATGTGCTTAATGCTAGGGCTTTTTTGTCTCCCGGGTCTCACACTGCCCTACTGAAGGATAGTCTGAGAGAGTTTTTTTTTTTTTAGAGCCAACTTTCCTTGTGTATCATGTTGTTCCTTTTTCTCTTTACTAGCTCTCCGATCTTTCTTCCCTTGAATGTTATATGTGATTATGGTCGGAGGGGAGGGGTGCCATTTCACGGCATGTAACAGTGTCTGTGACAAATAAAAGATTGATTGACTGATTGATTGAACTGTGTTTTCCAGCATGTTGGCATAGCTCTTCAGAGCCACATCAGATTGTATCCTCGCATCTCCCTGCGGGTTATAAGCATTCACGGCATATATTTAATCAGATTCTCAACGTGGATCATAACACTTCAGACTGGAAAGTACTCTCCTAAGATATATGGATGATGTGATTATTTTTATGACATTTCAAGAACAATTTCATACAAACTACATCAAAGTACTCATCAGACTGGCCCAAGGAGGTCATAAAGTTTCTAAACCCAAATTGCAGCATTGTCAGCAACAGGTTGATTACAAATGTAAATTTATTACAAATCACACAAAAACAATGATAATATCACATTTAGATGACATCAGACAGGCACCACTGCCAAAATCCGTAGGCCTGATAATGATACCTTATAACGATATAGCAGGGATTGGATGAAAGATTGTAAAAAGAGCTTTTTTATGGGACCCCATAAAACCAGCAGGGTTGCAGAACATGCAACGGGGGTCACAAGTTTAAAATAGAACTGTTTAAAATCTTCAATAAACTGTTGATTGACCTCAGTGCTGGAGGATGGTGTCTTGTGTTGGAAAAGGGATTTGAGCCCTTGCCACACTAATGAAGGGTCTTCTACTTCCCTTATCTTTCCTTGCTATGATTGCTATGTCTTGTTACTCTATTCTGAGACTCTCTTTTCCATGCTCTCGGCTCTCGAATCAGAAAAGGAATAATGGATTTGATTAGCTGCTCTCTGAACGCAATTGAAACCCTATTCTCGACGAGAAGCCTGGGATCGGGGGAACCCAACTGAACTGCAGGAACATTAGCAGCTGGATACATGATGGACAGGTGGGAGAAGTGGCGCATCGTGTGCCTGGTGACCTTGTTCCTGGCGACATTGTCCCTGGAGGATATTGAAGATATTTACCTATACGGAACTTTGGTAACAGGGATTATGTTGATTGGATTAGTTGGGACCCTGTGGTATCGACGATTGTTAAAAGCAGTCAATGCTCAAAGCCCCAACAAGTTGACCGGCTGGAATGAGACAGTGATGGGCAGAGCTGCTAGTACTCAGACTTTGGCTTTGGACCATTAACTGGAAAACATCATGGTGGTCATAGACCGTAAAATGGAAAACAACTGGGTGGCTATGGCACGCAAAACGGAAACCATGGACTGCAAATGGATAACATCTTGGAGAAACCAGCAACTATGCAACAGAATTTGGCTGACCTGGCGACCAGTGCCGGACAATAGATACCTGCGGAAACTAGCAGATATCGTCCTAAATTTGAAGAAGAATCTTTTTTTTCCGCTTCAACCCTTTCGGACGGCCTAGGCCAAGGCCTGTGCTGAAGACAAACAACATCCACGAGAACAATATAAGGCGACGCTCTGATTTCCTCTACTCATTCCAAGGAGATCTGTTGTGGACTGGATACGGACACAGCTACAGATAGACAATCACTACCTCTACCCCTATCCCACGCCTTCGCATGCTTTTCACCGCTAGTGTGGGCAGGCGGGTCTGGATCCAGCGCTGTTCATAGCTGCAGGGGCAGATGGCTGTTGCCCACATTGGACACCTCAACATTGACTGTCCCCTCCCGATTGCAATGTCATGTCCAGTTTATGTGCTTAATGCTAGGGCTTTTTTGTCTCCCGGGTCTCACACTGCCCTACTGAAGGACTGTCTGAGAGGGGTTCTTTTTTTTTGAGCAAACTTTCCTTGTGTATCATGTTGTTCCTTTTTCTCTTTACTACCTCTCCGATCTTTCTTCCCTTGAATGTTATATGTGTTTATGGTCGGAGGGGAGGGGTGCCATTTCACGGCATGTGTGAAAAAATAAAAGATTGATTGACTGATTGATTGAACTGTGTTTTCCAGCATGTTGGCATAGCTCTTCAGAGCCACATCAGTTTGTATCCTCGCATCTCCCTGCGGGTTATAAGCATTCACGGCATATATTTAATCAGATTCTCAACGTGGATCAGAACACTTCAGGCTGGAAAGTACTCTCCTAAGATTTATGGATGATGTGATTATTTTTATGCCATTTAAACAACAATTTCATACAGACTCCATCAAAGTACTCATCAGACTGGCCCAAGGAGGTCATAAAGTTTCTAAACCCAAATTGCAGCATTGTCAGAAACAGGTTGATTACAAATGTCAATTTATTACAAATCACACTAAAACAATGGAAATATCACATTTAGATGACATCAGACAGGCACTACTGCCAAAATCCGTAGGCCCGGTAATGACCTTATAACGATATAGCAGGGATTGGATGAAAGATTGTAAAAAGAGCTTTTTTAGGGGACCCCATAAAACCAGCAGGGCTGCAAAACATGCTTTTTTAACGTTGCATGCAGATGGCTTAATGGCATTTTAATCTATTGAGACAGAGCCTCAAAGTGCTTCTGCTCAGAATACACCTTACTTTTACAAACCATTTTACCTACATATTGCTAACAGAGCTGATGGGTAACCTTCATCTGTGCCCATGCAAGAATAGGCATTTGATATCTTTAGTAGCAAATTAGATTATCTGTCTCAGGGATTTCCTACCCAGTCAGAAAAAGGCTTTACAGCTCAATGTCAGGTTTATGGGAAGATTTCAGATTAACTTTGGGGTATCCAGTACTAATATTAAATAATAAAAATAGTTATTATTAAATTAAGTCTTTATCTCTTTCTAAATAGACTCTTCTTCGGGCTGCTGTTGGGTTAGTTTCCCCTGTAATTCCCTCTCTAGATTTTTACGATTTCGTTCATTCTTTCTTCACAGTTCCACTGCATAGATAGACTCCTTCTGGGTCCCCCTCAAGTCTCTTACTTCCATCTTCTTAAGAATATCTGTACATATGAGACTGGGAGTTCATTACCTTTAGTGTTTTGGGATAAATTTTAAATGAATATTCAACACTTAATGCATGTTGCAATCCTGTAATCAGAGTTCAATGCTCTCCCTTTGACCAGACCCCCAAGGCTAGATGTTTGCCCCCTGTCTCTCTTTCATACCCTCTAATCCTCCTCCCAGCCAATGTATACATTGCTTGTGTGCTACTTTAATCAGATTAGGGAGTTGTTAAGCTAACTGTCTAAATAGACTTCTTTGATCATTCAATGACTCCTTTTAACATTCTTCTACACTACAGTCTGCTGGATCGATTCTTCTTAATTATAATCTATTTGTTTAATACACACATTTTTCTGTCTCTATCCTATCTCTGTTTGCCTGTTATAACCTTGCTTCTCTTCTATTGCACTGAAGGCTCTGTTTGTTCCATTCAAAAGGGTATTCTACTGGAACATTTCTAATAGAAAACACCAGGATTTGTGCTTTAAATGTTAATGTTTGCTAACAGTAGTAACTCAAAACAGAAAGACATTCATTGCTCTGTAGAGAATAGAACGCCTTCCTCGTCTGACATTTTTTTAATAGAAGCATCTTTTATCTCCTCCACCGTCACCTCATGCTACCATCTCATGTGATCCTTAACATCAGTTAATAACATACTTTGTGTGAATAACGGAAAGCACATTTCATTGCATATCTCATGTTTAGAACTGTTTGGTATGTTCAAACCAACTGCCATCAAACTAACTGTCATAATACTATTATTGACCGAGGGACTAAAATCACATTTCAATGCTAAGGACACTGCATTACTGTAGTTTTCAATCGAGGCACTATCTAAAACTAATTCTACCACTGTAAAAACTATTATTTAAAAAATTGCTACAGCCCGAGTGACCAAGAGCATATTTTATTGCACATCTAATTTTTCTAATGATACTAAAATGACATCCATAATATGTTTGTGTTCAGGCTTACTTTATCAATTTGAAAATTAGTAACGACAGTTTTTTGGCAAAATGTTCAATTCATGAGATTAAAGTCCCGTTGCTTTGCATGTCTTTCATTGTGCCGTGATTATCTGACTGACAAGAAACACATTTCATTGCAAAAGACATTGCAAAACTCATATGTTGTATTAAAACTGTCAAAAACAAACTGTGGCAATCTGAAAGTGAATTTTCAGCATTTTGCTGTAATATTCTCAGTGACTAAAAGAAACTTTCAATGCATCTCTAATGTTGCTAATTTTACTGTGTTTTCAAGTGAAGCACCGTCTTAAACTAAATATGCCACTCTGGAAATGACTTTTAGAAATTGTTTCGTATTAATCTGCTGGTCTGAGTGTCTTAAAGCACCTTTCATTGCATATCTCATGTTTCGACTGTACCGTTAGATCGAATTCAGCAATGTCTTAAACTTACTGAACCACTGTGAAAATGAATTCTAGACATTGTTTTTATTTTCCTCTGCTCATTCAATTAACTAAAAGCACCGTTTCATTGCTAGAGACATGTCATGTCTGTTGTGTTGTTTTCAATAGAAGCGCTTTCTAAATCTAAATCTACGACTCCAACAATTATTTTCTAACAACACAGTTTTCATTGTGCTGCGATAATCTAAGTGACTAAAGGCACCTTTCATTGCCCATCTCACGTTGCTAACTGTACTGTGTGTTCAAATGAAGCACCGTTCTAAATTTACTCTGCCACTCTGAAAATGACTTTTAGACATTGTTTCTACATTCATATGCTTGTCATAATAACTAAAAGCATTGCTAAAATATTGCATGTCTATTGTGTTGTTTTTAGTTGAAGATCTATCTAAAACTAACTGGACCCCTCTTCAAATGAATTTTCAGCATGTTTTTCATTGTGCTGTAATCATCTGAGTGACTAAAAGCACCTTTCATTGCATCTCTCATGTTGCTAACTTTTCTCTGTGTTCAAACGAAGCACCGTCATAAACAACCACTCTTAAAATGACTTTAACACAATGATTTTACATTCCTATGCGTGTGTGAGTGACTAAAAGCACTTTTTCTTGCAAGAGTAATCAAAAAACTGTAATTTTGTTTTCAATCGAAACACTTTCAAAAGCTAACTGCAACACTCTAAAAATGACATTTAAGCAGGTTTTTCAATGTCCTTTGATTGTCTGAGTGAAAAAAGGCACAGTTTCTTTTCTAAAGACATGTCATGACTGTTGTGTTGTTTTCAATAGAAGCGCTATCTAAAACTAAATACACCACTCTAAATATTACTTTTAAACACAGTTTTCATTGTGCTACGATAATCTAAGTGACTAAAGGCACTTTTCATTGCCCATCTCACGTTGCTACCTTTACTGTGTGTTCACATGAAGCACCATCTTAATCTTACTCTGCCACTCTGAAAATGACTTTTAGACATTGTTTCTACATTCATATGCTTGTCATAATGACTAAAAGCATTGCTAAAATATTGCATGTCTGTTGTGTTGTTTTTAGTTGAAAATCTATCTAAAACTAACTGGACCCCTCTTCAAATGAATTTTCAGCATGTTTTTCATTGAGCTGTAATCATCTGAGTGGCTAAAAGCACCTTTCATTGCATCTCTCATGTTGCTAACTTTTCTCTGTGTTCAAACGCAGCACCGTCATAAACAACCACTCTTAAAATGACTTTAACACAATGATTTTACATTCCTATGCTTTTGTGAGTGATTAAAAGCACTTTTTGTTGCAAGAGTAATCACAAAACTGTAATTTTGTTTTTAATCGAAACACTTTCAAAAGCTAACTGCAACACTCTAAAAATGACATTTAAGCAGGTTTTTCTATGTCCTTTGATTGTCTGAGTGAAAAAAGGCTGCAACACTCTAAAAATGACATTTAAGCAGGTTTTTCTATGTCCTTTGATTGTCTGAGTGAAAAAAGGCACAGTTTCTTTTCTAAAGACATGTCATGAATGTTGTGTCATGAATGTTGTGTTGTTTTCTATTGAAGCGCTATCTAAAACTTAATATACCACTCTAAATATTACTTTTAAACACAGTTTTCATTGTGCTGAGATAATCTAAGTGACTAAAGGCACTTTTCATTGCCCATCTCACGTTGCTAATTTTACTGTGTGTTCAAATGAAGCACCGTCTTAAATTTACTCTGCCACTCTGAAAATGACTTTTAGGCTTTGTTTCTACATTCATATGCTTGTCATAATGACTAAAAGCATTGCTAAAATATTGCATGTATGTTGTGTTGTTTTTAGTTGAAGATCTATCTAAAACTAACTGGACCCCTCTTCAAATGAATTTTCAGCATGTTTTTCATTGTGCTGTAATCATCTGAGTGACTAAAAGCACCTTTCATTGCATCTCTCATGTTGCTAACTTTTCTCTGTGTTCAAACGAAGCACCGTCATAAACAACCACTCTTAAAATGACTTTAACACAATGATTTTACATTCCTATTCGTGTGTGAGTGATTAAAAGCACTTTTTGTTGCAAGAGTAATCACAAAACTGTAATTTTGTTTTTAATCGAAACACTTTCAAAAGCTAACTGCAACACTCTAAAAATGATATTTAAGCAGGTTTTTCAATGTCGTTTGATTGGTCGAGTGAAAAAAGGCACAGTTTCTTTTCTAAAGACATGTCATGACTGTTGTGTTGTTTTCAATAGAAGCGCTATCTAAAACTAAATACACCACTCTAAATATTACTTTTAAACACAGTTTTCATTGTGCTGAGATAATCTAAGTGACTAAAGGCACTTTTCATTGCCCATCTCACGTTGCTACCTTTACTGTGTGTTCAAATGAAGCACCGTCTTAAATTTACTCTGCCACTCTGAAAATGACTTTTAGACATTGTTTCTACATTCATATGCTTGTCATAATGACTAAAAGCATTTCTAAAATATTGCATGTCTGTTGTGTTGTTTTAAGTTGAAGATCTATCTAAAACTAACTGGACCCCTCTTCAAATGAAATTTCAGCATGTTTTTCCTTGTGCTGTAATCATCTGAGTGACTAAAAGCACCTTTCATTGCATCTCTCATGTTGCTAACTTTTCTCTGTGTTCAAACGAAGCACCGTCAGAAACAACCACTCTTAAAATGACTTTAACACAATGATGTTACATTCCTATGCATGTGTTAGTGATTAAAAGCACTTTTTGTTGCAAGAGTAATCACAAAACTGTAATTTTGTTTTTAATCGAAAGACTTTCAAAAGCTTACTGCAAAACTCTAAAAATGACATTTAAGCAGGTTTTTCTATGTCCTTTGATTGTCTGAGTGAAAAAAGGCACAGTTTCTTTTCTAAAGACATGTCATGACTGTTGTGTTGTTTTCAATAGAAGCGCTATCTAAAACTAAATACACCACTCTAAATATTACTTTTAAACACAGTTTTCATTGTGCTACGATAATCTAAGTGACTAAAGGCACTTTTCATTGCCCATCTCACGTTGCTACCTTTACTGTGTGTTCACATGAAGCACCATCTTAAATTTACTCTGCCACTCTGAAAATGACTTTTAGACATTGTTTCTACATTCATATGCTTGTCATAATGACTAAAAGCATTGCTAAAATATTGCATGTCTGTTGTGTTGTTTTTAGGTGAAGATCTATCTAAAACTAACTGGACCCCTCTTCAAATGAATTTTCAGCATGTTTTTCGTTGTGCTGTAATCATCTGAGTGACTAAAAGCACCTATCATTGCATCTCTCATGTTGCTAACTCTTCTCTGTGTTCTAACGAAGCACCGTCATAAACAACCACTCTTAAAATGACTTTAACACAATGATTTTACATTCCTATGCTTTTGTGAGTGACTAAAAGCACTTTTTGTTGCAAGAGTAATTACAAAACTGTAATTGTTTTTTTAATCGAAATACTTTCAAAAGCAACACTCTAAAAATGACATTTAAGCAGGTTTTTCTATGTCCTTTGATTGTCTGAGTGAAAAAAGGCACCGTTTCATTTCTAAAGACATGTCATGACTGTTGTGTTGTTTTCAATAGAAGCGCTATCTAAAACTTAATATACCACTCTAAATATTACTTTTAAACACAGTTTTCATTGTGCTGCGATAATCTATGTGACTAAAGGCACTTTTCATTGCCCATCTCACGTTGCTAACTGTACTGTGTGTTCAAATGAAGCACCGTCTTAAATTTACTCTGCCACTCTGAAAATGACTTTTAGACATTGTTTCTACATTCAAATGCTTGTCATAATGACTAAAAGCATTGCTAAAATATTGCATGTCTGTTGTGTTGTTTTCAATAAAAATGACATTTATGCAGGTTTCCCTATGTCCTTTGATTGTCTGAGTGAAAAAAGGCACCCTTTCATTTCTAAAGACATGTCATGACTGTTGTGTTGTTTTCAATAGAAGCGCTATCTAAATGTAAATCTACCACTCTAAATATTACTTTTAAACACAGTTTTCATTGTGCTGCGATCATTTCAGTGACTAAAGGCACCTTTTATTGCCCATCTGATGTTTCTAACTGTTCCGTGTCTACAAATGAAGACTTACTCTGCCATCCTGAAAATCACTTTTAGACATTGTTTTTAAGCAGAAGTGGACTAAAATCATAGTTTCATTGCTAAAGATATTGCATTTCTGTTGTGTTGTTTTCGGTAGAAGCTCTATCTAAAACTAACTGTATCACTCTTAAAATGATTTTTCACCATGTTTTTCATTGTTCTGTATTCATTGGAGTGACTAAAAGCACGACAATGATTTTTAGACATCGTTTTATATTACTCCTCTGGCTCGAGTGACTAAGAACACCGTTTCGTTTATAAAGATACTGCATTAGCGTTATGTTGTTTTCAATCGACACTAACTCTAGCAATCTGAAAATGACTATTTTCATAATACTGTTATGGCCAGAATGACTTAAAGCACATTAGATTGGACTTATTATGTCTCTAATGGTACTTAACTTACATTCCATCTTATATCTCATGCTTTACTGCTTTTTGTGAAGAGACGAAGCACACAGATAAAACTTACTTTAACACCCTGAAAATGAGTTTAGACAGCTTTTTTTGCGATTTTTTACAGTTCGAATGATTAAAAGTAAGTTTCATTGCAAATGTTATTCCTTAAAAGTAATACTGTTTTCAACTGAA
This sequence comes from Triplophysa yarkandensis, assembly GCA_033220385.1. NCBI lineage: Eukaryota > Metazoa > Chordata > Actinopteri > Cypriniformes > Nemacheilidae > Triplophysa > Triplophysa yarkandensis. Next base: position 3,213,581 of record CM065677.1, on the reverse strand, counting down.
TTGCTGTCTATAACTAACAGTATCAGTCTTAAAAGGACTCAAACAGCTTTTAAACATGGTGCAGTTATGATCTGAAAGACAAAATCACGTTTTATTATACTTTTAACTGCTACTTGTGCTTGTACAAAGCGTATTCTCATACTAACTTTGGTACTCTGAAACTTGTTTTTAGACATTGTTTTCACTATCGTTGTATAGTCTGATTGACTAAAACTTTCATTGCATATCTTATGGTTATGTTTGTTCAAATGAAGCACCGTCTAATTCTAACTGCGCCACTCGTAAACTGACTTTTATCAATATATTATATTCATCTGCTGGTCTGGGTGACTTAAAGCCCAGTTTCATTGCTATGGACATTGCATAGCCATAATGTTTTTTTTAATCCAATGCTCGTCTTAATCTAACGCTGTTATGGCCCAAATGAATGAAAGCACATTTCAACTCATGCTTCTAATGATACTAAAATTAGTCCATCTCATATCATATATATTTGACTCTATGTATATACAAAGCGCTATTTCAAACTTACAGCATGAAAATGATGTTTAGGCAGATTCTCTATTTTGTTGTGGTAAAACTGCAGTACTCTGAAAAATACTTTTAGAGAGTTTTTTAACTTTGATGATCTGACTGATTCTGATAGTCTGCATTGAAAAAAATGATTTAATTACTGTAATACTGAGAGGTGTCCAGAAGTAGGATGTCTACTGGCAATCTTGTTCAGAAATGCTGTAGTAGATTGTATTTGGTCTAAACTCTGAAACACACAAAGAGTATTTTGACCAGGCAATCCATGCAGTGGCAGTGTAAAGAAATAACAAACAACAATATACGGAGGAATTAGAAACTCAACGTTAGCTAGATGAACTGTCAGCAAAGAGTAAGAAACAGCCTTAAGCAGTTTTAAAGGAAGAGTCCAACTCCAAACCATTCTGTATGTAGCCTTCCTTCCTAACACAAACTTATAATCTTCTCCTATTGTAAATATTTATGCTCAAGCAGCAACCCCCCTATGCATCTGGGGTTCTGAACACTCGGGACATACTATTCCATTGGCCTCTGAACCCCTGGGGGAGACCCTATCCCAGAATACTAGGGTTGCCCATGGAATCATATTGGGAAGAGTCAGCTTCCAACTTTAGCTATTAAAGCTAACCAAGAACCCATTTTGCAAATTCAACAAGTAACATAGGAAAAAAAGGTAAAAATAAAAATAAATGTTCAAATTAACACACAATGGTGGATAGTTCTAAAGTGCTATATCTGTGGGAAGAGTTTCGCCAGTGATTTGCTCAGGAGTCCTGGCTATCAGCTGTAGTCCTTGGAGGTCAGCTTTGGAAGCGGAGCCGAACAAAACTGTCATGGAAGTGCCGAGGATGGATTCAATAGCAGCAGAAGTGTACAAGCAACTCATTTGACAGATTGAGTTTCCTCAGCTAACGAAAGAGGTAAAGTCTCTGATGGGCTTCTTTTCAAATAAAGTCAATCTAGCTGCAGTATAGTCAGTCTAGTATAGTCTGCATCATCCACAGACTCTTTGCTCTATTGGCAAACTGCAGCGGGTCCAGCAAGGGGTAAGATGTCCATTAAATACGCCAACACCAGTCTTTCAAAAGACTTCATTACTGAAGATTTTAAAGGCACAGGTCTGTAGTCATTTAGTTCCTTTGGTCTTAAGTTTCTTCAGGATGGAGTAATAGTGGAGCGTTCAAAGCACGAGAGGACTTTGCACATTGATCTGTTAAATCTGCTGTGGTCAGCGCAGGTTTTCATACAGACTGGTGCTTATCTACTTGTTTAATTTCTGAAGATTTGACGCACATTATTATCAATGATCTGACATGCAGGGGGAAGGGGGATGGGTGGAGGTTTTGATGGCTTGTAGGGAGATGGTGATGTTGGGTATGAAGTGTGTGGTTGGGGGTCACAAGTTTAAAATAGAACTGGTTAAAATCTTCAATAAACTGTTGATTGACCTCAGTGCTGGAGGATGGTGTCTTGTGTTGGAAAAGGGATTTGAGCCCTGTCCACACTAATGAAGGGTCTTCTACTTCCCTTATCTTTCCTTGCTATGATTGCTATGTCTTGTTACTCTATTCTGAGACTCTCTTTTCCATGCTCTCGGCTCTCGAAACAGAAAAGGAATAATGGATTTGATTAGCTGCTCTCTGAACGCAATCGACACCCTATTCTTGACGAGAAGCCTGGGTTCGGGGGAACCCAACTGAACTGCAGGAACATTAGCAGCTGGATAGTTAGCATGATGGACAGGTGGGAGAAGAGGCGCATCGTGTGCCTGGCGACATTGTCCCTGGCGACATTGTCCCTGGAGAATATTGAAGATATTTACCTATACGGGACTTTGGTAACAGGGATTATGTTGATTGGATTAGTTGGGACCCTGTGGTATCGACGATTGTTAAAAGCAGTCAATGCTCAAAGCCCCAACAAGTTCACCGGCTGGAATGAGACAGTGATGGGCAGAGCTGCTATTTCTCAGACTTTGGCTTTGGACCATTAACTGGAAAACATCATGGTGGTCATAGACCGTAAAATGGAAAACAACTGGGTGGCTATGGCACGCAAAACGGAAACCATGGACTGCAAATGGATAACATCTTGGAGAAACCAGCAACTATGCAACAGAATTTGGCTGACCTGGCGACCAGTGCTGGACAATAGATACCAGCGGAAACTAGCAGATATCGTCCTAAATTTGAAGAAGAATCTTTTTTTTCCGCTTCAACCCTTTCGGACGGCCTAGGCCAAGGCCTGTGCTGAAAACAAACAACATCCACGAAAACAATACAAGGAGACGCTCTGATTTCCTCTACTAATTCCAAGGAGATCTGTTGTGGACTGGATACGGACACAGCTAGAGATAGACAATCACTACCTCTACCCCTATCCCACGTCTTCGCATGCTTTTCACCGCCTGTGTGGCCCGGCGGGTCTGGATCCAGCGCTGTTCATAGCTGCAGGGGCAGATGGCTGTTGCCCACATTGGATACCTCAACATTCCCTGTCCCCTCCCGATTGCAATGTCATGTCCAGTTTATGTGCTTAATGCTAGGGCTTTTTTGTCTCCCGGGTCTCACACTGCCCTACTGAAGGATAGTCTGAGAGGGTTTTTTTTTTTTTAGAGCCAACTTTCCTTGTGTATCATGTTGTTCCTTTTTCTCTTTACTAGCTCTCCGATCTTTCTTCCCTTGAATGTTATATGTGATTATGGTCGGAGGGGAGGGGTGCCATTTCACGGCATGTAACAGTGTCTGTGACAAATAAAAGATTGATTGACTGATTGATTTAACTGTGTTTTCCAGCATGTTGGCATAGCTCTTCAGAGCCACATCAGATTGTATCCTCGCATCTCCCTGCGGGTTATAAGCATTCACGGCATATATTTAATCAGATTCTCAACGTGGATCATAACACTTCAGGCTGGAAAGTACTCTCCTAAGATATATGGATGATGTGATTATTTTTATGACATTTCAAGAACAATTTCATACAAACTACATCAAAGTACTCATCAGACTGGCCCAAGGAGGTCATAAAGTTTCTAAACCCAAATTGCAGCATTGTCAGCAACAGGTTGATTACAAATGTAAATTTATTACAAATCACACAAAAACAATGGTAATATCACATTTAGATGACATCAGACAGGCACCACTGCCAAAATCCGTAGGCCTGATAATGATACCTTATAACGATATAGCAGGGATTGGATGAAAGATTGTAAAAAGAGCTTTTTTATGGGACCCCATAAAACCAGCAGGGTTGCAGAACATGCAACGGGGGTCACAAGTTTAAAATAGAACTGGTTAAAATCTTCAATAAACTGTTGATTGACCTCAGTGCTGGAGGATGGTGTCTTGTGTTGGAAAAGGGATTTGAGCCCTTGCCACACTAATGAAGGGTCTTCTACTTCCCTTATCTTTCCTTGCTATGATTGCTATGTCTTGTTACTCTATTCTGAGACTCTCTTTTCCATGCTCTCGGCTCTCGAATCAGAAAAGGAATAATGGATTTGATTAGCTGCTCTCTGAACGCAATTGAAACCCTATTCTCGACGAGAAGCCTGGGATCGGGGGAACCCAACTGAACTGCAGGAACATTAGCAGCTGGATACATGATGGACAGGTGGGAGAAGTGGCGCATCGTGTGCCTGGTGACCTTGTTCCTGGCGACATTGTCCCTGGAGGATATTGAAGATATTTACCTATACGGAACTTTGGTAACAGGGATTATGTTGATTGGATTAGTTGGGACCCTGTGGTATCGACGATTGTTAAAAGCAGTCAATGCTCAAAGCCCCAACAAGTTGACCGGCTGGAATGAGACAGTGATGGGCAGAGCTGCTAGTACTCAGACTTTGGCTTTGGACCATTAACTGGAAAACATCATGGTGGTCATAGACCGTAAAATGGAAAACAACTGGGTGGCTATGGCACGCAAAACGGAAACCATGGACTGCAAATGGATAACATCTTGGAGAAACCAGCAACTATGCAACAGAATTTGGCTGACCTGGCGACCAGTGCCGGACAATAGATACCTGCGGAAACTAGCAGATATCGTCCTAAATTTGAAGAAGAATCTTTTTTTTCCGCTTCAACCCTTTCGGACGGCCTAGGCCAAGGCCTGTGCTGAAGACAAACAACATCCACGAGAACAATATAAGGCGACGCTCTGATTTCCTCTACTCATTCCAAGGAGATCTGTTGTGGACTGGATACGGACACAGCTACAGATAGACAATCACTACCTCTACCCCTATCCCACGCCTTCGCATGCTTTTCACCGCTGGTGTGGGCAGGCGGGTCTGGATCCAGCGCTGTTCATAGCTGCAGGGGCAGATGGCTGTTGCCCACATTGGACACCTCAACATTGACTGTCCCCTCCCGATTGCAATGTCATGTCCAGTTTATGTGCTTAATGCTAGGGCTTTTTTGTCTCCCGGGTCTCACACTGCCCTACTGAAGGACTGTCTGAGAGGGGTTCTTTTTTTTTGAGCAAACTTTCCTTGTGTATCATGTTGTTCCTTTTTCTCTTTACTACCTCTCCGATCTTTCTTCCCTTGAATGTTATATGTGTTTATGGTCGGAGGGGAGGGGTGTCATTTCACGGCATGTGTGACAAATAAAAGATTGATTGACTGATTGATTGAACTGTGTTTTCCAGCATGTTGGCATAGCTCTTCAGAGCCACATCAGTTTGTATCCTCGCATCTCCCTGCAACCCGCAGGGAGATGCGAGGATACAAACTGATGTGGCTCTGAAGAGCTATTCACGGCATATATTTAATCAGATTCTCAACGTGGATCAGAACACTTCAGGCTGGAAAGTACTCTCCTAAGATTTATGGATGATGTGATTATTTTTATGCCATTTAAACAACAATTTCATACAGACTCCATCAAAGTACTCATCAGACTGGCCCAAGGAGGTCATAAAGTTTCTAAACCCAAATTGCAGCATTGTCAGAAACAGGTTGATTACAAATGTCAATTTATTACAAATCACACTAAAACAATGGAAATATCACATTTAGATGACATCAGACAGGCACTACTGCCAAAATCCGTAGGCCCGGTAATGACCTTATAACGATATAGCAGGGATTGGATGAAAGATTGTAAAAAGAGCTTTTTTAGGGGACCCCATAAAACCAGCAGGGCTGCAAAACATGCTTTTTTAACGTTGCATGCAGATGGCTTAATGGCATTTTAATCTATTGAGACAGAGCCTCAAAGTGCTTCTGCTCAGAATACACCTTACTTTTACAAACCATTTTACCTACATATTGCTAACAGAGCTGATGGGTAACCTTCATCTGTGCCCATGCAAGAATAGGCATTTGATATCTTTAGTAGCAAATTAGATTATCTGTCTCAGGGATTTCCTACCCAGTCAGAAAAAGGCTTTACAGCTCAATGTCAGGTTTATGGGAAGATTTCAGATTAACTTTGGGGTATCCAGTACTAATATTAAATAATAAAAATAGTTATTATTAAATTAAGTCTTTATCTCTTTCTAAATAGACTCTTCTTCGGGCTGCTGTTGGGTTAGTTTCCCCTGTAATTCCCTCTCTAGATTTTTACGATTTCGTTCATTCTTTCTTCACAGTTCCACTGCATAGATAGACTCCTTCTGGGTCCCCCTCAAGTCTCTTACTTCCATCTTCTTAAGAATATCTGTACATATGAGACTGGGAGTTCATTACCTTTAGTGTTTTGGGATAAATTTTAAATGAATATTCAACACTTAATGCATGTTGCAATCCTGTAATCAGAGTTCAATGCTCTCCCTTTGACCAGACCCCCAAGGCTAGATGTTTGCCCCCTGTCTCTCTTTCATACCCTCTAATGTAATGTATACATTGCTTGTGTGCTACTTTAATCAGATTAGGGAGTTGTTAAGCTAACTGTCTAAATAGACTTCTTTGATCATTCAATGACTCCTTTTAACATTCTTCTACACTACAGTCTGCTGGATCGATTCTTCTTAATTATAATCTATTTGTTTAATACACACATTTTTCTGTCTCTATCCTATCTCTGTTTGCCTGTTATAACCTTGCTTCTCTTCTATTGCACTGAAGGCTCTGTTTGTTCCATTCAAAAGGGTATTCTACTGGAACATTTCTAATAGAAAACACCAGGATTTGTGCTTTAAATGTTAATGTTTGCTAACAGTAGTAACTCAAAACAGAAAGACATTCATTGCTCTGTAGAGAATAGAACGCCTTCCTCGTCTGACATTTTTTTAATAGAAGCATCTTTTATCTCCTCCACCGTCACCTCATGCTACCATCTCATGTGATCCTTAACATCAGTTAATAACATACTTTGTGTGAATAACGGAAAGCACATTTCATTGCATATCTCATGTTTAGAACTGTTTGGTATGTTCAAACCAACTGCCATCAAACTAACTGTCATAATACTATTATTGACCGAGGGACTAAAATCATATTTCAATGCTAAGGACACTGCATTACTGTAGTTTTCAATCGAGGCACTATCTAAAACTAATTCTACCACTGTAAAAACTATTATTTAAAAAATTGCTACAGCCCGAGTGACCAAGAGCATATTTTATTGCACATCTAATTTTTCTAATGATACTAAAATGACATCCATAATATGTTTGTGTTCAGGCTTACTTTATCAATTAGAAAATTAGTAACGACAGTTTTTTGGCAAAATGTTCAATTCATGAGATTAAAGTCCCGTTGCTTTGCATGTCTTTCATTGTGCCGTGATTATCTGACTGACTAGAAACACATTTCATTGCAAAAGACATTGCAAAACTCATATGTTGTATTAAAACTGTCAAAAACAAACTGTGGCAATCTGAAAGTGAATTTTCAGCATTTTGCTGTAATATTCTCAGTGACTAAAAGAAACTTTCAATGCATCTCTAATGTTGCTAATTTTACTGTGTTTTCAAGTGAAGCACCGTCTTAAACTAAATATGCCACTCTGGAAATGACTTTTAGAAATTGTTTCGTATTAATCTGCTGGTCTGAGTGTCTTAAAGCACCTTTCATTGCATATCTCATGTTTCGACTGTACCGTTAGATCGAATTCAGCAATGTCTTAAACTTACTGAACCACTGTGAAAATGAATTCTAGACATTGTTTTTATGTTCCTCTGCTCATTCAATTAACTAAAAGCACCGTTTCATTGCTAGAGACATGTCATGTCTGTTGTGTTGTTTTCAATAGAAGCGCTTTCTAAATCTAAATCTACGACTCCAACAATTATTTTCTAACAACACAGTTTTCATTGTGCTGCGATAATCTAAGTGACTAAAGGCACCTTTCATTGCCCATCTCACGTTGCTAACTGTACTGTGTGTTCAAATGAAGCACCGTTCTAAATTTACTCTGCCACTCTGAAAATGACTTTTAGACATTGTTTCTACATTCATATGCTTGTCATAATAACTAAAAGCATTGCTAAAATATTGCATGTCTGTTGTGTTGTTTTTAGTTGAAGATCTATCTAAAACTAACTGGACCCCTCTTCAAATGAATTTTCAGCATGTTTTTCATTGTGCTGTAATCATCTGAGTGACTAAAAGCACCTTTCATTGCATCTCTCATGTTGCTAACTTTTCTCTGTGTTCAAACGAAGCACCGTCATAAACAACCACTCTTAAAATGACTTTAACACAATGATTTTACATTCCTATGCGTGTGTGAGTGACTAAAAGCACTTTTTCTTGCAAGAGTAATCAAAAAACTGTAATTTTGTTTTCAATCGAAACACTTTCAAAAGCTAACTGCAACACTCTAAAAATGACATTTAAGCAGGTTTTTCAATGTCCTTTGATTGTCTGAGTGAAAAAAGGCACAGTTTCTTTTCTAAAGACATGTCATGACTGTTGTGTTGTTTTCAATAGAAGCGCTATCTAAAACTAAATACACCACTCTAAATATTACTTTTAAACACAGTTTTCATTGTGCTACGATAATCTAAGTGACTAAAGGCACTTTTCATTGCCCATCTCACGTTGCTACCTTTACTGTGTGTTCACATGAAGCACCATCTTAATCTTACTCTGCCACTCTGAAAATGACTTTTAGACATTGTTTCTACATTCATATGCTTGTCATAATGACTAAAAGCATTGCTAAAATATTGCATGTCTGTTGTGTTGTTTTTAGTTGAAAATCTATCTAAAACTAACTGGACCCCTCTTCAAATGAATTTTCAGCATGTTTTTCATTGAGCTGTAATCATCTGAGTGGCTAAAAGCACCTTTCATTGCATCTCTCATGTTGCTAACTTTTCTCTGTGTTCAAACGCAACACCGTCATAAACAACCACTCTTAAAATGACTTTAACACAATGATTTTACATTCCTATGCTTTTGTGAGTGATTAAAAGCACTTTTTGTTGCAAGAGTAATCACAAAACTGTAATTTTGTTTTTAATCGAAACAGTTTCAAAAGCTAACTGCAACACTCTAAAAATGACATTTAAGCAGGTTTTTCAATGTCGTTTGATTGGTCGTGTGAAAAAAGGCACAGTTTCTTTTCTAAAGACATGTCATGACTGTTGTGTTGTTTTCAATAGAAGCGCTATCTAAAACTAAATACACCACTCTAAATATTACTTTTAAACACAGTTTTCATTGTGCTGCAATAATCTAAGTGACTAAAGGCACTTTTCATTGATCATCTCACGTTGCTAACTTTACTGTGTGTTCAAATGAAGCACCGTCTTAAATTTACTCTGCCACTCTGAAAATGACTTTTAGACATTGTTTCTACATTCACATGCTTGTCATAATGACTAAAAGCATTGCTAAAATATTGCATGTCTGTTGTGTTGTTTTTAGGTGAAGATCTATCTAAAACTAACTGGACCCCTCTTCAAATGAATTTTCAGCATGTTTTTCATTGTGCTGTAATCATCTGACTGACTAAAAGCACCTTTCATTGCATCTCTCATGTTGCTAACTCTTCTCTGTGTTCTAACGAAGCACCGTCATAAACAACCACTCTTAAAATGACTTTAACACAATGATTTTACATTCCTATGCTTTTGTGAGTGACTAAAAGCACTTTTTGTTGCAAGAGTAATTACAAAACTGTAATTTTTTTTTAATCGAAATACTTTCAAAAGCTTACTGCAACACTCTAAAAATGACATTTAAGCAGGTTTTTCTATGTCCTTTGATTGTCTGAGTGAAAAAAGGCACCGTTTCATTTCTAAAGACAGACATGTCATGACTGTTGTGTTGTTTTCATTTGAAGCGCTATCTAAAACTTAATATACCACTCTAAATATTACTTTTAAACACAGTTTTCATTGTGCTGCGATAATCTATGTGACTAAAGGCACTTTTCATTGCCCATCTCACGTTGCTAACTTTACTGTGTGTTCAAATGAAGCACCATCTTAAATTTACTCTGCCACTCTGAAAATGACTTTTAGACAGTGTTTCTACATTTATATGCTTGTCATAATGACTAAAAGCATTGATAAAATATTGCATGTCTGTTGTGTTGTTTTAAGTTGAAGATCTATCTAAAACTAACTGGACCCCTCTTCAAATGAATTTTCAGCATGTTTTTCATTGTGCTGTAATCATCTGAGTGACTAAAAGCACCTTTCATTGCATCTCTCATGTTGCTAACTTTTCTCTGTGTTCAAACGAAGCACCGTCAGAAACAACCACTCTTAAAATGACTTTAACACAATGATGTACATTCCTATGCATGTGTGAGTGATTAAAAGCACTTTTTGTTGCAAGAGTAATCACAAAACTGTAATTTTGTTTTTAATCGAAAGACTTTCAAAAGCTAACTGCAAAACTCTAAAAATGACATTTAAGCAGGTTTTTCTATGTCCTTTGATTGTCTGAGTGAAAAAAGGCACAGTTTCTTTTCTAAAGACATGTCATGACTGTTGTGTTGTTTTCAATAGAAGCGCTATCTAAAACTAAATACACCACTCTAAATATTACTTTTAAACACAGTTTTCATTGTGCTGAGATAATCTAAGTGACTAAAGGCACTTTTCATTGCCCATCTCACGTTGCTACCTTTACTGTGTGTTCAAATGAAGCACCGTCTTAAATTTACTCTGCCACTCTGAAAATGACTTTTAGACATTGTTTCTACATTCATACGCTTGTCATAATGACTAAAAGCATTTCTAAAATATTGCATGTCTGTTGTGTTGTTTTAAGTTGAAGATCTATCTAAAACTAACTGGACCCCTCTTCAAATGAAATTTCAGCATGTTTTTCCTTGTGCTGTAATCATCTGAGTGACTAAAAGCACCTTTCATTGCATCTCTCATGTTGCTAACTTTTCTCTGTGTTCAAACGAAGCACCGTCAGAAACAACCACTCTTAAAATGACTTTAACACAATGATGTTACATTCCTATGCATGTGTGAGTGATTAAAAGCACTTTTTGTTGCAAGAGTAATCACAAAACTGTAATTTTGTTTTTAATCGAAAGACTTTCAAAAGCTTACTGCAAAACTCTAAAAATGACATTTAAGCAGGTTTTTCAATGTCGTTTGATTGGTCGAGTGAAAAAAGGCACAGTTTCTTTTCTAAAGACATGTCATGACTGTTGTGTTGTTTTCAATAGAAGCGCTATCTAAAACTAAATACACCACTCTAAATATTACTTTTAAACACAGTTTTCATTGTGCTACGATAATCTAAGTGACTAAAGGCACTTTTCATTGCCCATCTCACGTTGCTACCTTTACTGTGTGTTCAAATGAAGCACCATCTTAAATTTACTCTGCCACTCTAAAAATGACTTTTAGACATTGTTTCTACATTCATATGCTTGTCATAATGACTAAAAGCATTGCTAAAATATTGCATGTCTGTTGTGTTGTTGTCAATAAAAATGACATTTATGCAGGTTTCCCTATGTCCTTTGATTGTCTGAGTGAAAAAAGGCACCCTTTCATTTCTAAAGACATGTCATGACTGTTGTGTTGTTTTCAATAGAAGCGCTATCTAAATGTAAATCTACCACTCTAAATATTACTTTTAAACACAGTTTTCATTGTGCTGCGATCATTTCAGTGACTAAAGGCACCTTTTATTGCCCATCTGATGTTTCTAACTGTTCCGTGTCTACAAATGAAGACTTACTCTGCCATCCTGAAAATCACTTTTAGACATTGTTTTTACAATGACTAGTGATTTTAGTGACTAAAATCATAGTTTCATTGCTAAAGATATTGCATTTCTGTTGTGTTGTTTTCGGTAGAAGCTCTATCTAAAACTAACTGTATCACTCTTAAAATGATTTTTCACCATGTTTTTCATTGTTCTGTATTCATTGGAGTGACTAAAAGCACGACAATGATTTTTAGACATCGTTTTATATTACTCCTCTGGCTCGAGTGACTAAGAACACCGTTTCGTTTATAAAGATACTGCATTAGCGTTATGTTGTTTTCAATCGACACTAACTCTAGCAATCTGAAAATGACTATTTTCATAATACTGTTATGGCCAGAATGACTTAAAGCACATTAGATTGGACTTATTATGTCTCTAATGGTACTTAACTTACATTCCATCTTATATCTCATGCTTTACTGCTTTTTGTGAAGAGACGAAGCACACAGATAAAACTTACTTTAACACCCTGAAAATGAGTTTAGACAGCTTTTTTTGCGATTTTTTACAGTTCGAATGATTAAAAGTAAGTTTCATTGCAAATGTTATTCCTTAAAAGTAATACTGTTTTCAACTGAATTGCTGTCTATAACTAACAGTATCAGTCTTAAAAGGACTCAAACAGCTTTTAAACATGGTGCAGTTATGATCTGAAAGACAAAATCACGTTTTATTATACTTTTAACTGCTACTTGTGCTTGTACAAAGCGTATTCTCATACTAACTTTGGTACTCTGAAACTTGTTTTTAGACATTGTTTTCACTATCGTTGTATAGTCTGATTGACTAAAACTTTCATTGCATATCTTATGGTTATGTTTGTTCAAATGAAGCACCGTCTAATTCTAACTGCGCCACTCGTAAACTGACTTTTATCAATATATTATATTCATCTGCTGGTCTGGGTGACTTAAAGCCCAGTTTCATTGCTATGGACATTGCATAGCCATAATGTTTTTTTTAATCCAATGCTCGTCTTAATCTAACGCTGTTATGGCCCAAATGAATGAAAGCACATTTCAACTCATGCTTCTAATGATACTAAAATTAGTCCATCTCATATCATATATATTTGACTCTATGTATATACAAAGCGCTATTTCAAACTTACAGCATGAAAATGATGTTTAGGCAGATTCTCTATTTTGTTGTGGTAAAACTGCAGTACTCTGAAAAATACTTTTAGAGAGTTTTTTAACTTTGATGATCTGACTGATTCTGATAGTCTGCATTGAAAAAAATGATTTAATTACTGTAATACTGAGAGGTGTCCAGAAGTAGGATGTCTACTGGCAATCTTGTTCAGAAATGCTGTAGTAGATTGTATTTGGTCTAAACTCTGAAACACACAAAGAGTATTTTGACCAGGCAATCCATGCAGTGGCAGTGTAAAGAAATAACAAACAACAATATACGGAGGAATTAGAAACTCAACGTTAGCTAGATGAACTGTCAGCAAAGAGTAAGAAACAGCCTTAAGCAGTTTTAAAGGAAGAGTCCAACTCCAAACCATTCTGTATGTAGCCTTCCTTCCTAACACAAACTTATAATCTTCTCCTATTGTAAATATTTATGCTCAAGCAGCAACCCCCCTATGCATCTGGGGTTCTGAACACTCGGGACATACTATTCCATTGGCCTCTGAACCCCTGGGGGAGACCCTATCCCAGAATACTAGGGTTGCCCATGGAATCATATTGGGAAGAGTCAGCTTCCAACTTTAGCTATTAAAGCTAACCAAGAACCCATTTTGCAAATTCAACAAGTAACATAGGAAAAAAAGGTAAAAATAAAAATAAATGTTCAAATTAACACACAATGGTGGATAGTTCTAAAGTGCTATATCTGTGGGAAGAGTTTCGCCAGTGATTTGCTCAGGAGTCCTGGCTATCAGCTGTAGTCCTTGGAGGTCAGCTTTGGAAGCGGAGCCGAACAAAACTGTCATGGAAGTGCCGAGGATGGATTCAATAGCAGCAGAAGTGTACAAGCAACTCATTTGACAGATTGAGTTTCCTCAGCTAACGAAAGAGGTAAAGTCTCTGATGGGCTTCTTTTCAAATAAAGTCAATCTAGCTGCAGTATAGTCAGTCTAGTATAGTCTGCATCATCCACAGACTCTTTGCTCTATTGGCAAACTGCAGCGGGTCCAGCAAGGGGTAAGATGTCCATTAAATACGCCAACACCAGTCTTTCAAAAGACTTCATTACTGAAGATTTTAAAGGCACAGGTCTGTAGTCATTTAGTCCTTTGGTCTTAAGTTTCTTCAGGATGGAGTAATAGTGGAGCGTTCAAAGCACGAGAGGACTTTGCACATTGATCTGTTAAATCTGCTGTGGTCAGCGCAGGTTTTCATACAGACTGGTGCTTATCTACTTGTTTAATTTCTGAAGATTTGACGCACATTATTATCAATGATCTGACATGCAGGGGGAAGGGGGATGGGTGGAGGTTTTGATGGCTTGTAGAGAGATGGTGATGTTGGGTATGAAGTGTGTGGTTGGGGGTCACAAGTTTAAAATAGAACTGGTTAAAATCTTCAATAAACTGTTGATTGACCTCAGTGCTGGAGGATGGTGTCTTGTGTTGGAAAAGGGATTTGAGCCCTGTCCACACTAATGAAGGGTCTTCTACTTCCCTTATCTTTCCTTGCTATGATTGCTATGTCTTGTTACTCTATTCTGAGACTCTCTTTTCCATGCTCTCGGCTCTCGAAACAGAAAAGGAATAATGGATTTGATTAGCTGCTCTCTGAACGCAATTGACACCCTATTCTTGACGAGAAGCCTGGGTTCGGGGGAACCCAACTGAACTGCAGGAACATTAGCAGCTGGATACATGATGGATAGGTGGGAGAAGAGGCGCATCGTGTGCCTGGCGACATTGTCCCTGGCGACATTGTCCCTGGAGAATATTGAAGATATTTACCTATACGGGACTTTGGTAACAGGGATTATGTTGATTGGATTAGTTGGGACCCTGTGGTATCGACGATTGTTAAAAGCAGTCAATGCTCAAAGCCCCAACAAGTTCACCGTCTGGAATGAGACAGTGATGGGCAGAGCTGCTATTTCTCAGACTTTGGCTTTGGACCATTAACTGGAAAACATCATGGTGGTCATAGACCGTAAAATGGAAAACAACTGGGTGGCTATGGCACGCAAAATGGAAACCATGGACTGCAAATGGATAACATCTTGGAGAAACCAGCAACTATGCAACAGAATTTGGCTGACCTGGCGACCAGTGCTGGACAATAGATACCAGCGGAAACTAGCAGATATCGTCCTAAATTTGAAGAAGAATCTTTTTTTTCCGCTTCAACCCTTTTGGACGGCCTAGGCCAAGGCCTGTGCTGAAAACAAACAACATCCACGAAAACAATACAAGGAGACGCTCTGATTTCCTCTACTAATTCCAAGGAGATCTGTTGTGGACTGGATACGGACACAGCTAGAGATAGACAATCACTACCTCTACCCCTATCCCACGTCTTCGCATGCTTTTCACCGCCTGTATGGCCCGGCGGGTCTGGATCCAGCGCTGTTCATAGCTGCAGGGGCAGATGGCTGTTGCCCACATTGGACACCTCAACATTCCCTGTCCCCTCCCGATTGCAATGTCATGTCCAGTTTATGTGCTTAATGCTAGGGCTTTTTTGTCTCCCGGGTCTCACACTGCCCTACTGAAGGATAGTCTGAGAGAGTTTTTTTTTTTTTAGAGCCAACCTTCCTTGTGTATCATGTTGTTCCTTTTTCTCTTTACTAGCTCTCCGATCTTTCTTCCCTTGAATGTTATATGTGATTATGGTCGGAGGGGAGGGGTGCCATTTCACGGCATGTAACAGTGTCTGTGACAAATAAAAGATTGATTGACTGATTGATTGAACTGTGTTTTCCAGCATGTTGGCATAGCTCTTCAGAGCCACATCAGATTGTATCCTCGCATCTCCCTGCGGGTTATAAGCATTCACGGCATATATTTAATCAGATTCTCAACGTGGATCATAACACTTCAGACTGGAAAGTACTCTCCTAAGATATATGGATGATGTGATTATTTTTATGACATTTCAAGAACAATTTCATACAAACTACATCAAAGTACTCATCAGACTGGCCCAAGGAGGTCATAAAGTTTCTAAACCCAAATTGCAGCATTGTCAGCAACAGGTTGATTACAAATGTAAATTTATTACAAATCACACAAAAACAATGATAATATCACATTTAGATGACATCAGACAGGCACCACTGCCAAAATCCGTAGGCCTGATAATGATACCTTATAACGATATAGCAGGGATTGGATGAAAGATTGTAAAAAGAGCTTTTTTATGGGACCCCATAAAACCAGCAGGGTTGCAGAACATGCAACGGGGGTCACAAGTTTAAAATAGAACTGTTTAAAATCTTCAATAAACTGTTGATTGACCTCAGTGCTGGAGGATGGTGTCTTGTGTTGGAAAAGGGATTTGAGCCCTTGCCACACTAATGAAGGGTCTTCTACTTCCCTTATCTCTCCTTGCTATGATTGCTATGTCTTGTTACTCTATTCTGAGACTCTCTTTTCCATGCTCTCGGCTCTCGAATCAGAAAAGGAATAATGGATTTGATTAGCTGCTCTCTGAACGCAATTGAAACCCTATTCTCGACGAGAAGCCTGGGATCGGGGGAACCCAACTGAACTGCAGGAACATTAGCAGCTGGATACATGATGGACAGGTGGGAGAAGTGGCGCATCGTGTGCCTGGTGACCTTGTTCCTGGCGACATTGTCCCTGGAGGATATTGAAGATATTTACCTATACGGAACTTTGGTAACAGGGATTATGTTGATTGGATTAGTTGGGACCCTGTGGTATCGACGATTGTTAAAAGCAGTCAATGCTCAAAGCCCCAACAAGTTGACCGGCTGGAATGAGACAGTGATGGGCAGAGCTGCTAGTACTCAGACTTTGGCTTTGGACCATTAACTGGAAAACATCATGGTGGTCATAGACCGTAAAATGGAAAACAACTGGGTGGCTATGGCACGCAAAACGGAAACCATGGACTGCAAATGGATAACATCTTGGAGAAACCAGCAACTATGCAACAGAATTTGGCTGACCTGGCGACCAGTGCCGGACAATAGATACCTGCGGAAACTAGCAGATATCGTCCTAAATTTGAAGAAGAATCTTTTTTTTCCGCTTCAACCCTTTCGGACGGCCTAGGCCAAGGCCTGTGCTGAAGACAAACAACATCCACGAGAACAATATAAGGCGACGCTCTGATTTCCTCTACTCATTCCAAGGAGATCTGTTGTGGACTGGATACGGACACAGCTACAGATAGACAATCACTACCTCTACCCCTATCCCACGCCTTCGCATGCTTTTCACCGCTAGTGTGGGCAGGCGGGTCTGGATCCAGCGCTGTTCATAGCTGCAGGGGCAGATGGCTGTTGCCCACATTGGACACCTCAACATTGACTGTCCCCTCCCGATTGCAATGTCATGTCCAGTTTATGTGCTTAATGCTAGGGCTTTTTTGTCTCCCGGGTCTCACACTGCCCTACTGAAGGACTGTCTGAGAGGGGTTCTTTTTTTTTGAGCAAACTTTCCTTGTGTATCATGTTGTTCCTTTTTCTCTTTACTACCTCTCCGATCTTTCTTCCCTTGAATGTTATATGTGTTTATGGTCGGAGGGGAGGGGTGCCATTTCACGGCATGTGTGAAAAAATAAAAGATTGATTGACTGATTGATTGAACTGTGTTTTCCAGCATGTTGGCATAGCTCTTCAGAGCCACATCAGTTTGTATCCTCGCATCTCCCTGCGGGTTATAAGCATTCACGGCATATATTGAATCAGATTCTCAACGTGGATCAGAACACTTCAGGCTGGAAAGTACTCTCCTAAGATTTATGGATGATGTGATTATTTTTATGCCATTTAAACAACAATTTCATACAGACTCCATCAAAGTACTCATCAGACTGGCCCAAGGAGGTCATAAAGTTTCTAAACCCAAATTGCAGCATTGTCAGAAACAGGTTGATTACAAATGTCAATTTATTACAAATCACACTAAAACAATGGAAATATCACATTTAGATGACATCAGACAGGCACTACTGCCAAAATCCGTAGGCCCGGTAATGACCTTATAACGATATAGCAGGGATTGGATGAAAGATTGTAAAAAGAGCTTTTTTAGGGAACCCCATAAAACCAGCAGGGCTGCAAAACATGCTTTTTTAATGTTGCATGCAGATGGCTTAATGGCATTTTAATCTATTGAGACAGAGCCTCAAAGTGCTTCTGCTCAGAATACACCTTACTTTTACAAACTATTTTACCTACATATTGCTAACAGAGCTGATGGGTAACCTTCATCTGTGCCCATGCAAGAATAGGCATTTGATATCTTTAGTAGCAAATTAGATTATCTGTCTCAGGGATTTCCTACCCAGTCAGAAAAAGGCTTTACAGCTCAATGTCAGGTTTATGGGAAGATTTCAGATTAACTTTGGGGTATCCAGTACTAATATTAAATAATAAAAATAGTTATTATTAAATTAAGTCTTTATCTCTTTCTAAATAGACTCTTCTTCGGGCTGCTGTTGGGTTAGTTTCCCCTGTAATTCCCTCTCTAGATTTTTACGATTTCGTTCATTCTTTCTTCACAGTTCCACTGCATAGATAGACTCCTTCTGGGTCCCCCTCAAGTCTCTTACTTCCATCTTCTTAAGAATATCTGTACATATGAGACTGGGAGTTCATTACCTTTAGTGTTTTGGGATAAATTTTAAATGAATATTCAACACTTAATGCATGTTGCAATCCTGTAATCAGAGTTCAATGCTCTCCCTTTGACCAGACCCCCAAGGCTAGATGTTTGCCCCCTGTCTCTCTTTCATACCCTCTAATCCTCCTCCCAGCCAATGTATACATTGCTTGTGTGCTACTTTAATCAGATTAGGGAGTTGTTAAGCTAACTGTCTAAATAGACTTCTTTGATCATTCAATGACTCCTTTTAACATTCTTCTACACTACAGTCTGCTGGATCGATTCTTCTTAATTATAATCTATTTGTTTAATACACACATTTTTCTGTCTCTATCCTATCTCTGTTTGCCTGTTATAACCTTGCTTCTCTTCTATTGCACTGAAGGCTCTGTTTGTTCCATTCAAAAGGGTATTCTACTGGAACATTTCTAATAGAAAACACCAGGATTTGTGCTTTAAATGTTAATGTTTGCTAACAGTAGTAACTCAAAACAGAAAGACATTCATTGCTCTGTAGAGAATAGAACGCCTTCCTCGTCTGACATTTTTTTAATAGAAGCATCTTTTATCTCCTCCACCGTCACCTCATGCTACCATCTCATGTGATCCTTAACATCAGTTAATAACATACTTTGTGTGAATAACGGAAAGCACATTTCATTGCATATCTCATGTTTAGAACTGTTTGGTATGTTCAAACCAACTGCCATCAAACTAACTGTCATAATACTATTATTGACCGAGGGACTAAAATCATATTTCAATGCTAAGGACACTGCATTACTGTAGTTTTCAATCGAGGCACTATCTAAAACTAATTCTACCACTGTAAAAACTATTATTTAAAAAATTGCTACAGCCCGAGTGACCAAGAGCATATTTTATTGCACATCTAATTTTTCTAATGATACTAAAATGACATCCATAATATGTTTGTGTTCAGGCTTACTTTAGCAATTTGAAAATTAGTAACGACAGTTTTTTGGCAAAATGTTCAATTCATGAGATTAAAGTCCCGTTGCTTTGCATGTCTTTCATTGTGCCGTGATTATCTGACTGACTAGAAACACATTTCATTGCAAAAGACATTGCAAAACTCATATGTTGTATTAAAACTGTCAAAAACAAACTGTGGCAATCTGAAAGTGAATTTTCAGCATTTTGCTGTAATATTCTCAGTGACTAAAAGAAACTTTCAATGCATCTCTAATGTTGCTAATTTTACTGTGTTTTCAAGTGAAGCACCGTCTTAAACTAAATATGCCACTCTGGAAATGACTTTTAGAAATTGTTTCGTATTAATCTGCTGGTCTGAGTGTCTTAAAGCACCTTTCATTGCATATCTCATGTTTCGACTGTACCGTTAGATCGAATTCAGCAATGTCTTAAACTTACTGAACCACTGTGAAAATGAATTCTAGACATTGTTTTTATGTTCCTCTGCTCATTCAATTAACTAAAAGCACCGTTTCATTGCTAGAGACATGTCATGTCTGTTGTGTTGTTTTCAATAGAAGCGCTTTCTAAATCTAAATCTACGACTCCAACAATTATTTTCTAACAACACAGTTTTCATTGTGCTGCGATAATCTAAGTGACTAAAGGCACCTTTCATTGCCCATCTCACGTTGCTAACTGTACTGTGTGTTCAAATGAAGCACCGTTCTAAATTTACTCTGCCACTCTGAAAATGACTTTTAGACATTGTTTCTACATTCATATGCTTGTCATAATAACTAAAAGCATTGCTAAAATATTGCATGTCTGTTGTGTTGTTTTTAGTTGAAGATCTATCTAAAACTAACTGGACCCCTCTTCAAATGAATTTTCAGCATGTTTTTCATTGTGCTGTAATCATCTGAGTGACTAAAAGCACCTTTCATTGCATCTCTCATGTTGCTAACTTTTCTCTGTGTTCAAACGAAGCACCGTCATAAACAACCACTCTTAAAATGACTTTAACACAATGATTTTACATTCCTATGCGTGTGTGAGTGACTAAAAGCACTTTTTCTTGCAAGAGTAATCAAAAAACTGTAATTTTGTTTTCAATCGAAACACTTTCAAAAGCTAACTGCAACACTCTAAAAATGACATTTAAGCAGGTTTTTCAATGTCCTTTGATTGTCTGAGTGAAAAAAGGCACAGTTTCTTTTCTAAAGACATGTCATGACTGTTGTGTTGTTTTCAATAGAAGCGCTATCTAAAACTAAATACACCACTCTAAATATTACTTTTAAACACAGTTTTCATTGTGCTACGATAATCTAAGTGACTAAAGGCACTTTTCATTGCCCATCTCACGTTGCTACCTTTACTGTGTGTTCACATGAAGCACCATCTTAATCTTACTCTGCCACTCTGAAAATGACTTTTAGACATTGTTTCTACATTCATATGCTTGTCATAATGACTAAAAGCATTGCTAAAATATTGCATGTCTGTTGTGTTGTTTTTAGTTGAAAATCTATCTAAAACTAACTGGACCCCTCTTCAAATGAATTTTCAGCATGTTTTTCATTGAGCTGTAATCATCTGAGTGGCTAAAAGCACCTTTCATTGCATCTCTCATGTTGCTAACTTTTCTCTGTGTTCAAACGCAGCACCGTCATAAACAACCACTCTTAAAATGACTTTAACACAATGATTTTACATTCCTATGCTTTTGTGAGTGATTAAAAGCACTTTTTGTTGCAAGAGTAATCACAAAACTGTAATTTTGTTTTTAATCGAAACAGTTTCAAAAGCTAACTGCAACACTCTAAAAATGACATTTAAGCAGGTTTTTCAATGTCGTTTGATTGGTCGTGTGAAAAAAGGCACAGTTTCTTTTCTAAAGACATGTCATGACTGTTGTGTTGTTTTCAATAGAAGCGCTATCTAAAACTAAATACACCACTCTAAATATTACTTTTAAACACAGTTTTCATTGTGCTGCAATAATCTAAGTGACTAAAGGCACTTTTCATTGATCATCTCACGTTGCTAACTTTACTGTGTGTTCAAATGAAGCACCGTCTTAAATTTACTCTGCCACTCTGAAAATGACTTTTAGACATTGTTTCTACATTCACATGCTTGTCATAATGACTAAAAGCATTGCTAAAATATTGCATGTCTGTTGTGTTGTTTTTAGGTGAAGATCTATCTAAAACTAACTGGACCCCTCTTCAAATGAATTTTCAGCATGTTTTTCATTGTGCTGTAATCATCTGACTGAATAAAAGCACCTTTCATTGCATCTCTCATGTTGCTAACTTTTCTCTGTGTTCTAACGAAGCACCGTCATAAACAACCACTCTTAAAATGACTTTAACACAATGATTTTACATTCCTATGCTTTTGTGAGTGACTAAAAGCACTTTTTGTTGCAAGAGTAATTACAAAACTGTAATTTTTTTTTAATCGAAATACTTTCAAAAGCTTACTGCAACACTCTAAAAATGACATTTAAGCAGGTTTTTCTATGTCCTTTGATTGTCTGAGTGAAAAAAGGCACCGTTTCATTTCTAAAGACAGACATGTCATGACTGTTGTGTTGTTTTCATTTGAAGCGCTATCTAAAACTTAATATACCACTCTAAATATTACTTTTAAACACAGTTTTCATTGTGCTGCGATAATCTAAGTGACTAAAGGCACCTTTCATTGCCCATCTCACGTTGCTAACTGTACTGTGTGTTCAAATGAAGCACCGTTCTAAATTTACTCTGCCACTCTGAAAATGACTTTTAGACATTGTTTCTACATTCATATGCTTGTCATAATAACTAAAAGCATTGCTAAAATATTGCATGTCTGTTGTGTTGTTTTTAGTTGAAGATCTATCTAAAACTAACTGGACCCCTCTTCAAATGAATTTTCAGCATGTTTTTCATTGTGCTGTAATCATCTGAGTGACTAAAAGCACCTTTCATTGCATCTCTCATGTTGCTAACTTTTCTCTGTGTTCAAACGAAGCACCGTCATAAACAACCACTCTTAAAATGACTTTAACACAATGATTTTACATTCCTATGCGTGTGTGAGTGACTAAAAGCACTTTTTCTTGCAAGAGTAATCAAAAAACTGTAATTTTGTTTTCAATCGAAACACTTTCAAAAGCTAACTGCAACACTCTAAAAATGACATTTAAGCAGGTTTTTCAATGTCCTTTGATTGTCTGAGTGAAAAAAGGCACAGTTTCTTTTCTAAAGACATGTCATGACTGTTGTGTTGTTTTCAATAGAAGCGCTATCTAAAACTAAATACACCACTCTAAATATTACTTTTAAACACAGTTTTCATTGTGCTACGATAATCTAAGTGACTAAAGGCACTTTTCATTGCCCATCTCACGTTGCTACCTTTACTGTGTGTTCACATGAAGCACCATCTTAATCTTACTCTGCCACTCTGAAAATGACTTTTAGACATTGTTTCTACATTCATATGCTTGTCATAATGACTAAAAGCATTGCTAAAATATTGCATGTCTGTTGTGTTGTTTTTAGTTGAAAATCTATCTAAAACTAACTGGACCCCTCTTCAAATGAATTTTCAGCATGTTTTTCATTGAGCTGTAATCATCTGAGTGGCTAAAAGCACCTTTCATTGCATCTCTCATGTTGCTAACTTTTCTCTGTGTTCAAACGCAGCACCGTCATAAACAACCACTCTTAAAATGACTTTAACACAATGATTTTACATTCCTATGCTTTTGTGAGTGATTAAAAGCACTTTTTGTTGCAAGAGTAATCACAAAACTGTAATTTTGTTTTTAATCGAAACAGTTTCAAAAGCTAACTGCAACACTCTAAAAATGACATTTAAGCAGGTTTTTCAATGTCGTTTGATTGGTCGTGTGAAAAAAGGCACAGTTTCTTTTCTAAAGACATGTCATGACTGTTGTGTTGTTTTCAATAGAAGCGCTATCTAAAACTAAATACACCACTCTAAATATTACTTTTAAACACAGTTTTCATTGTGCTGCAATAATCTAAGTGACTAAAGGCACTTTTCATTGATCATCTCACGTTGCTAACTTTACTGTGTGTTCAAATGAAGCACCGTCTTAAATTTACTCTGCCACTCTGAAAATGACTTTTAGACATTGTTTCTACATTCACATGCTTGTCATAATGACTAAAAGCATTGCTAAAATATTGCATGTCTGTTGTGTTGTTTTTAGGTGAAGATCTATCTAAAACTAACTGGACCCCTCTTCAAATGAATTTTCAGCATGTTTTTCATTGTGCTGTAATCATCTGACTGAATAAAAGCACCTTTCATTGCATCTCTCATGTTGCTAACTTTTCTCTGTGTTCTAACGAAGCACCGTCATAAACAACCACTCTTAAAATGACTTTAACACAATGATTTTACATTCCTATGCTTTTGTGAGTGACTAAAAGCACTTTTTGTTGCAAGAGTAATTACAAAACTGTAATTTTTTTTTAATCGAAATACTTTCAAAAGCTTACTGCAACACTCTAAAAATGACATTTAAGCAGGTTTTTCTATGTCCTTTGATTGTCTGAGTGAAAAAAGGCACCGTTTCATTTCTAAAGACAGACATGTCATGACTGTTGTGTTGTTTTCATTTGAAGCGCTATCTAAAACTTAATATACCACTCTAAATATTACTTTTAAACACAGTTTTCATTGTGCTGCGATAATCTATGTGACTAAAGGCACTTTTCATTGCCCATCTCACGTTGCTAACTTTACTGTGTGTTCAAATGAAGCACCATCTTAAATTTACTCTGCCACTCTGAAAATGACTTTTAGACAGTGTTTCTACATTTATATGCTTGTCATAATGACTAAAAGCATTGATAAAATATTCCATTCTGTTGTGTTGTTTTAAGTTGAAGATCTATCTAAAACTAACTGGACCCCTCTTCAAATGAATTTTCAGCATGTTTTTCCTTGTGCTGTAATCATCTGAGTGACTAAAAGCACCTTTCATTGCATCTCTCATGTTGCTAACTTTTCTCTGTGTTCAAACGAAGCACCGTCAGAAACAACCACTCTTAAAATGACTTTAACACAATGATGTACATTCCTATGCATGTGTGAGTGATTAAAAGCACTTTTTGTTGCAAGAGTAATCACAAAACTGTAATTTTGTTTTTAATCGAAACACTTTCAAAAGCTAACTGCAACACTCTAAAAATGACATTTAAGCAGGTTTTTCAATGTCGTTTGATTGGTTGAGTGAAAAAAGGCACAGTTTCTTTTCTAAAGACATGTCATGACTGTTGTGTTGTTTTCAATAGAAGCGCTATCTAAAACTAAATACACCACTCTAAATATTACTTTTAAACACAGTTTTCATTGTGCTACGATAATCTAAGTGACTAAAGGCACTTTTCATTGCCCATCTCACGTTGCTACCTTTACTGTGTGTTCAAATGAAGCACCGTCTTAAATTTACTCTGCCACTCTGAAAATGACTTTTAGACATTGTTTCTACATTCATATGCTTGTCATAATGACTAAAAGCATTTCTAAAATATTGCATGTCTGTTGTGTTGTTTTAAGTTGAAGATCTATCTAAAACTAACTGGACCCCTCTTCAAATGAAATTTCAGCATGTTTTTCCTTGTGCTGTAATCATCTGAGTGACTAAAAGCACCTTTCATTGCATCTCTCATGTTGCTAACTTTTCTCTGTGTTCAAACGAAGCACCGTCAGAAACAACCACTCTTAAAATGACTTTAACACAATGATGTTACATTCCTATGCATGTGTGAGTGATTAAAAGCACTTTTTGTTGCAAGAGTAATCACAAAACTGTAATTTTGTTTTTAATCGAAAGACTTTCAAAAGCTTACTGCAAAACTCTAAAAATGACATTTAAGCAGGTTTTTCAATGTCGTTTGATTGGTCGAGTGAAAAAAGGCACAGTTTCTTTTCTAAAGACATGTCATGACTGTTGTGTTGTTTTCAATAGAAGCGCTATCTAAAACTAAATACACCACTCTAAATATTACTTTTAAACACAGTTTTCATTGTGCTACGATAATCTAAGTGACTAAAGGCACTTTTCATTGCCCATCTCACGTTGCTACCTTTACTGTGTGTTCAAATGAAGCACCATCTTAAATTTGCTCTGCCACTCTAATAATGACTTTTAGACATTGTTTCTACATTCATATGCTTGTCATAATGACTAAAAGCATTGCTAAAATATTGCATGTCTGTTGTGTTGTTTTCAATAAAAATGACATTTATGCAGGTTTCCCTATGTCCTTTGATTGTCTGAGTGAAAAAAGGCACCCTTTCATTTCTAAAGACATGTCATGACTGTTGTGTTGTTTTCAATAGAAGCGCTATCTAAATGTAAATCTACCACTCTAAATATTACTTTTAAACACAGTTTTCATTGTGCTGCGATCATTTCAGTGACTAAAGGCACCTTTTATTGCCCATCTGATGTTTCTAACTGTTCCGTGTCTACAAATGAAGACTTACTCTGCCATCCTGAAAATCACTTTTAGACATTGTTTTTACAATGACTAGTGATTTTAGTGACTAAAATCATAGTTTCATTGCTAAAGATATTGCATTTCTGTTGTGTTGTTTTCGGTAGAAGCTCTATCTAAAACTAACTGTATCACTCTTAAAATGATTTTTCACCATGTTTTTCATTGTTCTGTATTCATTGGAGTGACTAAAAGCACGACAATGATTTTTAGACATCGTTTTATATTACTCCTCTGGCTCGAGTGACTAAGAACACCGTTTCGTTTATAAAGATACTGCATTAGCGTTATGTTGTTTTCAATCGACACTAACTCTAGCAATCTGAAAATGACTATTTTCATAATACTGTTATGGCCAGAATGACTTAAAGCACATTAGATTGGACTTATTATGTCTCTAATGGTACTTAACTTACATTCCATCTTATATCTCATGCTTTACTGCTTTTTGTGAAGAGACGAAGCACACAGATAAAACTTACTTTAACACCCTGAAAATGAGTTTAGACAGCTTTTTTTGCGATTTTTTACAGTTCGAATGATTAAAAGTAAGTTTCATTGCAAATGTTATTCCTTAAAAGTAATACTGTTTTCAACTGAATTGCTGTCTATAACTAACAGTATCAGTCTTAAAAGGACTCAAACAGCTTTTAAACATGGTGCAGTTATGATCTGAAAGACAAAATCACGTTTTATTATACTTTTAACTGCTACTTGTGCTTGTACAAAGCGTATTCTCATACTAACTTTAGTACTCTGAAACTTGTTTTTAGACATTGTTTTCACTATCGTTGTATAGTCTAATTGACTAAAACTTTCATTGCATATCTTATGGTTATGTTTGTTCAAATGAAGCACCGTCTAATTCTAACTGCGCCACTCGTAAACTGACTTTTATCAATATATTATATTCATCTGCTGGTCTGGGTGACTTAAAGCCCAGTTTCATTGCTATGGACATTGCATAGCCATAATGTTTTTTTTAATCCAATGCTCGTCTTAATCTAACGCTGTTATGGCCCAAATGAATGAAAGCACATCTCAACTCATGCTTCTAATGATACTAAAATTAGTCCATCTCATATCATATATATTTGACTCTATGTATATACAAAGCGCTATTTCAAACTTACAGCATGAAAATGATGTTTAGGCAGATTCTCTATTTTGTTGTTGTAAAACTGCAGTACTCTGAAAAATACTTTTAGAGAGTTTTTTAACTTTGATGATCTGACTGATTCTGATAGTCTGCATTGAAAAAAATGATTTAATTACTGTAATACTGAGAGGTGTCCAGAAGTAGGATGTCTACTGGCAATCTTGTTCAGAAATGCTGTAGTAGATTGTATTTGGTCTAAACTCTGAAACACACAAAGAGTATTTTGACCAGGCAATCCATGCAGTGGCAGTGTAAAGAAATAACAAACAACAATCTACGGAGGAATTAGAAACTCAACGTTAGCTAGATGAACTGTCAGCAAAGAGTAAGAAACAGCCTTAAGCAGTTTTAAAGGAAGAGTCCAACTCCAAACCATTCTGTATGTAGCCTTCCTTCGTAACACAAACTTATAATCTTCTCCTATTGTAAATATTTATGCTCAAGCAGCAAACCCCCTATGTATCTGGGGTTCTGAACACTCGGGACATACTATTCCATTGGCCTCTGAACCCCTGGGGGAGACCCTATCCCAGAATACTAGGGTTGCCCATGGAATCATATTGGGAAGAGTCAGCTTCCAACTTTAGCTATTAAAGCTAACCAAGAACCCATTTAGCAAATTCAACAAGTAACATAGGAAAAAAAGGTAAAAATAAAAATATATGTTCAAATTAACACACAATGGTGGATAGTTCTAAAGTGCTATATCTGTGGGAAGAGTTTCGCCAGTGATTTGCTCAGGAGTCCTGGCTATCAGCTGTAGTCCTTGGAGGTCAGCTTTGGAAGCGGAGCCGAACAAAACTGTCATGGAAGTGCCGAGGATGGATTCAATAGCAGCAGAAGTGTACAAGCAACTCATTTGACAGATTGAGTTTCCTCAGCTAACGAAAGAGGTAAAGTCTCTGATGGGCTTCTTTTCAAATAAAGTCAATCTAGCTGCAGTATAGTCAGTCTAGTATAGTCTGCATCATCCACAGACTCTTTGCTCTATTGGCAAACTGCAGCGGGTCCAGCAAGGGGTAAGATGTCCATTAAATACGCCAACACCAGTCTTTCAAAAGACTTCATTACTGAAGATTTTAAAGGCACAGGTCTGTAGTCATTTAGTCCTTTGGTCTTAAGTTTCTTCAGGATGGAGTAATAGTGGAGCGTTCAAAGCACGAGAGGACTTTGCACATTGATCTGTTAAATCTGCTGTGGTCAGCGCAGGTTTTCATACAGACTGGTGCTTATCTACTTGTTTAATTTCTGAAGATTTGACGCACATTATTATCAATGATCTGACATGCAGGGGGAAGGGGGATGGGTGGAGGTTTTGATGGCTTGTAGAGAGATGGTGATGTTGGGTATGAAGTGTGTGGTTGGGGGTCACAAGTTTAAAATAGAACTGGTTAAAATCTTCAATAAACTGTTGATTGACCTCAGTGCTGGAGGATGGTGTCTTGTGTTGGAAAAGGGATTTGAGCCCTGTCCACACTAATGAAGGGTCTTCTACTTCCCTTATCTTTCCTTGCTATGATTGCTATGTCTTGTTACTCTATTCTGAGACTCTCTTTTCCATGCTCTCGGCTCTCGAAACAGAAAAGGAATAATGGATTTGATTAGCTGCTCTCTGAACGCAATTGACACCCTATTCTTGACGAGAAGCCTGGGTTCGGGGGAACCCAACTGAACTGCAGGAACATTAGCAGCTGGATACATGATGGATAGGTGGGAGAAGAGGCGCATCGTGTGCCTGGCGACATTGTCCCTGGCGACATTGTCCCTGGAGAATATTGAAGATATTTACCTATACGGGACTTTGGTAACAGGGATTATGTTGATTGGATTAGTTGGGACCCTGTGGTATCGACGATTGTTAAAAGCAGTCAATGCTCAAAGCCCCAACAAGTTCACCGGCTGGAATGAGACAGTGATGGGCAGAGCTGCTATTTCTCAGACTTTGGCTTTGGACCATTAACTGGAAAACATCATGGTGGTCATAGACCGTAAAATGGAAAACAACTGGGTGGCTATGGCACGCAAAACGGAAACCATGGACTGCAAATGGATAACATCTTGGAGAAACCAGCAACTATGCAACAGAATTTGGCTGACCTGGCGACCAGTGCTGGACAATAGATACCAGCGGAAACTAGCAGATATCGTCCTAAATTTGAAGAAGAATCTTTTTTTTCCGCTTCAACCCTTTTGGACGGCCTAGGCCAAGGCCTGTGCTGAAAACAAACAACATCCACGAAAACAATACAAGGAAACGCTCTGATTTCCCTTACTAATTCCAAGGAGATCTGTTGTGGACTGGATACGGACACAGCTAGAGATAGACAATCACTACCTCTACCCCTATCCCACGTCTTCGCATGCTTTTCACCGCCTGTATGGCCCGGCGGGTCTGGATCCAGCGCTGTTCATAGCTGCAGGGGCAGATGGCTGTTGCCCACATTGGACACCTCAACATTCCCTGTCCCCTCCCGATTGCAATGTCATGTCCAGTTTATGTGCTTAATGCTAGGGCTTTTTTGTCTCCCGGGTCTCACACTGCCCTACTGAAGGATAGTCTGAGAGAGTTTTTTTTTTTTTAGAGCCAACTTTCCTTGTGTATCATGTTGTTCCTTTTTCTCTTTACTAGCTCTCCGATCTTTCTTCCCTTGAATGTTATATGTGATTATGGTCGGAGGGGAGGGGTGCCATTTCACGGCATGTAACAGTGTCTGTGACAAATAAAAGATTGATTGACTGATTGATTGAACTGTGTTTTCCAGCATGTTGGCATAGCTCTTCAGAGCCATATCAGATTGTATCCTCGCATCTCCCTGCGGGTTATAAGCATTCACGGCATATATTTAATCAGATTCTCAACGTGGATCATAACACTTCAGGCTGGAAAGTACTCTCCTAAGATATATGGATGATGTGATTATTTTTATGACATTTCAAGAACAATTTCATACAAACTACATCAAAGTACTCATCAGACTGGCCCAAGGAGGTCATAAAGTTTCTAAACCCAAATTGCAGCATTGTCAGCAACAGGTTGATTACAAATGTAAATTTATTACAAATCACACAAAAACAATGATAATATCACATTTAGATGACATCAGACAGGCACCACTGCCAAAATCCGTAGGCCTGATAATGATACCTTATAACGATATAGCAGGGATTGGATGAAAGATTGTAAAAAGAGCTTTTTTATGGGACCCCATAAAACCAGCAGGGTTGCAGAACATGCAACGGGGGTCACAAGTTTAAAATAGAACTGTTTAAAATCTTCAATAAACTGTTGATTGACCTCAGTGCTGGAGGATGGTGTCTTGTGTTGGAAAAGGGATTTGAGCCCTTGCCACACTAATGAAGGGTCTTCTACTTCCCTTATCTTTCCTTGCTATGATTGCTATGTCTTGTTACTCTATTCTGAGACTCTCTTTTCCATGCTCTCGGCTCTCGAATCAGAAAAGGAATAATGGATTTGATTAGCTGCTCTCTGAACGCAATTGAAACCCTATTCTCGACGAGAAGCCTGGGATCGGGGGAACCCAACTGAACTGCAGGAACATTAGCAGCTGGATACATGATGGACAGGTGGGAGAAGTGGCGCATCGTGTGCCTGGTGACCTTGTTCCTGGCGACATTGTCCCTGGAGGATATTGAAGATATTTACCTATACGGAACTTTGGTAACAGGGATTATGTTGATTGGATTAGTTGGGACCCTGTGGTATCGACGATTGTTAAAAGCAGTCAATGCTCAAAGCCCCAACAAGTTGACCGGCTGGAATGAGACAGTGATGGGCAGAGCTGCTAGTACTCAGACTTTGGCTTTGGACCATTAACTGGAAAACATCATGGTGGTCATAGACCGTAAAATGGAAAACAACTGGGTGGCTATGGCACGCAAAACGGAAACCATGGACTGCAAATGGATAACATCTTGGAGAAACCAGCAACTATGCAACAGAATTTGGCTGACCTGGCGACCAGTGCCGGACAATAGATACCTGCGGAAACTAGCAGATATCGTCCTAAATTTGAAGAAGAATCTTTTTTTTCCGCTTCAACCCTTTCGGACGGCCTAGGCCAAGGCCTGTGCTGAAGACAAACAACATCCACGAGAACAATATAAGGCGACGCTCTGATTTCCTCTACTCATTCCAAGGAGATCTGTTGTGGACTGGATACGGACACAGCTACAGATAGACAATCACTACCTCTACCCCTATCCCACGCCTTCGCATGCTTTTCACCGCTAGTGTGGGCAGGCGGGTCTGGATCCAGCGCTGTTCATAGCTGCAGGGGCAGATGGCTGTTGCCCACATTGGACACCTCAACATTGACTGTCCCCTCCCGATTGCAATGTCATGTCCAGTTTATGTGCTTAATGCTAGGGCTTTTTTGTCTCCCGGGTCTCACACTGCCCTACTGAAGGACTGTCTGAGAGGGGTTCTTTTTTTTTGAGCAAACTTTCCTTGTGTATCATGTTGTTCCTTTTTCTCTTTACTACCTCTCCGATCTTTCTTCCCTTGAATGTTATATGTGTTTATGGTCGGAGGGGAGGGGTGCCATTTCACGGCATGTGTGAAAAAATAAAAGATTGATTGACTGATTGATTGAACTGTGTTTTCCAGCATGTTGGCATAGCTCTTCAGAGCCACATCAGTTTGTATCCTCGCATCTCCCTGCGGGTTATAAGCATTCACGGCATATATTTAATCAGATTCTCAACGTGGATCAGAACACTTCAGGCTGGAAAGTACTCTCCTAAGATTTATGGATGATGTGATTATTTTTATGCCATTTAAACAACAATTTCATACAGACTCCATCAAAGTACTCATCAGACTGGCCCAAGGAGGTCATAAAGTTTCTAAACCCAAATTGCAGCATTGTCAGAAACAGGTTGATTACAAATGTCAATTTATTACAAATCACACTAAAACAATGGAAATATCACATTTAGATGACATCAGACAGGCACTACTGCCAAAATCCGTAGGCCCGGTAATGACCTTATAACGATATAGCAGGGATTGGATGAAAGATTGTAAAAAGAGCTTTTTTAGGGGACCCCATAAAACCAGCAGGGCTGCAAAACATGCTTTTTTAACGTTGCATGCAGATGGCTTAATGGCATTTTAATCTATTGAGACAGAGCCTCAAAGTGCTTCTGCTCAGAATACACCTTACTTTTACAAACCATTTTACCTACATATTGCTAACAGAGCTGATGGGTAACCTTCATCTGTGCCCATGCAAGAATAGGCATTTGATATCTTTAGTAGCAAATTAGATTATCTGTCTCAGGGATTTCCTACCCAGTCAGAAAAAGGCTTTACAGCTCAATGTCAGGTTTATGGGAAGATTTCAGATTAACTTTGGGGTATCCAGTACTAATATTAAATAATAAAAATAGTTATTATTAAATTAAGTCTTTATCTCTTTCTAAATAGACTCTTCTTCGGGCTGCTGTTGGGTTAGTTTCCCCTGTAATTCCCTCTCTAGATTTTTACGATTTCGTTCATTCTTTCTTCACAGTTCCACTGCATAGATAGACTCCTTCTGGGTCCCCCTCAAGTCTCTTACTTCCATCTTCTTAAGAATATCTGTACATATGAGACTGGGAGTTCATTACCTTTAGTGTTTTGGGATAAATTTTAAATGAATATTCAACACTTAATGCATGTTGCAATCCTGTAATCAGAGTTCAATGCTCTCCCTTTGACCAGACCCCCAAGGCTAGATGTTTGCCCCCTGTCTCTCTTTCATACCCTCTAATCCTCCTCCCAGCCAATGTATACATTGCTTGTGTGCTACTTTAATCAGATTAGGGAGTTGTTAAGCTAACTGTCTAAATAGACTTCTTTGATCATTCAATGACTCCTTTTAACATTCTTCTACACTACAGTCTGCTGGATCGATTCTTCTTAATTATAATCTATTTGTTTAATACACACATTTTTCTGTCTCTATCCTATCTCTGTTTGCCTGTTATAACCTTGCTTCTCTTCTATTGCACTGAAGGCTCTGTTTGTTCCATTCAAAAGGGTATTCTACTGGAACATTTCTAATAGAAAACACCAGGATTTGTGCTTTAAATGTTAATGTTTGCTAACAGTAGTAACTCAAAACAGAAAGACATTCATTGCTCTGTAGAGAATAGAACGCCTTCCTCGTCTGACATTTTTTTAATAGAAGCATCTTTTATCTCCTCCACCGTCACCTCATGCTACCATCTCATGTGATCCTTAACATCAGTTAATAACATACTTTGTGTGAATAACGGAAAGCACATTTCATTGCATATCTCATGTTTAGAACTGTTTGGTATGTTCAAACCAACTGCCATCAAACTAACTGTCATAATACTATTATTGACCGAGGGACTAAAATCATATTTCAATGCTAAGGACACTGCATTACTGTAGTTTTCAATCGAGGCACTATCTAAAACTAATTCTACCACTGTAAAAACTATTATTTAAAAAATTGCTACAGCCCGAGTGACCAAGAGCATATTTTATTGCACATCTAATTTTTCTAATGATACTAAAATGACATCCATAATATGTTTGTGTTCAGGCTTACTTTATCAATTTGAAAATTAGTAACGACAGTTTTTTGGCAAAATGTTCAATTCATGAGATTAAAGTCCCGTTGCTTTGCATGTCTTTCATTGTGCCGTGATTATCTGACTGACAAGAAACACATTTCATTGCAAAAGACATTGCAAAACTCATATGTTGTATTAAAACTGTCAAAAACAAACTGTGGCAATCTGAAAGTGAATTTTCAGCATTTTGCTGTAATATTCTCAGTGACTAAAAGAAACTTTCAATGCATCTCTAATGTTGCTAATTTTACTGTGTTTTCAAGTGAAGCACCGTCTTAAACTAAATATGCCACTCTGGAAATGACTTTTAGAAATTGTTTCGTATTAATCTGCTGGTCTGAGTGTCTTAAAGCACCTTTCATTGCATATCTCATGTTTCGACTGTACCGTTAGATCGAATTCAGCAATGTCTTAAACTTACTGAACCACTGTGAAAATGAATTCTAGACATTGTTTTTATGTTCCTCTGCTCATTCAATTAACTAAAAGCACCGTTTCATTGCTAGAGACATGTCATGTCTGTTGTGTTGTTTTCAATAGAAGCGCTTTCTAAATCTAAATCTACGACTCCAACAATTATTTTCTAACAACACAGTTTTCATTGTGCTGCGATAATCTAAGTGACTAAAGGCACCTTTCATTGCCCATCTCACGTTGCTAACTGTACTGTGTGTTCAAATGAAGCACCGTTCTAAATTTACTCTGCCACTCTGAAAATGACTTTTAGACATTGTTTCTACATTCATATGCTTGTCATAATAACTAAAAGCATTGCTAAAATATTGCATGTCTATTGTGTTGTTTTTAGTTGAAGATCTATCTAAAACTAACTGGACCCCTCTTCAAATGAATTTTCAGCATGTTTTTCATTGTGCTGTAATCATCTGAGTGACTAAAAGCACCTTTCATTGCATCTCTCATGTTGCTAACTTTTCTCTGTGTTCAAACGAAGCACCGTCATAAACAACCACTCTTAAAATGACTTTAACACAATGATTTTACATTCCTATGCGTGTGTGAGTGACTAAAAGCACTTTTTCTTGCAAGAGTAATCAAAAAACTGTAATTTTGTTTTCAATCGAAACACTTTCAAAAGCTAACTGCAACACTCTAAAAATGACATTTAAGCAGGTTTTTCAATGTCCTTTGATTGTCTGAGTGAAAAAAGGCACAGTTTCTTTTCTAAAGACATGTCATGACTGTTGTGTTGTTTTCAATAGAAGCGCTATCTAAAACTAAATACACCACTCTAAATATTACTTTTAAACACAGTTTTCATTGTGCTACGATAATCTAAGTGACTAAAGGCACTTTTCATTGCCCATCTCACGTTGCTACCTTTACTGTGTGTTCACATGAAGCACCATCTTAATCTTACTCTGCCACTCTGAAAATGACTTTTAGACATTGTTTCTACATTCATATGCTTGTCATAATGACTAAAAGCATTGCTAAAATATTGCATGTCTGTTGTGTTGTTTTTAGTTGAAAATCTATCTAAAACTAACTGGACCCCTCTTCAAATGAATTTTCAGCATGTTTTTCATTGAGCTGTAATCATCTGAGTGGCTAAAAGCACCTTTCATTGCATCTCTCATGTTGCTAACTTTTCTCTGTGTTCAAACGCAGCACCGTCATAAACAACCACTCTTAAAATGACTTTAACACAATGATTTTACATTCCTATGCTTTTGTGAGTGATTAAAAGCACTTTTTGTTGCAAGAGTAATCACAAAACTGTAATTTTGTTTTTAATCGAAACACTTTCAAAAGCTAACTGCAACACTCTAAAAATGACATTTAAGCAGGTTTTTCTATGTCCTTTGATTGTCTGAGTGAAAAAAGGCTGCAACACTCTAAAAATGACATTTAAGCAGGTTTTTCTATGTCCTTTGATTGTCTGAGTGAAAAAAGGCACAGTTTCTTTTCTAAAGACATGTCATGAATGTTGTGTCATGAATGTTGTGTTGTTTTCTATTGAAGCGCTATCTAAAACTTAATATACCACTCTAAATATTACTTTTAAACACAGTTTTCATTGTGCTGAGATAATCTAAGTGACTAAAGGCACTTTTCATTGCCCATCTCACGTTGCTAATTTTACTGTGTGTTCAAATGAAGCACCGTCTTAAATTTACTCTGCCACTCTGAAAATGACTTTTAGGCTTTGTTTCTACATTCATATGCTTGTCATAATGACTAAAAGCATTGCTAAAATATTGCATGTATGTTGTGTTGTTTTTAGTTGAAGATCTATCTAAAACTAACTGGACCCCTCTTCAAATGAATTTTCAGCATGTTTTTCATTGTGCTGTAATCATCTGAGTGACTAAAAGCACCTTTCATTGCATCTCTCATGTTGCTAACTTTTCTCTGTGTTCAAACGAAGCACCGTCATAAACAACCACTCTTAAAATGACTTTAACACAATGATTTTACATTCCTATTCGTGTGTGAGTGATTAAAAGCACTTTTTGTTGCAAGAGTAATCACAAAACTGTAATTTTGTTTTTAATCGAAACACTTTCAAAAGCTAACTGCAACACTCTAAAAATGATATTTAAGCAGGTTTTTCAATGTCGTTTGATTGGTCGAGTGAAAAAAGGCACAGTTTCTTTTCTAAAGACATGTCATGACTGTTGTGTTGTTTTCAATAGAAGCGCTATCTAAAACTAAATACACCACTCTAAATATTACTTTTAAACACAGTTTTCATTGTGCTGAGATAATCTAAGTGACTAAAGGCACTTTTCATTGCCCATCTCACGTTGCTACCTTTACTGTGTGTTCAAATGAAGCACCGTCTTAAATTTACTCTGCCACTCTGAAAATGACTTTTAGACATTGTTTCTACATTCATATGCTTGTCATAATGACTAAAAGCATTTCTAAAATATTGCATGTCTGTTGTGTTGTTTTAAGTTGAAGATCTATCTAAAACTAACTGGACCCCTCTTCAAATGAAATTTCAGCATGTTTTTCCTTGTGCTGTAATCATCTGAGTGACTAAAAGCACCTTTCATTGCATCTCTCATGTTGCTAACTTTTCTCTGTGTTCAAACGAAGCACCGTCAGAAACAACCACTCTTAAAATGACTTTAACACAATGGTGTTACATTCCTATGCATGTGTTAGTGATTAAAAGCACTTTTTGTTGCAAGAGTAATCACAAAACTGTAATTTTGTTTTTAATCGAAAGACTTTCAAAAGCTTACTGCAAAACTCTAAAAATGACATTTAAGCAGGTTTTTCTATGTCCTTTGATTGTCTGAGTGAAAAAAGGCACAGTTTCTTTTCTAAAGACATGTCATGACTGTTGTGTTGTTTTCAATAGAAGCGCTATCTAAAACTAAATACACCACTCTAAATATTACTTTTAAACACAGTTTTCATTGTGCTACGATAATCTAAGTGACTAAAGGCACTTTTCATTGCCCATCTCACGTTGCTACCTTTACTGTGTGTTCAAATGAAGCACCATCTTAAATTTACTCTGCCACTCTGAAAATGACTTTTAGACATTGTTTCTACATTCATATGCTTGTCATAATGACTAAAAGCATTGCTAAAATATTGCATGTCTGTTGTGTTGTTTTTAGGTGAAGATCTATCTAAAACTAACTGGACCCCTCTTCAAATGAATTTTCAGCATGTTTTTCGTTGTGCTGTAATCATCTGAGTGACTAAAAGCACCTATCATTGCATCTCTCATGTTGCTAACTCTTCTCTGTGTTCTAACGAAGCACCGTCATAAACAACCACTCTTAAAATGACTTTAACACAATGATTTTACATTCCTATGCTTTTGTGAGTGACTAAAAGCACTTTTTGTTGCAAGAGTAATTACAAAACTGTAATTGTTTTTTTAATCGAAATACTTTCAAAAGCAACACTCTAAAAATGACATTTAAGCAGGTTTTTCTATGTCCTTTGATTGTCTGAGTGAAAAAAGGCACCGTTTCATTTCTAAAGACATGTCATGACTGTTGTGTTGTTTTCAATAGAAGCGCTATCTAAAACTTAATATACCACTCTAAATATTACTTTTAAACACAGTTTTCATTGTGCTGCGATAATCTATGTGACTAAAGGCACTTTTCATTGCCCATCTCACGTTGCTAACTGTACTGTGTGTTCAAATGAAGCACCGTCTTAAATTTACTCTGCCACTCTGAAAATGACTTTTAGACATTGTTTCTACATTCAAATGCTTGTCATAATGACTAAAAGCATTGCTAAAATATTGCATGTCTGTTGTGTTGTTTTCAATAAAAATGACATTTATGCAGGTTTCCCTATGTCCTTTGATTGTCTGAGTGAAAAAAGGCACCCTTTCATTTCTAAAGACATGTCATGACTGTTGTGTTGTTTTCAATAGAAGCGCTATCTAAATGTAAATCTACCACTCTAAATATTACTTTTAAACACAGTTTTCATTGTGCTGCGATCATTTCAGTGACTAAAGGCACCTTTTATTGCCCATCTGATGTTTCTAACTGTTCCGTGTCTACAAATGAAGACTTACTCTGCCATCCTGAAAATCACTTTTAGACATTGTTTTTACAATGACTAGTGATTTTAGTGACTAAAATCATAGTTTCATTGCTAAAGATATTGCATTTCTGTTGTGTTGTTTTCGGTAGAAGCTCTATCTAAAACTAACTGTATCACTCTTAAAATGATTTTTCACCATGTTTTTCATTGTTCTGTATTCATTGGAGTGACTAAAAGCACGACAATGATTTTTAGACATCGTTTTATATTACTCCTCTGGCTCGAGTGACTAAGAACACCGTTTCGTTTATAAAGATACTGCATTAGCGTTATGTTGTTTTCAATCGACACTAACTCTAGCAATCTGAAAATGACTATTTTCATAATACTGTTATGGCCAGAATGACTTAAAAGCACATTAGATTGGACTTATTATGTCTCTAATGGTACTTAACTTACATTCCATCTTATATCTCATGCTTTACTGCTTTTTGTGAAGAGACGAAGCACACAGATAAAACTTACTTTAACACCCTGAAAATGAGTTTAGACAGCTTTTTTTGCGATTTTTTACAGTTCGAATGATTAAAAGTAAGTTTCATTGCAAATGTTATTCCTTAAAAGTAATACTGTTTTCAACTGAATTGCTGTCTATAACTAACAGTATCAGTCTTAAAAGGACTCAAACAGCTTTTAAACATGGTGCAGTTATGATCTGAAATACAAAATCACGTTTTATTATACTTTTAACTGCTACTTGTGCTTGTACAAAGCGTATTCTCATACTAACTTTGGTACTCTGAAACTTGTTTTTAGACATTGTTTTCACTATCGTTGTATAGTCTGATTGACTAAAACTTTCATTGCATATCTTATGGTTATGTTTGTTCAAATGAAGCACCGTCTAATTCTAACTGTGCCACTCGTAAACTGACTTTTATCAATATATTATATTCATCTGCTGGTCTGGGTGACTTAAAGCCCAGTTTCATTGCTATGGACATTGCATAGCCATAATGTTTTTTTTAATCCAATGCTCGTCTTAATCTAACGCTGTTATGGCCCAAATGAATGAAAGCACATTTCAACTCATGCTTCTAATGATACTAAAATTAGTCCATCTCATATCATATATATTTGACTCTATGTATATACAAAGCGCTATTTCAAACTTACAGCATGAAAATGATGTTTAGGCAGATTCTCTATTTTGTTGTGGTAAAACTGCAGTACTCTGAAAAATACTTTTAGAGAGTTTTTTAACTTTGATGATCTGACTGATTCTGATAGTCTGCATTGAAAAAAATGATTTAATTACTGTAATACTGAGAGGTGTCCAGAAGTAGGATGTTTACTGGCAATCTTGTTCAGAAATGCTGTAGTAGATTGTATTTGGTCTAAACTCTGAAACACACAAAGAGTATTTTGACCAGGCAATCCATGCAGTGGCAGTGTAAAGAAATAACAAACAACAATCTACGGAGGAATTAGAAACTCAACGTTAGCTAGATGAACTGTCAGCAAAGAGTAAGAAACAGCCTTAAGCAGTTTTAAAGGAAGAGTCCAACTCCAAACCATTCTGTATGTAGCCTTCCTTCGTAACACAAACTTATAATCTTCTCCTATTGTAAATATTTATGCTCAAGCAGCAACCCCCCTATGTATCTGGGGTTCTGAACACTCGGGACATACTATTCCATTGGCCTCTGAACCCCTGGGGGAGACCCTATCCCAGAATACTAGGGTTGCCCATGGAATCATATTGGGAAGAGTCAGCTTCCAACTTTAGCTATTAAAGCTAACCAAGAACCCATTTAGCAAATTCAACAAGTAACATAGGAAAAAAAGGTAAAAATAAAAATAAATGTTCAAATTAACACACAATGGTGGATAGTTCTAAAGTGCTATATCTGTGGGAAGAGTTTCGCCAGTGATTTGCTCAGGAGTCCTGGCTATCAGCTGTAGTCCTTGGAGGTCAGCTTTGGAAGCGGAGCCGAACAAAACTGTCATGGAAGTGCCGAGGATGGATTCAATAGCAGCAGAAGTGTACAAGCAACTCATTTGACAGATTGAGTTTCCTCAGCTAACGAAAGAGGTAAAGTCTCTGATGGGCTTCTTTTCAAATAAAGTCAATCTAGCTGCAGTATAGTCAGTCTAGTATAGTCTGCATCATCCACAGACTCTTTGCTCTATTGGCAAACTGCAGCGGGTCCAGCAAGGGGTAAGATGTCCATTAAATACGCCAACACCAGTCTTTCAAAAGACTTCATTACTGAAGATTTTAAAGGCACAGGTCTGTAGTCATTTAGTTCCTTTGGTCTTAAGTTTCTTCAGGATGGAGTAATAGTGGAGCGTTCAAAGCACGAGAGGACTTTGCACATTGATCTGTTAAATCTGCTGTGGTCAGCGCAGGTTTTCATACAGACTGGTGCTTATCTACTTGTTTAATTTCTGAAGATTTGACGCACATTATTATCAATGATCTGACATGCAGGGGGAAGGGGGATGGGTGGAGGTTTTGATGGCTTGTAGGGAGATGGTGATGTTGGGTATGAAGTGTGTGGTTGGGGGTCACAAGTTTAAAATAGAACTGGTTAAAATCTTCAATAAACTGTTGATTGACCTCAGTGCTGGAGGATGGTGTCTTGTGTTGGAAAAGGGATTTGAGCCCTGTCCACACTAATGAAGGGTCTTCTACTTCCCTTATCTTTCCTTGCTATGATTGCTATGTCTTGTTACTCTATTCTGAGACTCTCTTTTCCATGCTCTCGGCTCTCGAAACAGAAAAGGAATAATGGATTTGATTAGCTGCTCTCTGAACGCAATCGACACCCTATTCTTGACGAGAAGCCTGGGTTCGGGGGAACCCAACTGAACTGCAGGAACATTAGCAGCTGGATAGTTAGCATGATGGACAGGTGGGAGAAGAGGCGCATCGTGTGCCTGGCGACATTGTCCCTGGCGACATTGTCCCTGGAGAATATTGAAGATATTTACCTATACGGGACTTTGGTAACAGGGATTATGTTGATTGGATTAGTTGGGACCCTGTGGTATCGACGATTGTTAAAAGCAGTCAATGCTCAAAGCCCCAACAAGTTCACCGGCTGGAATGAGACAGTGATGGGCAGAGCTGCTATTTCTCAGACTTTGGCTTTGGACCATTAACTGGAAAACATCATGGTGGTCATAGACCGTAAAATGGAAAACAACTGGGTGGCTATGGCACGCAAAACGGAAACCATGGACTGCAAATGGATAACATCTTGGAGAAACCAGCAACTATGCAACAGAATTTGGCTGACCTGGCGACCAGTGCTGGACAATAGATACCAGCGGAAACTAGCAGATATCGTCCTAAATTTGAAGAAGAATCTTTTTTTTCCGCTTCAACCCTTTCGGACGGCCTAGGCCAAGGCCTGTGCTGAAAACAAACAACATCCACGAAAACAATACAAGGAGACGCTCTGATTTCCTCTACTAATTCCAAGGAGATCTGTTGTGGACTGGATACGGACACAGCTAGAGATAGACAATCACTACCTCTACCCCTATCCCACGTCTTCGCATGCTTTTCACCGCCTGTGTGGCCCGGCGGGTCTGGATCCAGCGCTGTTCATAGCTGCAGGGGCAGATGGCTGTTGCCCACATTGGATACCTCAACATTCCCTGTCCCCTCCCGATTGCAATGTCATGTCCAGTTTATGTGCTTAATGCTAGGGCTTTTTTGTCTCCCGGGTCTCACACTGCCCTACTGAAGGATAGTCTGAGAGGGTTTTTTTTTTTTTAGAGCCAACTTTCCTTGTGTATCATGTTGTTCCTTTTTCTCTTTACTAGCTCTCCGATCTTTCTTCCCTTGAATGTTATATGTGATTATGGTCGGAGGGGAGGGGTGCCATTTCACGGCATGTAACAGTGTCTGTGACAAATAAAAGATTGATTGACTGATTGATTTAACTGTGTTTTCCAGCATGTTGGCATAGCTCTTCAGAGCCACATCAGATTGTATCCTCGCATCTCCCTGCGGGTTATAAGCATTCACGGCATATATTTAATCAGATTCTCAACGTGGATCATAACACTTCAGGCTGGAAAGTACTCTCCTAAGATATATGGATGATGTGATTATTTTTATGACATTTCAAGAACAATTTCATACAAACTACATCAAAGTACTCATCAGACTGGCCCAAGGAGGTCATAAAGTTTCTAAACCCAAATTGCAGCATTGTCAGCAACAGGTTGATTACAAATGTAAATTTATTACAAATCACACAAAAACAATGGTAATATCACATTTAGATGACATCAGACAGGCACCACTGCCAAAATCCGTAGGCCTGATAATGATACCTTATAACGATATAGCAGGGATTGGATGAAAGATTGTAAAAAGAGCTTTTTTATGGGACCCCATAAAACCAGCAGGGTTGCAGAACATGCAACGGGGGTCACAAGTTTAAAATAGAACTGGTTAAAATCTTCAATAAACTGTTGATTGACCTCAGTGCTGGAGGATGGTGTCTTGTGTTGGAAAAGGGATTTGAGCCCTTGCCACACTAATGAAGGGTCTTCTACTTCCCTTATCTTTCCTTGCTATGATTGCTATGTCTTGTTACTCTATTCTGAGACTCTCTTTTCCATGCTCTCGGCTCTCGAATCAGAAAAGGAATAATGGATTTGATTAGCTGCTCTCTGAACGCAATTGAAACCCTATTCTCGACGAGAAGCCTGGGATCGGGGGAACCCAACTGAACTGCAGGAACATTAGCAGCTGGATACATGATGGACAGGTGGGAGAAGTGGCGCATCGTGTGCCTGGTGACCTTGTTCCTGGCGACATTGTCCCTGGAGGATATTGAAGATATTTACCTATACGGAACTTTGGTAACAGGGATTATGTTGATTGGATTAGTTGGGACCCTGTGGTATCGACGATTGTTAAAAGCAGTCAATGCTCAAAGCCCCAACAAGTTGACCGGCTGGAATGAGACAGTGATGGGCAGAGCTGCTAGTACTCAGACTTTGGCTTTGGACCATTAACTGGAAAACATCATGGTGGTCATAGACCGTAAAATGGAAAACAACTGGGTGGCTATGGCACGCAAAACGGAAACCATGGACTGCAAATGGATAACATCTTGGAGAAACCAGCAACTATGCAACAGAATTTGGCTGACCTGGCGACCAGTGCCGGACAATAGATACCTGCGGAAACTAGCAGATATCGTCCTAAATTTGAAGAAGAATCTTTTTTTTCCGCTTCAACCCTTTCGGACGGCCTAGGCCAAGGCCTGTGCTGAAGACAAACAACATCCACGAGAACAATATAAGGCGACGCTCTGATTTCCTCTACTCATTCCAAGGAGATCTGTTGTGGACTGGATACGGACACAGCTACAGATAGACAATCACTACCTCTACCCCTATCCCACGCCTTCGCATGCTTTTCACCGCTGGTGTGGGCAGGCGGGTCTGGATCCAGCGCTGTTCATAGCTGCAGGGGCAGATGGCTGTTGCCCACATTGGACATCTCAACATTGACTGTCCCCTCCCGATTGCAATGTCATGTCCAGTTTATGTGCTTAATGCTAGGGCTTTTTTGTCTCCCGGGTCTCACACTGCCCTACTGAAGGACTGTCTGAGAGGGGTTCTTTTTTTTTGAGCAAACTTTCCTTGTGTATCATGTTGTTCCTTTTTCTCTTTACTACCTCTCCGATCTTTCTTCCCTTGAATGTTATATGTGTTTATGGTCGGAGGGGAGGGGTGCCATTTCACGGCATGTGTGACAAATAAAAGATTGATTGACTGATTGATTGAACTGTGTTTTCCAGCATGTTGGCATAGCTCTTCAGAGCCACATCAGTTTGTATCCTCGCATCTCCCTGCAACCCGCAGTGAGATGCGAGGATACAAACTGATGTGGCTCTGAAGAGCTATTCACGGCATATATTTAATCAGATTCTCAACGTGGATCAGAACACTTCAGGCTGGAAAGTACTCTCCTAAGATTTATGGATGATGTGATTATTTTTATGCCATTTAAACAACAATTTCATACAGACTCCATCAAAGTACTCATCAGACTGGCCCAAGGAGGTCATAAAGTTTCTAAACCCAAATTGCAGCATTGTCAGAAACAGGTTGATTACAAATGTCAATTTATTACAAATCACACTAAAACAATGGAAATATCACATTTAGATGACATCAGACAGGCACTACTGCCAAAATCCGTAGGCCCGGTAATGACCTTATAACGATATAGCAGGGATTGGATGAAAGATTGTAAAAAGAGCTTTTTTAGGGGACCCCATAAAACCAGCAGGGCTGCAAAACATGCTTTTTTAACGTTGCATGCAGATGGCTTAATGGCATTTTAATCTATTGAGACAGAGCCTCAAAGTGCTTCTGCTCAGAATACACCTTACTTTTACAAACCATTTTACCTACATA
Organism: Triplophysa yarkandensis; assembly: GCA_033220385.1. NCBI lineage: Eukaryota > Metazoa > Chordata > Actinopteri > Cypriniformes > Nemacheilidae > Triplophysa > Triplophysa yarkandensis. The sequence goes on along the minus strand of CM065677.1, from coordinate 3,168,939 downwards.
TTGCTAACAGAGCTGATGGGTAACCTTCATCTGTGCCCATGCAAGAATAGGCATTTGATATCTTTAGTAGCAAATTAGATTATCTGTCTCAGGGATTTCCTACCCAGTCAGAAAAAGGCTTTACAGCTCAATGTCAGGTTTATGGGAAGATTTCAGATTAACTTTGGGGTATCCAGTACTAATATTAAATAATAAAAATAGTTATTATTAAATTAAGTCTTTATCTCTTTCTAAATAGACTCTTCTTCGGGCTGCTGTTGGGTTAGTTTCCCCTGTAATTCCCTCTCTAGATTTTTACGATTTCGTTCATTCTTTCTTCACAGTTCCACTGCATAGATAGACTCCTTCTGGGTCCCCCTCAAGTCTCTTACTTCCATCTTCTTAAGAATATCTGTACATATGAGACTGGGAGTTCATTACCTTTATTGTTTTGGGATAAATTTTAAATGAATATTCAACACTTAATGCATGTTGCAATCCTGTAATCAGAGTTCAATGCTCTCCCTTTGACCAGACCCCCAAGGCTAGATGTTTGCCCCCTGTCTCTCTTTCATGCCCTCTAATGTAATGTATACATTGCTTGTGTGCTACTTTAATCAGATTAGGGAGTTGTTAAGCTAACTGTCTAAATAGACTTCTTTGATCATTCAATGACTCCTTTTAACATTCTTCTACACTACAGTCTGCTGGATCGATTCTTCTTAATTATAATCTATTTGTTTAATACACACATTTTTCTGTCTCTATCCTATCTCTGTTTGCCTGTTATAACCTTGCTTCTCTTCTATTGCACTGAAGGCTCTGTTTGTTCCATTCAAAAGGGTATTCTACTGGAACATTTCTAATAGAAAACACCAGGATTTGTGCTTTAAATGTTAATGTTTGCTAACAGTAGTAACTCAAAACAGAAAGACATTCATTGCTCTGTAGAGAATAGAACGCCTTCCTCGTCTGACATTTTTTTAATAGAAGCATCTTTTATCTCCTCCACCGTCACCTCATGCTACCATCTCATGTGATCCTTAACATCAGTTAATAACATACTTTGTGTGAATAACGGAAAGCACATTTCATTGCATATCTCATGTTTAGAACTGTTTGGTATGTTCAAACCAACTGCCATCAAACTAACTGTCATAATACTATTATTGACCGAGGGACTAAAATCATATTTCAATGCTAAGGACACTGCATTACTGTAGTTTTCAATCGAGGCACTATCTAAAACTAATTCTACCACTGTAAAAACTATTATTTAAAAAATTGCTACAGCCCGAGTGACCAAGAGCATATTTTATTGCACATCTAATTTTTCTAATGATACTAAAATGACATCCATAATATGTTTGTGTTCAGGCTTACTTTATCAATTTGAAAATTAGTAACGACAGTTTTTTGGCAAAATGTTCAATTCATGAGATTAAAGTCCCGTTGCTTTGCATGTCTTTCATTGTGCCGTGATTATCTGACTGACTAGAAACACATTTCATTGCAAAAGACATTGCAAAACTCATATGTTGTATTAAAACTGTCAAAAACAAACTGTGGCAATCTGAAAGTGAATTTTCAGCATTTTGCTGTAATATTCTCAGTGACTAAAAGAAACTTTCAATGCATCTCTAATGTTGCTAATTTTACTGTGTTTTCAAGTGAAGCACCGTCTTAAACTAAATATGCCACTCTGGAAATGACTTTTAGAAATTGTTTCGTATTAATCTGCTGGTCTGAGTGTCTTAAAGCACCTTTCATTGCATATCTCATGTTTCGACTGTACCGTTAGATCGAATTCAGCAATGTCTTAAACTTACTGAACCACTGTGAAAATGAATTCTAGACATTGTTTTTATGTTCCTCTGCTCATTCAATTAACTAAAAGCACCGTTTCATTGCTAGAGACATGTCATGTCTGTTGTGTTGTTTTCAATAGAAGCGCTTTCTAAATCTAAATCTACGACTCCAACAATTATTTTCTAACAACACAGTTTTCATTGTGCTGCGATAATCTAAGTGACTAAAGGCACCTTTCATTGCCCATCTCACGTTGCTAACTGTACTGTGTGTTCAAATGAAGCACCGTTCTAAATTTACTCTGCCACTCTGAAAATGACTTTTAGACATTGTTTCTACATTCATATGCTTGTCATAATAACTAAAAGCATTGCTAAAATATTGCATGTCTGTTGTGTTGTTTTTAGTTGAAGATCTATCTAAAACTAACTGGACCCCTCTTCAAATGAATTTTCAGCATGTTTTTCATTGTGCTGTAATCATCTGAGTGACTAAAAGCACCTTTCATTGCATCTCTCATGTTGCTAACTTTTCTCTGTGTTCAAACGAAGCACCGTCATAAACAACCACTCTTAAAATGACTTTAACACAATGATTTTACATTCCTATGCGTGTGTGAGTGACTAAAAGCACTTTTTCTTGCAAGAGTAATCAAAAAACTGTAATTTTGTTTTCAATCGAAACACTTTCAAAAGCTAACTGCAACACTCTAAAAATGACATTTAAGCAGGTTTTTCAATGTCCTTTGATTGTCTGAGTGAAAAAAGGCACAGTTTCTTTTCTAAAGACATGTCATGACTGTTGTGTTGTTTTCAATAGAAGCGCTATCTAAAACTAAATACACCACTCTAAATATTACTTTTAAACACAGTTTTCATTGTGCTACGATAATCTAAGTGACTAAAGGCACTTTTCATTGCCCATCTCACGTTGCTACCTTTACTGTGTGTTCACATGAAGCACCATCTTAATCTTACTCTGCCACTCTGAAAATGACTTTTAGACATTGTTTCTACATTCATATGCTTGTCATAATGACTAAAAGCATTGCTAAAATATTGCATGTCTGTTGTGTTGTTTTTAGTTGAAAATCTATCTAAAACTAACTGGACCCCTCTTCAAATGAATTTTCAGCATGTTTTTCATTGAGCTGTAATCATCTGAGTGGCTAAAAGCACCTTTCATTGCATCTCTCATGTTGCTAACTTTTCTCTGTGTTCAAACGCAGCACCGTCATAAACAACCACTCTTAAAATGACTTTAACACAATGATTTTACATTCCTATGCTTTTGTGAGTGATTAAAAGCACTTTTTGTTGCAAGAGTAATCACAAAACTGTAATTTTGTTTTTAATCGAAACAGTTTCAAAAGCTAACTGCAACACTCTAAAAATGACATTTAAGCAGGTTTTTCAATGTCGTTTGATTGGTCGTGTGAAAAAAGGCACAGTTTCTTTTCTAAAGACATGTCATGACTGTTGTGTTGTTTTCAATAGAAGCGCTATCTAAAACTAAATACACCACTCTAAATATTACTTTTAAACACAGTTTTCATTGTGCTGCAATAATCTAAGTGACTAAAGGCACTTTTCATTGATCATCTCACGTTGCTAACTTTACTGTGTGTTCAAATGAAGCACCGTCTTAAATTTACTCTGCCACTCTGAAAATGACTTTTAGACATTGTTTCTACATTCACATGCTTGTCATAATGACTAAAAGCATTGCTAAAATATTGCATGTCTGTTGTGTTGTTTTTAGGTGAAGATCTATCTAAAACTAACTGGACCCCTCTTCAAATGAATTTTCAGCATGTTTTTCATTGTGCTGTAATCATCTGACTGACTAAAAGCACCTTTCATTGCATCTCTCATGTTGCTAACTCTTCTCTGTGTTCTAACGAAGCACCGTCATAAACAACCACTCTTAAAATGACTTTAACACAATGATTTTACATTCCTATGCTTTTGTGAGTGACTAAAAGCACTTTTTGTTGCAAGAGTAATTACAAAACTGTAATTTTTTTTTAATCGAAATACTTTCAAAAGCTTACTGCAACACTCTAAAAATGACATTTAAGCAGGTTTTTCTATGTCCTTTGATTGTCTGAGTGAAAAAAGGCACCGTTTCATTTCTAAAGACAGACATGTCATGACTGTTGTGTTGTTTTCATTTGAAGCGCTATCTAAAACTTAATATACCACTCTAAATATTACTTTTAAACACAGTTTTCATTGTGCTGCGATAATCTATGTGACTAAAGGCACTTTTCATTGCCCATCTCACGTTGCTAACTTTACTGTGTGTTCAAATGAAGCACCATCTTAAATTTACTCTGCCACTCTGAAAATGACTTTTAGACAGTGTTTCTACATTTATATGCTTGTCATAATGACTAAAAGCATTGATAAAATATTGCATGTCTGTTGTGTTGTTTTAAGTTGAAGATCTATCTAAAACTAACTGGACCCCTCTTCAAATGAATTTTCAGCATGTTTTTCATTGTGCTGTAATCATCTGAGTGACTAAAAGCACCTTTCATTGCATCTCTCATGTTGCTAACTTTTCTCTGTGTTCAAACGAAGCACCGTCAGAAACAACCACTCTTAAAATGACTTTAACACAATGATGTACATTCCTATGCATGTGTGAGTGATTAAAAGCACTTTTTGTTGCAAGAGTAATCACAAAACTGTAATTTTGTTTTTAATCGAAAGACTTTCAAAAGCTAACTGCAAAACTCTAAAAATGACATTTAAGCAGGTTTTTCTATGTCCTTTGATTGTCTGAGTGAAAAAAGGCACAGTTTCTTTTCTAAAGACATGTCATGACTGTTGTGTTGTTTTCAATAGAAGCGCTATCTAAAACTAAATACACCACTCTAAATATTACTTTTAAACACAGTTTTCATTGTGCTGAGATAATCTAAGTGACTAAAGGCACTTTTCATTGCCCATCTCACGTTGCTAACTTTACTGTGTGTTCAAATGAAGCACCGTCTTAAATTTACTCTGCCACTCTGAAAATGACTTTTAGGCTTTGTTTCTACATTCATATGCTTGTCATAATGACTAAAAGCATTGCTAAAATATTGCATGTATGTTGTGTTGTTTTTAGTTGAAGATCTATCTAAAACTAACTGGACCCCTCTTCAAATGAATTTTCAGCATGTTTTTCATTGTGCTGTAATCATCTGAGTGACTAAAAGCACCTTTCATTGCATCTCTCATGTTGCTAACTTTTCTCTGTGTTCAAACGAAGCACCGTCATAAACAACCACTCTTAAAATAACTTTAACACAATGATTTTACATTCCTATGCGTGTGTGAGTGATTAAAATCACTTTTTGTTGCAAGAGTAATCACAAAACTGTAATTTTGTTTTTAATCGAAACACTTTCAAAAGCTAACTGCAACACTCTAAAAATGACATTTAAGCAGGTTTTTCAATGTCGTTTGATTGGTCGAGTGAAAAAAGGCACAGTTTCTTTTCTAAAGACATGTCATGACTGTTGTGTTGTTTTCAATAGAAGCGCTATCTAAAACTAAATACACCACTCTAAATATTACTTTTAAACACAGTTTTCATTGTGCTGAGATAATCTAAGTGACTAAAGGCACTTTTCATTGCCCATCTCACGTTGCTACCTTTACTGTGTGTTCAAATGAAGCACCGTCTTAAATTTACTCTGCCACTCTGAAAATGACTTTTAGACATTGTTTCTACATTCATATGCTTGTCATAATGACTAAAAGCATTTCTAAAATATTGCATGTCTGTTGTGTTGTTTTAAGTTGAAGATCTATCTAAAACTAACTGGACCCCTCTTCAAATGAAATTTCAGCATGTTTTTCCTTGTGCTGTAATCATCTGAGTGACTAAAAGCACCTTTCATTGCATCTCTCATGTTGCTAACTTTTCTCTGTGTTCAAACGAAGCACCGTCAGAAACAACCACTCTTAAAATGACTTTAACACAATGATGTTACATTCCTATGCATGTGTGAGTGATTAAAAGCACTTTTTGTTGCAAGAGTAATCACAAAACTGTAATTTTGTTTTTAATCGAAAGACTTTCAAAAGCTTACTGCAAAACTCTAAAAATGACATTTAAGCAGGTTTTTCAATGTCGTTTGATTGGTCGAGTGAAAAAAGGCACAGTTTCTTTTCTAAAGACATGTCATGACTGTTGTGTTGTTTTCAATAGAAGCGCTATCTAAAACTAAATACACCACTCTAAATATTACTTTTAAACACAGTTTTCATTGTGCTACGATAATCTAAGTGACTAAAGGCACTTTTCATTGCCCATCTCACGTTGCTACCTTTACTGTGTGTTCAAATGAAGCACCATCTTAAATTTACTCTGCCACTCTAAAAATGACTTTTAGACATTGTTTCTACATTCATATGCTTGTCATAATGACTAAAAGCATTGCTAAAATATTGCATGTCTGTTGTGTTGTTTTCAATAAAAATGACATTTATGCAGGTTTCCCTATGTCCTTTGATTGTCTGAGTGAAAAAAGGCACCCTTTCATTTCTAAAGACATGTCATGACTGTTGTGTTGTTTTCAATAGAAGCGCTATCTAAATGTAAATCTACCACTCTAAATATTACTTTTAAACACAGTTTTCATTGTGCTGCGATCATTTCAGTGACTAAAGGCACCTTTTATTGCCCATCTGATGTTTCTAACTGTTCCGTGTCTACAAATGAAGACTTACTCTGCCATCCTGAAAATCACTTTTAGACATTGTTTTTACAATGACTAGTGATTTTAGTGACTAAAATCATAGTTTCATTGCTAAAGATATTGCATTTCTGTTGTGTTGTTTTCGGTAGAAGCTCTATCTAAAACTAACTGTATCACTCTTAAAATGATTTTTCACCATGTTTTTCATTGTTCTGTATTCATTGGAGTGACTAAAAGCACGACAATGATTTTTAGACATCGTTTTATATTACTCCTCTGGCTCGAGTGACTAAGAACACCGTTTCGTTTATAAAGATACTGCATTAGCGTTATGTTGTTTTCAATCGACACTAACTCTAGCAATCTGAAAATGACTATTTTCATAATACTGTTATGGCCAGAATGACTTAAAGCACATTAGATTGGACTTATTATGTCTCTAATGGTACTTAACTTACATTCCATCTTATATCTCATGCTTTACTGCTTTTTGTGAAGAGACGAAGCACACAGATAAAACTTACTTTAACACCCTGAAAATGAGTTTAGACAGCTTTTTTTGCGATTTTTTACAGTTCGAATGATTAAAAGTAAGTTTCATTGCAAATGTTATTCCTTAAAAGTAATACTGTTTTCAACTGAATTGCTGTCTATAACTAACAGTATCAGTCTTAAAAGGACTCAAACAGCTTTTAAACATGGTGCAGTTATGATCTGAAAGACAAAATCACGTTTTATTATACTTTTAACTGCTACTTGTGCTTGTACAAAGCGTATTCTCATACTAACTTTGGTACTCTGAAACTGGTTTTTAGACATTGTTTTCACTATCGTTGTATAGTCTGATTGACTAAAACTTTCATTGCATATCTTATGGTTATGTTTGTTCAAATGAAGCACCGTCTAATTCTAACTGCGCCACTCGTAAACTGACTTTTATCAATATATTATATTCATCTGCTGGTCTGGGTGACTTAAAGCCCAGTTTCATTGCTATGGACATTGCATAGCCATAATGTTTTTTTATTCCAATGCTCGTCTTAATCTAACGCTGTTATGGCCCAAATGAATGAAAGCACATTTCAACTCATGCTTCTAATGATACTAAAATTAGTCCATCTCATATCATATATATTTGACTCTATGTATATACAAAGCGCTATTTCAAACTTACAGCATGAAAATGATGTTTAGGCAGATTCTCTATTTTGTTGTGGTAAAACTGCAGTACTCTGAAAAATACTTTTAGAGAGTTTTTTAACTTTGATGATCTGACTGATTCTGATAGTCTGCATTGAAAAAAATGATTTAATTACTGTAATACTGAGAGGTGTCCAGAAGTAGGATGTCTACTGGCAATCTTGTTCAGAAATGCTGTAGTAGATTGTATTTGGTCTAAACTCTGAAACACACAAAGAGTATTTTGACCAGGCAATCCATGCAGTGGCAGTGTAAAGAAATAACAAACAACAATATACGGAGGAATTAGAAACTCAACGTTAGCTAGATGAACTGTCAGCAAAGAGTAAGAAACAGCCTTAAGCAGTTTTAAAGGAAGAGTCCAACTCCAAACCATTCTGTATGTAGCCTTCCTTCCTAACACAAACTTATAATCTTCTCCTATTGTAAATATTTATGCTCAAGCAGCAACCCCCCTATGTATCTGGGGTTCTGAACACTCGGGACATACTATTCCATTGGCCTCTGAACCCCTGGGGGAGACCCTATCCCAGAATACTAGGGTTGCCCATGGAATCATATTGGGAAGAGTCAGCTTCCAACTTTAGCTATTAAAGCTAACCAAGAACCCATTTTGCAAATTCAACAAGTAACATAGGAAAAAAAGGTAAAAATAAAAATAAATGTTCAAATTAACACACAATGGTGGATAGTTCTAAAGTGCTATATCTGTGGGAAGAGTTTCGCCAGTGATTTGCTCAGGAGTCCTGGCTATCAGCTGTAGTCCTTGGAGGTCAGCTTTGGAAGCGGAGCCGAACAAAACTGTCATGGAAGTGCCGAGGATGGATTCAATAGCAGCAGAAGTGTACAAGCAACTCATTTGACAGATTGAGTTTCCTCAGCTAACGAAAGAGGTAAAGTCTCTGATGGGCTTCTTTTCAAATAAAGTCAATCTAGCTGCAGTATAGTCAGTCTAGTATAGTCTGCATCATCCACAGACTCTTTGCTCTATTGGCAAACTGCAGCGGGTCCAGCAAGGGGTAAGATGTCCATTAAATACGCCAACACCAGTCTTTCAAAAGACTTCATTACTGAAGATTTTAAAGCCACAGGTCTGTAGTCATTTAGTCCTTTGGTCTTAAGTTTCTTCAGGATGGAGTAATAGTGGAGCGTTCAAAGCACGAGAGGACTTTGCACATTGATCTGTTAAATCTGCTGTGGTCAGCGCAGGTTTTCATACAGACTGGTGCTTATCTACTTGTTTAATTTCTGAAGATTTGACGCACATTATTATCAATGATCTGACATGCAGGGGGAAGGGGGATGGGTGGAGGTTTTGATGGCTTGTAGAGAGATGGTGATGTTGGGTATGAAGTGTGTGGTTGGGGGTCACAAGTTTAAAATAGAACTGGTTAAAATCTTCAATAAACTGTTGATTGACCTCAGTGCTGGAGGATGGTGTCTTGTGTTGGAAAAGGGATTTGAGCCCTGTCCACACTAATGAAGGGTCTTCTACTTCCCTTATCTTTCCTTGCTATGATTGCTATGTCTTGTTACTCTATTCTGAGACTCTCTTTTCCATGCTCTCGGCTCTCGAAACAGAAAAGGAATAATGGATTTGATTAGCTGCTCTCTGAACGCAATTGACACCCTATTCTTGACGAGAAGCCTGGGTTCGGGGGAACCCAACTGAACTGCAGGAACATTAGCAGCTGGATACATGATGGATAGGTGGGAGAAGAGGCGCATCGTGTGCCTGGCGACATTGTCCCTGGCGACATTGTCCCTGGAGAATATTGAAGATATTTACCTATACGGGACTTTGGTAACAGGGATTATGTTGATTGGATTAGTTGGGACCCTGTGGTATCGACGATTGTTAAAAGCAGTCAATGCTCAAAGCCCCAACAAGTTCACCGTCTGGAATGAGACAGTGATGGGCAGAGCTGCTATTTCTCAGACTTTGGCTTTGGACCATTAACTGGAAAACATCATGGTGGTCATAGACCGTAAAATGGAAAACAACTGGGTGGCTATGGCACGCAAAATGGAAACCATGGACTGCAAATGGATAACATCTTGGAGAAACCAGCAACTATGCAACAGAATTTGGCTGACCTGGCGACCAGTGCTGGACAATAGATACCAGCGGAAACTAGCAGATATCGTCCTAAATTTGAAGAAGAATCTTTTTTTTCCGCTTCAACCCTTTTGGACGGCCTAGGCCAAGGCCTGTGCTGAAAACAAACAACATCCACGAAAACAATACAAGGAGACGCTCTGATTTCCTCTACTAATTCCAAGGAGATCTGTTGTGGACTGGATACGGACACAGCTAGAGATAGACAATCACTACCTCTACCCCTATCCCACGTCTTCGCATGCTTTTCACCGCCTGTATGGCCCGGCGGGTCTGGATCCAGCGCTGTTCATAGCTGCAGGGGCAGATGGCTGTTGCCCACATTGGACACCTCAACATTCCCTGTCCCCTCCCGATTGCAATGTCATGTCCAGTTTATGTGCTTAATGCTAGGGCTTTTTTGTCTCCCGGGTCTCACACTGCCCTACTGAAGGATAGTCTGAGAGAGTTTTTTTTTTTTTAGAGCCAACTTTCCTTGTGTATCATGTTGTTCCTTTTTCTCTTTACTAGCTCTCCGATCTTTCTTCCCTTGAATGTTATATGTGATTATGGTCGGAGGGGAGGGGTGCCATTTCACGGCATGTAACAGTGTCTGTGACAAATAAAAGATTGATTGACTGATTGATTGAACTGTGTTTTCCAGCATGTTGGCATAGCTCTTCAGAGCCACATCAGATTGTATCCTCGCATCTCCCTGCGGGTTATAAGCATACACGGCATATATTTAATCAGATTCTCAACGTGGATCATAACACTTCAGACTGGAAAGTACTCTCCTAAGATATATGGATGATGTGATTATTTTTATGACATTTCAAGAACAATTTCATACAAACTACATCAAAGTACTCATCAGACTGGCCCAAGGAGGTCATAAAGTTTCTAAACCCAAATTGCAGCATTGTCAGCAACAGGTTGATTACAAATGTAAATTTATTACAAATCACACAAAAACAATGATAATATCACATTTAGATGACATCAGACAGGCACCACTGCCAAAATCCGTAGGCCTGATAATGATACCTTATAACGATATAGCAGGGATTGGATGAAAGATTGTAAAAAGAGCTTTTTTATGGGACCCCATAAAACCAGCAGGGTTGCAGAACATGCAACGGGGGTCACAAGTTTAAAATAGAACTGGTTAAAATCTTCAATAAACTGTTGATTGACCTCAGTGCTGGAGGATGGTGTCTTGTGTTGGAAAAGGGATTTGAGCCCTTGCCACACTAATGAAGGGTCTTCTACTTCCCTTATCTTTCCTTGCTATGATTGCTATGTCTTGTTACTCTATTCTGAGACTCTCTTTTCCATGCTCTCGGCTCTCGAATCAGAAAAGGAATAATGGATTTGATTAGCTGCTCTCTGAACGCAATTGAAACCCTATTCTCGACGAGAAGCCTGGGATCGGGGGAACCCAACTGAACTGCAGGAACATTAGCAGCTGGATACATGATGGACAGGTGGGAGAAGTGGCGCATCGTGTGCCTGGTGACCTTGTTCCTGGCGACATTGTCCCTGGAGGATATTGAAGATATTTACCTATACGGAACTTTGGTAACAGGGATTATGTTGATTGGATTAGTTGGGACCCTGTGGTATCGACGATTGTTAAAAGCAGTCAATGCTCAAAGCCCCAACAAGTTGACCGGCTGGAATGAGACAGTGATGGGCAGAGCTGCTAGTACTCAGACTTTGGCTTTGGACCATTAACTGGAAAACATCATGGTGGTCATAGACCGTAAAATGGAAAACAACTGGGTGGCTATGGCACGCAAAACGGAAACCATGGACTGCAAATGGATAACATCTTGGAGAAACCAGCAACTATGCAACAGAATTTGGCTGACCTGGCGACCAGTGCCGGACAATAGATACCTGCGGAAACTAGCAGATATCGTCCTAAATTTGAAGAAGAATCTTTTTTTTCCGCTTCAACCCTTTCGGACGGCCTAGGCCAAGGCCTGTGCTGAAGACAAACAACATCCACGAGAACAATATAAGGCGACGCTCTGATTTCCTCTACTCATTCCAAGGAGATCTGTTGTGGACTGGATACGGACACAGCTACAGATAGACAATCACTACCTCTACCCCTATCCCACGCCTTCGCATGCTTTTCACCGCTAGTGTGGGCAGGCGGGTCTGGATCCAGCGCTGTTCATAGCTGCAGGGGCAGATGGCTGTTGCCCACATTGGACACCTCAACATTGACTGTCCCCTCCCGATTGCAATGTCATGTCCAGTTTATGTGCTTAATGCTAGGGCTTTTTTGTCTCCCGGGTCTCACACTGCCCTACTGAAGGACTGTCTGAGAGGGGTTCTTTTTTTTTGAGCAAACTTTCCTTGTGTATCATGTTGTTCCTTTTTCTCTTTACTACCTCTCCGATCTTTCTTCCCTTGAATGTTATATGTGTTTATGGTCGGAGGGGAGGGGTGCCATTTCACGGCATGTGTGAAAAAATAAAAGATTGATTGACTGATTGATTGAACTGTGTTTTCCAGCATGTTGGCATAGCTCTTCAGAGCCACATCAGTTTGTATCCTCGCATCTCCCTGCGGGTTATAAGCATTCACGGCATATATTTAATCAGATTCTCAACGTGGATCAGAACACTTCAGGCTGGAAAGTACTCTCCTAAGATTTATGGATGATGTGATTATTTTTATGCCATTTAAACAACAATTTCATACAGACTCCATCAAAGTACTCATCAGACTGGCCCAAGGAGGTCATAAAGTTTCTAAACCCAAATTGCAGCATTGTCAGAAACAGGTTGATTACAAATGTCAATTTATTACAAATCACACTAAAACAATGGAAATATCACATTTAGATGACATCAGACAGGCACTACTGCCAAAATCCGTAGGCCCGGTAATGACCTTATAACGATATAGCAGGGATTGGATGAAAGATTGTAAAAAGAGCTTTTTTAGGGAACCCCATAAAACCAGCAGGGCTGCAAAACATGCTTTTTTAATGTTGCATGCAGATGGCTTAATGGCATTTTAATCTATTGAGACAGAGCCTCAAAGTGCTTCTGCTCAGAATACACCTTACTTTTACAAACCATTTTACCTACATATTGCTAACAGAGCTGATGGGTAACCTTCATCTGTGCCCATGCAAGAATAGGCATTTGATATCTTTAGTAGCAAATTAGATTATCTGTCTCAGGGATTTCCTACCCAGTCAGAAAAAGGCTTTACAGCTCAATGTCAGGTTTATGGGAAGATTTCAGATTAACTTTGGGGTATCCAGTACTAATATTAAATAATAAAAATAGTTATTATTAAATTAAGTCTTTATCTCTTTCTAAATAGACTCTTCTTCGGGCTGCTGTTGGGTTAGTTTCCCCTGTAATTCCCTCTCTAGATTTTTACGATTTCGTTCATTCTTTCTTCACAGTTCCACTGCATAGATAGACTCCTTCTGGGTCCCCCTCAAGTCTCTTACTTCCATCTTCTTAAGAATATCTGTACATATGAGACTGGGAGTTCATTACCTTTAGTGTTTTGGGATAAATTTTAAATGAATATTCAACACTTAATGCATGTTGCAATCCTGTAATCAGAGTTCAATGCTCTCCCTTTGACCAGACCCCCAAGGCTAGATGTTTGCCCCCTGTCTCTCTTTCATACCCTCTAATCCTCCTCCCAGCCAATGTATACATTGCTTGTGTGCTACTTTAATCAGATTAGGGAGTTGTTAAGCTAACTGTCTAAATAGACTTCTTTGATCATTCAATGACTCCTTTTAACATTCTTCTACACTACAGTCTGCTGGATCGATTCTTCTTAATTATAATCTATTTGTTTAATACACACATTTTTCTGTCTCTATCCTATCTCTGTTTGCCTGTTATAACCTTGCTTCTCTTCTATTGCACTGAAGGCTCTGTTTGTTCCATTCAAAAGGGTATTCTACTGGAACATTTCTAATAGAAAACACCAGGATTTGTGCTTTAAATGTTAATGTTTGCTAACAGTAGTAACTCAAAACAGAAAGACATTCATTGCTCTGTAGAGAATAGAACGCCTTCCTCGTCTGACATTTTTTTAATAGAAGCATCTTTTATCTCCTCCACCGTCACCTCATGCTACCATCTCATGTGATCCTTAACATCAGTTAATAACATACTTTGTGTGAATAACGGAAAGCACATTTCATTGCATATCTCATGTTTAGAACTGTTTGGTATGTTCAAACCAACTGCCATCAAACTAACTGTCATAATACTATTATTGACCGAGGGACTAAAATCATATTTCAATGCTAAGGACACTGCATTACTGTAGTTTTCAATCGAGGCACTATCTAAAACTAATTCTACCACTGTAAAAACTATTATTTAAAAAATTGCTACAGCCCGAGTGACCAAGAGCATATTTTATTGCACATCTAATTTTTCTAATGATACTAAAATGACATCCATAATATGTTTGTGTTCAGGCTTACTTTAGCAATTTGAAAATTAGTAACGACAGTTTTTTGGCAAAATGTTCAATTCATGAGATTAAAGTCCCGTTGCTTTGCATGTCTTTCATTGTGCCGTGATTATCTGACTGACTAGAAACACATTTCATTGCAAAAGACATTGCAAAACTCATATGTTGTATTAAAACTGTCAAAAACAAACTGTGGCAATCTGAAAGTGAATTTTCAGCATTTTGCTGTAATATTCTCAGTGACTAAAAGAAACTTTCAATGCATCTCTAATGTTGCTAATTTTACTGTGTTTTCAAGTGAAGCACCGTCTTAAACTAAATATGCCACTCTGGAAATGACTTTTAGAAATTGTTTCGTATTAATCTGCTGGTCTGAGTGTCTTAAAGCACCTTTCATTGCATATCTCATGTTTCGACTGTACCGTTAGATCGAATTCAGCAATGTCTTAAACTTACTGAACCACTGTGAAAATGAATTCTAGACATTGTTTTTATGTTCCTCTGCTCATTCAATTAACTAAAAGCACCGTTTCATTGCTAGAGACATGTCATGTCTGTTGTGTTGTTTTCAATAGAAGCGCTTTCTAAATCTAAATCTACGACTCCAACAATTATTTTCTAACAACACAGTTTTCATTGTGCTGCGATAATCTAAGTGACTAAAGGCACCTTTCATTGCCCATCTCACGTTGCTAACTGTACTGTGTGTTCAAATGAAGCACCGTTCTAAATTTACTCTGCCACTCTGAAAATGACTTTTAGACATTGTTTCTACATTCATATGCTTGTCATAATAACTAAAAGCATTGCTAAAATATTGCATGTCTGTTGTGTTGTTTTTAGTTGAAGATCTATCTAAAACTAACTGGACCCCTCTTCAAATGAATTTTCAGCATGTTTTTCATTGTGCTGTAATCATCTGAGTGACTAAAAGCACCTTTCATTGCATCTCTCATGTTGCTAACTTTTCTCTGTGTTCAAACGAAGCACCGTCATAAACAACCACTCTTAAAATGACTTTAACACAATGATTTTACATTCATATGCGTGTGTGAGTGACTAAAAGCACTTTTTCTTGCAAGAGTAATCAAAAAACTGTAATTTTGTTTTCAATCGAAACACTTTCAAAAGCTAACTGCAACACTCTAAAAATGACATTTAAGCAGGTTTTTCAATGTCCTTTGATTGTCTGAGTGAAAAAAGGCACAGTTTCTTTTCTAAAGACATGTCATGACTGTTGTGTTGTTTTCAATAGAAGCGCTATCTAAAACTAAATACACCACTCTAAATATTACTTTTAAACACAGTTTTCATTGTGCTACGATAATCTAAGTGACTAAAGGCACTTTTCATTGCCCATCTCACGTTGCTACCTTTACTGTGTGTTCACATGAAGCACCATCTTAATCTTACTCTGCCACTCTGAAAATGACTTTTAGACATTGTTTCTACATTCATATGCTTGTCATAATGACTAAAAGCATTGCTAAAATATTGCATGTCTGTTGTGTTGTTTTTAGTTGAAAATCTATCTAAAACTAACTGGACCCCTCTTCAAATGAATTTTCAGCATGTTTTTCATTGAGCTGTAATCATCTGAGTGGCTAAAAGCACCTTTCATTGCATCTCTCATGTTGCTAACTTTTCTCTGTGTTCAAACGCAGCACCGTCATAAACAACCACTCTTAAAATGACTTTAACACAATGATTTTACATTCCTATGCTTTTGTGAGTGATTAAAAGCACTTTTTGTTGCAAGAGTAATCACAAAACTGTAATTTTGTTTTTAATCGAAACACTTTCAAAAGCTAACTGCAACACTCTAAAAATGACATTTAAGCAGGTTTTTCTATGTCCTTTGATTGTCTGAGTGAAAAAAGGCACCGTTTCATTTCTAAAGACATGTCATGACTGTTGTGTTGTTTTCAATAGAAGCGCTATCTAAAACTTAATATACCACTCTAAATATTACTTTTAAACACAGTTTTCATTGTGCTGCGATAATCTATGTGACTAAAGGCACTTTTCATTGCCCATCTCACGTTGCTAACTGTACTGTGTGTTCAAATGAAGCACCGTCTTAAATTTACTCTGCCACTCTGAAAATGACTTTTAGACATTGTTTCTACATTCAAATGCTTGTCATAATGACTAAAAGCATTGCTAAAATATTGCATGTCTGTTGTGTTGTTTTCAATAAAAATGACATTTATGCAGGTTTCCCTATGTCCTTTGATTGTCTGAGTGAAAAAAGGCACCCTTTCATTTCTAAAGACATGTCATGACTGTTGTGTTGTTTTCAATAGAAGCGCTATCTAAATGTAAATCTACCACTCTAAATATTACTTTTAAACACAGTTTTCATTGTGCTGCGATCATTTCAGTGACTAAAGGCACCTTTTATTGCCCATCTGATGTTTCTAACTGTTCCGTGTCTACAAATGAAGACTTACTCTGCCATCCTGAAAATCACTTTTAGACATTGTTTTTACAATGACTAGTGATTTTAGTGACTAAAATCATAGTTTCATTGCTAAAGATATTGCATTTCTGTTGTGTTGTTTTCGGTAGAAGCTCTATCTAAAACTAACTGTATCACTCTTAAAATGATTTTTCACCATGTTTTTCATTGTTCTGTATTCATTGGAGTGACTAAAAGCACGACAATGATTTTTAGACATCGTTTTATATTACTCCTCTGGCTCGAGTGACTAAGAACACCGTTTCGTTTATAAAGATACTGCATTAGCGTTATGTTGTTTTCAATCGACACTAACTCTAGCAATCTGAAAATGACTATTTTCATAATACTGTTATGGCCAGAATGACTTAAAGCACATTAGATTGGACTTATTATGTCTCTAATGGTACTTAACTTACATTCCATCTTATATCTCATGCTTTACTGCTTTTTGTGAAGAGACGAAGCACACAGATAAAACTTACTTTAACACCCTGAAAATGAGTTTAGACAGCTTTTTTTGCGATTTTTTACAGTTCGAATGATTAAAAGTAAGTTTCATTGCAAATGTTATTCCTTAAAAGTAATACTGTTTTCAACTGAATTGCTGTCTATAACTAACAGTATCAGTCTTAAAAGGACTCAAACAGCTTTTAAACATGGTGCAGTTATGATCTGAAAGACAAAATCACGTTTTATTATACTTTTAACTGCTACTTGTGCTTGTACAAAGCGTATTCTCATACTAACTTTAGTACTCTGAAACTTGTTTTTAGACATTGTTTTCACTATCGTTGTATAGTCTAATTGACTAAAACTTTCATTGCATATCTTATGGTTATGTTTGTTCAAATGAAGCACCGTCTAATTCTAACTGCGCCACTCGTAAACTGACTTTTATCAATATATTATATTCATCTGCTGGTCTGGGTGACTTAAAGCCCAGTTTCATTGCTATGGACATTGCATAGCCATAATGTTTTTTTTAATCCAATGCTCGTCTTAATCTAACGCTGTTATGGCCCAAATGAATGAAAGCACATCTCAACTCATGCTTCTAATGATACTAAAATTAGTCCATCTCATATCATATATATTTGACTCTATGTATATACAAAGCGCTATTTCAAACTTACAGCATGAAAATGATGTTTAGGCAGATTCTCTATTTTGTTGTTGTAAAACTGCAGTACTCTGAAAAATACTTTTAGAGAGTTTTTTAACTTTGATGATCTGACTGATTCTGATAGTCTGCATTGAAAAAAATGATTTAATTACTGTAATACTGAGAGGTGTCCAGAAGTAGGATGTCTACTGGCAATCTTGTTCAGAAATGCTGTAGTAGATTGTATTTGGTCTAAACTCTGAAACACACAAAGAGTATTTTGACCAGGCAATCCATGCAGTGGCAGTGTAAAGAAATAACAAACAACAATCTACGGAGGAATTAGAAACTCAACGTTAGCTAGATGAACTGTCAGCAAAGAGTAAGAAACAGCCTTAAGCAGTTTTAAAGGAAGAGTCCAACTCCAAACCATTCTGTATGTAGCCTTCCTTCGTAACACAAACTTATAATCTTCTCCTATTGTAAATATTTATGCTCAAGCAGCAAACCCCCTATGTATCTGGGGTTCTGAACACTCGGGACATACTATTCCATTGGCCTCTGAACCCCTGGGGGAGACCCTATCCCAGAATACTAGGGTTGCCCATGGAATCATATTGGGAAGAGTCAGCTTCCAACTTTAGCTATTAAAGCTAACCAAGAACCCATTTAGCAAATTCAACAAGTAACATAGGAAAAAAAGGTAAAAATAAAAATATATGTTCAAATTAACACACAATGGTGGATAGTTCTAAAGTGCTATATCTGTGGGAAGAGTTTCGCCAGTGATTTGCTCAGGAGTCCTGGCTATCAGCTGTAGTCCTTGGAGGTCAGCTTTGGAAGCGGAGCCGAACAAAACTGTCATGGAAGTGCCGAGGATGGATTCAATAGCAGCAGAAGTGTACAAGCAACTCATTTGACAGATTGAGTTTCCTCAGCTAACGAAAGAGGTAAAGTCTCTGATGGGCTTCTTTTCAAATAAAGTCAATCTAGCTGCAGTATAGTCAGTCTAGTATAGTCTGCATCATCCACAGACTCTTTGCTCTATTGGCAAACTGCAGCGGGTCCAGCAAGGGGTAAGATGTCCATTAAATACGCCAACACCAGTCTTTCAAAAGACTTCATTACTGAAGATTTTAAAGGCACAGGTCTGTAGTCATTTAGTCCTTTGGTCTTAAGTTTCTTCAGGATGGAGTAATAGTGGAGCGTTCAAAGCACGAGAGGACTTTGCACATTGATCTGTTAAATCTGCTGTGGTCAGCGCAGGTTTTCATACAGACTGGTGCTTATCTACTTGTTTAATTTCTGAAGATTTGACGCACATTATTATCAATGATCTGACATGCAGGGGGAAGGGGGATGGGTGGAGGTTTTGATGGCTTGTAGAGAGATGGTGATGTTGGGTATGAAGTGTGTGGTTGGGGGTCACAAGTTTAAAATAGAACTGGTTAAAATCTTCAATAAACTGTTGATTGACCTCAGTGCTGGAGGATGGTGTCTTGTGTTGGAAAAGGGATTTGAGCCCTGTCCACACTAATGAAGGGTCTTCTACTTCCCTTATCTTTCCTTGCTATGATTGCTATGTCTTGTTACTCTATTCTGAGACTCTCTTTTCCATGCTCTCGGCTCTCGAAACAGAAAAGGAATAATGGATTTGATTAGCTGCTCTCTGAACGCAATTGACACCCTATTCTTGACGAGAAGCCTGGGTTCGGGGGAACCCAACTGAACTGCAGGAACATTAGCAGCTGGATACATGATGGATAGGTGGGAGAAGAGGCGCATCGTGTGCCTGGCGACATTGTCCCTGGCGACATTGTCCCTGGAGAATATTGAAGATATTTACCTATACGGGACTTTGGTAACAGGGATTATGTTGATTGGATTAGTTGGGACCCTGTGGTATCGACGATTGTTAAAAGCAGTCAATGCTCAAAGCCCCAACAAGTTCACCGGCTGGAATGAGACAGTGATGGGCAGAGCTGCTATTTCTCAGACTTTGGCTTTGGACCATTAACTGGAAAACATCATGGTGGTCATAGACCGTAAAATGGAAAACAACTGGGTGGCTATGGCACGCAAAACGGAAACCATGGACTGCAAATGGATAACATCTTGGAGAAACCAGCAACTATGCAACAGAATTTGGCTGACCTGGCGACCAGTGCTGGACAATAGATACCAGCGGAAACTAGCAGATATCGTCCTAAATTTGAAGAAGAATCTTTTTTTTCCGCTTCAACCCTTTTGGACGGCCTAGGCCAAGGCCTGTGCTGAAAACAAACAACATCCACGAAAACAATACAAGGAAACGCTCTGATTTCCCTTACTAATTCCAAGGAGATCTGTTGTGGACTGGATACGGACACAGCTAGAGATAGACAATCACTACCTCTACCCCTATCCCACGTCTTCGCATGCTTTTCACCGCCTGTATGGCCCGGCGGGTCTGGATCCAGCGCTGTTCATAGCTGCAGGGGCAGATGGCTGTTGCCCACATTGGACACCTCAACATTCCCTGTCCCCTCCCGATTGCAATGTCATGTCCAGTTTATGTGCTTAATGCTAGGGCTTTTTTGTCTCCCGGGTCTCACACTGCCCTACTGAAGGATAGTCTGAGAGAGTTTTTTTTTTTTTAGAGCCAACTTTCCTTGTGTATCATGTTGTTCCTTTTTCTCTTTACTAGCTCTCCGATCTTTCTTCCCTTGAATGTTATATGTGATTATGGTCGGAGGGGAGGGGTGCCATTTCACGGCATGTAACAGTGTCTGTGACAAATAAAAGATTGATTGACTGATTGATTGAACTGTGTTTTCCAGCATGTTGGCATAGCTCTTCAGAGCCATATCAGATTGTATCCTCGCATCTCCCTGCGGGTTATAAGCATTCACGGCATATATTTAATCAGATTCTCAACGTGGATCATAACACTTCAGGCTGGAAAGTACTCTCCTAAGATATATGGATGATGTGATTATTTTTATGACATTTCAAGAACAATTTCATACAAACTACATCAAAGTACTCATCAGACTGGCCCAAGGAGGTCATAAAGTTTCTAAACCCAAATTGCAGCATTGTCAGCAACAGGTTGATTACAAATGTAAATTTATTACAAATCACACAAAAACAATGATAATATCACATTTAGATGACATCAGACAGGCACCACTGCCAAAATCCGTAGGCCTGATAATGATACCTTATAACGATATAGCAGGGATTGGATGAAAGATTGTAAAAAGAGCTTTTTTATGGGACCCCATAAAACCAGCAGGGTTGCAGAACATGCAACGGGGGTCACAAGTTTAAAATAGAACTGTTTAAAATCTTCAATAAACTGTTGATTGACCTCAGTGCTGGAGGATGGTGTCTTGTGTTGGAAAAGGGATTTGAGCCCTTGCCACACTAATGAAGGGTCTTCTACTTCCCTTATCTTTCCTTGCTATGATTGCTATGTCTTGTTACTCTATTCTGAGACTCTCTTTTCCATGCTCTCGGCTCTCGAATCAGAAAAGGAATAATGGATTTGATTAGCTGCTCTCTGAACGCAATTGAAACCCTATTCTCGACGAGAAGCCTGGGATCGGGGGAACCCAACTGAACTGCAGGAACATTAGCAGCTGGATACATGATGGACAGGTGGGAGAAGTGGCGCATCGTGTGCCTGGTGACCTTGTTCCTGGCGACATTGTCCCTGGAGGATATTGAAGATATTTACCTATACGGAACTTTGGTAACAGGGATTATGTTGATTGGATTAGTTGGGACCCTGTGGTATCGACGATTGTTAAAAGCAGTCAATGCTCAAAGCCCCAACAAGTTGACCGGCTGGAATGAGACAGTGATGGGCAGAGCTGCTAGTACTCAGACTTTGGCTTTGGACCATTAACTGGAAAACATCATGGTGGTCATAGACCGTAAAATGGAAAACAACTGGGTGGCTATGGCACGCAAAACGGAAACCATGGACTGCAAATGGATAACATCTTGGAGAAACCAGCAACTATGCAACAGAATTTGGCTGACCTGGCGACCAGTGCCGGACAATAGATACCTGCGGAAACTAGCAGATATCGTCCTAAATTTGAAGAAGAATCTTTTTTTTCCGCTTCAACCCTTTCGGACGGCCTAGGCCAAGGCCTGTGCTGAAGACAAACAACATCCACGAGAACAATATAAGGCGACGCTCTGATTTCCTCTACTCATTCCAAGGAGATCTGTTGTGGACTGGATACGGACACAGCTACAGATAGACAATCACTACCTCTACCCCTATCCCACGCCTTCGCATGCTTTTCACCGCTAGTGTGGGCAGGCGGGTCTGGATCCAGCGCTGTTCATAGCTGCAGGGGCAGATGGCTGTTGCCCACATTGGACACCTCAACATTGACTGTCCCCTCCCGATTGCAATGTCATGTCCAGTTTATGTGCTTAATGCTAGGGCTTTTTTGTCTCCCGGGTCTCACACTGCCCTACTGAAGGACTGTCTGAGAGGGGTTCTTTTTTTTTGAGCAAACTTTCCTTGTGTATCATGTTGTTCCTTTTTCTCTTTACTACCTCTCCGATCTTTCTTCCCTTGAATGTTATATGTGTTTATGGTCGGAGGGGAGGGGTGCCATTTCACGGCATGTGTGAAAAAATAAAAGATTGATTGACTGATTGATTGAACTGTGTTTTCCAGCATGTTGGCATAGCTCTTCAGAGCCACATCAGTTTGTATCCTCGCATCTCCCTGCGGGTTATAAGCATTCACGGCATATATTTAATCAGATTCTCAACGTGGATCAGAACACTTCAGGCTGGAAAGTACTCTCCTAAGATTTATGGATGATGTGATTATTTTTATGCCATTTAAACAACAATTTCATACAGACTCCATCAAAGTACTCATCAGACTGGCCCAAGGAGGTCATAAAGTTTCTAAACCCAAATTGCAGCATTGTCAGAAACAGGTTGATTACAAATGTCAATTTATTACAAATCACACTAAAACAATGGAAATATCACATTTAGATGACATCAGACAGGCACTACTGCCAAAATCCGTAGGCCCGGTAATGACCTTATAACGATATAGCAGGGATTGGATGAAAGATTGTAAAAAGAGCTTTTTTAGGGGACCCCATAAAACCAGCAGGGCTGCAAAACATGCTTTTTTAACGTTGCATGCAGATGGCTTAATGGCATTTTAATCTATTGAGACAGAGCCTCAAAGTGCTTCTGCTCAGAATACACCTTACTTTTACAAACCATTTTACCTACATATTGCTAACAGAGCTGATGGGTAACCTTCATCTGTGCCCATGCAAGAATAGGCATTTGATATCTTTAGTAGCAAATTAGATTATCTGTCTCAGGGATTTCCTACCCAGTCAGAAAAAGGCTTTACAGCTCAATGTCAGGTTTATGGGAAGATTTCAGATTAACTTTGGGGTATCCAGTACTAATATTAAATAATAAAAATAGTTATTATTAAATTAAGTCTTTATCTCTTTCTAAATAGACTCTTCTTCGGGCTGCTGTTGGGTTAGTTTCCCCTGTAATTCCCTCTCTAGATTTTTACGATTTCGTTCATTCTTTCTTCACAGTTCCACTGCA
This sequence comes from Triplophysa yarkandensis, assembly GCA_033220385.1. Classification (NCBI taxonomy): domain Eukaryota; kingdom Metazoa; phylum Chordata; class Actinopteri; order Cypriniformes; family Nemacheilidae; genus Triplophysa; species Triplophysa yarkandensis. The sequence continues at coordinate 3,145,514 of CM065677.1, read as the reverse complement.
TAGATAGACTCCTTCTGGGTCCCCCTCAAGTCTCTTACTTCCATCTTCTTAAGAATATCTGTACATATGAGACTGGGAGTTCATTACCTTTAGTGTTTTGGGATAAATTTTAAATGAATATTCAACACTTAATGCATGTTGCAATCCTGTAATCAGAGTTCAATGCTCTCCCTTTGACCAGACCCCCAAGGCTAGATGTTTGCCCCCTGTCTCTCTTTCATACCCTCTAATCCTCCTCCCAGCCAATGTATACATTGCTTGTGTGCTACTTTAATCAGATTAGGGAGTTGTTAAGCTAACTGTCTAAATAGACTTCTTTGATCATTCAATGACTCCTTTTAACATTCTTCTACACTACAGTCTGCTGGATCGATTCTTCTTAATTATAATCTATTTGTTTAATACACACATTTTTCTGTCTCTATCCTATCTCTGTTTGCCTGTTATAACCTTGCTTCTCTTCTATTGCACTGAAGGCTCTGTTTGTTCCATTCAAAAGGGTATTCTACTGGAACATTTCTAATAGAAAACACCAGGATTTGTGCTTTAAATGTTAATGTTTGCTAACAGTAGTAACTCAAAACAGAAAGACATTCATTGCTCTGTAGAGAATAGAACGCCTTCCTCGTCTGACATTTTTTTAATAGAAGCATCTTTTATCTCCTCCACCGTCACCTCATGCTACCATCTCATGTGATCCTTAACATCAGTTAATAACATACTTTGTGTGAATAACGGAAAGCACATTTCATTGCATATCTCATGTTTAGAACTGTTTGGTATGTTCAAACCAACTGCCATCAAACTAACTGTCATAATACTATTATTGACCGAGGGACTAAAATCATATTTCAATGCTAAGGACACTGCATTACTGTAGTTTTCAATCGAGGCACTATCTAAAACTAATTCTACCACTGTAAAAACTATTATTTAAAAAATTGCTACAGCCCGAGTGACCAAGAGCATATTTTATTGCACATCTAATTTTTCTAATGATACTAAAATGACATCCATAATATGTTTGTGTTCAGGCTTACTTTATCAATTTGAAAATTAGTAACGACAGTTTTTTGGCAAAATGTTCAATTCATGAGATTAAAGTCCCGTTGCTTTGCATGTCTTTCATTGTGCCGTGATTATCTGACTGACAAGAAACACATTTCATTGCAAAAGACATTGCAAAACTCATATGTTGTATTAAAACTGTCAAAAACAAACTGTGGCAATCTGAAAGTGAATTTTCAGCATTTTGCTGTAATATTCTCAGTGACTAAAAGAAACTTTCAATGCATCTCTAATGTTGCTAATTTTACTGTGTTTTCAAGTGAAGCACCGTCTTAAACTAAATATGCCACTCTGGAAATGACTTTTAGAAATTGTTTCGTATTAATCTGCTGGTCTGAGTGTCTTAAAGCACCTTTCATTGCATATCTCATGTTTCGACTGTACCGTTAGATCGAATTCAGCAATGTCTTAAACTTACTGAACCACTGTGAAAATGAATTCTAGACATTGTTTTTATGTTCCTCTGCTCATTCAATTAACTAAAAGCACCGTTTCATTGCTAGAGACATGTCATGTCTGTTGTGTTGTTTTCAATAGAAGCGCTTTCTAAATCTAAATCTACGACTCCAACAATTATTTTCTAACAACACAGTTTTCATTGTGCTGCGATAATCTAAGTGACTAAAGGCACCTTTCATTGCCCATCTCACGTTGCTAACTGTACTGTGTGTTCAAATGAAGCACCGTTCTAAATTTACTCTGCCACTCTGAAAATGACTTTTAGACATTGTTTCTACATTCATATGCTTGTCATAATAACTAAAAGCATTGCTAAAATATTGCATGTCTATTGTGTTGTTTTTAGTTGAAGATCTATCTAAAACTAACTGGACCCCTCTTCAAATGAATTTTCAGCATGTTTTTCATTGTGCTGTAATCATCTGAGTGACTAAAAGCACCTTTCATTGCATCTCTCATGTTGCTAACTTTTCTCTGTGTTCAAACGAAGCACCGTCATAAACAACCACTCTTAAAATGACTTTAACACAATGATTTTACATTCCTATGCGTGTGTGAGTGACTAAAAGCACTTTTTCTTGCAAGAGTAATCAAAAAACTGTAATTTTGTTTTCAATCGAAACACTTTCAAAAGCTAACTGCAACACTCTAAAAATGACATTTAAGCAGGTTTTTCAATGTCCTTTGATTGTCTGAGTGAAAAAAGGCACAGTTTCTTTTCTAAAGACATGTCATGACTGTTGTGTTGTTTTCAATAGAAGCGCTATCTAAAACTAAATACACCACTCTAAATATTACTTTTAAACACAGTTTTCATTGTGCTACGATAATCTAAGTGACTAAAGGCACTTTTCATTGCCCATCTCACGTTGCTACCTTTACTGTGTGTTCACATGAAGCACCATCTTAATCTTACTCTGCCACTCTGAAAATGACTTTTAGACATTGTTTCTACATTCATATGCTTGTCATAATGACTAAAAGCATTGCTAAAATATTGCATGTCTGTTGTGTTGTTTTTAGTTGAAAATCTATCTAAAACTAACTGGACCCCTCTTCAAATGAATTTTCAGCATGTTTTTCATTGAGCTGTAATCATCTGAGTGGCTAAAAGCACCTTTCATTGCATCTCTCATGTTGCTAACTTTTCTCTGTGTTCAAACGCAGCACCGTCATAAACAACCACTCTTAAAATGACTTTAACACAATGATTTTACATTCCTATGCTTTTGTGAGTGATTAAAAGCACTTTTTGTTGCAAGAGTAATCACAAAACTGTAATTTTGTTTTTAATCGAAACACTTTCAAAAGCTAACTGCAACACTCTAAAAATGACATTTAAGCAGGTTTTTCTATGTCCTTTGATTGTCTGAGTGAAAAAAGGCTGCAACACTCTAAAAATGACATTTAAGCAGGTTTTTCTATGTCCTTTGATTGTCTGAGTGAAAAAAGGCACAGTTTCTTTTCTAAAGACATGTCATGAATGTTGTGTCATGAATGTTGTGTTGTTTTCTATTGAAGCGCTATCTAAAACTTAATATACCACTCTAAATATTACTTTTAAACACAGTTTTCATTGTGCTGAGATAATCTAAGTGACTAAAGGCACTTTTCATTGCCCATCTCACGTTGCTAATTTTACTGTGTGTTCAAATGAAGCACCGTCTTAAATTTACTCTGCCACTCTGAAAATGACTTTTAGGCTTTGTTTCTACATTCATATGCTTGTCATAATGACTAAAAGCATTGCTAAAATATTGCATGTATGTTGTGTTGTTTTTAGTTGAAGATCTATCTAAAACTAACTGGACCCCTCTTCAAATGAATTTTCAGCATGTTTTTCATTGTGCTGTAATCATCTGAGTGACTAAAAGCACCTTTCATTGCATCTCTCATGTTGCTAACTTTTCTCTGTGTTCAAACGAAGCACCGTCATAAACAACCACTCTTAAAATGACTTTAACACAATGATTTTACATTCCTATTCGTGTGTGAGTGATTAAAAGCACTTTTTGTTGCAAGAGTAATCACAAAACTGTAATTTTGTTTTTAATCGAAACACTTTCAAAAGCTAACTGCAACACTCTAAAAATGATATTTAAGCAGGTTTTTCAATGTCGTTTGATTGGTCGAGTGAAAAAAGGCACAGTTTCTTTTCTAAAGACATGTCATGACTGTTGTGTTGTTTTCAATAGAAGCGCTATCTAAAACTAAATACACCACTCTAAATATTACTTTTAAACACAGTTTTCATTGTGCTGAGATAATCTAAGTGACTAAAGGCACTTTTCATTGCCCATCTCACGTTGCTACCTTTACTGTGTGTTCAAATGAAGCACCGTCTTAAATTTACTCTGCCACTCTGAAAATGACTTTTAGACATTGTTTCTACATTCATATGCTTGTCATAATGACTAAAAGCATTTCTAAAATATTGCATGTCTGTTGTGTTGTTTTAAGTTGAAGATCTATCTAAAACTAACTGGACCCCTCTTCAAATGAAATTTCAGCATGTTTTTCCTTGTGCTGTAATCATCTGAGTGACTAAAAGCACCTTTCATTGCATCTCTCATGTTGCTAACTTTTCTCTGTGTTCAAACGAAGCACCGTCAGAAACAACCACTCTTAAAATGACTTTAACACAATGGTGTTACATTCCTATGCATGTGTTAGTGATTAAAAGCACTTTTTGTTGCAAGAGTAATCACAAAACTGTAATTTTGTTTTTAATCGAAAGACTTTCAAAAGCTTACTGCAAAACTCTAAAAATGACATTTAAGCAGGTTTTTCTATGTCCTTTGATTGTCTGAGTGAAAAAAGGCACAGTTTCTTTTCTAAAGACATGTCATGACTGTTGTGTTGTTTTCAATAGAAGCGCTATCTAAAACTAAATACACCACTCTAAATATTACTTTTAAACACAGTTTTCATTGTGCTACGATAATCTAAGTGACTAAAGGCACTTTTCATTGCCCATCTCACGTTGCTACCTTTACTGTGTGTTCAAATGAAGCACCATCTTAAATTTACTCTGCCACTCTGAAAATGACTTTTAGACATTGTTTCTACATTCATATGCTTGTCATAATGACTAAAAGCATTGCTAAAATATTGCATGTCTGTTGTGTTGTTTTTAGGTGAAGATCTATCTAAAACTAACTGGACCCCTCTTCAAATGAATTTTCAGCATGTTTTTCGTTGTGCTGTAATCATCTGAGTGACTAAAAGCACCTATCATTGCATCTCTCATGTTGCTAACTCTTCTCTGTGTTCTAACGAAGCACCGTCATAAACAACCACTCTTAAAATGACTTTAACACAATGATTTTACATTCCTATGCTTTTGTGAGTGACTAAAAGCACTTTTTGTTGCAAGAGTAATTACAAAACTGTAATTGTTTTTTTAATCGAAATACTTTCAAAAGCAACACTCTAAAAATGACATTTAAGCAGGTTTTTCTATGTCCTTTGATTGTCTGAGTGAAAAAAGGCACCGTTTCATTTCTAAAGACATGTCATGACTGTTGTGTTGTTTTCAATAGAAGCGCTATCTAAAACTTAATATACCACTCTAAATATTACTTTTAAACACAGTTTTCATTGTGCTGCGATAATCTATGTGACTAAAGGCACTTTTCATTGCCCATCTCACGTTGCTAACTGTACTGTGTGTTCAAATGAAGCACCGTCTTAAATTTACTCTGCCACTCTGAAAATGACTTTTAGACATTGTTTCTACATTCAAATGCTTGTCATAATGACTAAAAGCATTGCTAAAATATTGCATGTCTGTTGTGTTGTTTTCAATAAAAATGACATTTATGCAGGTTTCCCTATGTCCTTTGATTGTCTGAGTGAAAAAAGGCACCCTTTCATTTCTAAAGACATGTCATGACTGTTGTGTTGTTTTCAATAGAAGCGCTATCTAAATGTAAATCTACCACTCTAAATATTACTTTTAAACACAGTTTTCATTGTGCTGCGATCATTTCAGTGACTAAAGGCACCTTTTATTGCCCATCTGATGTTTCTAACTGTTCCGTGTCTACAAATGAAGACTTACTCTGCCATCCTGAAAATCACTTTTAGACATTGTTTTTACAATGACTAGTGATTTTAGTGACTAAAATCATAGTTTCATTGCTAAAGATATTGCATTTCTGTTGTGTTGTTTTCGGTAGAAGCTCTATCTAAAACTAACTGTATCACTCTTAAAATGATTTTTCACCATGTTTTTCATTGTTCTGTATTCATTGGAGTGACTAAAAGCACGACAATGATTTTTAGACATCGTTTTATATTACTCCTCTGGCTCGAGTGACTAAGAACACCGTTTCGTTTATAAAGATACTGCATTAGCGTTATGTTGTTTTCAATCGACACTAACTCTAGCAATCTGAAAATGACTATTTTCATAATACTGTTATGGCCAGAATGACTTAAAAGCACATTAGATTGGACTTATTATGTCTCTAATGGTACTTAACTTACATTCCATCTTATATCTCATGCTTTACTGCTTTTTGTGAAGAGACGAAGCACACAGATAAAACTTACTTTAACACCCTGAAAATGAGTTTAGACAGCTTTTTTTGCGATTTTTTACAGTTCGAATGATTAAAAGTAAGTTTCATTGCAAATGTTATTCCTTAAAAGTAATACTGTTTTCAACTGAATTGCTGTCTATAACTAACAGTATCAGTCTTAAAAGGACTCAAACAGCTTTTAAACATGGTGCAGTTATGATCTGAAATACAAAATCACGTTTTATTATACTTTTAACTGCTACTTGTGCTTGTACAAAGCGTATTCTCATACTAACTTTGGTACTCTGAAACTTGTTTTTAGACATTGTTTTCACTATCGTTGTATAGTCTGATTGACTAAAACTTTCATTGCATATCTTATGGTTATGTTTGTTCAAATGAAGCACCGTCTAATTCTAACTGTGCCACTCGTAAACTGACTTTTATCAATATATTATATTCATCTGCTGGTCTGGGTGACTTAAAGCCCAGTTTCATTGCTATGGACATTGCATAGCCATAATGTTTTTTTTAATCCAATGCTCGTCTTAATCTAACGCTGTTATGGCCCAAATGAATGAAAGCACATTTCAACTCATGCTTCTAATGATACTAAAATTAGTCCATCTCATATCATATATATTTGACTCTATGTATATACAAAGCGCTATTTCAAACTTACAGCATGAAAATGATGTTTAGGCAGATTCTCTATTTTGTTGTGGTAAAACTGCAGTACTCTGAAAAATACTTTTAGAGAGTTTTTTAACTTTGATGATCTGACTGATTCTGATAGTCTGCATTGAAAAAAATGATTTAATTACTGTAATACTGAGAGGTGTCCAGAAGTAGGATGTTTACTGGCAATCTTGTTCAGAAATGCTGTAGTAGATTGTATTTGGTCTAAACTCTGAAACACACAAAGAGTATTTTGACCAGGCAATCCATGCAGTGGCAGTGTAAAGAAATAACAAACAACAATCTACGGAGGAATTAGAAACTCAACGTTAGCTAGATGAACTGTCAGCAAAGAGTAAGAAACAGCCTTAAGCAGTTTTAAAGGAAGAGTCCAACTCCAAACCATTCTGTATGTAGCCTTCCTTCGTAACACAAACTTATAATCTTCTCCTATTGTAAATATTTATGCTCAAGCAGCAACCCCCCTATGTATCTGGGGTTCTGAACACTCGGGACATACTATTCCATTGGCCTCTGAACCCCTGGGGGAGACCCTATCCCAGAATACTAGGGTTGCCCATGGAATCATATTGGGAAGAGTCAGCTTCCAACTTTAGCTATTAAAGCTAACCAAGAACCCATTTAGCAAATTCAACAAGTAACATAGGAAAAAAAGGTAAAAATAAAAATAAATGTTCAAATTAACACACAATGGTGGATAGTTCTAAAGTGCTATATCTGTGGGAAGAGTTTCGCCAGTGATTTGCTCAGGAGTCCTGGCTATCAGCTGTAGTCCTTGGAGGTCAGCTTTGGAAGCGGAGCCGAACAAAACTGTCATGGAAGTGCCGAGGATGGATTCAATAGCAGCAGAAGTGTACAAGCAACTCATTTGACAGATTGAGTTTCCTCAGCTAACGAAAGAGGTAAAGTCTCTGATGGGCTTCTTTTCAAATAAAGTCAATCTAGCTGCAGTATAGTCAGTCTAGTATAGTCTGCATCATCCACAGACTCTTTGCTCTATTGGCAAACTGCAGCGGGTCCAGCAAGGGGTAAGATGTCCATTAAATACGCCAACACCAGTCTTTCAAAAGACTTCATTACTGAAGATTTTAAAGGCACAGGTCTGTAGTCATTTAGTTCCTTTGGTCTTAAGTTTCTTCAGGATGGAGTAATAGTGGAGCGTTCAAAGCACGAGAGGACTTTGCACATTGATCTGTTAAATCTGCTGTGGTCAGCGCAGGTTTTCATACAGACTGGTGCTTATCTACTTGTTTAATTTCTGAAGATTTGACGCACATTATTATCAATGATCTGACATGCAGGGGGAAGGGGGATGGGTGGAGGTTTTGATGGCTTGTAGGGAGATGGTGATGTTGGGTATGAAGTGTGTGGTTGGGGGTCACAAGTTTAAAATAGAACTGGTTAAAATCTTCAATAAACTGTTGATTGACCTCAGTGCTGGAGGATGGTGTCTTGTGTTGGAAAAGGGATTTGAGCCCTGTCCACACTAATGAAGGGTCTTCTACTTCCCTTATCTTTCCTTGCTATGATTGCTATGTCTTGTTACTCTATTCTGAGACTCTCTTTTCCATGCTCTCGGCTCTCGAAACAGAAAAGGAATAATGGATTTGATTAGCTGCTCTCTGAACGCAATCGACACCCTATTCTTGACGAGAAGCCTGGGTTCGGGGGAACCCAACTGAACTGCAGGAACATTAGCAGCTGGATAGTTAGCATGATGGACAGGTGGGAGAAGAGGCGCATCGTGTGCCTGGCGACATTGTCCCTGGCGACATTGTCCCTGGAGAATATTGAAGATATTTACCTATACGGGACTTTGGTAACAGGGATTATGTTGATTGGATTAGTTGGGACCCTGTGGTATCGACGATTGTTAAAAGCAGTCAATGCTCAAAGCCCCAACAAGTTCACCGGCTGGAATGAGACAGTGATGGGCAGAGCTGCTATTTCTCAGACTTTGGCTTTGGACCATTAACTGGAAAACATCATGGTGGTCATAGACCGTAAAATGGAAAACAACTGGGTGGCTATGGCACGCAAAACGGAAACCATGGACTGCAAATGGATAACATCTTGGAGAAACCAGCAACTATGCAACAGAATTTGGCTGACCTGGCGACCAGTGCTGGACAATAGATACCAGCGGAAACTAGCAGATATCGTCCTAAATTTGAAGAAGAATCTTTTTTTTCCGCTTCAACCCTTTCGGACGGCCTAGGCCAAGGCCTGTGCTGAAAACAAACAACATCCACGAAAACAATACAAGGAGACGCTCTGATTTCCTCTACTAATTCCAAGGAGATCTGTTGTGGACTGGATACGGACACAGCTAGAGATAGACAATCACTACCTCTACCCCTATCCCACGTCTTCGCATGCTTTTCACCGCCTGTGTGGCCCGGCGGGTCTGGATCCAGCGCTGTTCATAGCTGCAGGGGCAGATGGCTGTTGCCCACATTGGATACCTCAACATTCCCTGTCCCCTCCCGATTGCAATGTCATGTCCAGTTTATGTGCTTAATGCTAGGGCTTTTTTGTCTCCCGGGTCTCACACTGCCCTACTGAAGGATAGTCTGAGAGGGTTTTTTTTTTTTTAGAGCCAACTTTCCTTGTGTATCATGTTGTTCCTTTTTCTCTTTACTAGCTCTCCGATCTTTCTTCCCTTGAATGTTATATGTGATTATGGTCGGAGGGGAGGGGTGCCATTTCACGGCATGTAACAGTGTCTGTGACAAATAAAAGATTGATTGACTGATTGATTTAACTGTGTTTTCCAGCATGTTGGCATAGCTCTTCAGAGCCACATCAGATTGTATCCTCGCATCTCCCTGCGGGTTATAAGCATTCACGGCATATATTTAATCAGATTCTCAACGTGGATCATAACACTTCAGGCTGGAAAGTACTCTCCTAAGATATATGGATGATGTGATTATTTTTATGACATTTCAAGAACAATTTCATACAAACTACATCAAAGTACTCATCAGACTGGCCCAAGGAGGTCATAAAGTTTCTAAACCCAAATTGCAGCATTGTCAGCAACAGGTTGATTACAAATGTAAATTTATTACAAATCACACAAAAACAATGGTAATATCACATTTAGATGACATCAGACAGGCACCACTGCCAAAATCCGTAGGCCTGATAATGATACCTTATAACGATATAGCAGGGATTGGATGAAAGATTGTAAAAAGAGCTTTTTTATGGGACCCCATAAAACCAGCAGGGTTGCAGAACATGCAACGGGGGTCACAAGTTTAAAATAGAACTGGTTAAAATCTTCAATAAACTGTTGATTGACCTCAGTGCTGGAGGATGGTGTCTTGTGTTGGAAAAGGGATTTGAGCCCTTGCCACACTAATGAAGGGTCTTCTACTTCCCTTATCTTTCCTTGCTATGATTGCTATGTCTTGTTACTCTATTCTGAGACTCTCTTTTCCATGCTCTCGGCTCTCGAATCAGAAAAGGAATAATGGATTTGATTAGCTGCTCTCTGAACGCAATTGAAACCCTATTCTCGACGAGAAGCCTGGGATCGGGGGAACCCAACTGAACTGCAGGAACATTAGCAGCTGGATACATGATGGACAGGTGGGAGAAGTGGCGCATCGTGTGCCTGGTGACCTTGTTCCTGGCGACATTGTCCCTGGAGGATATTGAAGATATTTACCTATACGGAACTTTGGTAACAGGGATTATGTTGATTGGATTAGTTGGGACCCTGTGGTATCGACGATTGTTAAAAGCAGTCAATGCTCAAAGCCCCAACAAGTTGACCGGCTGGAATGAGACAGTGATGGGCAGAGCTGCTAGTACTCAGACTTTGGCTTTGGACCATTAACTGGAAAACATCATGGTGGTCATAGACCGTAAAATGGAAAACAACTGGGTGGCTATGGCACGCAAAACGGAAACCATGGACTGCAAATGGATAACATCTTGGAGAAACCAGCAACTATGCAACAGAATTTGGCTGACCTGGCGACCAGTGCCGGACAATAGATACCTGCGGAAACTAGCAGATATCGTCCTAAATTTGAAGAAGAATCTTTTTTTTCCGCTTCAACCCTTTCGGACGGCCTAGGCCAAGGCCTGTGCTGAAGACAAACAACATCCACGAGAACAATATAAGGCGACGCTCTGATTTCCTCTACTCATTCCAAGGAGATCTGTTGTGGACTGGATACGGACACAGCTACAGATAGACAATCACTACCTCTACCCCTATCCCACGCCTTCGCATGCTTTTCACCGCTGGTGTGGGCAGGCGGGTCTGGATCCAGCGCTGTTCATAGCTGCAGGGGCAGATGGCTGTTGCCCACATTGGACATCTCAACATTGACTGTCCCCTCCCGATTGCAATGTCATGTCCAGTTTATGTGCTTAATGCTAGGGCTTTTTTGTCTCCCGGGTCTCACACTGCCCTACTGAAGGACTGTCTGAGAGGGGTTCTTTTTTTTTGAGCAAACTTTCCTTGTGTATCATGTTGTTCCTTTTTCTCTTTACTACCTCTCCGATCTTTCTTCCCTTGAATGTTATATGTGTTTATGGTCGGAGGGGAGGGGTGCCATTTCACGGCATGTGTGACAAATAAAAGATTGATTGACTGATTGATTGAACTGTGTTTTCCAGCATGTTGGCATAGCTCTTCAGAGCCACATCAGTTTGTATCCTCGCATCTCCCTGCAACCCGCAGTGAGATGCGAGGATACAAACTGATGTGGCTCTGAAGAGCTATTCACGGCATATATTTAATCAGATTCTCAACGTGGATCAGAACACTTCAGGCTGGAAAGTACTCTCCTAAGATTTATGGATGATGTGATTATTTTTATGCCATTTAAACAACAATTTCATACAGACTCCATCAAAGTACTCATCAGACTGGCCCAAGGAGGTCATAAAGTTTCTAAACCCAAATTGCAGCATTGTCAGAAACAGGTTGATTACAAATGTCAATTTATTACAAATCACACTAAAACAATGGAAATATCACATTTAGATGACATCAGACAGGCACTACTGCCAAAATCCGTAGGCCCGGTAATGACCTTATAACGATATAGCAGGGATTGGATGAAAGATTGTAAAAAGAGCTTTTTTAGGGGACCCCATAAAACCAGCAGGGCTGCAAAACATGCTTTTTTAACGTTGCATGCAGATGGCTTAATGGCATTTTAATCTATTGAGACAGAGCCTCAAAGTGCTTCTGCTCAGAATACACCTTACTTTTACAAACCATTTTACCTACATATTGCTAACAGAGCTGATGGGTAACCTTCATCTGTGCCCATGCAAGAATAGGCATTTGATATCTTTAGTAGCAAATTAGATTATCTGTCTCAGGGATTTCCTACCCAGTCAGAAAAAGGCTTTACAGCTCAATGTCAGGTTTATGGGAAGATTTCAGATTAACTTTGGGGTATCCAGTACTAATATTAAATAATAAAAATAGTTATTATTAAATTAAGTCTTTATCTCTTTCTAAATAGACTCTTCTTCGGGCTGCTGTTGGGTTAGTTTCCCCTGTAATTCCCTCTCTAGATTTTTACGATTTCGTTCATTCTTTCTTCACAGTTCCACTGCATAGATAGACTCCTTCTGGGTCCCCCTCAAGTCTCTTACTTCCATCTTCTTAAGAATATCTGTACATATGAGACTGGGAGTTCATTACCTTTATTGTTTTGGGATAAATTTTAAATGAATATTCAACACTTAATGCATGTTGCAATCCTGTAATCAGAGTTCAATGCTCTCCCTTTGACCAGACCCCCAAGGCTAGATGTTTGCCCCCTGTCTCTCTTTCATGCCCTCTAATGTAATGTATACATTGCTTGTGTGCTACTTTAATCAGATTAGGGAGTTGTTAAGCTAACTGTCTAAATAGACTTCTTTGATCATTCAATGACTCCTTTTAACATTCTTCTACACTACAGTCTGCTGGATCGATTCTTCTTAATTATAATCTATTTGTTTAATACACACATTTTTCTGTCTCTATCCTATCTCTGTTTGCCTGTTATAACCTTGCTTCTCTTCTATTGCACTGAAGGCTCTGTTTGTTCCATTCAAAAGGGTATTCTACTGGAACATTTCTAATAGAAAACACCAGGATTTGTGCTTTAAATGTTAATGTTTGCTAACAGTAGTAACTCAAAACAGAAAGACATTCATTGCTCTGTAGAGAATAGAACGCCTTCCTCGTCTGACATTTTTTTAATAGAAGCATCTTTTATCTCCTCCACCGTCACCTCATGCTACCATCTCATGTGATCCTTAACATCAGTTAATAACATACTTTGTGTGAATAACGGAAAGCACATTTCATTGCATATCTCATGTTTAGAACTGTTTGGTATGTTCAAACCAACTGCCATCAAACTAACTGTCATAATACTATTATTGACCGAGGGACTAAAATCATATTTCAATGCTAAGGACACTGCATTACTGTAGTTTTCAATCGAGGCACTATCTAAAACTAATTCTACCACTGTAAAAACTATTATTTAAAAAATTGCTACAGCCCGAGTGACCAAGAGCATATTTTATTGCACATCTAATTTTTCTAATGATACTAAAATGACATCCATAATATGTTTGTGTTCAGGCTTACTTTATCAATTTGAAAATTAGTAACGACAGTTTTTTGGCAAAATGTTCAATTCATGAGATTAAAGTCCCGTTGCTTTGCATGTCTTTCATTGTGCCGTGATTATCTGACTGACTAGAAACACATTTCATTGCAAAAGACATTGCAAAACTCATATGTTGTATTAAAACTGTCAAAAACAAACTGTGGCAATCTGAAAGTGAATTTTCAGCATTTTGCTGTAATATTCTCAGTGACTAAAAGAAACTTTCAATGCATCTCTAATGTTGCTAATTTTACTGTGTTTTCAAGTGAAGCACCGTCTTAAACTAAATATGCCACTCTGGAAATGACTTTTAGAAATTGTTTCGTATTAATCTGCTGGTCTGAGTGTCTTAAAGCACCTTTCATTGCATATCTCATGTTTCGACTGTACCGTTAGATCGAATTCAGCAATGTCTTAAACTTACTGAACCACTGTGAAAATGAATTCTAGACATTGTTTTTATGTTCCTCTGCTCATTCAATTAACTAAAAGCACCGTTTCATTGCTAGAGACATGTCATGTCTGTTGTGTTGTTTTCAATAGAAGCGCTTTCTAAATCTAAATCTACGACTCCAACAATTATTTTCTAACAACACAGTTTTCATTGTGCTGCGATAATCTAAGTGACTAAAGGCACCTTTCATTGCCCATCTCACGTTGCTAACTGTACTGTGTGTTCAAATGAAGCACCGTTCTAAATTTACTCTGCCACTCTGAAAATGACTTTTAGACATTGTTTCTACATTCATATGCTTGTCATAATAACTAAAAGCATTGCTAAAATATTGCATGTCTGTTGTGTTGTTTTTAGTTGAAGATCTATCTAAAACTAACTGGACCCCTCTTCAAATGAATTTTCAGCATGTTTTTCATTGTGCTGTAATCATCTGAGTGACTAAAAGCACCTTTCATTGCATCTCTCATGTTGCTAACTTTTCTCTGTGTTCAAACGAAGCACCGTCATAAACAACCACTCTTAAAATGACTTTAACACAATGATTTTACATTCCTATGCGTGTGTGAGTGACTAAAAGCACTTTTTCTTGCAAGAGTAATCAAAAAACTGTAATTTTGTTTTCAATCGAAACACTTTCAAAAGCTAACTGCAACACTCTAAAAATGACATTTAAGCAGGTTTTTCAATGTCCTTTGATTGTCTGAGTGAAAAAAGGCACAGTTTCTTTTCTAAAGACATGTCATGACTGTTGTGTTGTTTTCAATAGAAGCGCTATCTAAAACTAAATACACCACTCTAAATATTACTTTTAAACACAGTTTTCATTGTGCTACGATAATCTAAGTGACTAAAGGCACTTTTCATTGCCCATCTCACGTTGCTACCTTTACTGTGTGTTCACATGAAGCACCATCTTAATCTTACTCTGCCACTCTGAAAATGACTTTTAGACATTGTTTCTACATTCATATGCTTGTCATAATGACTAAAAGCATTGCTAAAATATTGCATGTCTGTTGTGTTGTTTTTAGTTGAAAATCTATCTAAAACTAACTGGACCCCTCTTCAAATGAATTTTCAGCATGTTTTTCATTGAGCTGTAATCATCTGAGTGGCTAAAAGCACCTTTCATTGCATCTCTCATGTTGCTAACTTTTCTCTGTGTTCAAACGCAGCACCGTCATAAACAACCACTCTTAAAATGACTTTAACACAATGATTTTACATTCCTATGCTTTTGTGAGTGATTAAAAGCACTTTTTGTTGCAAGAGTAATCACAAAACTGTAATTTTGTTTTTAATCGAAACAGTTTCAAAAGCTAACTGCAACACTCTAAAAATGACATTTAAGCAGGTTTTTCAATGTCGTTTGATTGGTCGTGTGAAAAAAGGCACAGTTTCTTTTCTAAAGACATGTCATGACTGTTGTGTTGTTTTCAATAGAAGCGCTATCTAAAACTAAATACACCACTCTAAATATTACTTTTAAACACAGTTTTCATTGTGCTGCAATAATCTAAGTGACTAAAGGCACTTTTCATTGATCATCTCACGTTGCTAACTTTACTGTGTGTTCAAATGAAGCACCGTCTTAAATTTACTCTGCCACTCTGAAAATGACTTTTAGACATTGTTTCTACATTCACATGCTTGTCATAATGACTAAAAGCATTGCTAAAATATTGCATGTCTGTTGTGTTGTTTTTAGGTGAAGATCTATCTAAAACTAACTGGACCCCTCTTCAAATGAATTTTCAGCATGTTTTTCATTGTGCTGTAATCATCTGACTGACTAAAAGCACCTTTCATTGCATCTCTCATGTTGCTAACTCTTCTCTGTGTTCTAACGAAGCACCGTCATAAACAACCACTCTTAAAATGACTTTAACACAATGATTTTACATTCCTATGCTTTTGTGAGTGACTAAAAGCACTTTTTGTTGCAAGAGTAATTACAAAACTGTAATTTTTTTTTAATCGAAATACTTTCAAAAGCTTACTGCAACACTCTAAAAATGACATTTAAGCAGGTTTTTCTATGTCCTTTGATTGTCTGAGTGAAAAAAGGCACCGTTTCATTTCTAAAGACAGACATGTCATGACTGTTGTGTTGTTTTCATTTGAAGCGCTATCTAAAACTTAATATACCACTCTAAATATTACTTTTAAACACAGTTTTCATTGTGCTGCGATAATCTATGTGACTAAAGGCACTTTTCATTGCCCATCTCACGTTGCTAACTTTACTGTGTGTTCAAATGAAGCACCATCTTAAATTTACTCTGCCACTCTGAAAATGACTTTTAGACAGTGTTTCTACATTTATATGCTTGTCATAATGACTAAAAGCATTGATAAAATATTGCATGTCTGTTGTGTTGTTTTAAGTTGAAGATCTATCTAAAACTAACTGGACCCCTCTTCAAATGAATTTTCAGCATGTTTTTCATTGTGCTGTAATCATCTGAGTGACTAAAAGCACCTTTCATTGCATCTCTCATGTTGCTAACTTTTCTCTGTGTTCAAACGAAGCACCGTCAGAAACAACCACTCTTAAAATGACTTTAACACAATGATGTACATTCCTATGCATGTGTGAGTGATTAAAAGCACTTTTTGTTGCAAGAGTAATCACAAAACTGTAATTTTGTTTTTAATCGAAAGACTTTCAAAAGCTAACTGCAAAACTCTAAAAATGACATTTAAGCAGGTTTTTCTATGTCCTTTGATTGTCTGAGTGAAAAAAGGCACAGTTTCTTTTCTAAAGACATGTCATGACTGTTGTGTTGTTTTCAATAGAAGCGCTATCTAAAACTAAATACACCACTCTAAATATTACTTTTAAACACAGTTTTCATTGTGCTGAGATAATCTAAGTGACTAAAGGCACTTTTCATTGCCCATCTCACGTTGCTAACTTTACTGTGTGTTCAAATGAAGCACCGTCTTAAATTTACTCTGCCACTCTGAAAATGACTTTTAGGCTTTGTTTCTACATTCATATGCTTGTCATAATGACTAAAAGCATTGCTAAAATATTGCATGTATGTTGTGTTGTTTTTAGTTGAAGATCTATCTAAAACTAACTGGACCCCTCTTCAAATGAATTTTCAGCATGTTTTTCATTGTGCTGTAATCATCTGAGTGACTAAAAGCACCTTTCATTGCATCTCTCATGTTGCTAACTTTTCTCTGTGTTCAAACGAAGCACCGTCATAAACAACCACTCTTAAAATAACTTTAACACAATGATTTTACATTCCTATGCGTGTGTGAGTGATTAAAATCACTTTTTGTTGCAAGAGTAATCACAAAACTGTAATTTTGTTTTTAATCGAAACACTTTCAAAAGCTAACTGCAACACTCTAAAAATGACATTTAAGCAGGTTTTTCAATGTCGTTTGATTGGTCGAGTGAAAAAAGGCACAGTTTCTTTTCTAAAGACATGTCATGACTGTTGTGTTGTTTTCAATAGAAGCGCTATCTAAAACTAAATACACCACTCTAAATATTACTTTTAAACACAGTTTTCATTGTGCTGAGATAATCTAAGTGACTAAAGGCACTTTTCATTGCCCATCTCACGTTGCTACCTTTACTGTGTGTTCAAATGAAGCACCGTCTTAAATTTACTCTGCCACTCTGAAAATGACTTTTAGACATTGTTTCTACATTCATATGCTTGTCATAATGACTAAAAGCATTTCTAAAATATTGCATGTCTGTTGTGTTGTTTTAAGTTGAAGATCTATCTAAAACTAACTGGACCCCTCTTCAAATGAAATTTCAGCATGTTTTTCCTTGTGCTGTAATCATCTGAGTGACTAAAAGCACCTTTCATTGCATCTCTCATGTTGCTAACTTTTCTCTGTGTTCAAACGAAGCACCGTCAGAAACAACCACTCTTAAAATGACTTTAACACAATGATGTTACATTCCTATGCATGTGTGAGTGATTAAAAGCACTTTTTGTTGCAAGAGTAATCACAAAACTGTAATTTTGTTTTTAATCGAAAGACTTTCAAAAGCTTACTGCAAAACTCTAAAAATGACATTTAAGCAGGTTTTTCAATGTCGTTTGATTGGTCGAGTGAAAAAAGGCACAGTTTCTTTTCTAAAGACATGTCATGACTGTTGTGTTGTTTTCAATAGAAGCGCTATCTAAAACTAAATACACCACTCTAAATATTACTTTTAAACACAGTTTTCATTGTGCTACGATAATCTAAGTGACTAAAGGCACTTTTCATTGCCCATCTCACGTTGCTACCTTTACTGTGTGTTCAAATGAAGCACCATCTTAAATTTACTCTGCCACTCTAAAAATGACTTTTAGACATTGTTTCTACATTCATATGCTTGTCATAATGACTAAAAGCATTGCTAAAATATTGCATGTCTGTTGTGTTGTTTTCAATAAAAATGACATTTATGCAGGTTTCCCTATGTCCTTTGATTGTCTGAGTGAAAAAAGGCACCCTTTCATTTCTAAAGACATGTCATGACTGTTGTGTTGTTTTCAATAGAAGCGCTATCTAAATGTAAATCTACCACTCTAAATATTACTTTTAAACACAGTTTTCATTGTGCTGCGATCATTTCAGTGACTAAAGGCACCTTTTATTGCCCATCTGATGTTTCTAACTGTTCCGTGTCTACAAATGAAGACTTACTCTGCCATCCTGAAAATCACTTTTAGACATTGTTTTTACAATGACTAGTGATTTTAGTGACTAAAATCATAGTTTCATTGCTAAAGATATTGCATTTCTGTTGTGTTGTTTTCGGTAGAAGCTCTATCTAAAACTAACTGTATCACTCTTAAAATGATTTTTCACCATGTTTTTCATTGTTCTGTATTCATTGGAGTGACTAAAAGCACGACAATGATTTTTAGACATCGTTTTATATTACTCCTCTGGCTCGAGTGACTAAGAACACCGTTTCGTTTATAAAGATACTGCATTAGCGTTATGTTGTTTTCAATCGACACTAACTCTAGCAATCTGAAAATGACTATTTTCATAATACTGTTATGGCCAGAATGACTTAAAGCACATTAGATTGGACTTATTATGTCTCTAATGGTACTTAACTTACATTCCATCTTATATCTCATGCTTTACTGCTTTTTGTGAAGAGACGAAGCACACAGATAAAACTTACTTTAACACCCTGAAAATGAGTTTAGACAGCTTTTTTTGCGATTTTTTACAGTTCGAATGATTAAAAGTAAGTTTCATTGCAAATGTTATTCCTTAAAAGTAATACTGTTTTCAACTGAATTGCTGTCTATAACTAACAGTATCAGTCTTAAAAGGACTCAAACAGCTTTTAAACATGGTGCAGTTATGATCTGAAAGACAAAATCACGTTTTATTATACTTTTAACTGCTACTTGTGCTTGTACAAAGCGTATTCTCATACTAACTTTGGTACTCTGAAACTGGTTTTTAGACATTGTTTTCACTATCGTTGTATAGTCTGATTGACTAAAACTTTCATTGCATATCTTATGGTTATGTTTGTTCAAATGAAGCACCGTCTAATTCTAACTGCGCCACTCGTAAACTGACTTTTATCAATATATTATATTCATCTGCTGGTCTGGGTGACTTAAAGCCCAGTTTCATTGCTATGGACATTGCATAGCCATAATGTTTTTTTATTCCAATGCTCGTCTTAATCTAACGCTGTTATGGCCCAAATGAATGAAAGCACATTTCAACTCATGCTTCTAATGATACTAAAATTAGTCCATCTCATATCATATATATTTGACTCTATGTATATACAAAGCGCTATTTCAAACTTACAGCATGAAAATGATGTTTAGGCAGATTCTCTATTTTGTTGTGGTAAAACTGCAGTACTCTGAAAAATACTTTTAGAGAGTTTTTTAACTTTGATGATCTGACTGATTCTGATAGTCTGCATTGAAAAAAATGATTTAATTACTGTAATACTGAGAGGTGTCCAGAAGTAGGATGTCTACTGGCAATCTTGTTCAGAAATGCTGTAGTAGATTGTATTTGGTCTAAACTCTGAAACACACAAAGAGTATTTTGACCAGGCAATCCATGCAGTGGCAGTGTAAAGAAATAACAAACAACAATATACGGAGGAATTAGAAACTCAACGTTAGCTAGATGAACTGTCAGCAAAGAGTAAGAAACAGCCTTAAGCAGTTTTAAAGGAAGAGTCCAACTCCAAACCATTCTGTATGTAGCCTTCCTTCCTAACACAAACTTATAATCTTCTCCTATTGTAAATATTTATGCTCAAGCAGCAACCCCCCTATGTATCTGGGGTTCTGAACACTCGGGACATACTATTCCATTGGCCTCTGAACCCCTGGGGGAGACCCTATCCCAGAATACTAGGGTTGCCCATGGAATCATATTGGGAAGAGTCAGCTTCCAACTTTAGCTATTAAAGCTAACCAAGAACCCATTTTGCAAATTCAACAAGTAACATAGGAAAAAAAGGTAAAAATAAAAATAAATGTTCAAATTAACACACAATGGTGGATAGTTCTAAAGTGCTATATCTGTGGGAAGAGTTTCGCCAGTGATTTGCTCAGGAGTCCTGGCTATCAGCTGTAGTCCTTGGAGGTCAGCTTTGGAAGCGGAGCCGAACAAAACTGTCATGGAAGTGCCGAGGATGGATTCAATAGCAGCAGAAGTGTACAAGCAACTCATTTGACAGATTGAGTTTCCTCAGCTAACGAAAGAGGTAAAGTCTCTGATGGGCTTCTTTTCAAATAAAGTCAATCTAGCTGCAGTATAGTCAGTCTAGTATAGTCTGCATCATCCACAGACTCTTTGCTCTATTGGCAAACTGCAGCGGGTCCAGCAAGGGGTAAGATGTCCATTAAATACGCCAACACCAGTCTTTCAAAAGACTTCATTACTGAAGATTTTAAAGCCACAGGTCTGTAGTCATTTAGTCCTTTGGTCTTAAGTTTCTTCAGGATGGAGTAATAGTGGAGCGTTCAAAGCACGAGAGGACTTTGCACATTGATCTGTTAAATCTGCTGTGGTCAGCGCAGGTTTTCATACAGACTGGTGCTTATCTACTTGTTTAATTTCTGAAGATTTGACGCACATTATTATCAATGATCTGACATGCAGGGGGAAGGGGGATGGGTGGAGGTTTTGATGGCTTGTAGAGAGATGGTGATGTTGGGTATGAAGTGTGTGGTTGGGGGTCACAAGTTTAAAATAGAACTGGTTAAAATCTTCAATAAACTGTTGATTGACCTCAGTGCTGGAGGATGGTGTCTTGTGTTGGAAAAGGGATTTGAGCCCTGTCCACACTAATGAAGGGTCTTCTACTTCCCTTATCTTTCCTTGCTATGATTGCTATGTCTTGTTACTCTATTCTGAGACTCTCTTTTCCATGCTCTCGGCTCTCGAAACAGAAAAGGAATAATGGATTTGATTAGCTGCTCTCTGAACGCAATTGACACCCTATTCTTGACGAGAAGCCTGGGTTCGGGGGAACCCAACTGAACTGCAGGAACATTAGCAGCTGGATACATGATGGATAGGTGGGAGAAGAGGCGCATCGTGTGCCTGGCGACATTGTCCCTGGCGACATTGTCCCTGGAGAATATTGAAGATATTTACCTATACGGGACTTTGGTAACAGGGATTATGTTGATTGGATTAGTTGGGACCCTGTGGTATCGACGATTGTTAAAAGCAGTCAATGCTCAAAGCCCCAACAAGTTCACCGTCTGGAATGAGACAGTGATGGGCAGAGCTGCTATTTCTCAGACTTTGGCTTTGGACCATTAACTGGAAAACATCATGGTGGTCATAGACCGTAAAATGGAAAACAACTGGGTGGCTATGGCACGCAAAATGGAAACCATGGACTGCAAATGGATAACATCTTGGAGAAACCAGCAACTATGCAACAGAATTTGGCTGACCTGGCGACCAGTGCTGGACAATAGATACCAGCGGAAACTAGCAGATATCGTCCTAAATTTGAAGAAGAATCTTTTTTTTCCGCTTCAACCCTTTTGGACGGCCTAGGCCAAGGCCTGTGCTGAAAACAAACAACATCCACGAAAACAATACAAGGAGACGCTCTGATTTCCTCTACTAATTCCAAGGAGATCTGTTGTGGACTGGATACGGACACAGCTAGAGATAGACAATCACTACCTCTACCCCTATCCCACGTCTTCGCATGCTTTTCACCGCCTGTATGGCCCGGCGGGTCTGGATCCAGCGCTGTTCATAGCTGCAGGGGCAGATGGCTGTTGCCCACATTGGACACCTCAACATTCCCTGTCCCCTCCCGATTGCAATGTCATGTCCAGTTTATGTGCTTAATGCTAGGGCTTTTTTGTCTCCCGGGTCTCACACTGCCCTACTGAAGGATAGTCTGAGAGAGTTTTTTTTTTTTTAGAGCCAACTTTCCTTGTGTATCATGTTGTTCCTTTTTCTCTTTACTAGCTCTCCGATCTTTCTTCCCTTGAATGTTATATGTGATTATGGTCGGAGGGGAGGGGTGCCATTTCACGGCATGTAACAGTGTCTGTGACAAATAAAAGATTGATTGACTGATTGATTGAACTGTGTTTTCCAGCATGTTGGCATAGCTCTTCAGAGCCACATCAGATTGTATCCTCGCATCTCCCTGCGGGTTATAAGCATACACGGCATATATTTAATCAGATTCTCAACGTGGATCATAACACTTCAGACTGGAAAGTACTCTCCTAAGATATATGGATGATGTGATTATTTTTATGACATTTCAAGAACAATTTCATACAAACTACATCAAAGTACTCATCAGACTGGCCCAAGGAGGTCATAAAGTTTCTAAACCCAAATTGCAGCATTGTCAGCAACAGGTTGATTACAAATGTAAATTTATTACAAATCACACAAAAACAATGATAATATCACATTTAGATGACATCAGACAGGCACCACTGCCAAAATCCGTAGGCCTGATAATGATACCTTATAACGATATAGCAGGGATTGGATGAAAGATTGTAAAAAGAGCTTTTTTATGGGACCCCATAAAACCAGCAGGGTTGCAGAACATGCAACGGGGGTCACAAGTTTAAAATAGAACTGGTTAAAATCTTCAATAAACTGTTGATTGACCTCAGTGCTGGAGGATGGTGTCTTGTGTTGGAAAAGGGATTTGAGCCCTTGCCACACTAATGAAGGGTCTTCTACTTCCCTTATCTTTCCTTGCTATGATTGCTATGTCTTGTTACTCTATTCTGAGACTCTCTTTTCCATGCTCTCGGCTCTCGAATCAGAAAAGGAATAATGGATTTGATTAGCTGCTCTCTGAACGCAATTGAAACCCTATTCTCGACGAGAAGCCTGGGATCGGGGGAACCCAACTGAACTGCAGGAACATTAGCAGCTGGATACATGATGGACAGGTGGGAGAAGTGGCGCATCGTGTGCCTGGTGACCTTGTTCCTGGCGACATTGTCCCTGGAGGATATTGAAGATATTTACCTATACGGAACTTTGGTAACAGGGATTATGTTGATTGGATTAGTTGGGACCCTGTGGTATCGACGATTGTTAAAAGCAGTCAATGCTCAAAGCCCCAACAAGTTGACCGGCTGGAATGAGACAGTGATGGGCAGAGCTGCTAGTACTCAGACTTTGGCTTTGGACCATTAACTGGAAAACATCATGGTGGTCATAGACCGTAAAATGGAAAACAACTGGGTGGCTATGGCACGCAAAACGGAAACCATGGACTGCAAATGGATAACATCTTGGAGAAACCAGCAACTATGCAACAGAATTTGGCTGACCTGGCGACCAGTGCCGGACAATAGATACCTGCGGAAACTAGCAGATATCGTCCTAAATTTGAAGAAGAATCTTTTTTTTCCGCTTCAACCCTTTCGGACGGCCTAGGCCAAGGCCTGTGCTGAAGACAAACAACATCCACGAGAACAATATAAGGCGACGCTCTGATTTCCTCTACTCATTCCAAGGAGATCTGTTGTGGACTGGATACGGACACAGCTACAGATAGACAATCACTACCTCTACCCCTATCCCACGCCTTCGCATGCTTTTCACCGCTAGTGTGGGCAGGCGGGTCTGGATCCAGCGCTGTTCATAGCTGCAGGGGCAGATGGCTGTTGCCCACATTGGACACCTCAACATTGACTGTCCCCTCCCGATTGCAATGTCATGTCCAGTTTATGTGCTTAATGCTAGGGCTTTTTTGTCTCCCGGGTCTCACACTGCCCTACTGAAGGACTGTCTGAGAGGGGTTCTTTTTTTTTGAGCAAACTTTCCTTGTGTATCATGTTGTTCCTTTTTCTCTTTACTACCTCTCCGATCTTTCTTCCCTTGAATGTTATATGTGTTTATGGTCGGAGGGGAGGGGTGCCATTTCACGGCATGTGTGAAAAAATAAAAGATTGATTGACTGATTGATTGAACTGTGTTTTCCAGCATGTTGGCATAGCTCTTCAGAGCCACATCAGTTTGTATCCTCGCATCTCCCTGCGGGTTATAAGCATTCACGGCATATATTTAATCAGATTCTCAACGTGGATCAGAACACTTCAGGCTGGAAAGTACTCTCCTAAGATTTATGGATGATGTGATTATTTTTATGCCATTTAAACAACAATTTCATACAGACTCCATCAAAGTACTCATCAGACTGGCCCAAGGAGGTCATAAAGTTTCTAAACCCAAATTGCAGCATTGTCAGAAACAGGTTGATTACAAATGTCAATTTATTACAAATCACACTAAAACAATGGAAATATCACATTTAGATGACATCAGACAGGCACTACTGCCAAAATCCGTAGGCCCGGTAATGACCTTATAACGATATAGCAGGGATTGGATGAAAGATTGTAAAAAGAGCTTTTTTAGGGAACCCCATAAAACCAGCAGGGCTGCAAAACATGCTTTTTTAATGTTGCATGCAGATGGCTTAATGGCATTTTAATCTATTGAGACAGAGCCTCAAAGTGCTTCTGCTCAGAATACACCTTACTTTTACAAACCATTTTACCTACATATTGCTAACAGAGCTGATGGGTAACCTTCATCTGTGCCCATGCAAGAATAGGCATTTGATATCTTTAGTAGCAAATTAGATTATCTGTCTCAGGGATTTCCTACCCAGTCAGAAAAAGGCTTTACAGCTCAATGTCAGGTTTATGGGAAGATTTCAGATTAACTTTGGGGTATCCAGTACTAATATTAAATAATAAAAATAGTTATTATTAAATTAAGTCTTTATCTCTTTCTAAATAGACTCTTCTTCGGGCTGCTGTTGGGTTAGTTTCCCCTGTAATTCCCTCTCTAGATTTTTACGATTTCGTTCATTCTTTCTTCACAGTTCCACTGCATAGATAGACTCCTTCTGGGTCCCCCTCAAGTCTCTTACTTCCATCTTCTTAAGAATATCTGTACATATGAGACTGGGAGTTCATTACCTTTAGTGTTTTGGGATAAATTTTAAATGAATATTCAACACTTAATGCATGTTGCAATCCTGTAATCAGAGTTCAATGCTCTCCCTTTGACCAGACCCCCAAGGCTAGATGTTTGCCCCCTGTCTCTCTTTCATACCCTCTAATCCTCCTCCCAGCCAATGTATACATTGCTTGTGTGCTACTTTAATCAGATTAGGGAGTTGTTAAGCTAACTGTCTAAATAGACTTCTTTGATCATTCAATGACTCCTTTTAACATTCTTCTACACTACAGTCTGCTGGATCGATTCTTCTTAATTATAATCTATTTGTTTAATACACACATTTTTCTGTCTCTATCCTATCTCTGTTTGCCTGTTATAACCTTGCTTCTCTTCTATTGCACTGAAGGCTCTGTTTGTTCCATTCAAAAGGGTATTCTACTGGAACATTTCTAATAGAAAACACCAGGATTTGTGCTTTAAATGTTAATGTTTGCTAACAGTAGTAACTCAAAACAGAAAGACATTCATTGCTCTGTAGAGAATAGAACGCCTTCCTCGTCTGACATTTTTTTAATAGAAGCATCTTTTATCTCCTCCACCGTCACCTCATGCTACCATCTCATGTGATCCTTAACATCAGTTAATAACATACTTTGTGTGAATAACGGAAAGCACATTTCATTGCATATCTCATGTTTAGAACTGTTTGGTATGTTCAAACCAACTGCCATCAAACTAACTGTCATAATACTATTATTGACCGAGGGACTAAAATCATATTTCAATGCTAAGGACACTGCATTACTGTAGTTTTCAATCGAGGCACTATCTAAAACTAATTCTACCACTGTAAAAACTATTATTTAAAAAATTGCTACAGCCCGAGTGACCAAGAGCATATTTTATTGCACATCTAATTTTTCTAATGATACTAAAATGACATCCATAATATGTTTGTGTTCAGGCTTACTTTAGCAATTTGAAAATTAGTAACGACAGTTTTTTGGCAAAATGTTCAATTCATGAGATTAAAGTCCCGTTGCTTTGCATGTCTTTCATTGTGCCGTGATTATCTGACTGACTAGAAACACATTTCATTGCAAAAGACATTGCAAAACTCATATGTTGTATTAAAACTGTCAAAAACAAACTGTGGCAATCTGAAAGTGAATTTTCAGCATTTTGCTGTAATATTCTCAGTGACTAAAAGAAACTTTCAATGCATCTCTAATGTTGCTAATTTTACTGTGTTTTCAAGTGAAGCACCGTCTTAAACTAAATATGCCACTCTGGAAATGACTTTTAGAAATTGTTTCGTATTAATCTGCTGGTCTGAGTGTCTTAAAGCACCTTTCATTGCATATCTCATGTTTCGACTGTACCGTTAGATCGAATTCAGCAATGTCTTAAACTTACTGAACCACTGTGAAAATGAATTCTAGACATTGTTTTTATGTTCCTCTGCTCATTCAATTAACTAAAAGCACCGTTTCATTGCTAGAGACATGTCATGTCTGTTGTGTTGTTTTCAATAGAAGCGCTTTCTAAATCTAAATCTACGACTCCAACAATTATTTTCTAACAACACAGTTTTCATTGTGCTGCGATAATCTAAGTGACTAAAGGCACCTTTCATTGCCCATCTCACGTTGCTAACTGTACTGTGTGTTCAAATGAAGCACCGTTCTAAATTTACTCTGCCACTCTGAAAATGACTTTTAGACATTGTTTCTACATTCATATGCTTGTCATAATAACTAAAAGCATTGCTAAAATATTGCATGTCTGTTGTGTTGTTTTTAGTTGAAGATCTATCTAAAACTAACTGGACCCCTCTTCAAATGAATTTTCAGCATGTTTTTCATTGTGCTGTAATCATCTGAGTGACTAAAAGCACCTTTCATTGCATCTCTCATGTTGCTAACTTTTCTCTGTGTTCAAACGAAGCACCGTCATAAACAACCACTCTTAAAATGACTTTAACACAATGATTTTACATTCATATGCGTGTGTGAGTGACTAAAAGCACTTTTTCTTGCAAGAGTAATCAAAAAACTGTAATTTTGTTTTCAATCGAAACACTTTCAAAAGCTAACTGCAACACTCTAAAAATGACATTTAAGCAGGTTTTTCAATGTCCTTTGATTGTCTGAGTGAAAAAAGGCACAGTTTCTTTTCTAAAGACATGTCATGACTGTTGTGTTGTTTTCAATAGAAGCGCTATCTAAAACTAAATACACCACTCTAAATATTACTTTTAAACACAGTTTTCATTGTGCTACGATAATCTAAGTGACTAAAGGCACTTTTCATTGCCCATCTCACGTTGCTACCTTTACTGTGTGTTCACATGAAGCACCATCTTAATCTTACTCTGCCACTCTGAAAATGACTTTTAGACATTGTTTCTACATTCATATGCTTGTCATAATGACTAAAAGCATTGCTAAAATATTGCATGTCTGTTGTGTTGTTTTTAGTTGAAAATCTATCTAAAACTAACTGGACCCCTCTTCAAATGAATTTTCAGCATGTTTTTCATTGAGCTGTAATCATCTGAGTGGCTAAAAGCACCTTTCATTGCATCTCTCATGTTGCTAACTTTTCTCTGTGTTCAAACGCAGCACCGTCATAAACAACCACTCTTAAAATGACTTTAACACAATGATTTTACATTCCTATGCTTTTGTGAGTGATTAAAAGCACTTTTTGTTGCAAGAGTAATCACAAAACTGTAATTTTGTTTTTAATCGAAACACTTTCAAAAGCTAACTGCAACACTCTAAAAATGACATTTAAGCAGGTTTTTCTATGTCCTTTGATTGTCTGAGTGAAAAAAGGCTGCAACACTCTAAAAATGACATTTAAGCAGGTTTTTCTATGTCCTTTGATTGTCTGAGTGAAAAAAGGCACAGTTTCTTTTCTAAAGACATGTCATGAATGTTGTGTCATGAATGTTGTGTTGTTTTCTATTGAAGCGCTATCTAAAACTTAATATACCACTCTAAATATTACTTTTAAACACAGTTTTCATTGTGCTGAGATAATCTAAGTGACTAAAGGCACTTTTCATTGCCCATCTTACGTTGCTAATTTTACTGTGTGTTCAAATGAAGCACCGTCTTAAATTTACTCTGCCACTCTGAAAATGACTTTTAGGCTTTGTTTCTACATTCATATGCTTGTCATAATGACTAAAAGCATTGCTAAAATATTGCATGTATGTTGTGTTGTTTTTAGTTGAAGATCTATCTAAAACTAACTGGACCCCTCTTCAAATGAATTTTCAGCATGTTTTTCATTGTGCTGTAATCATCTGAGTGACTAAAAGCACCTTTCATTGCATCTCTCATGTTGCTAACTTTTCTCTGTGTTCAAACGAAGCACCGTCATAAACAACCACTCTTAAAATGACTTTAACACAATGATTTTACATTCCTATTCGTGTGTGAGTGATTAAAAGCACTTTTTGTTGCAAGAGTAATCACAAAACTGTAATTTTGTTTTTAATCGAAACACTTTCAAAAGCTAACTGCAACACTCTAAAAATGATATTTAAGCAGGTTTTTCAATGTCGTTTGATTGGTCGAGTGAAAAAAGGCACAGTTTCTTTTCTAAAGACATGTCATGACTGTTGTGTTGTTTTCAATAGAAGCGCTATCTAAAACTAAATACACCACTCTAAATATTACTTTTAAACACAGTTTTCATTGTGCTGAGATAATCTAAGTGACTAAAGGCACTTTTCATTGCCCATCTCACGTTGCTACCTTTACTGTGTGTTCAAATGAAGCACCGTCTTAAATTTACTCTGCCACTCTGAAAATGACTTTTAGACATTGTTTCTACATTCATATGCTTGTCATAATGACTAAAAGCATTTCTAAAATATTGCATGTCTGTTGTGTTGTTTTAAGTTGAAGATCTATCTAAAACTAACTGGACCCCTCTTCAAATGAAATTTCAGCATGTTTTTCCTTGTGCTGTAATCATCTGAGTGACTAAAAGCACCTTTCATTGCATCTCTCATGTTGCTAACTTTTCTCTGTGTTCAAACGAAGCACCGTCAGAAACAACCACTCTTAAAATGACTTTAACACAATGATGTTACATTCCTATGCATGTGTTAGTGATTAAAAGCACTTTTTGTTGCAAGAGTAATCACAAAACTGTAATTTTGTTTTTAATCGAAAGACTTTCAAAAGCTTACTGCAAAACTCTAAAAATGACATTTAAGCAGGTTTTTCTATGTCCTTTGATTGTCTGAGTGAAAAAAGGCACAGTTTCTTTTCTAAAGACATGTCATGACTGTTGTGTTGTTTTCAATAGAAGCGCTATCTAAAACTAAATACACCACTCTAAATATTACTTTTAAACACAGTTTTCATTGTGCTACGATAATCTAAGTGACTAAAGGCACTTTTCATTGCCCATCTCACGTTGCTACCTTTACTGTGTGTTCAAATGAAGCACCATCTTAAATTTACTCTGCCACTCTGAAAATGACTTTTAGACATTGTTTCTACATTCATATGCTTGTCATAATGACTAAAAGCATTGCTAAAATATTGCATGTCTGTTTTGTTGTTTTTAGGTGAAGATCTATCTAAAACTAACTGGACCCCTCTTCAAATGAATTTTCAGCATGTTTTTCGTTGTGCTGTAATCATCTGAGTGACTAAAAGCACCTATCATTGCATCTCTCATGTTGCTAACTCTTCTCTGTGTTCTAACGAAGCACCGTCATAAACAACCACTCTTAAAATGACTTTAACACAATGATTTTACATTCCTATGCTTTTGTGAGTGACTAAAAGCACTTTTTGTTGCAAGAGTAATTACAAAACTGTAATTGTTTTTTTAATCGAAACACCTTCAAAAGCAACACTCTAAAAATGACATTTAAGCAGGTTTTTCTATGTCCTTTGATTGTCTGAGTGAAAAAAGGCACCGTTTCATTTCTAAAGACATGTCATGACTGTTGTGTTGTTTTCAATAGAAGCGCTATCTAAAACTTAATATACCACTCTAAATATTACTTTTAAACACAGTTTTCATTGTGCTGCGATAATCTATGTGACTAAAGGCACTTTTCATTGCCCATCTCACGTTGCTACCTTTACTGTGTGTTCACATGAAGCACCATCTTAATCTTACTCTGCCACTCTGAAAATGACTTTTAGACATTGTTTCTACATTCATATGCTTGTCATAATGACTAAAAGCATTGCTAAAATATTGCATGTCTGTTGTGTTGTTTTCAATAAAAATGACATTTATGCAGGTTTCCCTATGTCCTTTGATTGTCTGAGTGAAAAAAGGCACCCTTTCATTTCTAAAGACATGTCATGACTGTTGTGTTGTTTTCAATAGAAGCGCTATCTAAATGTAAATCTACCACTCTAAATATTACTTTTAAACACAGTTTTCATTGTGCTGCGATCATTTCAGTGACTAAAGGCACCTTTTATTGCCCATCTGATGTTTCTAACTGTTCCGTGTCTACAAATGAAGACTTACTCTGCCATCCCGAAAATCACTTTTAGACATTGTTTTTACAATGACTAGTGATTTTAGTGACTAAAATCATAGTTTCATTGCTAAAGATATTGCATTTCTGTTGTGTTGTTTTCGGTAGAAGCTCTATCTAAAACTAACTGTATCACTCTTAAAATGATTTTTCACCATGTTTTTCATTGTTCTGTATTCATTGGAGTGACTAAAAGCACGACAATGATTTTTAGACATCGTTTTATATTACTCCTCTGGCTCGAGTGACTAAGAACACCGTTTCGTTTATAAAGATACTGCATTAGCGTTATGTTGTTTTCAATCGACACTAACTCTAGCAATCTGAAAATGACTATTTTCATAATACTGTTATGGCCAGAATGACTTAAAGCACATTAGATTGGACTTATTATGTCTCTAATGGTACTTAACTTACATTCCATCTTATATCTCATGCTTTACTGCTTTTTGTGAAGAGACGAACACACAGATAAAACTTACTTTAACACCCTGAAAATGAGTTTAGACAGCTTTTTTTGCGATTTTTTACAGTTCGAATGATTAAAAGTAAGTTTCATTGCAAATGTTATTCCTTAAAAGTAATACTGTTTTCAACTGAATTGCTGTCTATAACTAACAGTATCAGTCTTAAAAGGACTCAAACAGCTTTTAAACATGGTGCAGTTATGATCTGAAAGACAAAATCACGTTTTATTATACTTTTAACTGCTACTTGTGCTTGTACAAAGCGTATTCTCATACTAACTTTGGTACTCTGAAACTTGTTTTTAGACATTGTTTTCACTATCGTTGTATAGTCTGATTGACTAAAACTTTCATTGCATATCTTATGGTTATGTTTGTTCAAATGAAGCACCGTCTAATTCTAACTGCGCCACTCGTAAACTGACTTTTATCAATATATTATATTCATCTGCTGGTCTGGGTGACTTAAAGCCCAGTTTCATTGCTATGGACATTGCATAGCCATAATGTTTTTTTTAATCCAATGCTCGTCTTAATCTAACGCTGTTATGGCCCAAATGAATGAAAGCACATTTCAACTCATGCTTCTAATGATACTAAAATTAGTCCATCTCATATCATATATATTTGACTCTATGTATATACAAAGCGCTATTTCAAACTTACAGCATGAAAATGATGTTTAGGCAGATTCTCTATTTTGTTGTGGTAAAACTGCAGTACTCTGAAAAATACTTTTAGAGAGTTTTTTAACTTTGATGATCTGACTGATTCTGATAGTCTGCATTGAAAAAAATGATTTAATTACTGTAATACTGAGAGGTGTCCAGAAGTAGGATGTTTACTGGCAATCTTGTTCAGAAATGCTGTAGTAGATTGTATTTGGTCTAAACTCTGAAACACACAAAGAGTATTTTGACCAGGCAATCCATGCAGTGGCAGTGTAAAGAAATAACAAACAACAATCTACGGAGGAATTAGAAACTCAACGTTAGCTAGATGAACTGTCAGCAAAGAGTAAGAAACAGCCTTAAGCAGTTTTAAAGGAAGAGTCCAACTCCAAACCATTCTGTATGTAGCCTTCCTTCGTAACACAAACTTATAATCTTCTCCTATTGTAAATATTTATGCTCAAGCAGCAAACCCCCTATGTATCTGGGGTTCTGAACACTCGGGACATACTATTCCATTGGCCTCTGAACCCCTGGGGGAGACCCTATCCCAGAATACTAGGGTTGCCCATGGAATCATATTGGGAAGAGTCAGCTTCCAACTTTAGCTATTAAAGCTAACCAAGAACCCATTTAGCAAATTCAACAAGTAACATAGGAAAAAAAGGTAAAAATAAAAATATATGTTCAAATTAACACACAATGGTGGATAGTTCTAAAGTGCTATATCTGTGGGAAGAGTTTCGCCAGTGATTTGCTCAGGAGTCCTGGCTATCAGCTGTAGTCCTTGGAGGTCAGCTTTGGAAGCGGAGCCGAACAAAACTGTCATGGAAGTGCCGAGGATGGATTCAATAGCAGCAGAAGTGTACAAGCAACTCATTTGACAGATTGAGTTTCCTCAGCTAACGAAAGAGGTAAAGTCTCTGATGGGCTTCTTTTCAAATAAAGTCAATCTAGCTGCAGTATAGTCAGTCTAGTATAGTCTGCATCATCCACAGACTCTTTGCTCTATTGGCAAACTGCAGCGGGTCCAGCAAGGGGTAAGATGTCCATTAAATACGCCAACACCAGTCTTTCAAAAGACTTCATTACTGAAGATTTTAAAGGCACAGGTCTGTAGTCATTTAGTCCTTTGGTCTTAAGTTTCTTCAGGATGGAGTAATAGTGGAGCGTTCAAAGCACGAGAGGACTTTGCACATTGATCTGTTAAATCTGCTGTGGTCAGCGCAGGTTTTCATACAGACTGGTGCTTATCTACTTGTTTAATTTCTGAAGATTTGACGCACATTATTATCAATGATCTGACATGCAGGGGGAAGGGGGATGGGTGGAGGTTTTGATGGCTTGTAGGGAGATGGTGATGTTGGGTATGAAGTGTGTGGTTGGGGGTCACAAGTTTAAAATAGAACTGGTTAAAATCTTCAATAAACTGTTGATTGACCTCAGTGCTGGAGGATGGTGTCTTGTGTTGGAAAAGGGATTTGAGCCCTGTCCACACTAATGAAGGGTCTTCTACTTCCCTTATCTTTCCTTGCTATGATTGCTATGTCTTGTTACTCTATTCTGAGACTCTCTTTTCCATGCTCTCGGCTCTCGAAACAGAAAAGGAATAATGGATTTGATTAGCTGCTCTCTGAACGCAATTGACACCCTATTCTTGACGAGAAGCCTGGGTTCGGGGGAACCCAACTGAACTGCAGGAACATTAGCAGCTGGATAGTTAGCATGATGGACAGGTGGGAGAAGAGGCGCATCGTGTGCCTGGCGACATTGTCCCTGGCGACATTGTCCCTGGAGAATATTGAAGATATTTACCTATACGGGACTTTGGTAACAGGGATTATGTTGATTGGATTAGTTGGGACCCTGTGGTATCGACGATTGTTAAAGCCCCAACAAGTTCACCAGCTGGAATGAGACAGTGATGGGCAGAGCTGCTATTTCTCAGACTTTGGCTTTGGACCATTAACTGGAAAACATCATGGTGGTCATAGACCGTAAAATGGAAAACAACTGGGTGGCTATGGCACGCAAAATGGAAACCATGGACTGCAAATGGATAACATCTTGGAGAAACCAGCAACTATGCAACAGAATTTGGCTGACCTGGCGACCAGTGCTGGACAATAGATACCAGCGGAAACTAGCAGATATCGTCCTAAATTTGAAGAAGAATCTTTTTTTTCCGCTTCAACCCTTTCGGACGGCCTAGGCCAAGGCCTGTGCTGAAAACAAACAACATCCACGAAAACAATACAAGGAGACGCTCTGATTTCCTCTACTAATTCCAAGGAGATCTGTTGTGGACTGGATACGGACACAGCTAGAGATAGACAATCACTACCTCTACCCCTATCCCACGTCTTCGCATGCTTTTCACCGCCTGTGTGGCCCGGCGGGTCTGGATCCAGCGCTGTTCATAGCTGCAGGGGCAGATGGCTGTTGCCCACATTGGATACCTCAACATTCCCTGTCCCCTCCCGATTGCAATGTCATGTCCAGTTTATGTGCTTAATGCTAGGGCTTTTTTGTCTCCCGGGTCTCACACTGCCCTACTGAAGGATAGTCTGAGAGGGTTTTTTTTTTTTTAGAGCCAACTTTCCTTGTGTATCATGTTGTTCCTTTTTCTCTTTACTAGCTCTCCGATCTTTCTTCCCTTGAATGTTATATGTGATTATGGTCGGAGGGGAGGGGTGCCATTTCACGGCATGTAACAGTGTCTGTGACAAATAAAAGATTGATTGACTGATTGATTTAACTGTGTTTTCCAGCATGTTGGCATAGCTCTTCAGAGCCACATCAGATTGTATCCTCGCATCTCCCTGCGGGTTATAAGCATTCACGGCATATATTTAATCAGATTCTCAACGTGGATCATAACACTTCAGGCTGGAAAGTACTCTCCTAAGATATATGGATGATGTGATTATTTTTATGACATTTCAAGAACAATTTCATACAAACTACATCAAAGTACTCATCAGACTGGCCCAAGGAGGTCATAAAGTTTCTAAACCCAAATTGCAGCATTGTCAGCAACAGGTTGATTACAAATGTAAATTTATTACAAATCACACAAAAACAATGGTAATATCACATTTAGATGACATCAGACAGGCACCACTGCCAAAATCCGTAGGCCTGATAATGATACCTTATAACGATATAGCAGGGATTGGATGAAAGATTGTAAAAAGAGCTTTTTTATGGGACCCCATAAAACCAGCAGGGTTGCAGAACATGCAACGGGGGTCACAAGTTTAAAATAGAACTGGTTAAAATCTTCAATAAACTGTTGATTGACCTCAGTGCTGGAGGATGGTGTCTTGTGTTGGAAAAGGGATTTGAGCCCTTGCCACACTAATGAAGGGTCTTCTACTTCCCTTATCTTTCCTTGCTATGATTGCTATGTCTTGTTACTCTATTCTGAGACTCTCTTTTCCATGCTCTCGGCTCTCGAATCAGAAAAGGAATAATGGATTTGATTAGCTGCTCTCTGAACGCAATTGAAACCCTATTCTTGACGAGAAGCCTGGGATCGGGGGAACCCAACTGAACTGCAGGAACATTAGCAGCTGGATACATGATGGACAGGTGGGAGAAGTGGCGCATCGTGTGCCTGGTGACCTTGTTCCTGGCGACATTGTCCCTGGAGGATATTGAAGATATTTACCTATACGGAACTTTGGTAACAGGGATTATGTTGATTGGATTAGTTGGGACCCTGTGGTATCGACGATTGTTAAAAGCAGTCAATGCTCAAAGCCCCAACAAGTTGACCGGCTGGAATGAGACAGTGATGGGCAGAGCTGCTAGTACTCAGACTTTGGCTTTGGACCATTAACTGGAAAACATCATGGTGGTCATAGACCGTAAAATGGAAAACAACTGGGTGGCTATGGCACGCAAAACGGAAACCATGGACTGCAAATGGATAACATCTTGGAGAAACCAGCAACTATGCAACAGAATTTGGCTGACCTGGCGACCAGTGCCGGACAATAGATACCTGCGGAAACTAGCAGATATCGTCCTAAATTTGAAGAAGAATCTTTTTTTTCCGCTTCAACCCTTTCGGACGGCCTAGGCCAAGGCCTGTGCTGAAGACAAACAACATCCACGAGAACAATATAAGGCGACGCTCTGATTTCCTCTACTCATTCCAAGGAGATCTGTTGTGGACTGGATACGGACACAGCTACAGATAGACAATCACTACCTCTACCCCTATCCCACGCCTTCGCATGCTTTTCACCGCTAGTGTGGGCAGGCGGGTCTGGATCCAGCGCTGTTCATAGCTGCAGGGGCAGATGGCTGTTGCCCACATTGGACACCTCAACATTGACTGTCCCCTCCCGATTGCAATGTCATGTCCAGTTTATGTGCTTAATGCTAGGGCTTTTTTGTCTCCCGGGTCTCACACTGCCCTACTGAAGGACTGTCTGAGAGGGGTTCTTTTTTTTTGAGCAAACTTTCCTTGTGTATCATGTTGTTCCTTTTTCTCTTTACTACCTCTCCGATCTTTCTTCCCTTGAATGTTATATGTGTTTATGGTCGGAGGGGAGGGGTGCCATTTCACGGCATGTGTGACAAATAAAAGATTGATTGACTGATTGATTGAACTGTGTTTTCCAGCATGTTGGCATAGCTCTTCAGAGCCACATCAGTTTGTATCCTCGCATCTCCCTGCGGGTTATAAGCATTCACGGCATATATTTAATCAGATTCTCAACGTGGATCAGAACACTTCAGGCTGGAAAGTACTCTCCTAAGATTTATGGATGATGTGATTATTTTTATGCCATTTAAACAACAATTTCATACAGACTCCATCAAAGTACTCATCAGACTGGCCCAAGGAGGTCATAAAGTTTCTAAACCCAAATTGCAGCATTGTCAGAAACAGGTTGATTACAAATGTCAATTTATTACAAATCACACTAAAACAATGGAAATATCACATTTAGATGACATCAGACAGGCACTACTGCCAAAATCCGTAGGCCCGGTAATGACCTTATAACGATATAGCAGGGATTGGATGAAAGATTGTAAAAAGAGCTTTTTTAGGGGACCCCATAAAACCAGCAGGGCTGCAAAACATGCTTTTTTAACGTTGCATGCAGATGGCTTAATGGCATTTTAATCTATTGAGACAGAGCCTCAAAGTGCTTCTGCTCAGAATACACCTTACTTTTACAAACCATTTTACCTACATATTGCTAACAGAGCTGATGGGTAACCTTCATCTGTGCCCATGCAAGAATAGGCATTTGATATCTTTAGTAGCAAATTAGATTATCTGTCTCAGGGATTTCCTACCCAGTCAGAAAAAGGCTTTACAGCTCAATGTCAGGTTTATGGGAAGATTTCAGATTAACTTTGGGGTATCCAGTACTAATATTAAATAATAAAAATAGTTATTATTAAATTAAGTCTTTATCTCTTTCTAAATAGACTCTTCTTCGGGCTGCTGTTGGGTTAGTTTCCCCTGTAATTCCCTCTCTAGATTTTTACGATTTCGTTCATTCTTTCTTCACAGTTCCACTGCATAGATAGACTCCTTCTGGGTCCCCCTCAAGTCTCTTACTTCCATCTTCTTAAGAATATCTGTACATATGAGACTGGGAGTTCATTACCTTTAGTGTTTTGGGATAAATTTTAAATGAATATTCAACACTTAATGCATGTTGCAATCCTGTAATCAGAGTTCAATGCTCTCCCTTTGACCAGACCCCCAAGGCTAGATGTTTGCCCCCTGTCTCTCTTTCATACCCTCTAATCCTCCTCCCAGCCAATGTATACATTGCTTGTGTGCTACTTTAATCAGATTAGGGAGTTGTTAAGCTAACTGTCTAAATAGACTTCTTTGATCATTCAATGACTCCTTTTAACATTCTTCTACACTACAGTCTGCTGGATCGATTCTTCTTAATTATAATCTATTTGTTTAATACACACATTTTTCTGTCTCTATCCTATCTCTGTTTGCCTGTTATAACCTTGCTTCTCTTCTATTGCACTGAAGGCTCTGTTTGTTCCATTCAAAAGGGTATTCTACTGGAACATTTCTAATAGAAAACACCAGGATTTGTGCTTTAAATGTTAATGTTTGCTAACAGTAGTAACTCAAAACAGAAAGACATTCATTGCTCTGTAGAGAATAGAACGCCTTCCTCGTCTGACATTTTTTTAATAGAAGCATCTTTTATCTCCTCCACCGTCACCTCATGCTACCATCTCATGTGATCCTTAACATCAGTTAATAACATACTTTGTGTGAATAACGGAAAGCACATTTCATTGCATATCTCATGTTTAGAACTGTTTGGTATGTTCAAACCAACTGCCATCAAACTAACTGTCATAATACTATTATTGACCGAGGGACTAAAATCATATTTCAATGCTAAGGACACTGCATTACTGTAGTTTTCAATCGAGGCACTATCTAAAACTAATTCTACCACTGTAAAAACTATTATTTAAAAAATTGCTACAGCCCGAGTGACCAAGAGCATATTTTATTGCACATCTAATTTTTCTAATGATACTAAAATGACATCCATAATATGTTTGTGTTCAGGCTTACTTTATCAATTTGAAAATTAGTAACGACAGTTTTTTGGCAAAATGTTCAATTCATGAGATTAAAGTCCCGTTGCTTTGCATGTCTTTCATTGTGCCGTGATTATCTGACTGACTAGAAACACATTTCATTGCAAAAGACATTGCAAAACTCATATGTTGTATTAAAACTGTCAAAAACAAACTGTGGCAATCTGAAAGTGAATTTTCAGCATTTTGCTGTAATATTCTCAGTGACTAAAAGAAACTTTCAATGCATCTCTAATGTTGCTAATTTTACTGTGTTTTCAAGTGAAGCACCGTCTTAAACTAAATATGCCACTCTGGAAATGACTTTTAGAAATTGTTTCGTATTAATCTGCTGGTCTGAGTGTCTTAAAGCACCTTTCATTGCATATCTCATGTTTCGACTGTACCGTTAGATCGAATTCAGCAATGTCTTAAACTTACTGAACCACTGTGAAAATGAATTCTAGACATTGTTTTTATGTTCCTCTGCTCATTCAATTAACTAAAAGCACCGTTTCATTGCTAGAGACATGTCATGTCTGTTGTGTTGTTTTCAATAGAAGCGCTTTCTAAATCTAAATCTACGACTCCAACAATTATTTTCTAACAACACAGTTTTCATTGTGCTGCGATAATCTAAGTGACTAAAGGCACCTTTCATTGCCCATCTCACGTTGCTAACTGTACTGTGTGTTCAAATGAAGCACCGTTCTAAATTTACTCTGCCACTCTGAAAATGACTTTTAGACATTGTTTCTACATTCATATGCTTGTCATAATAACTAAAAGCATTGCTAAAATATTGCATGTCTGTTGTGTTGTTTTTAGTTGAAGATCTATCTAAAACTAACTGGACCCCTCTTCAAATGAATTTTCAGCATGTTTTTCATTGTGCTGTAATCATCTGAGTGACTAAAAGCACCTTTCATTGCATCTCTCATGTTGCTAACTTTTCTCTGTGTTCAAACGAAGCACCGTCATAAACAACCACTCTTAAAATGACTTTAACACAATGATTTTACATTCCTATGCGTGTGTGAGTGACTAAAAGCACTTTTTCTTGCAAGAGTAATCAAAAAACTGTAATTTTGTTTTCAATCGAAACACTTTCAAAAGCTAACTGCAACACTCTAAAAATGACATTTAAGCAGGTTTTTCAATGTCCTTTGATTGTCTGAGTGAAAAAAGGCACAGTTTCTTTTCTAAAGACATGTCATGACTGTTGTGTTGTTTTCAATAGAAGCGCTATCTAAAACTAAATACACCACTCTAAATATTACTTTTAAACACAGTTTTCATTGTGCTACGATAATCTAAGTGACTAAAGGCACTTTTCATTGCCCATCTCACGTTGCTACCTTTACTGTGTGTTCACATGAAGCACCATCTTAATCTTACTCTGCCACTCTGAAAATGACTTTTAGACATTGTTTCTACATTCATATGCTTGTCATAATGACTAAAAGCATTGCTAAAATATTGCATGTCTGTTGTGTTGTTTTTAGTTGAAAATCTATCTAAAACTAACTGGACCCCTCTTCAAATGAATTTTCAGCATGTTTTTCATTGAGCTGTAATCATCTGAGTGGCTAAAAGCACCTTTCATTGCATCTCTCATGTTGCTAACTTTTCTCTGTGTTCAAACGCAGCACCGTCATAAACAACCACTCTTAAAATGACTTTAATACAATGATTTTACATTCCTATGCTTTTGTGAGTGATTAAAAGCACTTTTTGTTGCAAGAGTAATCACAAAACTGTAATTTTGTTTTTAATCGAAACACTTTCAAAAGCTAACTGCAACACTCTAAAAATGACATTTAAGCAGGTTTTTCAATGTCCTTGATTGTCTGAGTGAAAAAAGGCACAGTTTCTTTTCTAAAGACATGTCATGACTGTTGTGTTGTTTTCAATAGAAGCGCTATCTAAAACTAAATACACCACTCTAAATATTACTTTTAAACACAGTTTTCATTGTGCTACGAAAATCTAAGTGACTAAAGGCACTTTTCATTGCCCATCTCACGTTGCTACCTTTACTGTGTGTTCAAATGAAGCACCATCTTAATCTTACTCTGCCACTCTGAAAATGACTTTTAGACATTGTTTCTACATTCATATGCTTGTCATAATGACTAAAAGCATTGCTAAAATATTGCATGTCTGTTGTGTTGTTTTTAGTTGAAAATCTATCTAAAACTAACTGGATCCCTCTTCAAATGAATTTTCAGCATGTTTTTCATTGTGCTGTAATCATCTGAGTGGCTAAAAGCACCTTTCATTGCATCTCTCATGTTGCTAACTTTTCTCTGTGTTCAAACGCAGCACCGTCATAAACAACCACTCTTAAAATGACTTTAACACAATGATTTTACATTCCTATGCTTTTGTGAGTGATTAAAAGCACTTTTTGTTGCAAGAGTAATCACAAAACTGTAATTTTGTTTTTAATCGAAACAGTTTCAAAAGCTAACTGCAACACTCTAAAAATGACATTTAAGCAGGTTTTTCAATGTCGTTTGATTGGTCGAGTGAAAAAAGGCACAGTTTCTTTTCTAAAGACATGTCATGACTGTTGTGTTGTTTTCAATAGAAGCGCTATCTAAAACTAAATACACCACTCTAAATATTACTTTTAAACACAGTTTTCATTGTGCTGCAATAATCTAAGTGACTAAAGGCACTTTTCATTGATCATCTCACGTTGCTAACTTTACTGTGTGTTCAAATGAAGCACCGTCTTAAATTTACTCTGCCACTCTGAAAATGACTTTTAGACATTGTTTCTACATTCACATGCTTGTCATAATGACTAAAAGCATTGCTAAAATATTGCATGTCTGTTGTGTTGTTTTTAGGTGAAGATCTATCTAAAACTAACTGGACCCCTCTTCAAATGAATTTTCAGCATGTTTTTCATTGTGCTGTAATCATCTGACTGACTAAAAGCACCTTTCATTGCATCTCTCATGTTGCTAACTCTTCTCTGTGTTCTAACGAAGCACCGTCATAAACAACCACTCTTAAAATGACTTTAACACAATGATTTTACATTCCTATGCTTTTGTGATTGACTAAAAGCACTTTTTGTTGCAAGAGTAATTACAAAACTGTAATTTTTTTTTAATCGAAATACTTTCAAAAGCTTACTGCAACACTCTAAAAATGACATTTAAGCAGGTTTTTCTATGTCCTTTGATTGTCTGAGTGAAAAAAGGCACCGTTTCATTTCTAAAGACAGACATGTCATGACTGTTGTGTTGTTTTCATTTGAAGCGCTATCTAAAACTTAATATACCACTCTAAATATTACTTTTAAACACAGTTTTCATTGTGCTGCGATAATCTATGTGACTAAAGGCACTTTTCATTGCCCATCTCACGTTGCTAACTTTACTGTGTGTTCAAATGAAGCACCATCTTAAATTTACTCTGCCACTCTGAAAATGACTTTTAGACAGTGTTTCTACATTTATATGCTTGTCATAATGACTAAAAGCATTGATAAAATATTGCATGTCTGTTGTGTTGTTTTAAGTTGAAGATCTATCTAAAACTAACTGGACCCCTCTTCAAATGAATTTTCAGCATGTTTTTCATTGTGCTGTAATCATCTGAGTGACTAAAAGCACCTTTCATTGCATCTCTCATGTTGCTAACTTTTCTCTGTGTTCAAACGAAGCACCGTCAGAAAAAACCACTCTTAAAATGACTTTAACACAATGATGTACATTCCTATGCATGTGTGAGTGATTAAAAGCACTTTTTGTTGCAAGAGTAATCACAAAACTGTAATTTTGTTTTTAATCGAAAGACTTTCAAAAGCTAACTGCAAAACTCTAAAAATGACATTTAAGCAGGTTTTTCTATGTCCTTTGATTGTCTGAGTGAAAAAAGGCACAGTTTCTTTTCTAAAGACATGTCATGACTGTTGTGTTGTTTTCAATAGAAGCGCTATCTAAAACTAAATACACCACTCTAAATATTACTTTTAAACACAGTTTTCATTGTGCTGAGATAATCTAAGTGACTAAAGGCACTTTTCATTGCCCTTCTCACGTTGCTAACTTTACTGTGTGTTCAAATGAAGCACCGTCTTAAATTTACTCTGCCACTCTGAAAATGACTTTTAGGCTTTGTTTCTACATTCATATGCTTGTCATAATGACTAAAAGCATTGCTAAAATATTGCATGTATGTTGTGTTGTTTTTAGTTGAAGATCTATCTAAAACTAACTGAACCCCTCTTCAAATGAATTTTCAGCATGTTTTTCATTGTGCTGTAATCATCTGAGTGACTAAAAGCACCTTTCATTGCATCTCTCATGTTGCTAACTTTTCTCTGTGTTCAAACGAAGCCCCGTCATAAACAACCACTCTTAAAATAACTTTAACACAATGATTTTACATTCCTATGCGTGTGTGAGTGATTAAAATCACTTTTTGTTGCAAGAGTAATCACAAAACTGTAATTTTGTTTTTAATCGAAACACTTTCAAAAGCTAACTGCAACACTCTAAAAATGACATTTAAGCAGGTTTTTCAATGTCGTTTGATTGGTCGAGTGAAAAAAGGCACAGTTTCTTTTCTAAAGACATGTCATGACTGTTGTGTTGTTTTCAATAGAAGCGCTATCTAAAACTAAATACACCACTCTAAATATTACTTTTAAACACAGTTTTCATTGTGCTGAGATAATCTAAGTGACTAAAGGCACTTTTCATTGCCCATCTCACGTTGCTACCTTTACTGTGTGTTCAAATGAAGCACCGTCTTAAATTTACTCTGCCACTCTGAAAATGACTTTTAGACATTGTTTCTACATTCATATGCTTGTCATAATGACTAAAAGCATTTCTAAAATATTGCATGTCTGTTGTGTTGTTTAAAGTTGAAGATCTATCTAAAACTAACTGGACCCCTCTTCAAATGAAATTTCAGCATGTTTTTCCTTGTGCTGTAATCATCTG
The DNA here is from genome assembly GCA_033220385.1 of Triplophysa yarkandensis. Classification (NCBI taxonomy): domain Eukaryota; kingdom Metazoa; phylum Chordata; class Actinopteri; order Cypriniformes; family Nemacheilidae; genus Triplophysa; species Triplophysa yarkandensis. Next base: position 3,101,966 of record CM065677.1, on the reverse strand, counting down.
AGTGACTAAAAGCACCTTTCATTGCATCTCTCATGTTGCTAACTTTTCTCTGTGTTCAAACGAAGCACCGTCAGAAACAACCACTCTTAAAATGACTTTAACACAATGATGTTACATTCCTATGCATGTGTGAGTGATTAAAAGCACTTTTTGTTGCAAGAGTAATCACAAAACTGTAATTTTGTTTTTAATCGAAAGACTTTCAAAAGCTTACTGCAAAACTCTAAAAATGACATTTAAGCAGATTTTTCAATGTCGTTTGATTGGTCGAGTGAAAAAAGGCACAGTTTCTTTTCTAAAGACATGTCATGACTGTTGTGTTGTTTTCAATAGAAGCGCTATCTAAAACTAAATACACCACTCTAAATATTACTTTTAAACACAGTTTTCATTGTGCTACGATAATCTAAGTGACTAAAGGCACTTTTCATTGCCCATCTCACGTTGCTACCTTTACTGTGTGTTCAAATGAAGCACCATCTTAAATTTACTCTGCCACTCTAAAAATGACTTTTAGACATTGTTTCTACATTTATATGCTTGTCATAATGACTAAAAGCATTGCTAAAATATTGCATGTCTGTTGTGTTGTTTTCAATAAAAATGACATTTATGCAGGTTTCCCTATGTCCTTTGATTGTCTGAGTGAAAAAAGGCACCCTTTCATTTCTAAAGACATGTCATGACTGTTGTGTTGTTTTCAATAGAAGCGCTATCTAAATGTAAATCTACCACTCTAAATATTACTTTTAAACACAGTTTTCATTGTGCTGCGATCATTTCAGTGACTAAAGGCACCTTTTATTGCCCATCTGATGTTTCTAACTGTTCCGTGTCTACAAATGAAGACTTACTCTGCCATCCTGAAAATCACTTTTAGACATTGTTTTTACAATGACTAGTGATTTTAGTGACTAAAATCATAGTTTCATTGCTAAAGATATTGCATTTCTGTTGTGTTGTTTTCGGTAAAAGCTCTATCTAAAACTAACTGTATCACTCTTAAAATGATTTTTCACCATGTTTTTCATTGTTCTGTATTCATTGGAGTGACTAAAAGCACGACAATGATTTTTAGACATCGTTTTATATTACTCCTCTGACTCGAGTGACTAAGAACACCGTTTCGTTTATAAAGATACTGCATTAGCGTTATGTTGTTTTCAATCGACACTAACTCTAGCAATCTGAAAATGACTATTTTCATAATACTGTTATGGCCAGAATGACTTAAAGCACATTAGATTGGACTTATTATGTCTCTAATGGTACTTAACTTACATTCCATCTTATATCTCATGCTATACTGCTTTTTGTGAAGAGACGAAGCACACAGATAAAACTTACTTTAACACCCTGAAAATGAGTTTAGACAGCTTTTTTTGCGATTTTTTACAGTTCGAATGATTAAAAGTAAGTTTCATTGCAAATGTTATTCCTTAAAAGTAATACTGTTTTCAACTGAATTGCTGTCTATAACTAACAGTATCAGTCTTAAAAGGACTCAAACAGCTTTTAAACATGGTGCAGTTATGATCTGAAAGACAAAATCACGTTTTATTATACTTTTAACTGCTACTTGTGCTTGTACAAAGCGTATTCTCATACTAACTTTGGTACTCTGAAACTTGTTTTTAGACATTGTTTTCACTATCGTTGTATAGTCTGATTGACTAAAACTTTCATTGCATATCTTATGGTTATGTTTGTTCAAATGAAGCACCGTCTAATTCTAACTGCGCCACTCGTAAACTGACTTTTATCAATATATTATATTCATCTGCTGGTCTGGGTGACTTAAAGCCCAGTTTCATTGCTATGGACATTGCATAGCCATGTTTTTTTTAATCCAATGCTCGTCTTAATCTAACGCTGTTATGGCCCAAATGAATGAAAGCACATTTCAACTCATGCTTCTAATGATACTAAAATTAGTCCATCTCATATCATATATATTTGACTCTATGTATATACAAAGCGCTATTTCAAACTTACAGCATGAAAATGATGTTTAGGCAGATTCTCTATTTTGTTGTGGTAAAACTGCAGTACTCTGAAAAATACTTTTAGAGAGTTTTTTAACTTTGATGATCTGACTGATTCTGATAGTCTGCATTGAAAAAAATGATTTAATTACTGTAATACTGAGAGGTGTCCAGAAGTAGGATGTCTACTGGCAATCTTGTTCAGAAATGCTGTAGTAGATTGTATTTGGTCTAAACTCTGAAACACACAAAGAGTATTTTGACCAGGCAATCCATGCAGTGGCAGTGTAAAGAAATAACAAACAACAATCTACGGAGGAATTAGAAACTCAACGTTAGCTAGATGAACTGTCAGCAAAGAGTAAGAAACAGCCTTAAGCAGTTTTAAAGGAAGAGTCCAACTCCAAACCATTCTGTATGTAGCCTTCCTTCCTAACACAAACTTATAATCTTCTCCTATTGTAAATATTTATGCTCAAGCAGCAACCCCCCTATGTATCTGGGGTTCTGAACACTCGGGACATACTATTCCATTGGCCTCTGAACCCCTGGGGGAGACCCTATCCCAGAATACTAGGGTTGCCCATGGAATCATATTGGGAAGAGTCAGCTTCCAACTTTAGCTATTAAAGCTAACCAAGAACCCATTTTGCAAATTCAACAAGTAACATAGGAAAAAAAGGTAAAAATAAAAATAAATGTTCAAATTAACACACAATGGTGGATAGTTCTAAAGTGCTATATCTGTGGGAAGAGTTTCGCCAGTGATTTGCTCAGGAGTCCTGGCTATCAGCTGTAGTCCTTGGAGGTCAGCTTTGGAAGCGGAGCCGAACAAAACTGTCATGGAAGTGCCGAGGATGGATTCAATAGCAGCAGAAGTGTACAAGCAACTCATTTGACAGATTGAGTTTCCTCAGCTAACGAAAGAGGTAAAGTCTCTGATGGGCTTCTTTTCAAATAAAGTCAATCTAGCTGCAGTATAGTCAGTCTAGTATAGTCTGCATCATCCACAGACTCTTTGCTCTATTGGCAAACTGCAGCGGGTCCAGCAAGGGGTAAGATGTCCATTAAATACGCCAACACCAGTCTTTCAAAAGACTTCATTACTGAAGATTTTAAAGCCACAGGTCTGTAGTCATTTAGTCCTTTGGTCTTAAGTTTCTTCAGGATGGAGTAATAGTGGAGCGTTCAAAGCACGAGAGGACTTTGCACATTGATCTGTTAAATCTGCTGTGGTCAGCGCAGGTTTTCATACAGACTGGTGCTTATCTACTTGTTTAATTTCTGAAGATTTGACGCACATTATTATCAATGATCTGACATGCAGGGGGAAGGGGGATGGGTGGAGGTTTTGATGGCTTGTAGAGAGATGGTGATGTTGGGTATGAAGTGTGTGGTTGGGGGTCACAAGTTTAAAATAGAACTGGTTAAAATCTTCAATAAACTGTTGATTGACCTCAGTGCTGGAGGATGGTGTCTTGTGTTGGAAAAGGGATTTGAGCCCTGTCCACACTAATGAAGGGTCTTCTACTTCCCTTATCTTTCCTTGCTATGATTGCTATGTCTTGTTACTCTATTCTGAGACTCTCTTTTCCATGCTCTCGGCTCTCGAAACAGAAAAGGAATAATGGATTTGATTAGCTGCTCTCTGAACGCAATTGACACCCTATTCTTGACGAGAAGCCTGGGTTCGGGGGAACCCAACTGAACTGCAGGAACATTAGCAGCTGGATACATGATGGACAGGTGGGAGAAGAGGCGCATCGTGTGCCTGGCGACATTGTCCCTGGCGACATTGTCCCTGGAGAATATTGAAGATATTTACCTATACGGGACTTTGGTAACAGGGATTATGTTGATTGGATTAGTTGGGACCCTGTGGTATCGACGATTGTTAAAGCCCCAACAAGTTCACCAGCTGGAATGAGACAGTGATGGGCAGAGCTGCTATTTCTCAGACTTTGGCTTTGGACCATTAACTGGAAAACATCATGGTGGTCATAGACCGTAAAATGGAAAACAACTGGGTGGCTATGGCACGCAAAATGGAAACCATGGACTGCAAATGGATAACATCTTGGAGAAACCAGCAACTATGCAACAGAATTTGGCTGACCTGGCGACCAGTGCTGGACAATAGATACCAGCGGAAACTAGCAGATATCGTCCTAAATTTGAAGAAGAATCTTTTTTTTCCGCTTCAACCCTTTCGGACGGCCTAGGCCAAGGCCTGTGCTGAAAACAAACAACATCCACGAAAACAATACAAGGAGACGCTCTGATTTCCTCTACTAATTCCAAGGAGATCTGTTGTGGACTGGATACGGACACAGCTAGAGATAGACAATCACTACCTCTACCCCTATCCCACGTCTTCGCATGCTTTTCACCGCCTGTGTGGCCCGGCGGGTCTGGATCCAGCGCTGTTCATAGCTGCAGGGGCAGATGGCTGTTGCCCACATTGGATACCTCAACATTCCCTGTCCCCTCCCGATTGCAATGTCATGTCCAGTTTATGTGCTTAATGCTAGGGCTTTTTTGTCTCCCGGGTCTCACACTGCCCTACTGCAGGATAGTCTGAGAGGGTTTTTTTTTTTTTAGAGCCAACTTTCCTTGTGTATCATGTTGTTCCTTTTTCTCTTTACTAGCTCTCCGATCTTTCTTCCCTTGAATGTTATATGTGATTATGGTCGGAGGGGAGGGGTGCCATTTCACGGCATGTAACAGTGTCTGTGACAAATAAAAGATTGATTGACTGATTGATTTAACTGTGTTTTCCAGCATGTTGGCATAGCTCTTCAGAGCCACATCAGATTGTATCCTCGCATCTCCCTGCGGGTTATAAGCATTCACGGCATATATTTAATCAGATTCTCAACGTGGATCATAACACTTCAGGCTGGAAAGTACTCTCCTAAGATATATGGATGATGTGATTATTTTTATGACATTTCAAGAACAATTTCATACAAACTACATCAAAGTACTCATCAGACTGGCCCAAGGAGGTCATAAAGTTTCTAAACCCAAATTGCAGCATTGTCAGCAACAGGTTGATTACAAATGTAAATTTATTACAAATCACACAAAAACAATGGTAATATCACATTTAGATGACATCAGACAGGCACCACTGCCAAAATCCGTAGGCCTGATAATGATACCTTATAACGATATAGCAGGGATTGGATGAAAGATTGTAAAAAGAGCTTTTTTATGGGACCCCATAAAACCAGCAGGGTTGCAGAACATGCAACGGGGGTCACAAGTTTAATATAGAACTGTTTAAAATCTTCAATAAACTGTTGATTGACCTCAGTGCTGGAGGATGGTGTCTTGTGTTGGAAAAGGGATTTGAGCCCTTGCCACACTAATGAAGGGTCTTCTACTTCCCTTATCTTTCCTTGCTATGATTGCTATGTCTTGTTACTCTATTCTGAGACTCTCTTTTCCATGCTCTTGGCTCTCGAATCAGAAAAGGAATAATGGATTTGATTAGCTGCTCTCTGAACGCAATTGAAACCCTATTCTCGACGAGAAGCCTGGGATCGGGGGAACCCAACTGAACTGCAGGAACATTAGCAGCTGGATACATGATGGACAGGTGGGAGAAGTGGCGCATCGTGTGCCTGGTGACCTTGTTCCTGGCGACATTGTCCCTGGAGGATATTGAAGATATTTACCTATACGGAACTTTGGTAACAGGGATTATGTTGATTGGATTAGTTGGGACCCTGTGGTATCGACGATTGTTAAAAGCAGTCAATGCTCAAAGCCCCAACAAGTTGACCGGCTGGAATGAGACAGTGATGGGCAGAGCTGCTAGTACTCAGACTTTGGCTTTGGACCATTAACTGGCAAACATCATGGTGGTCATAGACCTTAAAATGGAAAACAACTGGGTGGCTATGGCACGCAAAACGGAAACCATGGACTGCAAATGGATAACATCTTGGAGAAACCAGCAACTATGCAACAGAATTTGGCTGACCTGGCGACCAGTGCCGGACAATAGATACCTGCGGAAACTAGCAGATATCGTCCTAAATTTGAAGAAGAATCTTTTTTTTCCGCTTCAACCCTTTCGGACGGCCTAGGCCAAGGCCTGTGCTGAAGACAAACAACATCCACGAGAACAATATAAGGGCAACGCTCTGATTTCCTCTACTCATTCCAAGGAGATCTGTTGTGGACTGGATACGGACACAGCTACAGATAGACAATCACTACCTCTACCCCTATCCCACGCCTTCGCATGCTTTTCACCGCTGGTGTGGGCAGGCGGGTCTGGATCCAGCGCTGTTCATAGCTGCAGGGGCAGATGGCTGTTGCCCACATTGGACACCTCAACATTGACTGTCCCCTCCCGATTGCAATGTCATGTCCAGTTTATGTGCTTAATGCTAGGGCTTTTTTGTCTCCCGGGTCTCACACTGCCCTACTGAAGGACTGTCTGAGAGGGGTTCTTTTTTTTTGAGCAAACTTTCCTTGTGTATCATGTTGTTCCTTTTTCTCTTTACTACCTCTCCGATCTTTCTTCCCTTGAATGTTATATGTGTTTATGGTCGGAGGGGAGGGGTGCCATTTCACGGCATGTGTGACAAATAAAAGATTGATTGACTGATTGATTGAACTGTGTTTTCCAGCATGTTGGCATAGCTCTTCAGAGCCACACCAGTTTGTATCCTCGCATCTCCCTGCGGGTTATAAGCATTCACGGCATATATTTAATCAGATTCTCAACGTGGATCAGAACACTTCCGGCTGGAAAGTACTCTCCTAAGATTTATGGATGATGTGATTATTTTTATGCCATTTAAACAACAATTTCATACAGACTCCATCAAAGTACTCATCAGACTGGCCCAAGGAGGTCATAAAGTTTCTAAACCCAAATTGCAGCATTGTCAGAAACAGGTTGATTACAAATGTCAATTTATTACAAATCACACTAAAACAATGGAAATATCACATTTAGATGACATCAGACAGGCACTACTGCCAAAATCCGTAGGCCCGGTAATGACCTTATAACGATATAGCAGGGATTGGATGAAAGATTGTAAAAAGAGCTTTTATAGGGGACCCCATAAAACCAGCAGGGCTGCAAAACATGCTTTTTTAACGTTGCATGCAGATGGCTTAATGGCATTTTAATCTATTGAGACAGAGCCTCAAAGTGCTTCTGCTCAGAATACACCTTACTTTTACAAACCATTTTACCTACATATTGCTAACAGAGCTGATGGGTAACCTTCATCTGTGCCCATGCAAGAATAGGCATTTGATATCTTTAGTAGCAAATTAGATTATCTGTCTCAGGGATTTCCTACCCAGTCAGAAAAAGGCTTTACAGCTCAATGTCAGGTTTATGGGAAGATTTCAGATTAACTTTGGGGTATCCAGTACTAATATTAAATAATAAAAATAGTTATTATTAAATTAAGTCTTTATCTCTTTCTAAATAGACTCTTCTTCGGGCTGCTGTTGGGTTAGTTTCCCCTGTAATTCCCTCTCTAGATTTTTACGATTTCGTTCATTCTTTCTTCACAGTTCCACTGCATAGATAGACTCCTTCTGGGTCCCCCTCAAGTCTCTTACTTCCATCTTCTTAAGAATATCTGTACATATGAGACTGGGAGTTCATTACCTTTAGTGTTTTGGGATAAATTTTAAATGAATATTCAACACTTAATGCATGTTGCAATCCTGTAATCAGAGTTCAATGCTCTCCCTTTGACCAGACCCCCAAGGCTAGATGTTTGCCCCCTGTCTCTCTTTCATACCCTCTAATCCTCCTCCCAGCCAATGTATACATTGCTTGTGTGCTACTTTAATCAGATTAGGGAGTTGTTAAGCTAACTGTCTAAATAGACTTCTTTGATCATTCAATGACTCCTTTTAACATTCTTCTACACTACAGTCTGCTGGATCGATTCTTCTTAATTATAATCTATTTGTTTAATACACACATTTTTCTGTCTCTATCCTATCTCTGTTTGCCTGTTATAACCTTGCTTCTCTTCTATTGCACTGAAGGCTCTGTTTGTTCCATTCAAAAGGGTATTCTACTGGAACATTTCTAATAGAAAACACCAGGATTTGTGCTTTAAATGTTAATGTTTGCTAACAGTAGTAACTCAAAACAGAAAGACATTCATTGCTCTGTAGAGAATAGAACGCCTTCCTCGTCTGACATTTTTTTAATAGAAGCATCTTTTATCTCCTCCACCGTCACCTCATGCTACCATCTCATGTGATCCTTAACATCAGTTAATAACATACTTTGTGTGAATAACGGAAAGCACATTTCATTGCATATCTCATGTTTAGAACTGTTTGGTATGTTCAAACCAACTGCCATCAAACTAACTGTCATAATACTATTATTGACCGAGGGACTAAAATCATATTTCAATGCTAAGGACACTGCATTACTGTAGTTTTCAATCGAGGCACTATCTAAAACTAATTCTACCACTGTAAAAACTATTATTTAAAAAATTGCTACAGCCCGAGTGACCAAGAGCATATTTTATTGCACATCTAATTTTTCTAATGATACTAAAATGACATCCATAATATGTTTGTGTTCAGGCTTACTTTATCAATTTGAAAATTAGTAACGACAGTTTTTTGGCAAAATGTTCAATTCATGAGATTAAAGTCCCGTTGCTTTGCATGTCTTTCATTGTGCCGTGATTATCTGACTGACAAGAAACACATTTCATTGCAAAAGACATTGCAAAACTCATATGTTGTATTAAAACTGTCAAAAACAAACTGTGGCAATCTGAAAGTGAATTTTCAGCATTTTGCTGTAATATTCTCAGTGACTAAAAGAAACTTTCAATGCATCTCTAATGTTGCTAATTTTACTGTGTTTTCAAGTGAAGCACCGTCTTAAACTAAATATGCCACTCTGGAAATGACTTTTAGAAATTGTTTCGTATTAATCTGCTGGTCTGAGTGTCTTAAAGCACCTTTCATTGCATATCTCATGTTTCGACTGTACCGTTAGATCGAATTCAGCAATGTCTTAAACTTACTGAACCACTGTGAAAATGAATTCTAGACATTGTTTTTATGTTCCTCTGCTCATTCAATTAACTAAAAGCACCGTTTCATTGCTAGAGACATGTCATGTCTGTTGTGTTGTTTTCAATAGAAGCGCTTTCTAAATCTAAATCTACGACTCCAACAATTATTTTCTAACAACACAGTTTTCATTGTGCTGCGATAATCTAAGTGACTAAAGGCACCTTTCATTGCCCATCTCACGTTGCTAACTGTACTGTGTGTTCAAATGAAGCACCGTTCTAAATTTACTCTGCCATTCTGAAAATGACTTTTAGACATTGTTTCTACATTCATATGCTTGTCATAATAACTAAAAGCATTGCTAAAATATTGCATGTCTGTTGTGTTGTTTTTAGTTGAAGATCTATCTAAAACTAACTGGACCCCTCTTCAAATGAATTTTCAGCATGTTTTTCATTGTGCTGTAATCATCTGAGTGACTAAAAGCACCTTTCATTGCATCTCTCATGTTGCTAACTTTTCTCTGTGTTCAAACGAAGCACCGTCATAAACAACCACTCTTAAAATGACTTTAACACAATGATTTTACATTCCTATGCGTGTGTGAGTGACTAAAAGCACTTTTTCTTGCAAGAGTAATCAAAAAACTGTAATTTTGTTTTCAATCGAAACACTTTCAAAAGCTAACTGCAACACTCTAAAAATGACATTTAAGCAGGTTTTTCAATGTCCTTTGATTGTCTGAGTGAAAAAAGGCACAGTTTCTTTTCTAAAGACATGTCATGACTGTTGTGTTGTTTTCAATAGAAGCGCTATCTAAAACTAAATACACCACTCTAAATATTACTTTTAAACACAGTTTTCATTGTGCTACGATAATCTAAGTGACTAAAGGCACTTTTCATTGCCCATCTCACGTTGCTACCTTTACTGTGTGTTCAAATGAAGCACCATCTTAATCTTACTCTGCCACTCTGAAAATGACTTTTAGACATTGTTTCTACATTCATATGCTTGTCATAATGACTAAAAGCATTGCTAAAATATTGCATGTCTGTTGTGTTGTTTTTAGTTGAAAATCTATCTAAAACTAACTGGACCCCTCTTCAAATGAATTTTCAGCATGTTTTTCATTGAGCTGTAATCATCTGAGTGGCTAAAAGCACCTTTCATTGCATCTCTCATGTTGCTAACTTTTCTCTGTGTTCAAACGCAGCACCGTCATAAACAACCACTCTTAAAATGACTTTAACACAATGATTTTACATTCCTATGCTTTTGTGAGTGATTAAAAGCACTTTTTGTTGCAAGAGTAATCACAAAACTGTAATTTTGTTTTTAATCGAAACACTTTCAAAAGCTAACTGCAACACTCTAAAAATGACATTTAAGCAGGTTTTTCAATGTCCTTGATTGTCTGAGTGAAAAAAGGCACAGTTTCTTTTCTAAAGACATGTCATGACTGTTGTGTTGTTTTCAATAGAAGCGCTATCTAAAACTAAATATACCACTCTAAATATTACTTTTAAACACAGTTTTCATTGTGCTGCAATAATCTAAGTGACTAAAGGCACTTTTCATTGATCATCTCACGTTGCTAACTTTACTGTGTGTTCAAATGAAGCACCGTCTTAAATTTACTCTGCCACTCTGAAAATGACTTTTAGACATTGTTTCTACATTCTTATGCTTGTCATAATGACTAAAAGCATTGCTAAAATATTGCATGTCTGTTGTGTTGTTTTTAGGTGAAGATCTATCTAAAACTAACTGGACCCCTCTTCAAATGAATTTTCAGCATGTTTTTCATTGTGCTGTAATCATCTGAGTGACTAAAAGCACCTTTCATTGCATCTCTCATGTTGCTAACTCTTCTCTGTGTTCTAACAAAGCACCGTCATAAACAACCACTCTTAAAATGACTTTAACACAATGATTTTACATTCCTATGCTTTTGTGATTGACTAAAAGCACTTTTTGTTGCAAGAGTAATTACAAAACTGTATTTTTGTTTTTAATCGAAATACTTTCAAAAGCTTACTGCAACACTCTAAAAATGACATTTAAGCAGGTTTTTCTATGTCCTTTGATTGTCTGAGTGAAAAAAGGCACCGTTTCATTTCTAAAGACAGACATGTCATGACTGTTGTGTTGTTTTCTATTGAAGCGCTATCTAACACTTAATATACCACTCTAAATATTACTTTTAAACACAGTTTTCATTGTGCTGGGATAATCTATGTGACTAAAGGCACTTTTCATTGCCCATCTCACGTTGCTAACTTTACTGTGTGTTCAAATGAAGCACCGTCTTAAATTTACTCTGCCACTCTGAAAATGACTTTTAGACATTGTTTCTACATTCATATGCTTGTCATAGTGACTAAAAGCATTGATAAAATATTGCATGTCTGTTGTGTTGTTTTAAGTTGAAGATCTATCTAAAACTAACTGGACCCCTCTTCAAATGAATTTTCAGCATGTTTTTCATTGTGCTGTAATCATCTGAGTGACTAAAAGCACCTTTCATTGCATCTCTCATGTTGCTAACTTTTCTCTGTGTTCAAACGAAGCACCGTCAGAAACAACCACTCTTAAAATGACTTTAACACAATGATGTACATTCCTATGCATGTGTGAGTGATTAAAAGCACTTTTTGTTGCAAGAGTAATCACAAAACTGTAATTTTGTTTTTAATCGAAAGACTTTCAAAAGCTAACTGCAAAACCCTAAAAATGACATTTAAGCAGGTTTTTCTATGTCCTTTGATTGTCTGAGTGAAAAAAGGCACAGTTTCTTTTCTAAAGACATGTCATGACTGTTGTGTTGTTTTCAATAGAAGCGCTATCTAAAACTAAATACACCACTCTAAATATTACTTTTAAACACAGTTGTCATTGTGCTGCAATAATCTAAGTGACTAAAGGCACTTTTCATTGCCCATCTCACGTTGCTAACTGTACTGTGTGTTCAAATGAAGCACCGTCTTAAATTTACTCTGCCACTCTGAAAATGACTTTTAGACATTGTTTCTACATTCAAATGCTTGTCATAATGACTAAAAGCATTGCTAAAATATAGCATGTCTGTTGTGTTGTTTTCAATAAAAATGACATTTATGCAGGTTTCCCTATGTCCTTTGATTGTCTGAGTGAAAAAAGGCACCCTTTCATTTCTAAAGACATGTCATGACTGTCGTGTTGTTTTCAATAGAAGCGCTATCTAAATGTAAATCTACCACTCTAAATATTACTTTTAAACACAGTTTTCATTGTGCTGCGATCATTTCAGTGACTAAAGGCACCTTTTATTGCCCATCTGATGTTTCTAACTGTTCCGTGTCTACAAATGAAGACTTACTCTGCCATCCTGAAAATCACTTTTAGACATTGTTTTTACAATGACTAGTGATTTTAGTGACTAAAATCATAGTTTCATTGCTAAAGATATTGCATTTCTGTTGTGTTGTTTTCGGTAGAAGCTCTATCTAAAACTAACTGTATCACTCTTAAAATGATTTTTCACCATGTTTTTCATTGTTCTGTATTCATTTGAGTGACTAAAAGCACGACAATGATTTTTAGACATCGTTTTATATTACTCCTCTGGCTCGAGTGACTAAGAACACCGTTTCGTTTATAAAGACATTGCATTAGCGTTATGTTGTTTTCAAACGACACTAACTCTTGCTAGAGTCTGAAAATGACTATTTTCATAATACTGTTATGGCCAGAATGACTTAAAGCACATTAGATTGGACTTATTATGTCTCTAATGGTACTTAACTTACATTCCATCTTATATCTCATGCTTTACTGCTTTTTGTGAAGAGACGAAGCACACAGATAAAACTTACTTTAACACCCTGAAAATGAGTTTAGACAGCTTTTTTGCGATTTTTTACAGTTCGAATGATTAAAAGTAAGTTTCATTGCAAATGTTATTCCTTAAAAGTAATACTGTTTTCAACTGAATTGCTGTCTATAACTAACAGTATCAGTCTTAAAAGGACTCAAACAGCTTTTAAACATGGTGCAGTGATGATCTGAAAGACAAAATCACGTTTTATTATACTTTTAACTGCTACTTGTGCTTGTACAAAGCGTATTCTCATACTAACTTTAGTACTCTGAAACTTGTTTTTAGACATTGTTTTCACTATCGTTGTATAGTCTGATTGACTAAAACTTTCATTGCATATCTTATGGTTATGTTTGTTCAAATGAAGCACCGTCTAATTCTAACTGCGCCACTCGTAAACTGACTTTTATCAATATATTATATTCATCTGCTGGTCTGGGTGACTTAAAGCCCAGTTTCATTGCTATGGACATTGCATAGCCATAATGTTTTTTTTAATCCAATGCTCGTCTTAATCTAACGCTGTTATGGCCCAAATGAATGAAAGCACATTTCAACTCATGCTTCTAATGATACTAAAATTAGTCCATCTCATATCATATATATTTGACTCTATGTATATACAAAGCGCTATTTCAAACTTACAGCATGAAAATGATGTTTAGGCAGATTCTCTATTTTGTTGTGGTAAAACTGCAGTACTCTGAAAAATACTTTTAGAGAGTTTTTTAACTTTGATGGTCTGACTGATTCTGATAGTCTGCATTGAAAAAAATGATTTAATTACTGTAATTCTGAGAGGTGTCCAGAAGTAGGATGTCTACTGGCAATCTTGTTCAGAAATGCTGTAGTAGATTGTATTTGGTCTAAACTCTGAAACACACAAAGAGTATCTTGACCAGGCAATCCATGCAGTGGCAGTGTAAAGAAATAACAAACAACAATCTACGGAGGAATTAGAAACTCAACGTTAGCTAGATGAACTGTCACTAAAGAGTAAGAAACAGCCTTAAGCAGTTTTAAAGGAAGAGTCCAACTCCAAACCATTCTGTATGTAGCCTTCCTTCCTAAAACAAACTTAAAATCTTCTCCTATTGTAAATATTTATGCTCAAGCAGCAACCCCCCTATGTATCTGGGGTTCTGAACACTCGGGACATACTATTCCATTGGCCTCTGAACCCCTGGTGGAGACCCTATCCCAGAATACTAGGGTTGCCCATGGAATCATATTGGGAAGAGTCAGCTTCCAACTTTAGCTATTAAAGCTAACCAAGAACCCATTTTGCAAATTCAACAAGTAACATAGGAAAAAAAGGTAAAAATAAAAATAAATGTTCAAATTAACACACAATGGTGGATAGTTCTAAAGTGCTATATCTGTGGGAAGAGTTTCGCCAGTGATTTGCTCAGGAGTCCTGGCTATCAGCTGTAGTCCTTGGAGGTCAGCTTTGGAAGCGGAGCCGAACAAAACTGTCATGGAAGTGCCGAGGATGGATTCAATAGCAGCAGAAGTGTACAAGCAACTCATTTGACAGATTGAGTTTCCTCAGCTAACGAAAGAGGTAAAGTCTCTGATGGGCTTCTTTTCAAATAAAGTCAATCTAGCTGCAGTATAGTCAGTCTAGTATAGTCTGCATCATCCACAGACTCTTTGCTCTATTGGCAAACTGCAGCGGGTCCAGCAAGGGGTAAGATGTCCATTAAATACGCCAACACCAGTCTTTCAAAAGACTTCATTACTGAAGATTTTAAAGGCACAGGTCTGTAGTCATTTAGTCCTTTGGTCTTAAGTTTCTTCAGGATGGAGTAATAGTGGAGCGTTCAAAGCACGAGAGGACTTTGCACATTGATCTGTTAAATCTGCTGTGGTCAGCGCAGGTTTTCATACAGACTGGTGCTTATCTACTTGTTTAATTTCTGAATATTTGAAGCACATTATTATCAATGATCTGACATGCAGGGGGAAGTGGGATGGGTGGAGGTTTTGATGGCTTGTAGGGAGATGGTGATGTTGGGTATGAAGTGTGTGGTTGGGGGTCACAAGTTTAAAATAGAACTGGTTAAAATCTTCAATAAACTGTTGATTGACCTCAGTGCTGGAGGATGGTGTCTTGTGTTGGAAAAGGGATTTGAGCACTGTCCACACTAATGAAGGGTCTTCTACTTCCCTTATCTTTCCTTGCTATGATTGCTATGTCTTGTTACTCTATTCTGAGACTCTCTTTTCCATGCTCTCGGCTCTCGAAACAGAAAAGGAATAATGGATTTGATTAGCTGCTCTCTGAACGCAATTGACACCCTATTCTTGACGAGAAGCCTGGGTTCGGGGGAACCCAACTGAACTGCAGGAACATTAGCAGCTGGATACATGATGGACAGGTGGGAGAAGAGGCGCATCGTGTGCCTGGCGACATTGTCCCTGGCGACATTGTCCCTGGAGAATATTGAAGATATTTACCTATACGGGACTTTGGTAACAGGGATTATGTTGATTGGATTAGTTGGGACCCTGTGGTATCGACGATTGTTAAAAGCAGTCAATGCTCAAAGCCCCAACAAGTTCACCGGCTGGAATGAGACAGTGATGGGCAGAGCTGCTATTTCTCAGACTTTGGCTTTGGACCATTAACTGGAAAACATCATGTTGGTCATAGACCGTAAAATGGAAAACAACTGGGTGGCTATGGCACGCAAAATGGAAACCATGGACTGCAAATGGATAATATCTTGGAGAAACCAGCAACTATGCATCAGAATTTGGCTGACCTGGCGACCAGTGCTGGACAATAGATACCAGCGGAAACTAGCAGATATCGTCCTAAATTTGAAGAAGAATCTTTTTTTTCCGCTTCAACCCTTTCGGACGGCCTAGGCCAAGGCCTGTGCTGAAAACAAACAACATCCACGAAAACAATACAAGGAGACGCTCTGATTTCCTCTACTAATTCCAAGGAGATCTGTTGTGGACTGGATACGGACACAGCTAGAGATAGACAATCACTACCTCTACCCCTATCCCACGTCTTCGCATGCTTTTCACCGCCTGTGTGGCCAGGCGGGTCTGGATCCAGCGCTGTTCATAGCTGCAGGGGCATATGGCTGTTGCCCACATTGGACACCTCAACATTCCCTGTCCCCTCCCGATTGCATGTCATGTCCAGTTTATGTGCTTAATGCTAGGGCTTTTTTGTCTCCCGGGTCTCACTCTGCCCTACTGAAGGATAGTCTGAGAGGGGTTTTTTTTTTTTAGAGCCAACTTTCCTTGTGTATCATGTTGTTCCTTTTTCTCTTTACTACCTCTCCGATCTTTCTTCCCTTGAATGTTATATGTGATTATGGTCGGAGGGGAGGGGTGCCATTTCACGGCATGTAACAGTGTCTGTGACAAATAAAAGATTGATTGACTGATTGATTGAACTGTGTTTTCCAGCATGTTGGCATAGCTCTTCAGAGCCACATCAGTTTGTATCCTCGCATCTCCCTGCGGGTTATAAGCATTCACGGCATATATTTAATCAGATTCTCAACGTGGATCAGAACACTTCAGGCTGGAAAGTACTCTCCTAAGATTTATGGATGATGTGATTATTTTTATGCCATTTAAACAACAATTTCATACAGACTCCATCAAAGTACTCATCAGACTGGCCCAAGGAGGTCATAAAGTTTCTAAACCCAAATTGCAGCATTGTCAGAAACAGGTTGATTACAAATGTCAATTTATTACAAATCACACTAAAACAATGGAAATATCACATTTAGATGACATCAGACAGGCACCACTGCCAAAATCCGTAGGCCCGGTAATGACCTTATAACGGTATAGCAGGGATTGGATGAAAGATTGTAAAAAGAGCTTTTTTAGGGGACCCCATATAACCAGCAGGGCTGCAAAACATGCTTTTTTAATGTTGCATGCAGATGGCTTAATGGCATTTTAATCTATTGAGACAGAGCCTCAAAGTGCTTCTGCTCAGAATACACCTTACTTTTACAAACCATTTTACCTACATATTGCTAACAGAGCTGATGGGTAACCTTCATCTGTGCCCATGCAAGAATAGGCATTTGATATCTTTAGTAGCAAATTAGATTATCTGTCTCAGGGATTTCCTACCCAGTCAGAAAAAGGCTTTACAGCTCAATGTCAGGTTTATGGGAAGATTTCAGATTAACTTTGGGGTATCCAGTACTAATATTAAATAATAAAAATAGTTATTATTAAATTAAGTCTTTATCTCTTTCTAAATAGACTCTTCTTCGGGCTGCTGTTGGGTTAGTTTCCCCTGTAATTCCCTCTCTAGATTTTTACGATTTCGTTCATTCTTTCTTCACAGTTCCACTGCATAGATAGACTCCTTCTGGGTCCCCCTCAAGTCTCTTACTTCCATCTTCTTAAGAATATCTGTACATATGAGACTGGGAGTTCATTACCTTTAGTGTTTTGGGATAAATTTTAAATGAATATTCAACACTTAATGCATGTTGCAATCCTGTAATCAGAGTTCAATGCTCTCCCTTTGACCAGACCCCCAAGGCTAGATGTTTGCCCCCTGTCTCTCTTTCATGCCCTCTAATCCTCCTCCCAGCCAATGTATACATTGCTTGTGTGCTACTTTAATCAGATTAGGGAGTTGTTAAGCTAACTGTCTAAATAGACTTCTTTGATCATTCAATGACTCCTTTTAACATTCTTCTACACTACAGTCTGCTGGATCGATTCTTCTTAATTATAATCTATTTGTTTAATACACACATTTTTCTGTCTCTATCCTATCTCTGTTTGCCTGTTATAACCTTGCTTCTCTTCTATTGCACTGAAGGCTCTGTTTGTTCCATTCAAAAGGGTATTCTACTGGAACATTTCTAATAGAAAACACCAGGATTTGTGCTTTAAATGTTAATGTTTGCTAACAGTAGTAACTCAAAACAGAAAGACATTCATTGCTCTGTAGAGAATAGAACGCCTTCCTCGTCTGACATTTTTTTAATAGAAGCATCTTTTATCTCCTCCACCGTCACCTCATGCTACCATCTCATGTGATCCTTAACATCAGTTAATAACATACTTTGTGTGAATAACGGAAAGCACATTTCATTGCATATCTCATGTTTAGAACTGTTTGGTATGTTCAAACCAACTGCCATCAAACTAACTGTCATAATACTATTATTGACCGAGGGACTAAAATCATATTTCAATGCTAAGGACACTGCATTACTGTAGTTTTCAATCGAGGCACTATCTAAAACTAATTCTACCACTGTAAAAACTATTATTTAAAAAATTGCTACAGCCCGAGTGACCAAGAGCATATTTTATTGCACATCTAATTTTTCTAATGATACTAAAATGACATCCATAATATGTTTGTGTTCAGGCTTACTTTATCAATTTGAAAATTAGTAACGACAGTTTTTTGGCAAAATGTTCAATTCATGAGATTAAAGTCCCGTTGCTTTGCATGTCTTTCATTGTGCCGTGATTATCTGACTGACTAGAAACACATTTCATTGCAAAAGACATTGCAAAATTGCATCTCTAATGTTGCTAATTTTACTGTGTTTTCAAGTGAAGCACCGTCTTAAACTAAATATGCCACTCTGGAAATGACTTTTAGAAATTGTTTCGTATTAATCTGCTGGTCTGAGTGTCTTAAAGCACCTTTCATTGCATATCTCATGTTTCGACTGTACCGTTAGATCGAATTCAGCAATGTCTTAAACTTACTGAACCACTGTGAAAATGAATTCTAGACATTGTTTTTATGTTCCTCTGCTCATTCAATTAACTAAAAGCACCGTTTCATTGCTAGAGACATGTCATGTCTGTTGTGTTGTTTTCAATAGAAGCGCTTTCTAAATCTAAATCTACGACTCCAACAATTATTTTCTAACAACACAGTTTTCATTGTGCTGCGATAATCTAAGTGACTAAAGGCACCTTTCATTGCCCATCTCACGTTGCTAACTGTACTGTGTGTTCAAATGAAGCACCGTTCTAAATTTACTCTGCCACTCTGAAAATGACTTTTAGACATTGTTTCTACATTCATATGCTTGTCATAATAACTAAAAGCATTGCTAAAATATTGCATGTCTGTTGTGTTGTTTTTAGTTGAAGATCTATCTAAAACTAACTGGACCCCTCTTCAAATGAATTTTCAGCATGTTTTTCATTGTGCTGTAATCATCTGAGTGACTAAAAGCACCTTTCATTGCATCTCTCATGTTGCTAACTTTTCTCTGTGTTCAAACGAAGCACCGTCATAAACAACCACTCTTAAAATGACTTTAACACAATGATTTTACATTCCTATGCGTGTGTGAGTGACTAAAAGCACTTTTTCTTGCAAGAGTAATCAAAAAACTGTAATTTTGTTTTCAATCGAAACACTTTCAAAAGCTAACTGCAACACTCTAAAAATGACATTTAAGCAGGTTTTTCAATGTCCTTTGATTGTCTGAGTGAAAAAAGGCACAGTTTCTTTTCTAAAGACATGTCATGACTGTTGTGTTGTTTTCAATAGAAGCGCTATCTAAAACTAAATACACCACTCTAAATATTACTTTTAAACACAGTTTTCATTGTGCTACGATAATCTAAGTGACTAAAGGCACTTTTCATTGCCCATCTCACGTTGCTACCTTTACTGTGTGTTCAAATGAAGCACCATCTTAATCTTACTCTGCCACTCTGAAAATGACTTTTAGACATTGTTTCTACATTCATATGCTTGTCATAATGACTAAAAGCATTGCTAAAATATTGCATGTCTGTTGTGTTGTTTTTAGTTGAAAATCTATCTAAAACTAACTGGACCCCTCTTCAAATGAATTTTCAGCATGTTTTTCATTGAGCTGTAATCATCTGAGTGGCTAAAAGCACCTTTCATTGCATCTCTCATGTTGCTAACTTTTCTCTGTGTTCAAACGCAGCACCGTCATAAACAACCACTCTTAAAATGACTTTAACACAATGATTTTACATTCCTATGCTTTTGTGAGTGATTAAAAGCACTTTTTGTTGCAAGAGTAATCACAAAACTGTAATTTTGTTTTTAATCGAAACACTTTCAAAAGCTAACTGCAACACTCTAAAAATGACATTTAAGCAGGTTTTTCAATGTCCTTGATTGTCTGAGTGAAAAAAGGCACAGTTTCTTTTCTAAAGACATGTCATGACTGTTGTGTTGTTTTCAATAGAAGCGCTATCTAAAACTAAATATACCACTCTAAATATTACTTTTAAACACAGTTTTCATTGTGCTGCAATAATCTAAGTGACTAAAGGCACTTTTCATTGATCATCTCACGTTGCTAACTTTACTGTGTGTTCAAATGAAGCACCGTCTTAAATTTACTCTGCCACTCTGAAAATGACTTTTAGACATTGTTTCTACATTCTTATGCTTGTCATAATGACTAAAAGCATTGCTAAAATATTGCATGTCTGTTGTGTTGTTTTTAGGTGAAGATCTATCTAAAACTAACTGGACCCCTCTTCAAATGAATTTTCAGCATGTTTTTCATTGTGCTGTAATCATCTGAGTGACTAAAAGCACCTTTCATTGCATCTCTCATGTTGCTAACTCTTCTCTGTGTTCTAACGAAGCACCGTCATAAACAACCACTCTTAAAATGACTTTAACACAATGATTTTACATTCCTATGCTTTTGTGATTGACTAAAAGCACTTTTTGTTGCAAGAGTAATTACAAAACTGTATTTTTGTTTTTAATCGAAATACTTTCAAAAGCTTACTGCAACACTCTAAAAATGACATTTAAGCAGGTTTTTCTATGTCCTTTGATTGTCTGAGTGAAAAAAGGCACCGTTTCATTTCTAAAGACAGACATGTCATGACTGTTGTGTTGTTTTCTATTGAAGCGCTATCTAAAACTTAATATACCACTCTAAATATTACTTTTAAACACAGTTTTCATTGTGCTGGGATAATCTATGTGACTAAAGGCACTTTTCATTGCCCATCTCACGTTGCTAACTTTACTGTGTGTTCAAATGAAGCACCGTCTTAAATTTACTCTGCCACTCTGAAAATGACTTTTAGACATTGTTTCTACATTCATATGCTTGTCATAGTGACTAAAAGCATTGATAAAATATTGCATGTCTGTTGTGTTGTTTTAAGTTGAAGATCTATCTAAAACTAACTGGACCCCTCTTCAAATGAATTTTCAGCATGTTTTTCATTGTGCTGTAATCATCTGAGTGACTAAAAGCACCTTTCATTGCATCTCTCATGTTGCTAACTTTTCTCTGTGTTCAAACGAAGCACCGTCAGAAACAACCACTCTTAAAATGACTTTAACACAATGATGTACATTCCTATGCATGTGTGAGTGATTAAAAGCACTTTTTGTTGCAAGAGTAATCACAAAACTGTAATTTAGTTTTTAATCGAAACACTTTCAAAAGCTAACTGCAACACTCTAAATATGACATTTAAGCAGGTTTTTCAATGTCCTTTGATTGTCTGAGTGAAAAAAGGCACAGTTTCTTTTCTAAAGACATGTCATGACTGTTGTGTTGTTTTCAATAGAAGCGCTATCTAAAACTAAATACACCACTCTAAATATTACTTTTAAACACAGTTGTCATTGTGCTGCAATAATCTAAGTGACTAAAGGCACTTTTCATTGCCCATCTCACGTTGCTAACTGTACTGTGTGTTCAAATGAAGCACCGTCTTAAATTTACTCTGCCACTCTGAAAATGACTTTTAGACATTGTTTATACATTCAAATGCTTGTCATAATGACTAAAAGCATTGCTAAAATATAGCATGTCTGTTGTGTTGTTTTCAATAAAAATGACATTTATGCAGGTTTCCCTATGTCCTTTGATTGTCTGAGTGAAAAAAGGCACCCTTTCATTTCTAAAGACATGTCATGACTGTCGTGTTGTTTTCAATAGAAGCGCTATCTAAATGTAAATCTACCACTCTAAATATTACTTTTAAACACAGTTTTCATTGTGCTGCGATCATTTCAGTGACTAAAGGCACCTTTTATTGCCCATCTGATGTTTCTAACTGTTCCGTGTCTACAAATGAAGACTTACTCTGCCATCCTGAAAATCACTTTTAGACATTGTTTTTACAATGACTAGTGATTTTAGTGACTAAAATCATAGTTTCATTGCTAAAGATATTGCATTTCTGTTGTGTTGTTTTCGGTAGAAGCTCTATCTAAAACTAACTGTATCACTCTTAAAATGATTTTTCACCATGTTTTTCATTGTTCTGTATTCATTTGAGTGACTAAAAGCACGACAATGATTTTTAGACATCGTTTTATATTACTCCTCTGGCTCGAGTGACTAAGAACACCGTTTCGTTTATAAAGACATTGCATTAGCGTTATGTTGTTTTCAAACGACACTAACTCTTGCTAGAGTCTGAAAATGACTATTTTCATAATACTGTTATGGCCAGAATGACTTAAAGCACATTAGATTGGACTTATTATGTCTCTAATGGTACTTAACTTACATTCCATCTTATATCTCATGCTTTACTGCTTTTTGTGAAGAGACGAAGCACACAGATAAAACTTACTTTAACACCCTGAAAATGAGTTTAGACAGCTTTTTTTGCGATTTTTTACAGTTCGAATGATTAAAAGTAAGTTTCATTGCAAATGTTATTCCTTAAAAGTAATACTGTTTTCAACTGAATTGCTGTCTATAACTAACAGTATCAGTCTTAAAAGGACTCAAACAGCTTTTAAACATGGTGCAGTGATGATCTGAAAGACAAAATCACGTTTTATTATACTTTTAACTGCTACTTGTGCTTGTACAAAGCGTATTCTCATACTAACTTTAGTACTCTGAAACTTGTTTTTAGACATTGTTTTCACTATCGTTGTATAGTCTGATTGACTAAAACTTTCATTGCATATCTTATGGTTATGTTTGTTCAAATGAAGCACCGTCTAATTCTAACTGCGCCACTCGTAAACTGACTTTTATCAATATATTATATTCATCTGCTGGTCTGGGTGACTTAAAGCCCAGTTTCATTGCTATGGACATTGCATAGCCATAATGTTTTTTTTAATCCAATGCTCGTCTTAATCTAACGCTGTTATGGCCCAAATGAATGAAAGCACATTTCAACTCATGCTTCTAATGATACTAAAATTAGTCCATCTCATATCATATATATTTGACTCTATGTATATACAAAGCGCTATTTCAAACTTACAGCATGAAAATGATGTTTAGGCAGATTCTCTATTTTGTTGTGGTAAAACTGCAGTACTCTGAAAAATACTTTTAGAGAGTTTTTTAACTTTGATGGTCTGACTGATTCTGATAGTCTGCATTGAAAAAAATGATTTAATTACTGTAATTCTGAGAGGTGTCCAGAAGTAGGATGTCTACTGGCAATCTTGTTCAGAAATGCTGTAGTAGATTGTATTTGGTCTAAACTCTGAAACACACAAAGAGTATCTTGACCAGGCAATCCATGCAGTGGCAGTGTAAAGAAATAACAAACAACAATCTACGGAGGAATTAGAAACTCAACGTTAGCTAGATGAACTGTCACTAAAGAGTAAGAAACAGCCTTAAGCAGTTTTAAAGGAAGAGTCCAACTCCAAACCATTCTGTATGTAGCCTTCCTTCCTAAAACAAACTTAAAATCTTCTCCTATTGTAAATATTTATGCTCAAGCAGCAACCCCCTATGTATCTGGGGTTCTGAACACTCGGGACATACTATTCCATTGGCCTCTGAACCCCTGGTGGAGACCCTATCCCAGAATACTAGGGTTGCCCATGGAATCATATTGGGAAGAGTCAGCTTCCAACCTTAGCTATTAAAGCTAACCAAGAACCCATTTTGCAAATTCAACAAGTAACATAGGAAAAAAAGGTAAAAATAAAAATAAATGTTCAAATTAACACACAATGGTGGATAGTTCTAAAGTGCTATATCTGTGGGAAGAGTTTCGCCAGTGATTTGCTCAGGAGTCCTGGCTATCAGCTGTAGTCCTTGGAGGTCAGCTTTGGAAGCGGAGCCGAACAAAACTGTCATGGAAGTGCCGAGGACGGATTCAATAGCAGCAGAAGTGTACAAGCAACTCATTTGACAGATTGAGTTTCCTCAGCTAACGAAAGAGGTAAAGTCTCTGATGGGCTTCTTTTCAAATAAAGTCAATCTAGCTGCAGTATAGTCAGTCTAGTATAGTCTGCATCATCCACAGACTCTTTGCTCTATTGGCAAACTGCAGCGGGTCCAGCAAGGGGTAAGATGTCCATTAAATACGCCAACACCAGTCTTTCAAAAGACTTCATTACTGAAGATTTTAAAGGCACAGGTCTGTAGTCATTTAGTCCTTTGGTCTTAAGTTTCTTCAGGATGGAGTAATAGTGGAGCGTTCAAAGCACGAGAGGACTTTGCACATTGATCTGTTAAATCTGCTGTGGTCAGCGCAGGTTTTCATACAGACTGGTGCTTATCTACTTGTTTAATTTCTGAATATTTGAAGCACATTATTATCAATGATCTGACATGCAGGGGGAAGTGGGATGGGTGGAGGTTTTGATGGCTTGTAGGGAGATGGTGATGTTGGGTATGAAGTGTGTGGTTGGGGGTCACAAGTTTAAAATAGAACTGGTTAAAATCTTCAATAAACTGTTGATTGACCTCAGTGCTGGAGGATGGTGTCTTGTGTTGGAAAAGGGATTTGAGCCCTGTCCACACTAATGAAGGGTCTTCTACTTCCCTTATCTTTCCTTGCTATGATTGCTATGTCTTGTTACTCTATTCTGAGACTCTCTTTTCCATGCTCTCGGCTCTCGAAACAGAAAAGGAATAATGGATTTGATTAGCTGCTCTCTGAACGCAATTGACACCCTATTCTTGACGAGAAGCCTGGGTTCGGGGGAACCCAACTGAACTGCAGGAACATTAGCAGCTGGATACATGATGGACAGGTGGGAGAAGAGGCGCATCATGTGCCTGGCGACATTGTCCCTGGCGACATTGTCCCTGGAGAATATTGAAGATATTTACCTATACGGGACTTTGGTAACAGGGATTATGTTGATTGGATTAGTTGGGACCCTGTGGTATCGACGATTGTTAAAAGCAGTCAATGCTCAAAGCCCCAACAAGTTCACCGGCTGGAATGAGACAGTGATGGGCAGAGCTGCTATTTCTCAGACTTTGGCTTTGGACCATTAACTGGAAAACATCATGTTGGTCATAGACCGTAAAATGGAAAACAACTGGGTGGCTATGGCACGCAAAATGGAAACCATGGACTGCAAATGGATAATATCTTGGAGAAACCAGCAACTATGCATCAGAATTTGGCTGACCTGGCGACCAGTGCTGGACAATAGATACCAGCGGAAACTAGCAGATATCGTCCTAAATTTGAAGAAGAATCTTTTTTTTCCGCTTCAACCCTTTCGGACGGCCTAGGCCAAGGCCTGTGCTGAAAACAAACAACATCCACGAAAACAATACAAGGAGACGCTCTGATTTCCTCTACTAATTCCAAGGAGATCTGTTGTGGACTGGATACGGACACAGCTAGAGATAGACAATCACTACCTCTACCCCTATCCCACGTCTTCGCATGCTTTTCACCGCCTGTGTGGCCAGGCGGGTCTGGATCCAGCGCTGTTCATAGCTGCAGGGGCAGATGGCTGTTGCCCACATTGGACACCTCAACATTCCCTGTCCCCTCCCGATTGCATGTCATGTCCAGTTTATGTGCTTAATGCTAGGGCTTTTTTGTCTCCCGGGTCTCACTCTGCCCTACTGAAGGATAGTCTGAGAGGGGTTTTTTTTTTTTAGAGCCAACTTTCCTTGTGTATCATGTTGTTCCTTTTTCTCTTTACTACCTCTCCGATCTTTCTTCCCTTGAATGTTATATGTGATTATGGTCGGAGGGGAGGGGTGCCATTTCACGGCATGTAACAGTGTCTGTGACAAATAAAAGATTGATTGACTGATTGATTGAACTGTGTTTTCCAGCATGTTGGCATAGCTCTTCAGAGCCACATCAGTTTGTATCCTCGCATCTCCCTGCGGGTTATAAGCATTCACGGCATATATTTAATCAGATTCTCAACGTGGATCAGAACACTTCAGGCTGGAAAGTACTCTCCTAAGATTTATGGATGATGTGATTATTTTTATGCCATTTAAACAACAATTTCATACAGACTCCATCAAAGTACTCATCAGACTGGCCCAAGGAGGTCATAAAGTTTCTAAACCCAAATTGCAGCATTGTCAGAAACAGGTTGATTACAAATGTCAATTTATTACAAATCACACTAAAACAATGGAAATATCACATTTAGATGACATCAGACAGGCACCACTGCCAAAATCCGTAGGCCCGGTAATGACCTTATAACGATATAGCAGGGATTGGATGAAAGATTGTAAAAAGAGCTTTTTTAGGGGACCCCATAAAACCAGCAGGGCTGCAAAACATGCTTTTTTAATGTTGCATGCAGATGGCTTAATGGCATTTTAATCTATTGAGACAGAGCCTCAAAGTGCTTCTGCTCAGAATACACCTTACTTTTACAGACCATTTTACCTACATATTGCTAACAGAGCTGATGGGTAACCTTCATCTGTGCCCATGCAAGAATAGGCATTTGATATCTTTAGTAGCAAATTAGATTATCTGTCTCAGGGATTTCCTACCCAGTCAGAAAAAGGCTTTACAGCTCAATGTCAGGTTTATGGGAAGATTTCAGATTAACTTTGGGGTATCCAGTACTAATATTAAATAATAAAAATAGTTATTATTAAATTAAGTCTTTATCTCTTTCTAAATAGACTCTTCTTCGGGCTGCTGTTGGGTTAGTTTCCCCTGTAATTCCCTCTCTAGATTTTTACGATTTCGTTCATTCTTTCTTCACAGTTCCACTGCATAGATAGACTCCTTCTGGGTCCCCCTCAAGTCTATTACTTCCATCTTCTTAAGAATATCTGTACATATGAGACTGGGAGTTCATTACCTTTAGTGTTTTGGGATAAATTTTAAATGAATATTCAACACTTAATGCATGTTGCAATCCTGTAATCAGAGTTCAATGCTCTCCCTTTGACCAGACCCCCAAGGCTAGATGTTTGCCCCCTGTCTCTCTTTCATACCCTCTAATCCTCCTCCCAGCCAATGTATACATTGCTTGTGTGCTACTTTAATCAGATTAGGGAGTTGTTAAGCTAACTGTCTAAATAGACTTCTTTGATCATTCAATGACTCCTTTTAACATTCTTCTACACTACAGTCTGCTGGATCGATTCTTCTTAATTATAATCTATTTGTTTAATACACACATTTTTCTGTCTCTATCCTATCTCTGTTTGCCTGTTATAACCTTGCTTCTCTTCTATTGCACTGAAGGCTCTGTTTGTTCCATTCAAAAGGGTATTCTACTGGAACATTTCTAATAGAAAACACCAGGATTTGTGCTTTAAATGTTAATGTTTGCTAACAGTAGTAACTCAAAACAGAAAGACATTCATTGCTCTGTAGAGAATAGAACGCCTTCCTCGTCTGACATTTTTTTAATAGAAGCATCTTTTATCTCCTCCACCGTCACCTCATGCTACCATCTCATGTGATCCTTAACATCAGTTAATAACATACTTTGTGTGAATAACGGAAAGCACATTTCATTGCATATCTCATGTTTAGAACTGTTTGGTATGTTCAAACCAACTGCCATCAAACTAACTGTCATAATACTATTATTGACCGAGGGACTAAAATCATATTTCAATGCTAAGGACACTGCATTACTGTAGTTTTCAATCGAGGCACTATCTAAAACTAATTCTACCACTGTAAAAACTTTTATTTAAAAAATTGCTACAGCCCGAGTGACCAAGAGCATATTTTATTGCACATCTAATTTTTCTAATGATACTAAAATGACATCCATAATATGTTTGTGTTCAGGCTTACTTTATCAATTTGAAAATTAGTAACGACAGTTTTTTGGCAAAATGTTCAATTCATGAGATTAAAGTCCCGTTGCTTTGCATGTCTTTCATTGTGCCGTGATTATCTGACTGACTAGAAACACATTTCATTGCAAAAGACATTGCAAAACTCATATGTTGTATTAAAACTGTCAAAAACAAACTGTGGCAATCTGAAAGTGAATTTTCAGCATTTTGCTGTAATATTCTCAGTGACTAAAAGAAACTTTCAATGCATCTCTAATGTTGCTAATTTTACTGTGTTTTCAAGTGAAGCACCGTCTTAAACTAAATATGCCACTCTGGAAATGACTTTTAGAAATTGTTTCGTATTAATCTGCTGGTCTGAGTGTCTTAAAGCACCTTTCATTGCATATCTCATGTTTCGACTGTACCGTTAGATCGAATTCAGCAATGTCTTAAACTTACTGAACCACTGTGAAAATGAATTCTAGACATTGTTTTTATGTTCCTCTGCTCATTCAATTAACTAAAAGCACCGTTTCATTGCTAGAGACATGTCATGTCTGTTGTGTTGTTTTCAATAGAAGCGCTTTCTAAATCTAAATCTACGACTCCAACAATTATTTTCTAACAACACAGTTTTCATTTTGCTGCGATAATCTAAGTGACTAAAGGCACCTTTCATTGCCCATCTCACGTTGCTAACTGTACTGTGTGTTCAAATGAAGCACCGTTTTAAATTTACTCTGCCACTCTGAAAATGACTTTTAGACATTGTTTCTACATTCATATGCTTGTCATAATAACTAAAAGCATTGCTAAAATATTGCATGTCTGTTGTGTTGTTTTTAGTTGAAGATCTATCTAAAACTAACTGGACCCCTCTTCAAATGAATTTTCAGCATGTTTTTCATTGTGCTGTAATCATCTGAGTGACTAAAAGCACCTTTCATTGCATCTCTCATGTTGCTAACTTTTCTCTGTGTTCAAATGAAGCACCGTCATAAACAACCACTCTTAAAATGACTTTAACACAATGATTTTACATTCCTATGCGTGTGTGAGTGACTAAAAGCACTTTTTCTTGCAAGAGTAATCACAAAACTGTAATTTTGTTTTTAATCGAAACACTTTCAAAAGCTAACTGCAACACTCTAAAAATGACATTTAAGCAGGTTTTTCAATGTCCTTTGATTGTCTGAGTGAAAAAAGGCACAGTTTCTTTTCTAAAGACATGTCATGACTGTTGTGTTGTTTTCAATAGAAGCGCTATCTAAAACTAAATACACCACTCTAAATATTACTTTTAAACACAGTTTTCATTGTGCTACGATAATCTAAGTGACTAAAGGCACTTTTCATTGCCCATCTCACGTTGCTACCTTTACTGTGTGTTCAAATGAAGCACCATCTTAAATTTACTCTGCCACTCTGAAAATTACTTTTAGACATTGTTTCTACATTCATATGCTTGTCATAATGACTAAAAAGCATTGCTAAAATATTGCATGTCTGTTGTGTTGTTTTTAGTTGAAGATCTATCTAAAACTAACTGGACCCCTCTTCAAATGAATTTTCAGCATGTTTTTCATTGTGCTGTAATCATCTGAGTGGCTAAAAGCACCTTTCATTGCATCTCTCATGTTGCTAACTTTTCTCTGTGTTCAAACGAAGCACCGTCATAAACAACCACTCTTAAAATGACTTTAACACAATGATTTTACATTCCTATGCTTTTGTGAGTGATTAAAAGCACTTTTTGTTGCAAAAGTAATCACAAAACTGTAATTTTGTTTTTAATCGAAACACTTTCAAAAGCTAACTGCAACACTCTAAATATGACATTTAAGCAGGTTTTTCTATGTCCTTTGATTGAGTGAAAAAAGGCACAGTTTTTTTTTCTAAAGACATGTCATGAATGTTGTGTTGTTTTCTATTGAAGCGCTATCTAAAACTTAATATACCACTCTAAATATTACTTTTAAACACAGTTTTCATTGTACTGCGATAATCTAAGTGACTAAAGGCACTTTTCATTGCCCATCTCACGTTGCTACCTTTACTGTGTGTTCAAATGAAGCACCGTCTTAAATTTACTCTGCCACTCTGAAAATGACTTTTAGGCTTTGTTTCTACATTCATATGCTTGTCATAATGACTAAAAGCATTGCTAAAATATTGCATGTATGTTGTGTTGTTTTTAGTTGAAGATCTATCTAAAACTAATTGGACCCCTCTTCAAATGAATTTTCAGCATGTTTTTCATTGTGCTGTAATCATCTGAGTGACTAAAAGCACCTTTCATTGCATCTCTCATGTTGCTAACTTTTCTCTGTGTTCAAACGAAGCACCGTCATAAACAACCACTCTTAAAATGACTTTAACACAATGATGTACATTCCTATGCGTGTGTGAATGATTAAAAGCACTTTTTGTTGCAAGAGTAATCACAAAACTGTAATTTTGTTTTTAATCGAAACACTTTCAAAAGCTAACTGCAACACTCTAAAAATGACATTTAAGCAGGTTTTTCAATGTCCTTTGATTGTCTGAGTGAAAAAAGGCACAGTTTCTTTTCTCAAGACATGTCATGACTGTTGTGTTGTTTTCAATAGAAGAGCTATCTAAAACTAAATACACCACTCTAAATATTACTTTTAAACACAGTTTTCATTGTGCTGCAATAATCTAAGTGACTAAAGGCACTTTTCATTGACCATCTCACGTTGCTAACTTTACTGTGTGTTCAAATGAAGCACCGTCTTAAATTTACTCTGCCACTCTGAAAATGACTTTTAGACATTGTTTCTACATTCATATGCTTGTCATAATGACTAAATATTGCATGTCTGTTGTGTTGTTTTTAGGTGAAGATCTATCTAAAACTAACTGGACCCCTCTTCAAATGAATTTTCAGCATGTTTTTCATTGTGCTGTAATCATCTGAGTGACTAAAAGCACCTTTCATTGCATCTCTCATGTTGCTAACTCTTCTCTGTGTTCTAACGAAGCACCATCATAAACAACCACTCTTAAAATGACTTTAACACAATGATTTTACATTCCTATGCTTTTGTGAGTGACTAAAAGCACTTTTTGTTGCAAGAGTAATTACAAAACTGTAATTTTTTTTAATCGAAATACTTTCGAAAGCTTACTGCAACACTCTAAAAATGACATTTAAGCAGGTTTGTCTATGTCCTTTGATTGTCTGAGTGAAAAAAGGCACCGTTTCATTTCTAAAGACAGACACGTCATGACTGTTGTGTTGTTTTCTATTGAAGCGCTATCTAAAACTTAATATACCACTCTAAATATTACTTTTAAACACAGTTTTCATTGTGCTGCGATAATCTATGTGACTAAAGGCACTTTTCACTGCCCATCTCACGTTGCTAACTTTACTGTGTGTTCAATGAAGCACCGTCTTAAATTTACTCTGCCACTCTGAAAATGACTTTTAGACATTGTTTCTACATTCATATGCTTGTCATAATGACTAAAAGCATTGCTAAAATATTGCATGTCTGTTGTGTTGTTTTTAGGTGAAGATCTATCTAAAACTAACTGGACCCCTCTTCAAATGAATTTTCAGCATGTTTTTCATTGTGCTGTAATCATCTGAGTGACTAAAAGCACCTTTCATTTCTCATATTGCTAACTCTTCTCTGTGTTCTAATGAAGCACCGTCATAAACAACCACTCTTAAAATGACTTTAACACAATGATGTTACATCCCTATGCATGTGTGAGTGATTAAAAGCACTTTTTGTTGCAAGAGTAATCACAAAACTGTAATTTTATTTTTAATCGAAAGACTTTCAAAAGCTAACTGCAAAACTCTAAAAATGACATTTAAGCAGGTTTTTCTATGTCCTTTGATTGTCTGAGTGAAAAAAGGCACCGTTTCATTTCTAAAGACATGTCATTACTGTTGTGTTGTTTTCAATAGAAGCGCTATCTAAAACTAAATACACCACTCTAAATATTACTTTTAAACACAGTTTTCATTGTGCTGCAATAATCTAAGTGACTAAAAGCACTTTTCATTGACCATCTCACGTTGCTAACGTTACTGTGTGTTCAAATGAAGCACCGTCTTAAATTTACTCTGCCACTCTGAAAATGACTTTTAGACATTGTTTCTACATTCATATGCTTGTCATAATGACTAAAAGCATTGCTAAAATATTGCATGTCTGTTGTGTTGTTTTTAGGTGAAGATCTATCTAAAACTAACTGGACCCCTCTTCAAATGAATTTTTAGCATGTTTTTCATTGTGCTGTAATCATCTGAGTGACTAAAAGCACCTTTCATTTCATCTCTCATGTTGCTAACTTTTCTCTGTGTTCTAACGAAGCACCGTCATAAACAATCACTCTTAAAATGACTTTAACACAATGATTTTACATTCCTATGCTTTTGTGAGTGACTAAAAGCACTTTTTGTTGCAAGAGTAATTACAAAACTGTAATTTTTTTTTTAATCGAAATACTTTCAAAAGCAACACTCTAAAAATGACATTTAAGCAGGTTTTTCTATGTCCTTTGATTGTCTGAGTGAAAAAAGGCACCGTTTCATTTCTAAAGACATGTCATGACTGTTGTGTTGTTTTCAATATAAGCGCTATCTAAAACTTAATATACCACTCTAAATATTACTTTTAAACACAGTTTTCATTGTGCTGCGATAATCTATGTGACTAAAGGCACTTTTCATTGCCCATCTCACGTTGCTAACTGTTCCGTGTCTACAAATGAAGACTTACTCTGCCATCCTGAAAATCACTTTTAGACATTGTTTTTACAATGACTAGTGATTTTAGTGACTAAAATCATATTTTCATTGCTAAAGATATTGCATTTCTTTTGTGTTGTTTTCGGTAGAAGTTCTATCTAAAACTAACTGTATCACTCTTAAAATGATTTTTCACCATGTTTTTCATTGTTCTGTATTCATTTGAGTGACTAAAAGCACGACAATGATTTTTAGACATCGTTTTATATTACTCCTCTGGCTCGAGTGACTAAGAACACCGTTTCGTTTATAAAGACATTGCATTAGCGTTATGTTGTTTTCAATCGACACTAACTCTTGCTAGAGTCTGAAAATGACTATTTTCATAATACTGTTATGGCCAGAATGACTTAAAGCACATTAGATTGGACTTATTATGTCTCTAATGGTACTTAACTTACATTCCATCTTATATCTCATGCTTTACTGCTTTTTGTGAAGAGACGAAGCACACAGATAAAACTTACTTTAACACCCTGAAAATGAGTTTAGACAGCTTTTTTGCGATTTTTTACAGTTCGAATGATTAAAAGTAAGTTTCATTGCAAATGTTATTCCTTAAAAGTAATACTGTTTTCAACTGAATTGCTGTCTATAACTAACAGTATCAGTCTTAAAAGGACTCAAACAGCTTTTAAACATGGTGCAGTGATGATCTGAAAGACAAAATCACGTTTTATTATACTTTTAACTGCTACTTGTGCTTGTACAAAGCGTATTCTCATACTAACTTTAGTACTCTGAAACTTGTTTTTAGACATTGTTTTCACTATCGTTGTATAGTCTGATTGACTAAAACTTTCATTGCATATCTTATGGTTATGTTTGTTCAAATGAAGCACCGTCTAATTCTAACTGCGCCACTCGTAAACTGACTTTTATCAATATATTATATTCATCTGCTGGTCTGGGTGACTTAAAGCCCAGTTTCATTGCTATGGACATTGCATAGCCATAATGTTTTTTTTAATCCAATGCTCGTCTTAATCTAACGCTGTTATGGCCCAAATGAATGAAAGCACATTTCAACTCATGCTTCTAATGATACTAAAATTAGTCCATCTCATATCATATATATTTGACTCTATGTATATACAAAGCGCTATTTCAAACTTACAGCAAGAAAATGATGTTTAGGCAGATTCTCTATTTTGTTGTGGTAAAACTGCAGTACTCTGAAAAATACTTTTAGAGAGTTTTTTAACTTTGATGGTCTGACTGATTCTGATAGTCTGCAAGTTGAAGATCTATCTAAAACGAACTGGACCCCTCTTCAAATGAATTATCAGCATGTTTTTCATTGTGCTGTGATCATCTGAGTGACTAAAAGCACCTTTCATTGCATATCTCATGTTGCTAACTTTTCTCTGTGTTCAAACGAAGCACCGTCATAAACAACCACTCTTAAAATGACTTTAACACAATGATTTTACATTCCTATGCGTGTGTGAGTGACTAAAAGCACTTTTTTTTGCAAGAGTAATCAAAAAACTGTCATTTTGTTTTTAATCGAAACACTTTCAAAAGCTAACTGCAACACTCTAAAAATGACATTTAAGCAGGTTTTTCAATGTCCTTTGATTGTCTGAGTGAAAAAATGCACAGTTTCTTTTCTAAAGACATGTCATGACTGTTGTGTTGTTTTCAATAGAAGCGCTATCTAAAACTTAATATACCACTCTAAATATTACTTTTAAACACAGTTTTCATTGTGCTGCAATAATCTATGTGACTAAAGGCACTTTTCATTGACCATCTCACGTTGCTAACTTTACTGTGTGTTCAAATGAAGCACCGTCTTAAATTTACTCTGCCACTCTGAAAATGACTTTTAGACATTGTTTCTACATTCATATGCTTGTCATAATGACTAAAAGCATTGCTAAAATATTGCATGTCTGTTGTGTTGTTTTTAGGTGAAGATCTATCTAAAACTAACTGGACCCCTCTTCAAATGAATTTTCAGCATGTTTTTCATTGTGCTGTAATCATCTGAGTGACTAAAAGCACCTTTCATTGCATCTCTCATGTTGCTAACTCTTCTCTGTGTTCTAACGAAGCACCGTCATAAACAACCACTCTTAAAATGACTTTAACACAATGATTTTACATTCCTATGCTTTTGTGAGTGACTAAAAGCACTTTTTGTTGCAAGAGTATTTACAAAACTGTAATTTTTTTTTTAAGCGAAATACTTTCAAAAGCTTACTGCAACACTCTAAAAATTACATTTGAGCAGGTTTTTCTATGTCCTTTGATTGTCTGAGTGAAAAAAGGCACCGTTTCATTTCTAAAGACATGTCATGACTGTTGTGTTGTTTTCAATAGAAGCGCTATCTAAAACTTAATATACCACTCTAAATATTACTTTTAAACACAGTTTTCATTGTGCTGCGATAATCTATGTGACTAAAGGCACCTTTTATTGCCCATCTGATGTTTCTAACTGTTCCGTGTCTACAAATGAAGACTTACTCTGCCATCCTGAAAATCACTTTTAGACATTGTTTTTACAATGACTAGTGATTTTAGTGACTAAAATCATA
The DNA here is from genome assembly GCA_033220385.1 of Triplophysa yarkandensis. Lineage (NCBI taxonomy): Eukaryota > Metazoa > Chordata > Actinopteri > Cypriniformes > Nemacheilidae > Triplophysa > Triplophysa yarkandensis. Next base: position 3,066,777 of record CM065677.1, on the reverse strand, counting down.
GTTTCATTGCTAAAGATATTGCATTGCTGTTATGTTGTTTTCGCCAGAAGCTCTATCTAAAACTAACTGTATCACTCTTAAAATGATTTTTCACCATGTTTTTCATTGTTCTGTATTCATTTGAGTGACTAAAAGCACGACAATGATTTTTAGACATCGTTTTATATTACTCCTCTGGCTCGAGTGACTAAGAACACCGTTTCGTTTATAAAGACATTGCATTAGCGTTATGTTGTTTTCAATCGACACTAACTCTAGCAATCTGAAAATGACTATTTTCATAATACTGTTATGGCCAGAATGACTTAAAGCAAATTAGATTGGACTTATTATGTCTCTAATGGTACTTAACTTACATTCCATCTTATATCTCATGCTTTACTGCTTTTTGTGAAGAGACGAAGCACACAGATAAAACTTACTTTAACATCCTGAAAATGAGTTTAGACAGCTTTTTTGCGATTTTTTACAATTCGAATGATTAAAAGTAAGTTTCATTGCAAATGTTATTCCTTAAAAGTAATACTGTTTTCAACTGAATTGCTGTCTATAACTAACAGTATCAGTCTTAAAAGGACTCAAACAGCTTTTAAACACGCTGCAGTGATGATCTGAAAGACAAAATCACGTTTTATTATACTTTTAACTGCTACTTGTGCTTAAACAAAGCGTATTCTCATACTAACTTTAGTACTCTGAAACTTGTTTTTAGACATTGTTTTCAATATCGTTGTATAGTCTGATTGACTAAAACTTTCATTGCATATCTTATGGTTATGTTTGTTCAAATGAAGCACTGTCTAATTCTAACTGCACCACTCGTAAACTGACTTTTATCAATATATTATATTCATCTGCTGGTCTGGGTGACTTAAAGCCCAGTTTCATTGCTATGGACATTGCATAGCCATAATGTTTTTTTTAATCCAATGCTCGTCTTAATCTAACGCTGTTATGGCCCAAATGAATGAAAGCACATTTCAACTCATGCTTCTAATGATACTAAAATTAGTCCATCTCATATCATATATATTTGACTCTATGTATATACAAAGAGCTATTTCAAACTTACAGCATGAAAATGATGTTTAGGCAGATTCTCTATTTTGTTGTGGTAAAACTGCAGTACTCTGAAAAATACTTTTAGAGAGTTTTTTAACTTTGATGGTCTGACTGATTCTGATAGTCTGCATTGAAAAAAATGATTTAATTACTGTAATACTGAGAGGTGTCCAGAAGTAGGATGTCTACTGGCAATCTTGTTCAGAAATGCTGTAGTAGATTGTATTTGGTCTAAACTCTGAAACACACAAAGAGTATTTTGACCAGGCAATCCATGCAGTTGCAGTGTAAAGAAATAACAAACAACAATCTACGGAGGAATTAGAAACTCAACGTTAGCTAGATGAACTGTCAGCAAAGAGTAAGAAACAGCCTTAAGCAGTTTTAAAGGAAGAGTCCAACTCCAAATCATTCTGTATGTAGCCTTCCTTCCTAACACAAACTTATAATCTTCTCCTATTGTAAATATTTATGCTCAAGCAGCAACCCCCCTATGTATCTGGGGTTCTGAACACTCGGGACATACTATTCCATTGGCCTCTGAACCCCTGGGGGAGACCCTATCCCAGAATACTAGGGTTGCACATGGAATCATATTGGGAAGAGTCAGCTTCCAACTTTAGCTATTAAAGCTAACCAAGAACCCATTTTGCAAATTCAACAAGTAACATAGGAAAAAAAGGTAAAAATAAAAATAAATGTTCAAATTAACACACAATGGTGGATAGTTCTAAAGTGCTATATCTGTGGGAAGAGTTTCGCCAGTGATTTGCTCAGGAGTCCTGGCTATCAGCTGTAGTCCTTGGAGGTCAGCTTTGGAAGCGGAGCCGAACAAAACTGTCATGGAAGTGCCGAGGATGGATTCAATAGCAGCAGAAGTGTACAAGCAACTCATTTGACAGATTGAGTTTCCTCAGCTAACGAAAGAGGTAAAGTCTCTGATGGGCTTCTTTTCAAATAAAGTCAATCTAGCTGCAGTATAGTCAGTCTAGTATAGTCTGCATCATCCACAGACTCTTTGCTCTATTGGCAAACTGCAGCGGGTCCAGCAAGGGGTAAGATGTCCATTAAATACGCCAACACCAGTCTTTCAAAAGACTTCATTACTGAAGATTTTAAAGCCACAGGTCTGTAGTCCTTTAGTCCTTTGGTCTTAAGTTTCTTCAGAATGGAGTAATAGTGGAGCGTTCAAAGCACGAGAGGACTTTGCACATTGATCTGTTAAATCTGCTGTGGTCAGCGCAGGTTTTCATACAGACTGGTGCTTATCTACTTGTTTAACTTCTGAAGATTTGACGCACATTATTATCAATGATCTGACATGCAGGGGGAAGGGGGATGGGTGGAGGTTTTGATGGCTTGTAGGGAGATGGTGATGTTGGGTATGAAGTGTGTGGTTGGGGGTCACAAGTTTAAAGTAGAACTGGTTAAAATCTTCAATAAACTGTTGATTGACCTCAGTGCTGGAGGATGGTGTCTTGTGTTGGAAAAGGGATTTGAGCCCTGTCCACACTAATGAAGGGTCTTCTACTTCCCTTATCTTTCCTTGCTATGATTGCTATGTCTTGTTACTCTATTCTGAGACTCTCTTTTCCATGCTCTCGGCTCTCGAAACAGAAAAGGAATAATGGATTTGATTAGCTGCTCTCTGAACGCAATTGACACCCTATTCTTGACGAGAAGCCTGGGTTCGGGGGAACCCAACTGAACTGCAGGAACATTAGCAGCTGGATACATGATGGACAGGTGGGAGAAGAGGCGCATCGTGTGCCTGGCGACATTGTCCCTGGCGACATTGTCCCTGGAGAATATTGAAGATATTTACCTATACGGGACTTTGGTAACAGGGATTATGTTGATTGGATTAGTTGGGACCCTGTGGTATCGACGATTGTTAAAAGCAGTCAATGCTCAAAGCCCCAACAAGTTCACCGGCTGGAATGAGACAGTGATGGGCAGAGCTGCTATTTCTCAGACTTTGGCTTTGGACCATTAACTGGAAAACATCATGGTGGTCATAGACCGTAAAATGGAAAACAACTGGGTGGCTATGGCACGCAAAATGGAAACCATGGACTGCAAATGGATAACATCTTGGAGAAACCAGCAACTATGCAACAGAATTTGGCTGACCTGGCGACCAGTGCTGGACAATAGATACCAGCGGAAACTAGCAGATATCGTCCTAAATTTGAAGAAGAATCTTTTTTTTCCGCTTCAACCCTTTCGGACGGCCTAGGCCAAGGCCTGTGCTGAAAACAAACAACATCCACGAAAACAATACAAGGAGACGCTCTGATTTCCTCTACTAATTCCAAGGAGATCTGTTGTGGACTGGATACGGACACAGCTAGAGATAGACAATCACTACCTCTACCCCTATCCCACGTCTTTGCATGCTTTTCACCGCTGGTGTGGCCAGGCGGGTCTGGATCCAGCGCTGTTCATAGCTGCAGGGGCAGATGGCTGTTGCCCACATTGGACACCTCAACATTCCCTGTCCCCTCCCGATTGCAATGTCATGTCCAGTTTATGTGCTTAATGCTAGGGCTTTTTTGTCTCCCGGGTCTCACACTGCCCTACTGAAGGATAGTCTGAGAGGGGTTCTTTTTTAGAGCCAACTTTCCTTGTGTATCATGTTGTTCCTTTTTCTCTTTACTACCTCTCCGATCTTTCTTCCCTTGAATGTTATATGTGTTTATGGTCGGAGGGGAGGGGTGCCATTTCACGGCATGTGTGACAAATAAAAGATTGATTGACTGATTGATTTAACTGTGTTTTCCAGCATGTTGGCATAGCTCTTCAGAGCCACATCAGTTTGTATCCTCGCATCTCCCTGCGGGTTATAAGCATTCACGGCATATATTTAATCAGATTCTCAACGTGGATCAGAACACTTCAGGCTGGAAAGTACTCTCCTAAGATTTATGGATGATGTGATTATTTTTATGCCATTTAAACAACAATTTCATACAGACTCCATCAAAGTACTCATCAGACTGGCCCAAGGAGGTCTTAAAGTTTCTAAACCCAAATTGCAGCATTGTCAGAAACAGGTTGATTACAAATGTCAATTTATTACAAATCACACTAAAACAATGGAAATATCACATTTAGATGACATCAGACAGGCACCACTGCCAAAATCCGTAGGCCCGATAATGACCTTATAACGATATAGCAGGGATTGGATGAAAGATTGTAAAAAGAGCTTTTTTAGGGGACCCCATAAAACCAGCAGGGTTGCAGAACATGCAACGGGGGTCACAAGTTTAAAATAGAACTGTTTAAAATCTTCAATAAACTGTTGATTGACCTCAGTGCTGGAGGATGGTGTCTTGTGTTGGAAAAGCGATTTGAGCCCTTGCCACACTAATGAAGGATCTTCTACTTCCCTTATCTTTCCTTGCTATGATTGCTTTGTCTTGTTACTCTATTCTGAGACTCTCTTTTCCATGCTCTCGGCTCTCAAAAAAGAAAAGGAATAATGGATTTGATTAGCTGCTCTCTGAACGCAATTGAAACCCTATTCTTGACGAGAAGCCTGGGTTCGGGGGAACCCAACTGAACTGCAGGAACATTAGCAGCTGGATACATGATGGACAGGTGGGAGAAGTGGCGCATCGTGTGCCTGGTGACCTTGTCCCTGGCGACATTGTCCCTGGAGGATATTGAAGATATTTACCTATACGGAACTTTGGTAACAGGGATTATGTTGATTGGATTAGTTGGGACCCTGTGGTATCGACGATTGTTAAAAGCAGTCAATGCTCAAAGCCCCAACAAGTTCACCGGCTGGAATGAGACAGTGATGGGCAGAGCTGCTAGTACTCAGACTTTGGCTTTGGACCATTAACTGGAAAACATCATGGTGGTCATAGACCGTAAAATGGAAAACAACTGGGTGGCTATGGCACGCAAAACGGAAACCATGGACTGCAAATGGATAACATCTTGGAGAAACCAGCAACTATGCAACAGAATTTGGCTGACATGGCGACCAGTGCCGGACAATAGATACCTGCGGAAACTAGCAGATATCGTCCTAAATTTGAAGAAGAATCTTTTTTTTCCGCTTCAACCCTTTCGGACGGCCTAGGCCAAGGCCTGTGCTGAAGACAAACAACATCCACGAGAACAAAGGCGATGCTCTGATTTCCTCTACTCATTCCAAGGAGATCTGTTGTGGACTGGATACGGACACAGCTACAGATAGACAATCACTACCTCTACCCCTATCCCCCGCCTTCGCATGCTTTTCACCGCTGGTGTGGGCAGGCAGGTCTGGATCCAGCGCTGTTCATAGCTGCAGGGGCAGATGGCTGTTGCCCACATTGGACACCTCAACATTCCCTGTCCCCTCCCGATTGCAATGTCATGTCCAGTTTATGTGCTTAATGCTAGGGCTTTTTTGTCACCTACTGAAGGACAGTCTGAGAGGGGTTCTTTCTTTTGAGCCAACTTTCCTTGTGTATCATGTTGTTCCTTTTACTCTTTACTACCTCTCCGATCTTTCTTCCCTTGAATGTTATATGTGTTTATGGTCGGAGGGGAGGGGTGCCATTTCACGGCATGTAACAGTGTCTGTGACAAATAAAAGATTGATTGACTGATTGATTGAACTGTGTTTTCCAGCATGTTGGCATAGCTCTTCAGAGCCACATCAGTTTGTATCCTCGCATCTCCCTGCGGGTTCTAAGCATTCACGGCATATATTTAATCAGATTCTCAACGTGGATCAGAACACTTCAGGCTGGAAAGTACTCTCCTAAGATTTATGGATGATGTGATTATTTTTATTACATTTCAAGAACAATTTCGCTTGTTCCCGATAATGACCTTATAACGATATAGCAGGGATTGGATGAAAGATTGTAAAAAGAGCTTTTTTATGGGACCCCATAAACCAGCAGGGCTGCAAAACATGCTCCTTTAATGTTGCATGCAGATGGCTTAATGGCATTTTAATCTATTGAGAAAGAGCCTCAAAGTGCTTCTGCTCTGAATACACCTTACTATTACAAACCATTTTACCTATATATTGCTAACAGAGCTGATGGGTAACCTTCATCTGTGCCCATGCAAGAATAGGCATTTGATATCTTTAGTAGCAAATTATATTATTCTGTCTCAGGGATTTCCTACCCAGTCAGCAAAAAGGTTTTACAGCTCAATGTCAGGTTTATGGGAAGATTTCAGATTAACTTTGGGATATCCAGTACTAATATTAAATAATAAAAATAGTTATTATTAAATTAAGTCTTTATCTCATTTAAGCAGGTTTTTCAATGTCCTTTGATTGTCTGAGTGAAAAAAGGTACCGTTTCATTTCTACAGACATGTCATGACTGTTGTGTTGTTTTCAATAGAAGCGCTATCTAAAACTAAATATACCACTCTAAATATTACTTTTAAACACAGTTTTCATTATGCTGCAATAATCTAAGTGACTAAAGGCACTTTTCATTGCCCATCTCACGTTGCTAACTGTACTGTGTGTTCAAATGAAGCACCGTCTTAAATTTACTCTGCCACTCTGAAAATGACTTTTAGACATTGTTTCTACATTCATATGCTTGTCATAATGACTAAAAGCATTGATAAAATATTGCATGTCTGTTGTGTTGTTTGTAGTTGAAGATCTATCTAAAACTAACTAGACCCCCCTCAAATGAATTTTCAGCATGTTTTTCATTGTGCTGTAATAATCTGAGTGACTAAAAGCACCTTTCATTTCATCTCTCATGTTGCTAACTTTTCTCTGTGTCCAAACGAAGCACCGTCTTAAACAACCACTCTTAAAATGACTTTAACACAATGATTTTACATTCCTATGCTTGTGTGAGTGACTAAAAGCATTTTTCGTTGCAAGAGTAATTACAAAACTGTCTTTTTGTTTTTAATCGGAACACTTTCAAAAGCTAACTGCAACACTCTAAAAATGACATTTAAGCAGGTTTTTCTATGTCCTTTGAGTGTCTGAGTGAAAAAAGGCACCGTTTCATTTCTAAAGACAGACATGTCATGCGGGTTTACGTGGATCAGAACACTTCAGGCTGAAAGCTACTCTCCTAAGATTTATGGATGATGTGATTATTCTTATGCCATTTCAAGAACAATTTCATACAGACTCCATCAAAGTACTCATCAGACTGGCCCAAGGAGGTCATAAAGTTTCTAAACCCAAATTGCAGCATTGTCAGAAACAGGTTGATTACAAATGTCAATTTATTACAAATCACACTAAAACAATGGAAATATCAAATTTAGATGACATCAGACAGGCACCCCTGCCAAAATCTGTAGGCCCGATAATGACCTTATTACGATATAGCAGGGATTGGATGAAAGATTGTAAAAATAGCTTTTTTAGGGGACCCCATAAAACCAGCAGGGCTGCAAAACATGCTTCATTAATGTTGCATGCAGATGGCTTAATGGCATTTTAATCTATTGAGACAGAGCCTCAAAGTGCTTCTGCTCTGAATACACCTTACTTTTACAAACCATTTTACATACATATTGCTAACAAATCGGTAACCTTCATCTGTGCCCATGCAAGAATAGGCATTTGTAATATTGTCAGTGACTAAAAGAAACTTTCAATGCATCTTTAATGTTGCTAATTTTACTGTGTTTTCAAGTGAAGCACCGTCTTAAACAAAATATGCCACTCTGGAAATGACTTTTAGAAATTGTTTCGTATTAATCTGCTGGTCTGAGTGTCTTAAAGAACCTTTCATTGCATATCTCATGTTTCGACTGTACCGTTAGATCGAATTCAGCACTGTCTTAAACTTACTGAACCACTGTGAAAATGAATTCTAGACATTGATTTTATGTTCCTCTGCTCATTCAATTAACTAAAAGCACCGTTTCATTGCTAGAGATATGGCATGACTGTTGTGTTGTTTTCTATAGAAGCGCTATCTAAATCTAAATCTACGACTCTAACAATTATTTTCTAACAACACAGTTTTCATTGTGCTGTGATCATCTAAGTGACAAAAGGCACTTTTTATAGCACATCTCGTGTTTCTAACTGTACTGTGTGTTCAAATGAAGCACCGTCTTAATCTTACTCTGCCACTCGCGCTATCTAAAACTAAATTTACAACTCTAAATATTACTTTTAAACACAGTTTTCATTATGCTGCAATAATCTAAGTGACTAAAGGCACTTTTCATTGCCCATCTCACGTTGCTAACTGTACTGTGTGTTCAAATGAAGCACCGTCTTAAATTTACTCTGCCACTCTGAAAATGACTTTTAGACATTGTTTCTACATTCATATGCTTGCCATAATGAAGCATTGATAAAATATTGCATGTCTGTTGTGTTGTTTTTAGGTGAAGATCTATCTAAAACTAACTGGACCCCTCTTCAAATGAATTTTCAGCATGTTTTTCATTGTGCTGTAATCATCTGAGTGACTAAAAGCACCTTTCATTTCATCTCTATGTTGCTAACTTTTCTCTGTGTCCAAACGAAGCACCGTCATAAACAACCACTCTTAAAATGACTTTAACACAATGATTTTACATTCCTATGCTTGTGTGAGTGACTAAAAGCACTTTTCGTTGCAAGAGTAATTACAAAACTGTAATTTTGTTTTGAATCGAAACACTTTCAAAAGCTAACTGCAACACTCAAAAAATGACATTTAAGCAGGTTTTTCAATGTCCTTTGAGTGTCTGAGTGAAAAAAGGTACCGTTTCATTTCTAAAGACAGACATTTCATGACTGTTGTGTTGTGTTGTTTTCAATTGAAGCGCTATCTAAAACTAAATATACCACTCTAAATATTACTTTTAAACACAGTTTTCATTGTGCTGCGATAATCTAAGTGACTAAAGGCACTTTTCATTGCCCATCTCACGTTGCTAACTGTACTGTGTGTTCAAATGAAGCACCGTCTTAAATTCACTCTGCCACTCTGAAAATGACTTTTAGACATTGTTTCTGCATTCATATGCTTGTCATAATGACTAAAATATTGCATGTCTGTTGTGTTGTTTTTAGTTGAAGATCTATCTAAAACTAACTGGACCCCTCTTCAAATGAATTTTCAGCATGTTTTTCATTTTGCTGTAATCATCTGAGTGACTAAAAGCACCTTTCATTTCATCTCTATGTTGCTAACTTTTTTCTGTGTCCAAACGAAGCACCGTCATAAACAACCACTCTTAAAATGACTTTAACACAATGATTTTACATTCCTATGCTTGTGTGAGTGACTAAAAGCACTTTTTGTTGCAAGAGTAATCACAAAACTGTAATTTTGTTTTTAATCGAAACACTTTCAAAAGCTAACTGCAACCCTCTAAAAATGACATTTAAGAAGGTTTTTCCAATGTCCTTTGATTGTCTGAGGGAAAAAAGGTACCGTTTCATTTCTACAGACATGTCATGACTGTTGTGTTGTTTTCAATAGAAGCGCTATCTAAAACTAAATATATCACTCTAAATATTACTTTTAAACACAGTTTTCATTGTGCTACAATAATCTAAGTAACTAAAGGCACTTTTAATTGCCCATCTCACGTTGCTAACTGTACTCTGTGTTCAAATGAAGCACCGTCTTAATTTTACTCTGCCACTCTGAAAATGACTTTTAGACATTGTTTCTACATTCATATGCTTGTCATAATGACTAAAAGCATTGCTTAAATATTGCATGTGTGTTGTGTTGTTTTTAGTTGAAGATCTATATAAAACTAACTGGACCCCTCTTCAAATGAATTTTCAGCATGTTTTTCATTGTGTTGTAATCATCTAAGTGACTAAAAGCACCTTTCATTGCATCTATCATGTTGCTAACTTTTCTCTGTGTTCTAACGAAGCACCGTCATAAACAACCACTCTTAAAATGACTTTAACACAATGATTTTACATTCCTATGCTTGTGTGAGTGACTAAAAGCACTTTTTGTTGCAATAGTAATTACAAAACTGTATTTTTGTTTTTAATCGAAACACTTTTTCAAAAGCTAACCGCAACACTCTAAAAATGACATTTAAGCAGGTTTTTCTATGTCCTTTGATTGTCTGAGTGAAAAAAGGCACGGTTTCATTTCTAAAGACAGACATGTCATGACTGTTGTGTTGTTTTCAATTTAAACGCTATCTAAAACTAAATATACCATTCTAAATATTACTTTTAAACACAGTTTTCATTGTGCTGCGATAATCTAAGTGACTAAAGGCACTTTTCATTGCCCATCTCACGTTGCTAACTGTACTGTGTGTTCAAATGAAGCACGGTCTTAATCTTACTCTGCCACTCTGAAAATGACTTTTAGACATTGTTTCTACATTCATATGCTTGTCATAATGACTAAAAGCATTGCTTAAATATTGCATGTATGTTGTGTTTTTTTAAGTTGAAAATATATATAAAACTAACTGGACCCCTCTTCAAATGAATTTTCAGCATGTTTTTCATTGTGCTGTAATCATCTAAGTGACTAAAAACACCTTTCATTGCATCTCTATGTTGTTAACTTTTCTCTGTGTTCTAACGAAGCACCGTCATAAACAACCACTCTTAAAATTACTTTAACACAATGATTTTACATTCCTATGCTTGTGTGAGTGACTAAAAGCACTTTTCGTTGCAAGAGTAATTACAAAACTGTATTTTTGTTTTTAATCGAAACACTTTCAAAAGTTAACCGCAACACTCTAAAAATGACATTTAAGCAGGTTTTTCTATGTCCTTTGAGTGTCTGAGTGAAAAAAGGCACCGTTTCATTTCTAAAGACATGTCATGACTGTTGTGTTGTTTCCAATAGAAGCGCTATCTAAATCTAAATCTACCACTCTAACAATTACTTTTAAACACAGTTGTCATTGTGCTGCGATCATTTCAGTGACTAAATGCACCTTTTATTGCCCATCTCATGTTTCTAACTGTTCCATGTCTACAAATGAAGACTTACTCTGCCACTCTGAAATCACTTTTAGACATTGTTTTTACAATGACTAGTGATTTTAGTGACTAAAATCATAGCTTCATTGCTAAAGATATTGCATTTCTGTTGTGTTGTTTTCGGTAGAAGCTAAAACTAACTGTAACCCTCTTAAAATGATTTTTCACCATGTTTTTCATTGTTCTGTATTCATTTGAGTGACTAAAAGCACGACAATGATTTTTAGACATCGTTTTATATTGCTCCTCTGGCTCGAGTGACTAAGAACACCGTTTCGTTTATAAAGACATTGCATTAGCGTTATGTTGTTTTCAATCGACACTAACTCTAGCAATCTGAAAATGACTATTTTCATAATACTGTTATGGCCAGAATGACTAAAAGCACATCAGATTGGACTTATTATGTCTCTAATGGTACTTAACTTACATTCCATCTTATATCTCATGCTTTTGACTGCTTTTTGTGAACAGACGAAGCACACAGATGTATCTTACTTTAACACCCTGAAAATGAGTTTAGACAGCTTTTTTGCGATTTTTTAAAGTTCGAATGATTAAAAGTACGTTTCATTGCAAATGTTATTCCTTAAAAGTAATACTGTTTTCAAGTGAAGTGCTGTCTATAACTAACAGTATCAGTCTTAAAAAGACTCAAACAGCTTTTTAACATGGTGCTTGGGATGATCTGAAAGACAAAATCACGTTTTATCATAGTTTTAACTGCTACTTGTGCTTAAACAAAGCGTATTCTCATACTAACTTTAGTACTCTGAAAATTGTTTTTAGACATTGTTTTCATTATCGTTGTATAGTCTGAGTGACTAAAATCAACTTTCATTGCATATCTTATGGTTATGTTTGTTCAAATGAAGCACCGTCTAATTCTAAATACGCCACTCATAAACTGACTTTTAGCCATTGATATTATATTCATCTGTTGGTCTGGGTGACTTAAAGCCCAGTTTCATTGCTATGGCCATGTTTTTTTTAATCCAAAGCTCGTCTTAATCTAACGCTGTTATGGCCCAAATGAATGAAAGCACATTTCAACTCATGCTTCTAATGATACTAAAATGACAGTCCATCTTATACCTTATATATTTGACTCTTTATGTATATACAAAGTGCTTTTTCAAACTTAAAACATGAAAATGATGTTTAGGCAGTTTCTCTATTTTGTTTTGGTAAAACTGCAGTACTCTGAAAAATACTTTTAGAGAGTTTTTTAACTTTGATGGTCTGACTGATTCTGATGGTCTGCATTGAAAAAAATAATTTAATTACTGTAATACTGTTTTTAATCAAACAGCTGTTTGTAACTAATTTGCCCACTCTGGAAAGTACTTTACCGGAATGACTGAGGGCACTCGAGAGTATACTTCTGAACCCCTGGGGAGGCCCTATCCCAGAATACTAGGGTTGCCCATGGAATCATATTGGGAAGAGTCAGCTTCCAATTTTAGCTATTAAAGCTAACCAAGAACCCATTTTGCAAATTCAACAAGTAACATAGGAAAAAAGATAAAAATAATAATAAATATTCAAATTAACACACAATGGTGGATAGGTCTAAAGTGCTATATCTGTGGGAAGAGTTTCGCCAGTGATTTGCTCAGGAGTCCTGGCTATCCGCTGTAGCCCTTGGAGGTCAGCTTTGGAAGCGGAGCCGAACAACACTGTGATGGAAGTGCCGAGGATGGATTCAATAGCAGCTGAGTAGAAGTGTACAAGCATCTCATTTGACAGATTGAGTTTCCTCAGCTAATGAAAGAGGTAAAGTCTCTGCTGGGCTTCTTTTCAAATAAAGTCAATCTAGACTTAGTATAGTCTGCATCATCCACAGACTCTTTGCTCTATTGGAAAACTGCAGCGGGTCCAGCATGGGGTAAGATGTCCATTAAATACGCCAACACCAGTCTTTCAAAAGACTTCATTACTGAAGATGTTAAAGCCACAGGTCTGTAGTCATTTAGTCCTTTGGTCTTAAGTTTCTTCAGGATGGAGTAATAGTGGAGCGTTCAAAGCACGAGGGGACTTTGCACATTGATCTGTTAAATCTGCTGTGGTCAGCGCAGGTTTTCATACAGACTGGTGCTAATCTACTTTTTTATTTTCTGAAGATTTGACGCACATTATTATCAATGATCTGACATGCAGGGGGAAGGGGGATGGGTGGAGGTTTTGATGGCTTGTAGGGAGATGGTGATGTTGGGTATGAAGTGTGTGGTTGGGGGTCACAAGTTTAAAATAGAACTGGTTAAAATCTTCAATAAACTGTTGATTGACCTCAGTGCTGGAGGATGGTGTCTTGTGTTGGAAAAGGGATTTGAGCCCTGTCCACACTAATGAAGGGTCTTCTACTTCCCTTATCTTTCCTTGCTATGATTGCTATGTCTTGTTACTCTATTCTGAGACTCTCTTTTCCATGCTCTCGGCTCTCGAAACAGAAAAGGAATAATGGATTTGATTAGCTGCTCTCTAAACGCAATTGACACCCTATTCTCGACGAGAAGCCTAGGTTCGGGGGAACCCAACTGAACTGCAGGAACATTAGCAGCTGGATACATGATGGACAGGTGGGAGAAGTGGCGCATCGTGTGCCTGGCGACATTGTCCCTGGCGACATTGTCCCTGGAGGATATTGAAGATATTTACCTATACGGAACTTTGGTAACAGGGATTATGTTGATTGGATTAGTTGGGACCCTGTGGTATCTACGATTGTTAAAAGCAGTCAATGCTCAAAGCCCCAACAAGTTGACCGGCTGGAATGAGACAGTGATGGGCAGAGCTGCTAGTACTCAGACTTTGGCTTTGGACCATTAACTGGAAAACATCATGGTGGTCATAGACTGTAAAATGGAAAACAACTGGGTGGCTATGGCATGCAAAACGGAAACCATGGACTGCAAATGGATAACATCTTGGAGAAACCAGCAACTATGCAACAGAATTTGGCTGACCTGGCGACCAGTGCTGGACAAAAGATACATGCGGAATCTAGCAGATATCGTCCTAAATTTGAAGAAGAATCTTTTTTTTCCGCTTCAACCCTCTGGATGGCCTAGGCCTTGGCCTGTGCTGAAGACAAACAACATCCACGAGAACAATATAAGGAGACGCTCTGATTTCCTCTACTCATTCCAAGGAGATCTGTTGTGGACTGGATACGGAGACAGCTAGAGATAGACAATCACTATCTCTACCCCTATCCCACGCCTTCGCATGCTTTTCACCGCTGGCCAGGCGGGTCTGGATCCAGCGCTGTTCATAGCTGCAGGGGCAGATGGCTGTTGCCCACATTGGAGACCTCAACATTCCCTATCCCCTCCCGATTGCAATGTCATGTCCAGTTTATGTGCTTAATGCTAGGGCTTTTTGGTCTCCCGGGTCTCACACTGCCCTACTGAAGGACAGTCTGAGAGGGGTTCTTTTTTTGAGCCAACTTTCCTTGTGTATCATGTTGTTCCTTTTTCTCTTTACTACCTCTCCGATCTTTCTTCCCTTGAATGTTATATGTGTTTATGGTCGGAGGGGAGGGGTGCCATTTCACGGCATGTAACAGTGTCTGTGACAAATAAAAGATTGATTGACTGATTGATTGAACTGTGGCTCTTCAGAGCCACATCAGATTGTATCCTCACATCTCCCTGCGGGTTATAAGCATTCACGGCATATATTTAATCAGATTCTCAACGTGGATCATAACACTTCAGGCTGGAAAGTACTCTCCTAAGATATATGGATGATGTGATTATTTTTATGACATTTCAAGAACAATTTCATACAGACTACATCATTAGACTGGCCCAAGGAGGTCATAAAGTTTCTAAACCTAAATTGCAGCATTGTCAGCAACAGGCTGATTACAAATGTCAATTTATTACAAATCACACAAAAACAATGGAAATATCACATTTAGATGACATCAGACAGGCACCACTGCCAAAATCCGTAGGTCTGATAATGATACCTTATAACGATATAGCAGGGATTGGATGAAAGATTGTAAAAAGAGCTTTTTTAGGGGACCCCATAAAACCAGCAGGGTTGCAGAACATGCAAGTCACAAGTTTAAAATAGAACTGGTTAAAATCTTCAATAAACTGTTGATTGACCTCAGTGCTGGAGGATGGTGTCTTGTGTTGGAAAAGGGATTTGAGCCCTGTCCACACTAATGAAGGGTCTTCTACTTCCCTTATCTTTCCTTGCAATGATTGATATGTCTTGTTACTCTATTCTGAGACTCTCTTTTCCATGCTCTTTTTTAGGGGACCCCATAAAACCAGCAGGGCTGCAGAACATGCTTCTTTAATGTTGCATGCAGATGGCTTAATGGCATTTTAATCTATTGAGACAGAGCCTCAAAGTGCTTCTGCTCTGAATACACCTTACTATTACAAACCATTTTACCTATATATTGCTAACAGAGCTGATGGGTAACCTTCTTCTGTGCCCATGCAAGAATAGGCATTTGATATCTTTAGTAGCAAATTATATTATCTGTCTCAGGGATTTCCTACCAGTCAGCAAAAAGGCTTTACAGCTCAATGTCAGGTTTATGGGAAGATTTCAGATTAACTTTGGGGTATCCAGTACTAATATTAAATAATAAAAATAATCTTTATCTCTTTCTAAATAGACTCTTTTTCGGGCTGCTGTTGGGTTAGTTTCCTCTGTAATTCCCTCTCTAGATTTTTACGATTTACTCCTTCTGGGTCCCCCTCAAGTCTCTTACTTCCATCTTCTTAAGAATATCTGTACATATGAGACTGGGAGTTCATTACCTTTTTGTTTTGGGAAAATTTTTAAATGAATATTCAACACTTAATGCATGTTTCAATCCTGTAATCAGAGTTCAATGCTCACCCTTTGACCAGACCCCCAAGGCCTCTCTGTCTCTCTTTCATACCCTCTAATCCTCCTCCCAGCCAATGTATACTTTGCTTGTGTGCTACTTTAATCAGATTAGGGAGTTGTTAAGCTAACTGTCTAAATACACTTCTTTGATCATTCAATGACTCCTTTTAACATTCTTCTACACTACAGTCTGCTGGATCGATTCGTCTTAATTATAATCTATTTGTTTAATACACACATTTATCTGTCTCTATCCTATCTCTGTTTGCCTGTTATAACCTTGCTTCTCTTCTATTGCACTGAAGGCTCTGTTTGTTCCATTCAAAAGGGTATTCTCCTGGAACATTTCTAATAGAAAACACCAGGATTTGTGCTTTAAATGTTAATGTTTGCCAACAGTAGTAACTCAAAACAGAAAGACATTCATCGCTCTGTAGAGAATAGAACGCCTTCCTCGTCTGACATCACTTTTAATAGAAGCATCTGCATCTCCTCCACCGTCACCTCATGCTACCATCTCATGTGATCCTTAACATCAATTAGTAACATACTTTGTGTGAATAACGAAAAGCACATTTCGTTGCATATCTCATGTTTAGAACTGTTCGGTATGTTCAAACCAACTGCCATCAAACTAACTGTCATAATACTATTATTGAGCAAGGGACTAAAATCATATTTCAATGCTAAGGACACTGCATTACTGTAGTTTTCAATCGAGACACTATCTGCAACTAACTCTACCACTGTAAAAACTATTATTTAAAAAATTGCTGAAGCCCGAGTGACCAAGAGCATATTTTATTGCACATCTAATTTTTCTAATGATACTAAAATGACATCCATAATATGTTTGTGTTCAGGCTTACTTTATCAATTTGAAAATTAGTAACGACAGTTTTTTGGCAAAATGTTCAATTCATGAGATTAAAGTCCCGTTGCATTGCATGTCTTTCATTGAGCCGTGATTATCTGAGTGACTAGAAACACATTTCATTGCAAAAGACATTGCAAAACTCATTTGTTGTATTAAAACTGTCAAAAACTAACTGTGCCAATCTGAAAGTGAATTTTCAGCATTTTGCTGTAATATTCTCAGTGACTAAAAGAAACTTTCAATGCATCTCTAATGTTGCTAATTTTACTGTGTTGCACCATCTTAAACTAAATATGCCACTCTGGAAATGACTTTTAGAAATTGTTTCGTATTAATCTGCTGGTCTGAGTGTCTAAAAGCACCTTTGATTGCATATCTCATGTTTTGACTGTACCATTAGATCGAATTCAGCATTGTCTTAAACTTACTGAACCACTGTGAAAATTAATTCTAGACATTGTTTTTATGTTCCTCTGCTCTTTCAAGTAACTAAAAGCACCGTTTCATTGCTAGAGATATGTCATGTCTGTTGTGTTGTTTTGAATAGAAGCGCTATCTAAATCTAAATCTACGACTCTAACAATGATTTTCTAACAACACAGTTTTTATTGTGCTGCGGTCATCTAAGTGACAAAAGGAACCTTTCATTGCCCATCTCACGTTGCTAACTGTACTGTGTGTTCAAATGAAGCAACGTCTTAAATTTACTCTGCCACACTGAAAATGACTTTTAGACATTGTTTCTGCATTCATATGCTTGTCATAATGACTAAAAGCATTGCTAAAATATTGCATGTCTGTTGTGTTGTTTTTAGTTGAAGATCTATATAAAACTAACTGGACCCCTCTTCAAATGAATTTTCAGCATGTTTTTCATTGTGCTGTAATCATCTAAGTGACTAAAAACACCTTTCATTGCATCTCTCATGATGCTAACACTTCTCTGTGTTCTAACGAAGCACCGTCATAAACAACCACTCTTAAAATGACTTTAACACAATGATTTTACATTCCTATGCGTGTGTGAGTGATTAAAAGCACTTTTTGTTGCAAGAGTAATCACAAAACTGTAATTTTGTTTTTAATCGAAACACTTTCAAAAGCTAACTGCAACACTCTAAAAATGACATTTAAGCAGGTTTTTCAATGTCCTTTGATTGTCTGAGTGAAAAAAGGCACAGTTTCTTTTCTAAAGACAGACATGTAATGACTGTTGTGTTGTTTTCAATTGAAGCGCTATCTTAAACTAAATATACCACTCTAAATATTACTTTTAAACACAGTTTCATTGTGCTGCGATAATCTAAGTGACTAAAGGCACTTTTCATTGCCCATCTCACGTTGCTAACTGTACTGTGTGTTCAAATGAAGCACCGTCTTAAATTCACTCTGCCATTGTGAAAATGACTTTTAGACATTGTTTCTGCATTCATATGCTTGTCATAATGACTAAAAGCATTGCTAAAATATTGCATGTCTGTTGTGTTGTTTTTAGGTGAAGATCTATCTAAAACTAACTGGACCCCTCTTCAAATGAATTTTCAGCATGTTTTTCATTTTGCTGTAATCATCTGAGTGACTAAAAGCACCTTTCATTTCATCTCTCATGTTGCTAACTTTTCTATTTGTCCAAACGAAGCACCGTCATAAACAACCATTCTTAAAATGACTTTAACACAATGATTTTACATTCCTATGCTTGTGTGAGTGACTAAAATCACTTTTCGTTGCAAGAGTAATTACAAAACTGTATTTTTGTTTTTAATCGAAACACTTTCAAAATCTAACCTCAACACTCTAAAAATGACATTTAAGCAGGTTTTTCTATGTCCTTTGAGTGTCTGAGTAAAAAAAGGCACCGTTTCATTTCTAAAGACAGACATGTCATGACTGTTGTGTTGTTTTCAATTGAAACGCTATCTAAAACTAAATATACCACTCTAAATATTACTTTTAAACACAGTTTTCATTGTGCTGCGATAATCTAAGTGACTAAAGGCACTTTTCATTGCCCATCTCACGTTGCTAACTGTACTGTGTGTTCAAATGAAGCACCGTCTTAATCTTACTCTGCCACTCTGAAAATGACTTTTAGACATTGTTTCTACATTCATATGCTTGTCATAATGACTAAAAGCATGGCTTAAATATTGCATGTATGTTGTGTTGTTTTTAGTTGAAGATCTATCTAAAACTAACTGGACCCCTCTTCAAATGAATTTTCAGCATGTTTTTCATTGTGCTGTAATCATCTGAGTGACTAAAAGCACCTTTCATTTCATCTCTCATGTTGCTAACTTTTCTCTGTGTTCAAACGAAGCACCATCAAAAACAACCACTCTAAAAATGACTTAAACACAATGATTTTACATTCCTATGCTTGTGTGAGTGACTAAAAGCACTTTTTGTTGCAAGAGTAATAACAAAACTGTAATTTTGTTTTTAATCGAAACACTTTCAAAAGCTAACTGCAACCCTCTAAAAATGACATTTAAGAAGGTTTTTCCAATGTCC
The DNA here is from genome assembly GCA_033220385.1 of Triplophysa yarkandensis. Lineage (NCBI taxonomy): Eukaryota > Metazoa > Chordata > Actinopteri > Cypriniformes > Nemacheilidae > Triplophysa > Triplophysa yarkandensis. The sequence goes on along the minus strand of CM065677.1, from coordinate 3,047,530 downwards.
TTTGATTGTCTGAGGGAAAAAAGGTACCGTTTCATTTCTACAGACATGTCATGACTGTTGTGTTGTTTTCAATAGAAGCGCTATCTAAAACTAAATATACCACTCTAAATATTACTTTTAAACACAGTTTTCATTATGCTGCAATAATCTAAGTGACTAAAGGCACTTTTCATTGCCCATCTTACGTTGCTAACTGTACTGTGTGTTCAAATGAAGCACCGTCTTAAATTCACTCTGCCACTCTGAAAATGACTTTTAGACATTGTTTCTACATTCATATGCTTGTCATAATGACTAAAAGCATTGCTTAAATATTGCATGTATGTTGTGTTGTTTTTAGTTGAAGATCTATATAAAACTAACTGGACCCCTCTTCAAATGAATTTTCAGCATGTTTTTCATTGTGCTGTAATCATCTAAGTGACTAAAAGCACCTTTCATTGCATCTCTCATGTTGCTAACTTTTCTCTGTGTTCTAACGAAGCACCGTCATAAACAACCACTCTTAAAATGACTTGAACACAATGATTTTACATTCCTATGCTTGTGTGAGTGACTAAAAGCACTTTTCGTTGCAAGAGTAATTACAAAACTGTATTTTTGTTTTTAATCGAAACACTTTCAAAAGCTAACCGCAACACTCTAAAAATGACATTTATGGAGGTTTTTCTATGTCCTTTGAGTGTCTGAGTAAAAAAAGGCACCGTTTCATTTCTAAAGACAGACATGTCATGACTGTTGTGTTGTTTTCAATTGAAACGCTATCTAAAACTAAATATACCACTCTAAATATTACTTTTAAACACAGTTTTCATTGTGCTGCGATAATCTAAGTGACTAAAGGCACTTTTCATTGCCCATCTCACGTTGCTAACTGTACTGTGTGTTCAAATGAAGCACCGTCTTAATCTTACTCTGCCACTCTGAAAATGACTTTTAGACATTGTTTCTACATTCATATGCTTGTCATAATGACTAAAAGCATTGCTTAAATATTGCATGTATGTTGTGTTGTTTTTAGTTGAAGATCTATCTAAAACTAACTGGACCCCTCTTCAAATGAATTTTCAGCATGTTTTTCATTGTGCTGTAATCATCTGAGTGAATAAAAGCACCTTTCATTGCATCTCTCATGTTGCTAACTTTTCTCTGTGTCCAAACGAAGCACCGTCATAAACAACCACTCTTAAAATGACTTTAACACAATGATTTTACATTCCTATGCTTGTGTGAGTGACTAAAAGCACTTTTCGTTGCAAGAGTAATTACAAAACTGTATTTTTGTTTTTAATCGAAACACTTTCAAAAGCTAACTGCAACACTCTAAAAATGACATTTAAGCAGGTTTTTCTATGTCCTTTGATTGTCTGAGTGAAAAAAGGTACCCTTTCATTTCTACAGACATGTCATGACTGTTGTGTTATTTTCAATAGAAGCGCTATCTAAAACTTAATATATCACTCTAAATATTACTTTTAAACACAGTTTTCATTATGCTGCAATAATCTAAGTGACAAAAGGCACCTTTCATTGCCCATCTCACGTTGCTAACTGTACTCTGTGTTCAAATGAAGCACCGTCTTAAATTTACTCTGCCATTGTGAAAATGACTTTTAGACATTGTTTCTGCATTCATATGCTTGTCATAATGACTAAAAGCATTGCTAAAATATTGCATGTCTGTTGTGTTGTTTTTAGGTGAAGATCTATATAAAACTGGAACCCTCTTCAAATGAATTTTCAGCATGTTTTTCATTGTGCTGTATTCATCTAAGTGACTAAAAGCACCTTTCATTGCATCTCTCATGTTGCTCTTCTATCGAAGCACCGTCATAAACAACCACTCTTAAAATGACTTTAACACAATGATTTTACATTCCTATGCTTGTGTGAGTGATTAAAAGCACTTTTTGTTACAAGAGTAATTACAAAACTGTAATTTTTTTTTAATCGAAACACTTTCAAAAGCTAACTGCAACACTCTAAAAATGACATTTATGCAGGTTTTTATATGTCCTTTGATTGTCTGAGGGAAAAAAGGTACCGTTTCATTTCTACAGACATGTCATGACTGTTGTGTTGTTTTCAATAGAAGCGCTACCTAAAACTAAATATACCACTCTAAATATTACTTTTAAACACAGTTTTCATTATGCTGCAATAATCTAAGTGACTAAAGGCACTTTTCATTGCCCATCTCACGTTGCTAACTGTACTGTGTGTTCAAATGAAGCACCGTCTTAAATTCACTCTGCCACTCTGAAAATGACTTTTAGACATTGTTTCTACATTCATATGCTTGTCATAATGACTAAAAGCATTGCTTAAATATTGCATGTATGTTGTGTTGTTTTTAGTTGAAGATCTATATAAAACTAACTGGACCCCTCTTCAAATGAATTTTCAGCATGTTTTTCATTGTGCTGTAATCATCTAAGTGACTAAAAGCACCTTTCATTGCATCTCTCATGTTGCCAACTTTTCTCTGTGTTCTAACGAAGCACCGTCATAAACAACCACTCTTAAAATGACTTTAACACAATGATTTTACATTCCTATGCTTGTGTGAGTGACTAAAAGCACTTTTTGTTGCAATAGTAATTACAAAACTGTATTTTTGTTTTTAATCGAAACACTTTCAAAAGCTAACCGCAACACTCTAAAAATGACATTTAAGCAGGTTTTTCTATGTCCTTTGAGCGTCTGAGTGAAAAAGGCACGGTTTCATTTCTAAAGACAGACAAGTCATGACTGTTGTGTTGTTTTCAATTGAAACGCTATCTAAAACTAAATACACCACTCTAAATATTACTTTTAAACACAGTTTTCATTGTGCTGCGATAATCTAAGTGACTAAAGGCACTTTTCATTGCCCATCTCACGTTGCTAACTGTACTGTGTGTTCAAATGAAGCACCGTCTTAATCTTACTCTGCCACTCTGAAAATGACTTTTAGACATTGTTTCTACATTCATATGCTTGTCATAATGACTAAAAGCATTGCTTAAATATTGCATGTATGTTGTGTTGTTTTTAGGTGAAGATCTATCTAAAACTAATTGGACCCCTCTTCAAATGAATTATCAGCATGTTTTTCATTGTGCTGTAATCATCTGAGTGACTAAAAGCACCTTTCATTGCATCTCTCATGTTGCTAACACTTCTCTGTGTTCTAACGAAGCACCGTCATAAACAACCACTCTTAAAATGACTTTAACACAATGATTTTACATTCCTATGCGTGTGTGAGTGATTAAAAGCACTTTTCGTTGCAAGAGTAATCACAAAACTGTAATTTTGTTTTTAATCGAAACACTTTCAAAAGCTAACTGCAACACTCTAAAAATTACATTTATGGAGGTTTTTCAATGTCCTTTGATTGTCTGAGTGAAAAAAGGCACAGTTTCTTTTCTAAAGACAGACATGTCATGACTGTTGTGTTGTTTTCAATTGAAGCGCTATCTTAAACTAAATATACCACTCTAAATATTACTTTTAAACACAGTTTTCATTGTGCTGCGATAATCTAAGTGACTAAAGGCACTTTTCATTGCCCATCTCACGTTGCTAACTGTACTGTGTGTTCAAATGAAGCACCGTCTTAATCTTACTCTGCCACTCTGAAAATGACTTTTAGACATTGTTTCTACATTCATATGCTTGTCATAATGACTAAAAGCATTGCTTAAATATTGCATGTATGTTGTGTTGTTTTTAGTTGAAGATCTATCTAAAACTAACTGGACCCCTCTTCAAATGAATTTTCAGCATGTTTTTCATTGTGCTGTAATCATCTGAGTGAATAAAAGCACCTTTCATTGCATCTCTCATGTTGCTAACTTTTCTCTGTGTCCAAACGAAGCACCGTCATAAACAACCACTCTTAAAATGACTTTAACACAATGATTTTACATTCCTATGCTTGTGTGAGTGACTAAAAGCACTTTTCGTTGCAAGAGTAATTACAAAACTGTATTTTTGTTTTTAATCGAAACACTTTCAAAAGCTAACTGCAACACTCTAAAAATGACATTTAAGCAGGTTTTTCTATGTCCTTTGATTGTCTGAGTGAAAAAAGGTACCCTTTCATTTCTACAGACATGTCATGACTGTTGTGTTATTTTCAATAGAAGCGCTATCTAAAACTTAATATACCACTCTAAATATTACTTTTAAACACAGTTTTCATTATGCTGCAATAATCTAAGTGACAAAAGGCACCTTTCATTGCCCATCTCACGTTGCTAACTGTACTCTGTGTTCAAATGAAGCACCGTCTTAAATTTACTCTGCCACTCTGAAAATGACTTTTAGACATTGTTTCTGCATTCATATGCTTGTCATAATGACTAAAAGCATTGCTAAAATATTGCATGTCTGTTGTGTTGTTTTTAGGTGAAGATCTATATAAAACTGGAACCCTCTTCAAATGAATTTTCAGCATGTTTTTCATTGTGCTGTAATCATCTGAGTGACTAAAAGCACCTTTCATTGCATCTCTCATGTTGCTCTTCTATCGAAGCACCGTCATAAACAACCACTCTTAAAATGACTTTAACACAATGATTTTACATTCCTATGCTTGTGTGAGTGACTAAAAGCACTTTTTGTTACAAGAGTAATTACAAAACTGTAATTTTTTTTTAATCGAAACACTTTCAAAAGCTAACTGCAACACTCTAAAAATGACATTTATGCAGGTTTTTATATGTCCTTTGATTTTCTGAGTGAAAATAGGCACCGTTTCATTTCTAAAGACAGACATGTCATGACTGTTGTGTTGATCTCAATAGAAGCGCTATCTAAAACTAAATATACCACTCTAAATATTACTTTTAAACACAGTTTTCATTGTGCTGCGATAATCTAAGTGATAATCACTTTTCATTGCCCATCTCACGTTGCTAACTGTACTCTGTGTTCAAATGAAGCACCGTCTCAAATTCACTCTGCCACTCTGAAAATGACTTTTAGACATTGTTTCTGCATTCATATGCTTGTCATAATGACTAAAAGCATTGCTAAAATATTGCATGTCTGTTGTGTTGTTTTTAGGTGAAGATCTATATAAAACTAACTGGACCCCTCTTCAAATGAATTTTCAGCATGTTTTTCATTGTGCTGTAATCATCTAAGTGACTAAAAGCACCTTTCATTGCATCTCTCATGTTGCTAACTTTTCTCTGTGTTCAAACGAAGCACCGCCATAGACAACCACTCTTAAAATTACTTTAACACAATGATTTTACATTCCTATGCTTGTGTGAGTGACTAAAAGCACTTTTTGTTGCAAGAGTAATCACAAAACATGACTGTTGTGTTGTTTTCAATAAAAATGACATTTATGCAGGTTTTTCAATGTCCTTTGATTGTCTGAGTGAAAAAAGGCACCGTTTCATTTCTAAAGACATGTCATGACTGTTGTGTTGTTTCCAATAGAAGCGCTATCTAAATCTAAATCTACCACTCTAACAATTACTTTTAAACACAGTTGTCATTGTGCTGCGATCATTTCAGTGACTAAAGGCAAATTTTATTGCCTATCTCATGTTTCTAACTGTTCCATGTCTACAAATGAAGACTTACTCTGCCACTCTGAAATCACTTTTAGACATCGTTTTTACAATGACTAGTGATTTTAGTGACTAAAATCATAGTTTCATTGCTAGAGATATTGCATTTCTGTTGTGTTGTTTTCGGTTGAAGCTCTATCTAAAACTAACTGTAACCCTCTTAAAATGATTTTTCACCATGTTTTCCATTGTTCTGTATTCATTTGAGTGATTAAAAGCACGACAATGATTTTTAGACATCGTTTTATATTACTCCTCTGGCTCGAGTGACTAAGAACACCGTTTCGTTTATAAAGACATTGCATTAGCGTTATGTTGTTTTCAATCGACACTAACTCTAGCAATCTGAAAATGACTATTTTCATAATACTGTTATGGCCAGAATGACTAAAAGCACATTAGATTGGACTTATTATGTCTCTAATGGTACTTAACTTACATTCCATCTTATATCTCATGCTTTTGACTGCTTTTTGTGAAGAGACGAAGCACACAGATGAAACTTACTTTAACACCCTGAAAATGAGTTTAGACAGCTTTTTTGCGATTTTTTAAAGTTCGAATGATTAAAAGTACGTTTCATTGCAAATGTTATTCCTTAAAAGTAATACTGTTTTCAAGTGAAGTGCTGTCTATAACTAACAGTATCAGTCTTAAAAAGACTCAAACAGCTTTTTAACATGGTGCTTGGGATGATCTGAAAGACAAAATCACGTTTTATCATACTTTTAACTGCTACTTGTGCTTAAACAAAGCGTATTCTCATACTAACTTTAGTACTCTGAAAATTGTTTTTAGACATTGTTTTCATTATCGTTGTATAGTCTGAGTGACTAAAATCAACTTTCATTGCATATCTTATGGTTATGTTTGTTCAAATGAAGCACCGTCTAATTCTAAATACGCCACTCATAAACTGACTTTTAGCCATTGATATTATATTCATCTGTTGGTCTGGGTGACTTAAAGCCCAGTTTCATTGCTATGGCCATGTTTTTTTTAATCCAAAGCTCGTCTTAATCTAACGCTGTTATGGCCCAAATGAATGAAAGCACATTTCAACTCATGCTTCTAATGATACTAAAATGACAGTCCATCTTATACCTTATATATTTGACTCTTTATGTATATACAAAGTGCTTTTTCAAACTTAAAACATGAAAATGATGTTTAGGCAGTTTCTCTATTTTGTTTTGGTAAAACTGCAGTACTCTGAAAAATACTTTTAGAGAGTTTTTTAACTTTGATGGTCTGACTGATTCTGATGGTCTGCATTGAAAAAAATAATTTAATTACTGTAATACTGTTTTTAATCAAACAGCTGTTTGTAACTAATTTGCCCACTCTGGAAAGTACTTTACCGGAATGACTGAGGGCACTCGAGAGTCTACTTCTGAACCCCTGGGGAGGCCCTATCCCAGAATACTAGGGTTGCCCATGGAATCATATTGGGAAGAGTCAGCTTCCAATTTTAGCTATTAAAGCTAACCAAGAACCCATTTTGCAAATTCAACAAGTAACATAGGAAAAAAGGTAAAAATAATAATAAATATTCAAATTAACACACAATGGTGGATAGGTCTAAAGTGCTATATCTGTGGGAAGAGTTTCGCCAGTGATTTGCTCAGGAGTCCTGGCTATCCGCTGTAGCCCTTGGAGGTCAGCTTTGGAAGCGGAGCCGAACAACACTGTGATGGAAGTGCCGAGGATGGATTCAATAGCAGCTGAGTAGAAGTGTACAAGCATCTCATTTGACAGATTGAGTTTCCTCAGCTAATGAAAGAGGTAAAGTCTCTGCTGGGCTTCTTTTCAAATAAAGTCAATCTAGACTTAGTATAGTCTGCATCATCCACAGACTCTTTGCTCTATTGGCAAACTGCAGCGGGTCCAGCATGGGGTAAGATGTCCATTAAATACGCCAACACCAGTCTTTCAAAAGACTTCATTACTGAAGATGTTAAAGCCACAGGTCTGTAGTCATTTAGTCCTTTGGTCTTAAGTTTCTTCAGGATGGAGTAATAGTGGAGCGTTCAAAGCACGAGGGGACTTTGCACATTGATCTGTTAAATCTGCTGTGGTCAGCGCAGGTTTTCATACAGACTGGTGCTAATCTACTTTTTTAATTTCTGAAGATTTGACGCACATTATTATCAATGATCTGACATGCAGGGGGAAGGGGGATGGGTGGAGGTTTTGATGGCTTGTAGGGAGATGGTGATTTTGGGTATGAAGTGTGTGGTTGGGGGTCACAAGTTTAAAATAGAACTGGTTAAAATCTTCAATAAACTGTTGATTGACCTCAGTGCTGGAGAATGGTGTCTTGTGTTGGAAAAGGGATTTGAGCCCTGTCCACACTAATGAAGGGTCTTCTACTTCCCTTATCTTTCCTTGCTATGATTGCTATGTCTTGTTACTCTATTCTGAGACTCTCTTTTCCATGCTCTCGGCTCTCGAAACAGAAAAGGAATAATGGATTTGATTAGCTGCTCTCTGAACGCAATTGACACCCTATTCTCGACGAGAAGCCTGGGTTCGGGGGAACCCAAGTGAACTGCAGGAACATTAGCAGCTGGATACATGATGGACAGGTGGGAGAAGTGGCGCATCCTGTGCTAGTACTCAGACTTTGGCTATGGACCATTAACTGGAAAACATCATGGTGGTCATAGACCGTGAAATGGAAAACAACTGGGTGGCTATGGCACGCAAAATGGAAACCATGGATTGCAAATGGATAACATCTTGGAGAAACCAGCAACTATGCAAAAGAATTTGGCTGACCTGGCAACCAGTGCTGGACAATGCATACCTGCGGAAACTAGCAGATATCGTCCAAAATTTGAAGAAGAATCTTTTTTTTTCGCTTCAACCCTTTTGGACGGCCTTGGCCAAGGCCTGTGCTGAAGACAAACAACCTCCACGAGAACAATATAAGGAGACACTCTGATTTCCTCTACTCAATCCAAGGAGATCTGTTGTGGACTGGATACGGACACAGCTACAGATAGACAATCACTACCTGTAGCCCTATCCCACGCCTTCGCATGCTTTTCACCTCTGGTGTTGGCAGGCGGGTCTGGATCCAGCGCTGTTCATAGCTGCAGGGGCAGATGGCTGTTGCCCACATTGGACACCTCAACATTCCCTGTCCCCTCCCGATTGCAATGTCATGTCCAGTTTATGTGCTTAATGCTAGGGCTTTTTTGTCTCCCGGGTCTCACACTGCCTACTGAAGGACAGTCTGAGAGGGGTTCTTTTTTTTGAGCAAACTTTCCTTGTGTATCATGTTGTTCCTTTTTCTCTTTACTACCTCTCCGATCTTTCTTCCCTTGAATGTTATATGTGTTTATGGTCGGAGGGGAGGGGTGCCATTTCACGGCATGTAACAGTTTCTGTGACAAATAAAAGATTGATTGACTGATTGATTGAACTGTGTTTACCAGCATGTTGGCATAGCTCTTCAGAGCCACATCAGTTTGTATCCTCGCATCTCCCTGCGGGTTATAAGCATTCACGGCATATATTTAATCAGATTCTCAACGTGGATCAGAACACTTCAGGCTGGAAAGTACTCTCCTAAGATTTATGGATGATGTGATTATTTTTATGCCATTTCAAGAACAATTTCATTCAGACTCCATCAAAGTACTCATCAGACTGGCCCAAGGAGGTCATAAAGTTTCTAAACCCAAATTGCAGCATTGTCAGAAACAGGTTGATTACAAATGTCAATTTATTACAAATCACACAAAAACAATGGAAATATCACATTTAGATGACATCAGACAGGCACCACTGCCAAAATCCGTAGGCCTGATAATGACCTTATAACGATATAGCAGGGATTGGATGAAAGATTGTAAAAAGAGCTTTTTTAGGGGACCCCATAAAACCAGCAGGGTTGCAAAACATGCAACTGGGGTCACAAGTTTAAAATAGAACTGGTTAAAATCTTCAATAAACTCTTGATTGACCTCAGTGCTGGAGGATGGTGTCTTGTGTTGGAAAAGGGATTTGAGCCCTGTCCACACTAATAAAGGGTCTTCTACTTCCCTTATCTTTCCTTGCTATGATTGCTATGTCTTGTTACTCTATTCTGAGACTCTCTTTTCCATGCTCTCGGCTCTCGAAACAGAAAAGGAATAATGGATTTGATTAGCTGCTCTCTGAACGCAATTGACACCCTATTCTCGACGAGAAGCCTGGGTTCGGGGGAACCCAAGTGAACTGCAGGAACATTAGCAGCTGGATACATGATGGATAGGTGGGACAAGTGGCGCATCGTGTGCCTGGCGACATTGTCCCTGGAGGATATTGAAGATATTTACCTATTCGGAACTTTGGTAACAGGGATTCTGTTGATTGGATTAGTTGAGACCCTGTGGTATCGACGATTGTTAAAAGCAGTCAATGCTCAAAGCCCCAACAAGTTGCCCTGCTGGAATTAGACAGTGATGGGCAGAGCTGCTAGTACTCAGACTTTGGCTTTGGACCATTAACTGGAAATCATCATGGTGGTCATAGACCGAAAAATGGAAAACAACTGGGTGGCTATGGCACGCAAAATGGAAACCATGGACTGCAAATGGATAACATCTTGGAGAAACCAGCAACTATGCAACAGAATTTGGCTGACCTGGCGACCTGCCAGGTTCTTTTTTTTTGAGCCAACTTTCCTTGTGTATCATGTTGTTCCTTTTTCTCTTTACTACCTCTCCGATCTTTCTTCCCTTGAATGTTATATGTGTTTATGGTCGGAGGGGAGGGGTGCCATTTCACGGCATGTAACAGTGTCTGTGACAAATAAAAGATTGATTGACTGATTGATCTAACTGTGTTTTCCAGCATGTTGGCATAGCTCTTCAGAGCCACATCAGTTTGAATCCTCGCATCTCCCTGCGGGTTATAAGCATTCACGGCATATATTTAATCAGATTCTCAACGTGGATCAGAACACTTCAGGCTGGAAAGTACTCTCCTAAGATATATGGATGATGTGATTATTTTTATGACATTTCAAGAACAATTTCATACAGACTCCATCAAAGTACTCATCAGACTGGCCCAAGGAAGTCATAAAGTTTCTAAACCCAAATTGCAGCATTGTCAGCAACAGGTTGATTACAAATGTCAATTTATTACAAATCACACAAAAACAATGGAACTATCACATTTAGATGACAACAGACAGGCACCACTGCCAAAATCCGTAGGCCCGATAATGAACTTATAACGATATAGCAGGGATTGGATGAAAGATTGTAAAAAGAGCTTTTTTAGGGGACCAAATAAAACCAGCAGGGCTGCAGAACATGCTTCTTTAATGTTGCATGCAGATGGCTTAATGGCATTTTAATCTATTGAGACTCAAAAGTGCTTCTGCTCTGAATACACCTAACTATTACAAACCATTTTACCTATATGTTGCTAACAGAGCTGATAGGTAACCTTCATCTGTGCCCATGCAAGAATAGGCATTTGATATCTTTAGTAGCAAATTAGATTATCTATCTCGGGGATTTCCTACCCAGTCAGCAAAAAGGCTTTACAGCTCAATGTCAGGTTTATGGGAAGATTTCAGATTAACCTTGGGGTATCCAGTACTAATACTAAATAATAAAAATAGTTATTATTAAATTAAGTCTTTATCTCTTTCTAAATAGACTCTTCTTTGGGCTGCTGTTGGGTTAGTTTCCCCTGTAATTTTAAATGAATATTCAACACTTAATGCATGTTTCAATCCTGTAATCAGAGTTCAATGCTCTCCCTTGACCAGACCCCCAAGGCTATATGTTTGCCCCCTGTCTCTCTTTCTTACCCTCTAATCCTCCTCCCAGCCAAGGTATACATTGCTTGTGTGCTACTTTAATCAGAATAGGGAGTTGTTAAGCTAACTGTCTAAAAAGATTTCTTTCATCATTCAATGACTCCTTTTAACATCCTTCTACACTACAGTCTGCTGGATCGATTCTTTTTTCTGTCTCTATCCTATCTCTGTTTGCCTGTTATCACCTTGCTCCTCTTCTATTGCACTGAAGGCTCTGTTTGTTCCATTCAAAAGCGTATTCTACTGGGTTTTCTGTTTCTCCATAGCCGTCCATACATCCTTATAACGGTCGATGTATGGACTTTTCATCTGTTGTAGAACATTTCTAAGAGAAAACACCAGGATTTGTGCTTTAAATGTTAATGTTTGCCAACAGTAGTAACTCAAAACAGAAAGACATTCATCACTCTGTAGAGAATGGAACGCCTTCCTCGTCTGACATCACTTTTAATAGAAGCATCTGCATCTCCTCCACCGTCAGCTAATCATTGTCTTCCATTCCACCTCATGCTACCATCTCATGTGATCCTTAACTGATGTAATAACATACTTTGTGTGAATTACGAAAAGCACATTTCGTTGCATATCTCATGTTTAGAACTGTTCGGTATGTTCAAACCAACTGCCATCAAACTAACTGTCATAATACTATTATTGACCGAGGGACTAAAATCATATTACAATGCTAAGGACACTGCATTAATGTAGTTTTCAATCGAGACACTTTCTAAAACTAACTCTACCACTGTAAAAACTATTATTTTAAAAATTGCTACAGCCCGAGTGACCAAGAGCATATTTTATTGCACAACTTATTTTTCTAATGATACTAAAATGAAATCCATAATTTGTTTGTGTTCAGGCTTACTTTATCAATTTGAAAATTAGTTACGACAGTTTTTTGGCAAAATGTTCAATTCATGAGATTAAAGTCCCGTTGCATTGCATGTCTTTCATTGTGCCGTGATTATCTGAGTGACTAGAAACACATTTCATTGCAAAAGACATTGCAAAACTCATATGTTGTATTAAAACTGTCAAAAACTAACTGTGGCAATCTGAAAGTGAATTTTCAGCATTTTGCTGTAATATTCTCAGTGACTAAAAGAAACTTTCAATGCATCTCAAATGTTGCTAATTGTACTGTGTTTTCAAGTGAAGCACCGTCTTAAACTAAATATGCCACTCTGGAAATGACTTTTAGAAATTGTTTCTTATTTATCTGCTGGTCAGTGTCTTAAAGCACCTTTCATTGCATATCTCATGTTTTGACTGTACAACTGTCTTAAACTTACTGAACCACTGTGAAAATTAATTCTAGACATTGTTTTAATGTTCCTCTGCTCTTCCAAGTAACTTAAAGCACCGTTTCATTGCTAAAGACTGTTGTGTTGTTTTCAATAGAAGCGCTATCTAAATCTAAATCTACGACTCTAACAATTGTTTTCTAACAACACAGTTTTTATTGTGCTGCGATCATCTAAGTGACTAAAGGCACCTTTCATTGCCCATCTCACGTTGCTAACTGTACTGTGTGTTCAAATGAAGCACCGTCTTAATCTTACTCTGCCACTGTGAAAATGACTTTTAGACATTGTTTCTACATTCATATACTTGTCATAATGACTAAAAGCATTGCTTAAGATATTGCAGGTCTGTTGTGTTGTTTTTAGTTGAAGATCTATCTAAAACTAACTGGACCCCTCTTCAAATGAATTTTCAGCATGTTTTTCATTGTGCTGTAATCATCTGAGTGACTAAAAGCACCTTTCATTGCATCTCTCATGTTGCTAACTTTTCTCAGTGTTCAAACGAAGCACCGTCATAAACAACCACTCTTAAAATGACTTTAACACAATGATTTTACATTCCTATGCTTGTGTGAGTGACTAAAAGCACTTTTTGTTGCAAGAGTAATTACAAAACTGTAATTTTGTTTTTAATCGAAACACTTTCAAAAGCCAACTGCAAAACTCTAAAAATGACATTTAAGCAGGTTTTTCTATGTCCTTTGATTGTCTGAGTGAAAAAAGGCACGTTTCATTTCTAAAGACATGTCATGACTGTTGTGTTGTTTTCAACAGAAGCGCTATCTAAATCTAAATCTACGACTCTAACAATTATTTTTAAACACAGTTTTTATTGTGCTGCGATCATCTAAGTGACTAAAGGTACTTTTTATAGCACATCTCGTGTTTATAACTGTACTTTGTGTTCAAATGAAGCACCGTCTTAATCTTACTCTGCCACTCTGAAAATGACTTTTAGACATTGTTTCTACATTCATATGCTTGTCATAATGACTAAAAGCATTGCTAAAAATATTGCATGTCTGTTGTGTTGTTTTTAGTTGAAGATCTATCTAAAACTAACTGGACCCCTCTTCAAATGTATTTTCAGCATGTTTTTCATTGTGCTATAATCATCTGAGTGACTAAAAGCACCTTTCATTGCATCTCTCATGTTGCTTTCTTTTCTCTGTGTTCAAACGAAGCAACGTCATGAACACCGTTTCGTTTATAAAAATATATAGTCTTCAACTTAAAACAACACAACAGACATGCAATATTTTAGCAATGCTTTTAGTCATTATGACGAGCATATGAATGTAGAAACAATGTCTAAAAGTCATTTTCAGAGTGGCAGAGTAAATTTAAGACGGTGCTTCATTTGAACACACAGTAAAGTTAGCAACGTGAGATGGGCAATGAAAGGTGCCTTTAGTCACTTAGATTATTGCAGCACAATGAAAAATGTGTTTAAAAGTAATATTTAGAGTGGTATATTTAGTTTTAGATAGCGCTTCTATTGAAAACAACACAACAGTCATGACATGTCTTTAGAAATAAAACGGTGTCTATTTTCACTCAGACTATCAAAGGACATTGAAAAACCTGCTTAAATGTCATTTTTAGAGGGTTGCAGTTAGCTTTTGAAAGTATTTCGATTAAAAACAAAATTACAGTTTTGTAATAACTCTTGCAACGAAAAGTGCTTTTAGTCACTCACACACGCATAGGAATGTAAAATCATTGTGTTCAAGTAATTTTAAGAGTGGTTGTTTATGACGGTGCTTCGTTAGAACACAGAGAAGAGTTAGCAACATGAGAGATGCAATGAAAGGTGCTTTTAGTCACTCAGATGATTACAGCACAATGAAAAACATGCTGAAAATTCATTTGAAGAGGGGTCCAGTTAGTTTTAGATAGATCTTCACCTAAAAACAACACAACAGACATGCAATATTTTATCAATGCTTTTAGTCATTATGACAAGCATATGAATGTAGAAACAATGTCTAAAAGTCATTTTCAGAGTGGCAGAGTAAGATTAAGACGGTGCTTCATTTGAACACACAGTACAGTTAGCAACGTGAGATGGGCAATGAAAGGTGCCTTTAGTCACTTAGATGATCGCAGCACAATAAAAACTGTGTTTAAAAATAATTGTTAGAGTCGTAGATTTAGATTTAGATAGCGCTTCTATTGAAAACAACACAACAGTCATGCCATATCTCTAGCAATGAAACGGTGCTTTTAGTTACTTGGAAGAGCAGAGGAACATAAAAACAATGTCTAGAATTCATTTTCACAGTGGTTCAGTAAGTTTAAGACAGTGCTGAATTCGATCTAACGGTACAGTCGAAACATGAGATATGCAATGAAAGGTGCTTTTAGACACTCAGACCAGCAGACAAATACGAAACAATTTCTAAAAGTCATTTCCAGAGTGGCATATTTAGTTTAAGACGGTGCTTCACTTGAAAAAACAGTAAAATTAGCAACATTAGAGATGCATTGAAAGTTTCTTTTAGTCACTGAGAATATTACAGCAAAATGCTGAAAATTCACTTTCAGATTGGCACAGTTAGTTTTTGACAGTTTTAATACAACATATGAGTTTTGCAATGTCTTTTGCAATGAAATGTGTTTCTAGTCAGTCAGATAATCACAGCACAATGAAAGACATGCAATGCAACGGGACTTTAATCTCATGAATTGAACATTTTGCCAAAAAACTGTCGTAACTAATTTTCAAATTGATAAAGTAAGCCTGAACACAAACAAATTATGGATGTCATTTCAGTATCATTAGAAAAAAAAGTTGTGCAATAAAATATGCTCTTGGTCACTCGGGCTGTAGCAATTTTTAAAATAATAGTTTTTACAGTGGTAGAGTTAGTTTTAGATAGTGTCTCGATTGAAAACTACAGTAATGCAGTGTCCTTAGCATTGAAATATGATTTTAGTCCCTCGGTCAATAATAGTATTATGACAGTTAGTTTGATGGCAGTTGGTTTGAACATACCGAACAGTTCTAAACATGAGATATGCAATGAAATGTGCTTTTCGTTATTCACACAAAGTATGTTATTACATCAGTTAAGGATCACATGAGATGGTAGCATGAGGTGGAATGGAAGACAATGATTAGCTGACGGTGGAGGAGATGCAGATGCTTCTATAAAAAGTGATGTCAGACGAGGAAGGCGTTCCATTCTCTACAGAGTGATGAATGTCTTTCTGTTTTGAGTTACTACTGTTGGCAAACATTAACATTTAAAGCACAAATCCTGGTGTTTTCTCTTAGAAATGTTCTACAACAGATGAAAAGTCCATACATCGACCGTTATAAGGAAGTATGGACGGCTATGGTCAAGGGAGAGCATTAAACTCTGATTACAGGATTGAAACATGCATTAAGTGTTGAATATTCATTTAAAATTTATCCCAAAACACTAAAGGTAATGAACTCCCAGTCTCATATGTACAGATATTCTTAAGAAGATGGAAGTAAGAGACTTGAGGGGGATCCAGAAGGAGTCTATCTATGCAGTGGAACTGTGAAGAAAAAATGAACGAAATCGTAAAAATCTAGAGAGGGAATTACAGGGGAAACTAACCCAACAGCAGCCCAAAGAAGAGTCTATTTAGAAAGAGATAAAGACTTAATTTAATAATAACTATTTTTATTATTTAGTATTAGTACTGGATACCCCAAAGTTAATCTGAAATCTTCCCATTAACCTGACATTGAGCTGTAAAGCCTTTTTGCTGACTGGGTAGGAAATCCCTGAGACACATAATCTAATTTGCTACTAAAGTAAGATATCAAATGCCTATTCTTGCATGGGCACAGAGGAAGGGTACCCATCAGCTCTGTAAGCAACATATAGGTAAAATGGTTTGTAATAGTTAGGTGTATTCAGAGCAGAAGCACTTTGAGGCTCTGTCTCAATAGATTAAAATGCCATTAAGCCATCTGCATGCAACATTAAAGAAGCATGTTCTGCAACCCTGCTGGTTTTATGGGGTCCCCTAAAAAAGCTCTTTTTACAATCTTTCATCCAATCCCTGCTATATCGTTATAAGGTCATTATCGGGCCTACGGATTTTGGCAGTGGTGCCTGTCTGATGTCATCTAAATGTGATATTTCCATTGTTTTTGTGTGATTTGTAATAAATTGTCGTTTGTAATCAACCTGTTGCTGACAATGCTGCAATTTGGGTTTAGAAACTTTATGACCTCCTTGGGCCAGTGTGATGAGTACTTTGATGGAGTCTGTATGAAATTGTTCTTGAAATGTCATAAAAATAATCACATCATCCATATATCTTAGGAGAGTACTTTCCAGCCTGAAGTGTTCTGATCCACGTTGAGAAGATGATTAAATATATGCCGTGAATGCTTATAACTGATGTGGCTCTGAAGAGCTATGCCAACATGCTGGAAAACACAGTTCAATCAATCAGTCAATCAATCTTTTATTTGTCACAGACACTGTTACATGCCATGAAATGGCACCCCTCCCCTCCGACCATAAACACATATAACATTCAAGGGAAGAAAGATCGGAGAGGTAGTAAAGAGAAAAAGGAACAACATGATACACAAGGAAAGTTGGCTCAAAAAAAAGAACCCCTCTCAGACTGTCCTTCAGTAGGGCAGTGTGAGACCCGGGAGACAAAAAAGCCCTAGCATTGAGCACATAAACTGGACATGACATTGCAATCGGGAGGGGACAGGGAATGTTGAGGTGTCCAATGTGGGCAACAGCCATCTGCACCTGCAGCTATAAACAGCACTGGATCCAGACCCGCCTGCCCACACCAGCGGTGAAAAGCATGCGAAGGCGTGGGATAGGGGTAGAGGTAGTGATTGTCTATCTGTAGCTGTGTCAGTATCCAGTCCACAACAGATCTCCTTGGAATGAGTAGAGGAAATCAGAGCGTCTCCTTATATTGTTCTCGTGGAGGTTGTTTGTCTTCAGCACAGGCCTTGGCCAAGGCCGTCCGAAAGGGTTGAAGCGGAAAAAAAAGATTCTTCTTCAAATTTAGGACGATATCTGCTAGTTTCCGCAGGTCCAGCACTGGTCGCCAGGTCAGCCAAAAATCTGTTGCATAGTTGCTGGTTTCTCCAAGATGTTATCCATTTGCAATCCATGGTTTCCATTTTGCGTGCCATAGCCACCCAGTTGTTTTCCATTTTACGGTCTATGACCACCATGATGTTTTCCAGTTAATGGTCCATAGCCAAAGTTTGAGTACTAGCAGCTCTGCCCATAACTGTCTCATTCCAGCCGGTCAACTTGTTGGGGCTTTGAGCATTGACTGCTTTTAATAATCATCGATACCACAGGGTCCCAACTAATCCAATCAACAGAATCCCTGTTACCAAAGTTCAGAATAGGTAAATATCTTCAATATCCTCCAGGGACAATGTCGCCAGGCACACGATGCGCCACTTCTCCCACCTGTCCATCATGTATCCAGCTGCTAATGTTCCTGCAGTTCAGTTGGGTTCCCCCAAACCCTGGCTTCTCGTCGAGAATAGCGTGTCAATTGCGTTCAGAGAGCAGCTAATCAAATCCATTATTCCTTTTCTGTTTCGAGAGCAGGGCAAAGAGAGTCTCAGAATAGAGTACAAGGCATAGCAATCATAGCAAGGAGAGATAAGGGAAGGAGAAGGAAAAGATGCGACCGCCTTCGCCAAGAGCCAAACGAGAAGAGATCATATTACTTTGTAGGACATCAGTTTGGCCATGGAAAGCTTCATTTAGTGAGACAGGTTGTAACAAGAACATGAAATTACCTTTAAAGCTTGATTTGTATTTGACGTCAGTTTGCCAATGAGATCAGATTAATTTAACAAATATGAGTTTTTCCGAAGACAGTCCAATTCGGTAAGAGAGTTGTCCCAATAACATAAAATGACTTTTAAAATGTAATTTGCCTGTAACCTAAGTTTGACAGTGAGGTCAGATTAATTGAAATCTGTTTGGCCACAATAAGCCTCATGTGTTGAGACAGTTTAAAGCAATATGAACGTACTTTCAAAGTGTAATTTTACTGTAACCTTAGTTTGCCTCGTTTGATGACTCAGGTCTTCACAAGGACATTAAGTCATGGCCTAGTGATAATTCAACTCAATTCACTTTTATTGTCACATCACCACGGCAACAGTGCACTGGTGAGTGAAATTAATGGGAGCATTCTCCAGAAAAATTGCATTAAAGTTAACATGTAACGTATAATACAGACTATAACATAGGACAGTGTGCAATATGATATATGATAAGAGAGTTTGACTCCTAACACCACCCTGGTGGGTTCAAGTCTTGGGCCAACAATACCATGATCTTGGTCCGCTTGAGCAAGATAACGCACTCCCAACTTCGCCGCAGCATAACATGGAAGCCTACTGCTCTGGAAGTGTGTTCACGGTTGGTGTGTGTTAACTGCTGTGTATGTGCCCTTTGGATGGGTTTAATGCATAGCAGGAATTCTGAATATGGGTCACCGTATTTGGCTAAATATCATGTCACTGTTTTTCATTGAAATGTACATTAAATTACTTTTAAAGAGTAGTTTGCCTTTGACCTCAGTTTGTCCATGAAAGTAGATTACTATAAAGGGAAATCTGTTTGGCCACGAAAGGCCTTATTTGGTTAGACAGGTCACAACAGCAATTTGTAACCTCAGTTTTGTCAAAAAGAACAGAATTATGTTTGGAATATGACTCACTTGGTAAAATAGATTGACACAGTAAAATAACATGACGTGTACAATTTATTTGTCAGTGACATTAGTTTGCTTTTGAGATTAGAGTAATGGAACATGATTTTGACCATGGAAAGCCTCATTTGTTGAGATAGGTAATTATAGGAACATGAAATGACTTTTAAAGTTTTCATTAGATTGACTATAAAATAAAATGACTGAAAGGGAGTCAGTCTGACCAGGGAAAGCCTACGTTGGTCAGACAGGTCATTACAGCAAAATACAGCATTTAACACGTGAATCGCTTTTGACCTTAGTTCCCTTTCTGTCGTTCTCTCGTCTTTGTGTCCAAGAAGAATATGAAAGGAAAATGAATTTGGCGAATGAAATTTGCATGCCCTGACACAGTGAAGCAGACTGTCCCACTTCAGCGAATCCCCTGGGAGTCTCTGCGGATGCCAGATATCTTTGTTTGTATCTTAAAGAGCAATTTTCTATACATAGTGTTGCTTCTTAATGGCGCACCACTGTTCCTTGGTTTGCTGCAGACTCGGCACCCCAGCACCTGGAGGGATCTACCTAGGAACACTTTCATTCTAGGGTTGAAGGCTTACACAGCCGCTGGACAGGCTGCTTCCTCTTGAGTGACAGCCACTTCGCACGGGCACATGGTATCGGTGGGAAAATTCCACAATCCCGGCCTAGTAGGCAACGCCACTCCGCTTAGGGAGGCTAAAAGAGCATACTCGCTCGCCTATAGGGGAGTCAGTGCTTGTCGCAGCTGTATACCCACTGGTCTTAGGTGGTTTCACCCAAGACCTGAAGAGAGACCAACTCCACCACGGGGTCCTAGAACATCGCAAAGGTGGTTGGCGTAGCCCAGCCCGCAGCTTGCATATGTCTGCCAGAGAGGCGCCAGTGCCCATGAGAGGGTTAAATCCCCATGCTAGCGGGCACTGACAGTTTAAGATCGGTATGCAGTAATGGCGTCTACGATCCAGCGCGCCAGTCTCTGTCTGGAGACGACCTTCCCCATCCGCTCCTAACAGAAAATAGCTGGTCAAAGCCTAAGCTCTGCGTGTGGTCCGTGCATAGGGCACTACGCATGCGGTACACAACACGAATGAGGTTGGGTCTTCCTTCCCAGCGGCGAGCACCTGAAGGCTTGGGGTGCCAGAACGTGCCCTTCCCCTGAGCAAGAGGGTCCTTCACCAAGGGAGTCGGTCAAGGGGGAGTGGTCGTCAGAGCCATGAACTCCGAGAACCAACGGCGGTTGGGCCAGTATGCGGCAACCAGGAACATTTAATGCTCCACTCCTGCCATGCACAGGACCTGTGCAATGAGGCTCACTGGGGGAAGGCGTCCTTCGGCTTGTCCCGCGCCCAGCGGTGCGCCAAAGAATCCGTGCCAAGGGCACCCTTGATCAGGGAGTATCAAAGAGCGAACAGGTCCACCTGTGCCTGGCCAAATCTGCTCCCATAATAGCTGGTGCGAGGTTGGGGTCGCCGCTCAGCTGGCCAGGGCCTCTCACGAGAGAGCACATCGGCAGTCTCATTCAGAGTGCCTGGGGACGAGAGAGGCTAGCAGGGGTTTAACCACTTGGTACTCAAAACGAGGAGGCGCTGGGGGAGTTGTGACATGCACCGAGAGCCCACGCCATCCTAGATTTAGCACAAAATGGCCAACAATTACAAGGCACGATGTGTCAACGTAGGCGGGGAGCTGTCCCTCTACCTGACGCTACGTACTCCTTGCACACAGCACCCCAGCTGGGCAGAGAAGCAACCATATTAGGACGTGCCTAATCACCCACTGTAAGAAGTTCTTGGACGACCATTGGGCTAGGATGCGTCGTCACAGAGATGGAAGGATTGTCGGTGTCGGCGTGCTACATGCTCCTCAGAACACGACTCTGAGGCCAGTGCTATAGTGGTTCCATATGCATCTCCGGGGGTTTAAATCCGGGGGATTCACTCTGACTGAGGATGTCATATGTCCCAAGACCCTCCGAAGGCCACTGGGTGCCTAAAATGAACCAAGCACCCTAGCACCTCTCACGAGCACTCTCAAGAGAATGAACCAGGCACCCTAGCACCGAATGAGCACTCTCAAGAGACATGGCGGTTTGCAGAGTCAAGGCCTGGGCCGAGATTAGAGATGCTCTGCCTGGGGGGAGCCATCACTCTTCACGGTCGACCCTAGGACCCTAGGTGGTGTAGCATCTGACCTTGACATCGCTGACTGTCTCAACAGTCCGCACGCCATCGTGGGAGGGAGTGAAAGGCAGCTAAAGTGTTTACGCCAACCGTGCACCGTTCGAAGGAGAGTGAAAACGACTGCTGCTCGACACACCGTCCAGTGGAGAGCGCGAGAGGCTGAGGAGAGGCGCTACAGCCGGGTACCGTCCATGAAGAATACCCTTAATCGCTGCACAACACATCATCCGAGGAAGAGTGCTAAGGAGCTGCAAAAGCCCTTGCCGCCTGCCGTGCACCGTCCAGAGGAGAGTGCCAAAGGCCGCTGCTCGATGCACTATCCGGGGGAGAGTGTTGAGGGCTGCGAGGGAGCGGTTTGCCTGACGTGCACCGTCCAGAGGAGAGTGACCACGGCTGAACATCAGGGGAGAAAAGTGCTCTTGACAACCCGGGCACCTGGCCCTGAAAAGGACCAGGCACCGGATGGAACAGGGCAGGGGCCATTCTCTCCCAGCTCGAGGGTAGGGTGATGCTATTAGCATTCCCTTAGATGTGTTCGGACAGGGCCTATTCCTCTGGCGAGGTGGCTGCTGACTGACTCTACAGTGACTCCAAGCAGCCCATCTGGTGTTAACCCACGTGTCAAGAAAGCGAACCTTCTTGACATCGTATGTCTACTCTGAATCCAGAGTTGGGGACTCCAGGACCACTATCGTGGGCATCACATGACCGGTGGACCGGTGCGTGACCTTGGTCGCACACAGCGCCAGGTCAGTCGTTGTCCAGAGCTCTAGCATCACAGCTGAAAAAAACCCCTGGTCTGGTTGCAACCAACCTTGACATGAAGCGAGGATGCAGCTTCCCCTGTAGTGGCAAAAGCCCTCGCCACGGGTGATGAGGAGAATTTCCTACCTTGGAGAGGAGCTTCAGCCGATCCCTGCCAGGTGGCAGCAGACTGCGGGCATATAAGCACAGTGCCTGAACGTTCCACGGGGCTGGGCATCGACGCAGCCCCGGCCACGCCCTCATCAAGGGGAGTTAGGGCACAGAACTCACCATGATGGAGACAGGCCAAACATCTTGGTTGGCTCAACATGCACTTCCTGGAAGAACGGTACCGAAAATCAAGCCGCAAATGCTGAAGTGCAGTGAAACCAAACACTCGTGACGGCCGGATGAGCATGGTTGTCATCACCGGGTCAGGATCACCCCGCACCCTGATCGCCGAATTTGCCGCCTGCCGTGCGGAGGGGTTGGGACGTCTCACGGATTGGAGACGGACAACTCGCTCTCAGACAATGATGAGGAGCGTGACGGGGTATGAATGGTCTACAAGCTCGAGGTTGACAAACCACGCCTCAGCTCCTGAAGCACACACACGTGAGTCAAACCTCGTGAGAATCTCGTCATCACAAGCCGGTTACACCCAAGAGTACAACAGAGTCCCATTACAGCACCACATGCTTTGCCCAGATTGAAAATTTCCAAGGATATTTGCTCTTTTAGAAAACCAACTCAGGTTATGCTGAAACCCCCAGGGGACATCACACACATGGGACATCCGCTGCTCTGCGCCGTACAACCAACATCATGTAGAGAAGACTCTAGACAGTAGAGAGGCATGCACAAAGGCATATAGGTTTCGAAGAACAAAAGGTAAGGAATGATTTCTACTGTCCCCTTTTATAACTGTCTCAGCGAGCGGGGACATGAATTGATTCATTCGCCAAATTAATCGGCCTTTCCAATGGGCTCAGAGACAAATGGGGTCTCAAGATCAACCCCATTCAGTCACAACGTTGAGAGACCGATTGAAAGGGAACGGCTAGATCCGATTACTTTTCTATATTATAGAAGAAAACAAACATAACCCCAAGAATTTATTCAACACTGCGTCCAAACTCACAAAAAATATAGCCTCAACGTAACCTCAAAAGTTCTGACATCTCCAAGCACCACAGGATTAATGACTTTATGACCTACTTCACTTCTAAATTTGACACTATTCGAGATAAAATCGTAACCATTCAGCCGTCAGCTTGTGTATCGCATAAAATGTTTAAACCCCCAGTTGAACAGTTCCATTCATTCTCTACTATTGAAGAGAAAAACACATAGTGTGTGTTTTGTGTATGTGTTTGCGTTTGCGTGTGTTACTGTGTGTGCGTGTTCATGCGTGTGTGTGTGTGTGTGTGTGTTTGTGTGTGTGTGAGAGAGAAAGATTAAATAGGAAATATTACACATGTAATATCAAAGTGAAGGATTAGAATTGACCCTACGTAAAATCAATCATTTTTTCCTTCTTGACAACAAAGTATTTACAGTCTTTAAAAGTTTGTGTCATACATGGCAACGGCGTCAACACCGCCTCCTCAGTAAGATAAAACATTTGTCTTTTCCTTAAACAGAGTTGCTCTAAGATCGATCCCGAATCGCTCTTTAGCTAGGACTACTACTTAAAGTTTTAAAGCTTAATAAGGAAATTTCTGAAAGGATTCTTAGAATCTTTATTAATACAGGACCTGATATCAAATAGTTTTGGAGCCCTGGAGAACTTTTGACATGCCCTGACATTTGTTTGTTTTACCCTTTGCTTGTAAACATACAATTAGCTTAAGTCTGTTAACACAGCAAGCAGCAAAAACTGGGCTAAAATAATATGTAAGCAGAATGTACGTATATGATTGTGTTTTTGAGAAAGAATGTTTATGCATGGCTATTAAAAAAAATCATTTTTCACGTCACTGAAAAAAGGCAATCAAACAAAAATAGAAGACTCTTGAGATCTGAGTCTGGTGGCTTAGCCGTTTGGCTTCAAAAATATGTAAAAAACATAACATTGGTTTAAAAAGAAAAATCCGAAAAATGCCATTGTATGATGTTTTTAAACATTTATTTGTAAATACTATCTTTTGTTATACACGCATGTTTACGTTCATGTTCTCAAAAGCCACTACTACAAGGATTCTTGCCAATATGTACATTTTTACGTAATTTAGCATTTTATGTTTGTTCCAGAGTAAGACGACGTCCTTAAAAAAAAACAGTTAAAAAAATTTTCATGTGTTTGCAATATTTTTTGCAAAAATATTTTTTAAGCTGTTTTGTAAGTTAACCTTACTTTATCCATTGAAATTCTTGTATTCTGCAGGTAAACATATTCTTTTTTTGTTACAAGAATCAACTCCTCAAAGCCCATCTGATTCATGACAGTTTTCTGGGCTTAACATCTCAAAAAATATATAGATTTGATTAAATTCAACTGTATTGTGGTTACACATGTAAAAGTATAAGACAACGAAATTTAGTTAGATGTAACCATATGTGCACTAGTAGCAAGTACAAGATATACAGTGGTAGCACAGTGGAGAATAAATTAGTCATATTGAAGTAACTTCCAGATGTTTCTGGGTAACATAATATATGGAATAACTATAAATTGATATTAACAGATGGATATTTAGTTTAAATTATAAAACATAATAAAGTCAGCAGTCCCAGATAGCAAAAATAGTCTGGTCCACCATTGGGCTGCATTCTAGCTAAAGTCTGGCCTATTTCTACCTTGTTCCCTGGCCCAAAACTAGCCCAAACAGTATAAGGCCCACACACTGTAAAACTACTTTTAAATACTTCTATGGCCCAAATCACTCAAAGACCCTCTGCAAGCATCGGCTTAGTCGCAGGGCCATATGTCAATGTCAATGTCACCTTTATTTATATAGTACTTTAGACAAAATACATTGCATCAAAGCAGCTTAAAAACAATAATTAGTAAAACACAGGGGCGGTTCTAGACAAATTTTACTAGGGGGGCCAAGAAGGGGCCAGTGTTTAACCAGAGGGGCACATTAAAAAATGACAACAAATGATATTTCAAGATTACAAACTTTATTTTTCTTTAGAATCAAACAAAAATGTATTTTATACAAGAGTAAGTGCAGGTGCAAAAAAGGTAGGGCCATAAATAATGATAAATACATTACAGGGTACTAATATAGTGTGACAATTCAATGTGAACAAAACTCCAGGGTACAACAAAGAGTACAACAATGTGCCATTTCCTATTCATGGAAGCCCCACAACTGTGGACAGTTGAGTCCACACTTATGCATTTGAATTGGCACAACAATGCCAGATCAATTAAATTTAAATAAAATAAAGATGCACAACAATACAGCAACCGGATACAGCGGTTATGCTTCTGGAAAAACGGTCTACAAAAACATCACTTCTCCCTTTCTTGCACGTACACTTTTCCTGTCTTGCAAGCATATTAATAACAAAAGCATATTCCAAAGCAATCCTTTATATGGTTACTTATTCTCAATATACTTTAGTAGAACTTGTAAAAGAATATGATTATTTGAATGATTAATAAAACTTCAATCAATAAAACATAAGAGTATAATATTGTATAAGAAAGATGATTAATAAAGCATTGGTTAATAAAACATAAAATCATAAAGATGATTAATACAAACATTGATTAATAAAACATAAATCATAAAAGCTGTTTAATGCAACATAAGATTGTATCATTTTCCACAATTCCCTCTCTTGACCTCGTAAGAGGTCACACATAATCTTGTTAATTCTCATCATCGTGTACCATGTGATCTGCAGCCAACAAGGGCATGTTATACTGAGGTGGTGGGTCAAGATCTTTCTTTTCTATTGCTGTAACAATCAATCGGTTGCACAGTGACCTAATGTTTTTTCCAGCCAAATCGCCAATGGGGTTTTATACCTGAATGTTCCTTCATTTGGACAGAAATGTTCTCAGTTCTTCTAAAGCTCTGGTCACAGAGCCATCTGGGGCTGTGTTATTTGGAATGAAAGTGCAACACAAATCACCAAACATATGACATACTCCTCCTTTTTCAGCCAATAGCATATCTAGAGCCATTTTATTTTGGATAGCCATCAGTGAGGTCGGCGCGAATTGTTCCGAGAGACTCTACAGCATCTCTAGTCATATTAGTTAGTCTCATAACATTGTAATAGACATAATTTATTCTATCAACATTTTATTTGGGGTGACTGGAAATAAAGCTACCATTATGGGAATGTTCTCGAACCCGGTGGCTATTTGGTCTGCTAATTTGTATTCATCTAGAACTCCCCTTGGAATGCCAATTGCATCAATATACGTAGGGTTATTTAGGCTCAAATCTATCAATGTGTCTCTTTTCCTAATTACAGAATAATGCTCACTACTATGATTGCGATGATGCCCAGGATTATGGTACACTTCCAGTTTTCCCACACCCTCATTTTAGTGGATACAATAACTGCAGTAATATATAATAAAAAATAAAAAAAAATTATGAAAGAAATCAATTAAAGAAAAAAAATTCTAGGCTAATCATAATGTGAAAACATATGATTAATAAATTAAAATCAATCACTTCTATGTTAAAGCATTAATACCACTAATATACTGATTATTACGTCTACAATGAATATATTGTTATAGTCATATCTGTGTTTGCACACACTTCTCTTAGAATTTTTGTAACTTTGACAAAATTTAGTCCATCTAATCCACACCCCAGCTGGGGTGCCGACACAGATTTCACTTTATTTTGTACACACCAATCCCTCATGTGTTTTCGACTACTGATGAAATCTCTGTACGTGGGTTTGTCTGTGCACAACCTCTTTGTGATCAAGTGGAAAACAGTTCTTCCATCACTCTCATATGTAACAGCACACTCTCCTACTTCTTTATTTTGTTGTTTTACTTTCTCTACTCCGTACTTGTCTCTGAAAGTTGTTGCAATGCCTACTCCATATGCACAATCTGCACTTACACAGTGTGCTAGAGGTTCCCCTTGTGGGCTTGAAAAAAGATCACCTGTTTGAATCAAAATTTTAAAATTTCCACTTTGTTTGTTGTCTGGGGTTTCGGTTTCTCTGTCCTCCTTATCCTCCCTCTCTTGGACCTGAGTCCTCAGGTCCACAGCAGTCTCGGATAATGACCTTGTAAGCGTACACAATGTGAGGTTCTGGCAGTAACTCTTAATGGCTCAGTCCATCTGGGTTCGGACCATTTACACCTGAATTGCTTCAGTCGGACCCACTGCAACTGCTCTGAATCAGATGGTTGTGTCAGAATCAGCTTCTGGAATCTGGTGGGAGAAAAGCTTAATCATAACAGTTAGTTAGTCAAAATTTGCATTGTGAGATAATTTGGTCAGGTTTTCAGTTCAAAAAGGGTAAAACCTGAGCTTCTGTTTATGGATGATCGGACTGACATTAATTCTAATGGTAAGGCTGAAAGCCAGGACAATTTGGTCTGTGCACAGATTTTAGCCAATTTTAGTTGTAAAGTCAGGTTCATGCGCTCAACTTTACCTTGACTTTTAGGGTGATAA
The DNA here is from genome assembly GCA_033220385.1 of Triplophysa yarkandensis. Classification (NCBI taxonomy): domain Eukaryota; kingdom Metazoa; phylum Chordata; class Actinopteri; order Cypriniformes; family Nemacheilidae; genus Triplophysa; species Triplophysa yarkandensis. The sequence continues at coordinate 3,019,555 of CM065677.1, read as the reverse complement.
ACTGCTCCAAAAACATGTTTCAGACCCATTGATTGTTCTACCACTCTGAGATGTTCATTTTTGAAATGAGAACCGTTGTCTAATCTGATTCTTCTTGGAAAACCATAGTCAGGGATATATAATGATTAACCAGGCACTTTATAACAGCTGTACTGTCTTCACGCCCTACAGGATGTGCCTCATGCCACCCTGTGAACTGATCCACCATGACTAATAAGTTCCTCTTCCCTTGAACCTTTTCTATCATATCTGTGAAATCTATCACCAATTCCTCACCAGGACCACGGAGAGGTGTAAAACAGCCACTGGGTTGCTTCAATGTCGGTTTGCTATTGAACTGCAGGAAAATAGCACAGGACAAAACAAAATGTGATACCATGGTAGTCATGCAAGAGTGCCACCAATGTTTCAGTGTAGTTAACATTTGTTAGTGTGTAAGTATTCCCTCGTCATTTGTTGATTGATTTATCCAGTATGAATTAGTCGAGACAGAAAACAGAACACCCTGCATGTGACTGGGCTTCCAATCTGTTACCTTGTTTAATCTCTTTGTCATGCCAACTAACTCTTGTGCTTCATGGCCTGGATGCAGTGCCATTGAAATATGTGGGTCTGCATTGTTTTGCATGCAGTAGCATTTATTCTGTTCAGGAGTGAGCACAATAGGTGCAACTACACCTTCTTTTCCCACATAAAGACCCTTACCCTCTAAATGCCACACATCTCCTTATACTTCTTGGAACATATGTTGATATGTGACATCGCCAGTTCTGTCATAAATCAATGTGCAATGTAATGGATCAATGGGAGGCAGATAGACAGCTAGTTCTTTTATCCATGATAAATGTTGATTGTAAAGTGTGGTCACACTGTTAAAGGTGGCAGAAATATCAAGCTCCACCCAATAGATGTCGGCCATTTCCTTTAGGGGTCCCCCTAACAGGACATTTTGGGTTCTAGCACCCCCTGGTTCCATTGAGCAATTAATTGAGGTACCATCCGGAAACACAACCACAACTCCATCAGGGGAACATAAAATACTAGCCCTCAATTTGATTAATAAATCTCTACCGTGCAAAGGGATAGGAGCATTGTCAGAACAGAGAAACGAATGCGTAAGACACTGGTATGCCACTTTGGTTGTAATGGGTATTGTCATAGGCCAATGTTCAGGTACCCCAGAGAAACCTATTACTCCCACAGTCTCATCACTTAATTGTCCGTTAGTGATACAGTCACTTGTAATGGTGGAATAGGTAGCCACAGTGTCAACTAAGGCTTGTAGTGGTTTGTTGTTGACCACTATACTCATGAGAGGCTCAGCCAAACCTCTCACAGTCTTTCTCTGTGGGCCCCTTCAGTAGCTCTGGTCCTCCTCTCCAGGACCCCATGCTTGAATTGCAGGTGCTTGGAAACTGGAAGGGTCTTGGCCTGGGTGAGGTGGTTGGTATGGTGCGCCTTGGGGTCTGCCACGTCCCCTGGGTCCGTGCTGCATCGGACCATAGCTGCCCCGGGGTGGTCCTGGTCTTTGACCGCCCCTTCTCGAAGGACATTTGTTCCTCCAGTGGTCCAGTGCCCCACACACGAAACACCCATCCTCACTGTGCTTTCCCTGATCATAACCAAAAAATGGTGGAACAACTGAGGGAGTTGGTGGTGCTTGCGCCCCTTCTGGGACCCCATTACCAACACTGGGGTACGGAGGTGCTTGTGTCATCTGCTTGGGCTTTTTATTGTTTGTCTTTGCTGCCTCCAATTGCATTGCATCCTAATTAATTGAGATTTTGCGTTTTCAAATTCTTCCTCTTCCCTGCTCTTTTGTTCTGTTATTTATCATAATGGAAAACTAACCTTCTTTCCCACTCTGGGTTCTTGGCTACTGCGTTATCTGGATTGCTCATAGCCTGTTTCACTCCTTTAGGAGCCCCTGCCATTACAGCCGTCTGAAAATGCCTCGAGTAATTGGATTAGTCAGATGATTTTCTTCTACCATTCCCTCCCACTCAACCATGCATCTAAAATAATTCCCAGCACCGGTCTCACCTGGTTTATGTTTGAAATTAATGTTCTGATAAACTGTTTCTGGTGCAGGAAATTGTCTCCTAAGAGCTGTAGCAATGTCGGTGGCTACCTGAATAAACAGAGTATTGTTATCGCACCCCATTTTGTTTGCATTATCTTCAAGTTCATTCATTTTTGACACTGTGAAAAATGTGTTCCATTAAACAACGGATATCTCCCAATGCAGGTACTGTGCCGTGACATAAGGCTTCTAATTTAGTAAGCCATCTACTGCCGCCACATGTCATAAGTGGCAGTTTAGCCAATATAGCTGTCATATCACCATGAGGCCATGGTTGGTATCTGGGTCTACCAGATCCTGCGTCCACTAGGGGCATCTGGTTACTGGCATCCAACTACCTATAAGGATGGGACGTCTGCCTGACTGGGGATAGACTGTAAGATCTATATGGTCTTCCCGGGTGTACGGTTGCACGTGGAGATAGGCCATCCATCTGCTTTTGTTTTTGTCTTGTTCTAGCCACTGGTGAGGCCCCCTCCAATTCTACATCTAATTCTCCCCCTGTGAATATCAGCGTCATTCTATGATCCCTTGAGATGGGTCTCCCTTGTTTGCCCACCCTCGTCCCTTACTCTATTTCTACTTCTACTACTGAATCCCTCACATTTACCTGTACCTGTTGTTGTGCTATGATGCCACCAGATGGCGCAGGAGCATAGGGAGGTGGCTTCTCATAAGCCGCTGCCTTCACTTCTCCCAAATTAGGATAAATGGGCAGGATTACTCTTTCACTTCTCTGCTCACTTCCTGTCTCTTTCTTCAGTACACCCTGAGCCTTCCGCTTGTCAACTTCCTCCTTCTCTTTCTTGATAGGAAACAGCTTACATGCCACCAGTGCTATACGAGTCCACAACCTTAACTCATTTCTCAACTTTTCTTCATCTTTAGCATATTTTCCCATATTAACCCAACTCACCTTCTCCTTTTCCTCCATAAGTTTTTTTTTTTTTTTTTTTTGTCACACATCTTTCTAGTTCCAAAATTTTGTGCGTAATCTTAACATAGACCTTTTCAGGATCTAACCATCCACATGTGTCACATATCTGACTCCATATGCCTTCCCACACTTTTGTTTCTTTCTTCTGATGTTTACCCTCTGTCTGCGCTAAGAACATCTTTACAATCTTGTCCCATTGGGAATTTACATCCAGATCTTTTCCTTCTACCTCGTGCATCTTATCTAACTCCATTACTACAAAAAATACGACCTCTACCTTTTAACACCTTACTACTTTTAAATAAAAAAAAAATAAACCTTTTAGGGACGACGCCCTTTTAACCTTAAAAATACCTTACGGGAACTACGCCCGTTACCTAAAATAAACCTTTAGGGACGACGCCCTTTTAACCTTTAAAATATCTTACGGGAACGACGCCCGTTGCCTAAAATAAACCTTTAGGGACGATGCCCTTTTAACATTTTAACCTTTAAAATATCTTACGGGAACCTGTTACCTAAAATAAACCTTTAGGGACGACGCCCTTTAACCTTATATACCTTTTAGGGAACGACGCCCTTTAATCTTAAAATACCTTTAGGGACGATGCCCTTTAACCTTAAAATACCTTTTAGGGAACGACGCCCTTTAACCTTTTTAACCTTTAGGGACGACACCCTCTCTTTAGTAGAACTTGTAAAAGAATATGATTATTTGAATGATTAATAAAACTTCAATCAATAAAACATAAGAGTATAATATTGTATAAGAAAGATGATTAATACAGCATTGGTTAATAAACATAAAATCCTAAAGATGATTAATACAAACATTGATTAATAAAACATAAATCATAAAAGCTGTTTAATGCAACATAAGATTGTATCATTTTCCACAGTTCGCACCATGACGTTCTTGAGCAATCTCTTACAGTAGTCGTTTAAGGGCAGGTAGAGTGTCCATAATATTACGGAGGGCTAGAAATCGGCATGGCCAACGTGTGTCGCTTAAACATTGCAGCTCTCTTGTTCTGCCATACATTTCTCTTTGGAGAGACAGTCATTTTGGGTGCACAGATGAGGCAGAAGTAAAAATATAAAAAACTAAGAAAAAGAAGAAAACTCCTCTGTTCCTGGGACAACTTTGACTACATCTACTAACACCAAGTTGAGACAATGTGCACTACAATGGATGTAGAAGGCAAATTTAGCCTGTTCTTTGATCCTTGCCTGAACCCCTAACCGCTCATAACAGCAGCGCCATCGTACGATTGTCCTAAAAGGTTTTTTATTGTTCAGGCCATAGTTTCCCGGTAAGTGAACTATTTATTCAGTAAGTCCTGCTGCATCTAACCTCTCTGCAGATTCAAAATGGAGATAACTCTCCGTAATGGCTCCCTTTTAATAGTACCTGGGGGTGAAAGAAATCTGTTCCCTTTTTGAAATATCCTTTGTTTCATCTGCTATGATGCTTAAAACCTCACTGTTCTTTACTTCTTCTATGATTTCAGACTGAACTTTTTCTGCCAAACAACCCAAAACCTCATTCTGGATGATCTTGCTTGTGTACTTTGCATTGTGAGTGGAGGTTAATCTTCTCTTATCGAGTGGGATCTGCATCTCTCATAGTTGTTTTTTCCAGTTTCTAAAACCAGGTGTTGTAACAAAAACCGTGACTGGGGCATTTGGTCTACATGCATAGCAATATGTAGCTTCCATCATGGCAGAATACTCAAGCCACAGATGAAGATTATACCAGTTTGGCCTGAAGGTCCGTCGTCTGTCCCCCATCAAAGTGGTTGGGAAAATATTCAAGTTGGGCTGTACTGGTTCTTCATTCTTGGACTTGCTGATATCTGTAGAAAGATGTACAGTAAACATAGGCATATATATCTGCATGTATTTCAAAATGCAGGCCAAATATTTACTTAAAAAAAGAAAAAGATTTTACAGCAGAAAGCACCATTTTAAGGACACACAGAAGGCCTTAAAATGAATTTTAATTGCACTGCTTTGCAAATAAGAACCTTTGTAATAACAAACCTGATGGGGCAGTACTTGATCCACATGGATCCACTTTCTGTCTCTCTGGCTGTTCCTCTCTCTGTCCCAGTATGTTTTCTTCCTCCTCAAATTCTTCTTCATGCTCCTCACCCTCTGGAATTTCCCTCTCTGTGTCAGAGCCCTGACTTTCATCACATGCCCTCTCTCCAACCTCCAATGACTCCTCTTGCTCTCTCTCTTCCTGCTCCTCAACTCTCTCACTTTGATTTGTTTCTCTCCCATTTTTGCTTACTGGGCCAAAAAAGGACACTATGTCCCTTCCTTGTTTCATGATAACTATTTTAAGAACAAGAAATTTAGAGGCATTCATTGCCTTTATTTTTCTTAGTTTTCTTCTTGTTTTAGAAACACTTTACAATAAGGTTTGTTAGTTAACATTAGTTAACATGAACTAATAATGAACTGAACATATACGTTTATCAATCTTTGTTAGTGTTAATTTCAACATTTAGTAGTATATTATTAAATTCTTGTTTACATTAGTTCATGCACTGTGAACTTACATGAACTGACAATGAACAGCTTCATATTTTTATTGACTAACGTTAACAAAGATTAAAAAATACAGTAACAAGTGTAAAAGTGTTACCAAGTTTTTAAACATCTCGAGACGAGCCATTTACAAACATAATTTCATTATTAGTGTGATGCATCAGGAGAAATTAATCACAGATTCTCTATCCCGGAGCAGTTCTAGCTGGGGCTGCGCTCTCATTCACAGTGTTGGGGGCTGCGCTCTAATTTTCCCGTGTAGAAAGATGCGTCGCACTAGTTCAACTTTGGCGCTTCTGTTTAAAATCATAGGGGTGGGCCAGGGACATGTCTACAGAGGAACGGGCCCCCCTAGTCCTCCGTGTAGAACCGCCAATGGTAAAACAGTGTGTCATAATGCTTAATGATAGTTAGAAGAAACATCTGTGTGCTGTGCTCATATCCAGATGATCGTCAGAAGTGAGGCCTTTTCAGGGGATTGGTATCCGTAGTGTTATTGTCCTGGTCTTCGCTTTGTTAAGGGCTGTAGAGGGCTTTTCTAGTTCCAGACCTTCCATCCGGTCCAGATACATACTGACTCTGGCGAAAAGGAATATCCTACTGATATGGGTATAGCCTGGCTGTAGTGGCTCGGGGGAAAACAAGGCGTAGATGGGGAGCCAGTTATCCTCTGATTAGATTTTAACCAGTAGATCGATTCCTGGTTGCAGCAAAGACGAGAAGAATCCTCTGTCTCCTGTGGTCCCATCCTGATGGTCATCTGAGGCAAGGTCTTGTAAGGGATCTGCATCTAGGGTTCTAGTCGTCCTGGTCTCCGCTGTCCTTCCGGGCCGTAGGGGTCCTTTCTCCACCATCTGGTTTGGATACACACTGGTTCCTGGTGACTGCAATTCCATCTGATCTGGATAAGGACTGGATCCGATGGCTCCAAAGACCTCGGAAGGAGTAACAGACCAATATTAGTGTAGATGCCATTCTTCTAAAGCTATAGCAAATATATTGTTTGTTGTGGAGAGTGTTCTCGGTTCCGGATTTCTTAAATAAATGCAGCCAAAAAATCCTTTAACGGATTTGAATATTGGAAGCATTTTAGTATTTATGTGTAAGCCAGGTAAAGAGATGGATTTTCAATCTAGATTTAAACTGCAAGGGTGTATCTGCCTCCCGAACACTATTAGGTAAGTTATTTCATAGAATAGGCGTCTAGTAGGAAAAGGATTTGCCGCCGGCAGTTGATTTTGCTATTCTAGGTTATATCAAATTGCCTGAGTTTTGAGACGCAGCAAACGTTGAGGATTATGATGTAATGGGTGCTCTTTCAAATACTGAGGTGCTTAACCATTCAAGGCTTTGTAAGTCATAAGCAAGATTTTAAAATCTATACAATGTTTGATAGGGAGCCATTGCATTGTTGACAGGACCGGTGTAATATGGTCATACTTCCTGGTTCTTGTAAGAACTCTTGCTGCAGCATTTTGGACTAACTTTAATTTGTTTACTAAGTGTGCAGAACAACCACCTAATATAGCATTGCAATAATCCAACCTTGAGGTCATAAAAGCATGGATTAACATTTCTGCATTTGACATTGAGATCATAGGACATAATTTAGATATATTTTTGAGGTGAAAAAATGCAGTTTTACAATGCTCGATACATGGTTTGCTAAGGAGAGATTTTTATCAAATAGCACACTCAAGTTCCTGACGGATGACGAAGAGCTTACAGGGCAGCCATCAAATTTTAGACATTTTTCTAGGTCGTTGCAGGCAGAGTTTTTAGTTACTATCATTATTAACACCTCTGTTTATCAGAGTTTAGCAGCAGAAAATTACTTGTCATCCATTTTTTTATCTTGACTATGCATTCCATTAGTTAGTGTCTCACCAAGTAGTGAGGAAATATAGAGCTGAGTATCATCAGCATAACAGTGGAAGCTGACACCGTGTTGCCTGATGATAGCTCCCAAAGGTAACATGTATAGCGCGAAGAGTAGCGAGCCAAAACTGAGCCTTGGGGTACTCCATACTGAGAGCATGGAGTACCCCAAGTACCCTCTATGCATACATAGAGAGCATTGGTGGATCAGTGGTAGAATTCTCTCCTGCCACGCGGGAGACCCGGGTCCGATTCCCGGCCAATGCAAAATGGAATGTTGTTGTAGATAGAGGAGTTGCTGTCATAACTCCCTCAGAAGCTGCCAAGTTCCCCTGCACTCTTTCTAGGGCAGTCGTGGCCTGGTGGTTCGAGTCTTAGACTTGTGATCCGAAGGTTGCTGGTTCGAGACTCCCTTGAGTCCCTTGAGCAAGGCACCGTCCCCCCCACTGCTCCCCGGGCGCCGCGGCATGGCTGCCCACTGCTCCGGGTGTGTGTTCACAGTGTGTGTGTGTTCACTTACTGGATGGGTTAAATGCAGAGCACAAATTCCAAGTATGGAACACCATACTTGGTAATACGTCACGTCACTTCACTTCACTACAGTGTGTGCCTTGACCTTCACATACTGAACTTGTGATCTATATGATAGCACTTCATTTACTGCTACGAATATATGGCGGTCAGTTAAGTATGACTCAAACCATGCTAATGCACTTCCATTTTTGCCCACAACGTCTTGAAGTCTATGCAGAAGACTGTTGTGGTCTATAGTATAAAAGGCAGCACTAAAATCCAGTAACACTAATAAGGAAATACAGCCACTTTTGGAAAAGGTCATTTTTATCTCTAAGTAGAGCAGGGTCGATGCTATGATGTGGTCTAAATCCAGACTGGAAATTCTCACAGATATAATTTTTCTCTAGAAATGAGTATAATTGTGAGGATACTACCTTTTCTAGTATCCTGGAAAGGAATGGGAGATTTGAGATTGGTCTATGATTAACTAAGTCTTTGGGGTCAAGTTGTGGTTTTTTAATAAGAGGCTTAATAATAGCCAGTTTGAAAGATTTGGGGACATATCCTTATGACAATGAGGAGTTAATAATAGTCAAAAGAGGATCTATGACTTCTAGCAGCACCTCTTTTAGGAGTTTAGATGGCATAGGGTCTAACATACATGTTGTTGCTTTTGATGATTTAACAAGTTTACACAATTCTTCCTCTTCAATAGTAGAGAATTAATGGAACTGTTCCACTGGGGGTTTAAAATTTTATGCGATACAGTAGCATACAGTAAATCAGGCTGAATGGTTACGATTTTATCTCGATAGTGTCAATTGTAGAAGTGAAGTAGGTCATAAAGTCATTACTGCTGTGGTGCTGGGAGATGTCAGCACTTGTTGAGGCTATATTTTTCGTTAGTTTAGACACAGTGTTGAATAAATACTTGGGGCTATGTTTGTTTTCTATAGAAAATATAGAAAGGTAATTGGATCTAACAATTCCCTTTCAATCGGTCTCTCAACGTTGTGACTGAATGGGGTTGATCTTGAGAACCCGTTTGTCTCTTAGCCTATTGAAAAGGCTGATTAATTTGGCGAATGAATCAATTCATGTCCCCGCCCGTATAAAAGGAGACGGAAGAGATCATTCCTTACCTTTTGTTCTTCGGAACCTAGATGCCTTTGTGCATGCCTCTCGACTGTCTTGAGTCTTCTCTACATGATGCTGGTTGTACGGCGCAGAGCAGCAAATGTCCCATGTGTGTGATGTCCCCTGGGCGTTTTAAGCATAACCTGAGGTGGTTTTCTAAAAGAGCAAATATCCATGGAAATTTCCAATCTGGGCATACCATGCGGTTTTGTAATGGGACTCTGCTGTACTCTTGGGTGTAACCGGCTTGTGATGATGGAGGTTTGACTCACATGTTTGGGTTTCCAGCATAGTGAGAAAGTCCACATGTAATCATGAAGTTGCAGTCAGGGGTGGCTTTTTTCTGTCAAAAATTAGTCATCACTTCGCATACTGTGTGTGCTTCAGGAGCTGAGGCTCGGTTTGTCAACTTCGAGCTCGCAGACAGTTCATACCCCGTCACGCTCCTCATCTTCGTCTAAACGAGTGATGAGCTTCCGGTTACATTATCTGAGAGCAAGCTGTCCGTCTCCAATCCGTGTGATGTCCTAACCCCTCCGCTTCGGCGATCAGGAGGCGGGGCATTCATGCTCACATGACAGCCATGCTCACCCGGTCGTCGCGAGTGTTTGATTTCACTGCATGGCCCCGCATGCACTTCAGCATTTGCGGCTGGATTTTCGGTACCGTTCTTCCCCGAAGTGCATGTTTTAGCCCACCAAGATGTGTTAGGCGCCCCCTTGTGGCCCGCCTCCATCATGGTGAGTTCTGTGCCCTTACTCCCTTTGATGAGGGTGTTGCCGGGGGCTGCGTAGATGCCCCGCCCCGTGGAAGGTACAGTCAAGGTGCTTATATGCCTGTAGACTGCTGCCACCTGGCGGGGATTGGCTGAAGCTCCTCTCCAAGACGCGAAATTCTCCTTGTCACCCATGGCGAGGGCTTTTGCCGCTACAGGGGAAGCCGCATCCTCGTTCATGTCATGGCTTGGTTGCAACCAGACCAGGGTTTTTTTGGAGCTCAATGGGGGGAGGTCCGGCCCAGCTGTGATACTAGAGCTCTGGACCGTGACTGACCTGGCGCTGTGTCATGCAGCGGTCCACCGGTTGTGCGATGCCCACGCTAGTGGTCCTGGAGTCCCCACCTCTGGATTACCCTGGTGTACACGTGAAATGTCAAGAAGGTTCGCTTTCTTGACGCTTTGGTTTGCACCAGGTGGGCTGTTTGGAGTCACTGTAGAGGACTTAGCCCATCGTTCTCAGCAGTGCAGCAGCAGACAGAGGCACAGCCCGGCTGCCTACAGGCCGCCGTGGTCCAGCTGTCTGCTCCCAAGCAACCTGGCCTCCCACGGAGCCGACTTTGGAATCCACACTCCCTGCTGAGGTGGCAAGTTCGGCTCCGCAGAAGTCACCTCGCCAGAGGAACAGGCCCTGTCCGAACGCATCGAGGGAGTTCTGATAGCATCACCCTACCTTCGAGTTGGGAGGGAAGGGCCCCTGCCCTGTTCCATCCAGTGCCGGGCCCTTCTCAGTGCCAGGTGCCCAGGTTATCAAGAGCACTTTTCTCCCCTGATGTTCAGCCATGGTCCCTCTCCTCTGGATGGTGCACGGCAGGCAAACCGCTCCTTCGCAGCCCTCAACACCCTCCCCCGGAAAGTGCGTTGAGCAGCGGCCGTTGACACTCTCCTATGGAAGGTGCACGACAGGCAGGAATGTCTGTCCCTCTCCTTCGGCTGCCTTTCACTCCCTACCACGATGGCATGCAGACTGTGGAGACAGTCAGCGATGTCAAGGTCAGATGCTATGGCACCTAGCCCACCCGGGTCATAGGGTTGAATGAGAAGAGTGATGGCTCCCCCCTAGGCAGAGCATCTCTAATCTTGGACCATGACCCTGCTAACCGCATGTCTCTTGAGTGTGCTCAGTTGGTGCTAGGGTGCATGGTTCATTCTAGGCACACAGTGTTCTTTGGAGATTCCTGGGACATATGACATCCTCGGTCGGATTGAATCCCCTGAGATGCATATGGGACCACTATAGCACTGGCCTCAGAATCGTATTCTTAGGGGCATATAGCACACCGGCACGGACACTCCTTGCGTCTCTGTGACCACGCATCCCAGCCCAATAGTCGTCCAAGACCTTCTTGCAGCAGGTGATGAGGCACGTCCTAATAAGGCAGTTGCTTCCCTGCACAGCTGGGGTGCTGTTTACAAGGGGCACGTAGCATCAGGTGGAGGGACAGGTCCCCGCCTAAGTTGGCATGTCGTGCCTTGGAGTTGTTGCCAATACAGCCATTTTGTGCTAAATCTAGGATGGTGTGCGCTCTCTGTGCATGTCACAGCTCCCCCAGCGCCTCCTCGTTTAGTGTACCAGGTGGTAAAACCCCTGCTAGCCTCTCTCGTCCCCAGGCCCTCTGAGTCAAACTGCTGATGCGCTCTCTGGTTAGAGGCCCTGGACAGGAGAGTGGCGCCAGCTATTATGGGAGCAGCTTTAGCCAGACACAGGTGGACCTGTTCGCCTCTCCGGGCTCCTCCCACTGTGCTCTTTGATACTCCCTGACCAAGGGTGCCCTCGGCACGGATTTTTTGGCGCACCGCTGGGCGCGGGACAAGCGGATGTACGCCTTTCCCCCAATGAGCCTCATTACACAGGTCCTGTGCATGGCAGGAGTGGAGCATTAAATGGTCCTGGTTGCCCCATACTGGCTCAACCGCCCTTGGTTCTCAGAGTTCATGGCTCTGACCCTTCCTCCTTGACCAACTCCCCTGGTGAAGGACCCTCTTTCTCAGGTGAATGGCGCGTTTTGGCACCCCAGGCTAGATAGTGAAAACTCTACATTATGCTCCTGGACGGAATGGGAAGCTCCTTGCCCAGGAATACCATGACGAGAAGTGGAGCCAAGTCTAGACGTACAAACACCGGGTGGCTGCCCTAGCCTGAGCAATGGTATCTGCGACTGATGGTAGCAGCCCGCTCAGGAGCTTCCCGTCCTGTCCAGGAGCCAGACGTAGTGGGGTGAACATGTGTCCAGCTTCATGCCCAAGGTTCCCACCACTCCCCTCGGGAACCAGGTTGGGAGCCTTCAGGTTCTCGCCGCTGCTCATGGGCACTGGCGCCTCTCTGGCAGACATATGCAAGCTGCGGGCTGGGCTACGCCAACCACCTTTGCGAGGTTCTAGGACCTCGAGGTGGAGTTGGTCTCTCCTCAGGTCTTGGGTGAAACCTGGGAAAAGCACGGACTCCCCTAAAGACGAGCGAGTGTGCTCTTTTAGCCTCCCTAAGCGGAGCGGCCTTGCATACTAGGTATACCATAGGTATTCAATGACAATGTTGGGAGACCGACTGAAAGGGAACGTCTCCGGTTACATATAGTAACCTCAGTTCCCTGAAGGAGGGAACGAAACGTTGTGACCTAACATGCCAAGACTCCCAGCTGCCGCTGCTACGACCGGGAGAGGCCTCTCAGGTTCCTCAGCACAAAGAGGTAAGGAATGATCTCTTCCGTCCCTTTTATATCCGTTTCAGCGGGTGGGGACATGAATTGATTCATTCGCCAAATTAATTAGCCTTTTCAATAGGCTCAGAGAAAAACAGGTTCTCAAGATCAACCCCATTAAGTCACAATGTCTCGTTCCTTCCTTCAGGTTCAGTGAACCATACGTAACCGGAGACATTTTTAATGCCTTTCTGAAGGATAGGTTACTATCCCACCAAGCAATATGAAATACCTCGTTTTGTTTTCTTCCCACTGCGATCCATATTTCCGGCTGGTTTCTTTAGGCTGTGAGTATGCTCATTAAACAAAGGAGTCAAACTTTTTTTCTTGACTTTTTCTTTCTTAATCTTAAGGGGGCAACAGAATTTAAAATGCTTGAAAAGAGCGAGTCTGAACTTCTCTCGTCCAACTCCTTAAGTGCCTTGGCATGGTGGACCTGCAGGATGGCTATGCGATGGAGGGAAGAAGCAGCCTGTCCAGCGGCTGTGTAAGCCTTCAACCCTAGGACGAAAGTGATCCTAGGTAGATCCCTCCAGGTGGTGGAGGTATGCAGGCACTCAACCTTTGGTACATCAACGTAGACCCTAACTGCTCCCCTGTCGAGGGAAGTGAGAGCAGAAGCTTATTTAAATATATTTTTTCAATGTGTTTAAATACAAAAGTGTATAAAATAAATTCTCTGGAAGACTTCACTTCCGAGAGGAATGGCACCGGGGCAGAGCGAGCTTTGAACCACTTTCAGATACCAGGTACCAAGCATTCAACCTTGTGTGCTGGGGTGCCGAGTCTGCAGCAAGCCATCTGGGAAAGACACATGCAATATATATGAACTTGCCTTGCCATGATACAAAAAGAAAACAAGTGAATTTATTAAAATTAATTACTAATAGAAATACATCCTGAATAATTCTGTTTTGTGGACATTTGGAGCCTGCTAAAGAATGGCTTTGGATTGTGAGCTACACACAGATGCATTACAATAATGTAATAACATTTCCAATCCGCAGGTGAGAGTTAAAGACATGTGCTGCACAGCAACACTTTAATAAGCTTGTTGATATATATAAAACATATATGTAGCCATCAGAGTTGACATTACTGATGTTGGTTCTCAGAAAAAGAAAATATAACCATCTGCTGTACCCATATATAATGTATTTTAATTTTCTTTTTCAGTTTGCCATTATGGTCTAATTGGCAAAAAAAAACTTTCCATAATAGTTCTTTGTGATCACAAAAGCACTTTATAAAACTGACTTTACTTCTCTAAGCGTCAGCCCTTGTGTGCAGCCCTCCTCGTGTGAAGACTGACAAGAGTAAAGAGCAGCAACTCTACCTGTGCGACTCCACCGAGCAGAGACACCGACAGGGGACCTGAGTATTATTGTATAATCCATACATTTTTAATTCTGTATTTTTCATTGTATTTTTAACACTTAGTTCCGTTATTGGTTCAAAGTACTTAAATTACTGAACTAGCTCTTAGCTCTTCTTTTCTTCGTATTAATTCCTCTCCCCTTTTATTTTCTACTTAACCATGTGTCACAAAATCACTGTCACTGTTACTAACACTTGCAAACCCTCCTGGTCACGTCGTAGGACACGCAACACTGATAACCTGCGTGCCATCTGTTGGGCTGGACGCCTCCCTGCTCGGCTGGGGCGCAGTGTGTCACGGGCACGTAGATTCGGGTCGATGGACAGGTCCCCGATTACGCTGGCATATCAATGCTTTGGAGCTATTGGCAGTACACATGGCCCTCATGAGGTTCCTACCACTACTGAGGGACAAACAGGTGCTTGTCCGTTTGGACAGCACCACCGCTGTAGCGTACATATATAATCAAGGTGGCGTACACTCGCAGACACTGTCATTGCTCGCCCGACACCTCCTCAAATGGAGTCATCAAGACCCTGCGCACTGTGCACCTCCCCGGGGCTCTGAATGAGACAGACGATGCGCTCTCTCATCAGCAAATCCGGCCAGGAAGCTGGCGACTCCATCCTCTTGCAGTCCGGTCGATATGGGATTGCTTCGGCCAGGCACAGGTAGACCTGCTTAATGTTAAAAGGCAATAGATTACTGAATTCAGCGTTTAATGGTGTCTGTGCATTCATTTTCAATTCGATGATGCCTTCTTTGTTTACTTTAAAAAGTGTCTGTGCAATCAAATCAATCAAATCAACGCTATCGTTGTAAATGAGGGGACCCCAACTAAGCAAGCCAGAGGCGACAGTGGCAAGGAAACCATGACTCCATCGGTTACAGAGATGGAGAAAAAAAAACTTTGGGAGAAACCAGGCTCAGTTGGGGGGCCAGTTCTCCTCTGACCAGACGAATCCAGCAGTTCAAGTCCAGGCTGCAGCAGAAGGAAGAAGTCCTTCCGGGCCCTAGAGGTCCTTTCTCCACAATCTGGTCTGGATACGCACTGGATCCTGGTGACTGCAATGCCATCTGATTTGGATACGGGCTGGATCCGGTGGCTCCGAAGAGCTCGGAAGGAGAAACAGAGCAATATTAGCGTAGATGCCATTCTACTAAAGTTATAGCAGATATATTGTGTGTTGTGTAGAGTGTTCTCGGTTCCGGATTTCTTAAATAAATTCAGCCTAAAAATCCTTTAACGGATTTGAATATTAGAAACATGTTAGTATTTATGTGTAAACCAGGTTAAAGATTTTTAATCTAGATTTAAACTGCAAGGGTGTATTGTTGGACTTTCCAAGGGTCCTTCGTGTTCAAAAATTGGAGAGAGACAATCTCTAATAATAATGAGGTTTATTGATCAGATATAAGAATACAGCGCTGGGTCGTCAGTTCACGACTTCCACACTGACTCAGTAACAGAATCACACAATATTTATATAGTATGTATCGTCGGTCTATCTTCTAGGCAGGAAGGGATCATCCCCTGCTTCCAAAAAAGGCAGATCTGGTTCATTTTTCGCTTTCGATTTCTGGTGCGTCAGATGGCTTCAGTTTCTGTGGAAAAACATATCAAAGAGACAGAGAACACAGCACAGAAGAACACTACCTCCTTTTCTTCTTTTAATTAGGATACAACAGTAACTCTTAGTTTTTCTGGCATCTGGGAGTGTGTTTTACTTCTCAGGCTTAAAAACCTCCGCATGAGAGTCCTTGTGCTGGCAGATGGGAGTAGGGTCAGATGACCCTTCTCCTGCAGCGGTTCTGTTCCCATCACTTCTCCCTTTCTTGCACGTACACTTTTCCTGCCTTGCAAGCATATTGTTATCAAAAGCACATTCCAAAGCAATCCTTCTCATGTATTATATAGCTATTTATTCTCAACATACTTTAGTAGAACTTGTAAAAGGAAATGATTATTTGAATGATTAATAAAACTTCAATCAATAAAACATAAGAGTATAATATTGTATATGAAAGATGATCAATAAAGTATTGATTAATGAAACATAAAATCATAATGATGATTAATACAAACATTGATTAATAAAACATAAATCATAAAAGCTCAGATAAATCATATCTGCCTCGCGAACACTATTAGGTAAGTTATTCCATACTTTAGGCGCCAAGTAGGAAAAGGAACTGCGATCCGGAAGTTGATTTTGATATTCGAGGTAGTGTCAAATTGCCTGAGTTTTGAGAATGTAACGAACGCAGAGGATTATAATGTAACAGGAGCTCTTTCAAATATTGAAGTGCTATACCATTCAAGGCTTTGTACGTAATAAGCAAGATTTTAAAATCTATACGATGTTTGATAGAGAGCCAGTGCAATGTTGACAGGACCGGTGTAATGTGGTCATACTTCCTGGTTCTTGTAAGAACTCTTGCTGCAGCATTTTGGACTAACAGTAATTTGTTTACTAAGCGTGCAGAACAACCACCTAATAAAGCATTGCAATAATCCAACCTTGAGGTAATAAATGCATGGATTAACATTTCTGCATTTGATATTGAGAGCATAGGCCGTAATTTAGATATATTTTTGAGGTGAAAAAATGCAGTTTTACAAATGCTCGATACGTGGCTTTCTAAGGAGAGATTTTTATCAAATAGAACACCCAAGTTCCTAACCGATGACGAAAAGCTAACAGGGCAGCCATCAAATTTTAGACATTTTCTAGGTTGTTGCAGGCAGAGTTTTTAGGTCCTTAGTTAACACCTCTGTTTTTCGAGAGTTAAGCAGCAGAAAATTACTCGTCATCCAGTTTTTTATATCGACTATGCATTCCATAAGTCTTTCTAATTTTTGTGTCTCACCGGGTAGTGAGGAAATATAGAGCTGAGTATCATCAGCATAACAATGGAAGCTTCGAAGACACCATGTTGCCTGATGATAGCTCCCAAAGGTAACATGTATAGCGTGAAGAGTAGAGAACTGAGCCTTGAGGTTCTCCATACTGAACTTGTGATCGATATGATAGCTCTTCATGTACTGCTACGAATTGATAGCAGTCAGTAAAGTATGACTTAAACCACGCTAATGCACTTCGATTTATGCCCACAACGTGTTTATGTCTATGTAGAAAAATTTTGTGGTCTATAGTATCAAAGACAGCACTAAGATACAGTTACACTAATAAGGAAATAAAGCCACAGTCCGACGAGAGGAGAAGATCATTTGTAACTCAAAGGAGAGCAATCTCGATGCTATCATGTGGTCTAAAACCTGACTGGAATTTCTCAAAGATATCATTTTTCTCCAGAAATCATTATAATTGTGAGGATACTACCTTTTCTAGTATCTTGGACAGGAATGGGAGATTTGAGATTGGTCTATAATTAACTAGGTCTTTGGGATCAAGTTGTGATTTTTTAATGAGAGGCTTAATAATAGCGAGTTTGAAAGATTTGGGGACATATCCTAACGACAATGAGGAGTTAATAATAGTCAGAAGAAGATCTATGGCTTCTGGAAGCACCATTTTCAGTAGCTTGGATGGAATAGGGTCTAATATACATGTTGTTGCTTTTGATGATTTTACAAGTTTACACAGTTCTTCCTCTTGTATAGTAGAGAATGAATGGAATTGTTCCTCTGGGGGTTTAAAAATGTTATGCGATACAGTAGCTGATGGCTGAATGGTTACGATTTTATCTAGAATAGTGTCAGTTTTAGAAGTGAAATAGGTTATAAAGTCATTGCTGCTGTGGTGCTGGGAAATGTCAGCACTTCTTGTGGCTATATTTTTCATTAGTTTAGACACAGTGTTGAACAAATACTTGGGGTTATGTTTGTTTTCTTCTAAAAGATTAGAAAAGTAATTGGATCTAGCAGTTTTTAATGCCTTTCTGAAGGATAAGTTACTTTCCTGCCAAGCAATACGAAATACCTCTAGCTTTGTTTTCCTCCAACTGCGTTTCATTTTTCGTGCTGCTCTCTTTAGACTGCGAGTATGCTCATTATACCAAGGAGTCACTTTTTTCCTTGACCTTCCTTAAGCTTAAGGGGGCAACGGAATTTAAAATGCTTGAAAAGAGCAAGTCTGTCGTTTTGATTACATTATCAAGTTGTTCTGGTGTGCTGGAAATGCTATGGAATTCGTATACATCAGGAAGATTACTTACAAAATCGTCTTTTGTGGCAGAGTGATGGTTCTACAATATTTGTAACAAGAAGTAGGATTTACAACTCTGGCAATATTTAGTTTGCACAACACTAAATAGTGATCTGAGATATCATCACTTTGCTGCAAAACTTCAACATCGTCAAGATCAATTCCATGTGACAATATTAAATCTAGGGTATGATCTAGGGTGTGTCCTGAAACATGTTGTCTAACCCCAATAGAGTTCAGAATATCTATAAAGGCTGATCCTAATGCATCATTTTCATTATCAACATGGATATTAAAATCGCCAACTATTAAAACTTTGTCTGTAGCCAGAACTAGCTCAGATATAAATCACCAAACTCTTTAATAAAGTCTGTATGGTTCCCTGGGGGGGATTTAAAAAGGGATTTATCATTCACATTTGTTTCTCTGGGTAATGTTATATGAAGCGCAATTACTTCAAACGAGCTATACTTGAAACCTGCCTTCTGAGAAGTTTTAAAAATATTGTTATATATTGAAGCAACACCTCCCCCTTTACCTTTTGGACGCGGCTCATGTTTATAACAGTAATCTTGTGCAGTGGACTCATTTAAAATAATGTAATCATCAGGTTTTAATCAGGTCTCTGTCAAACAAAGCACATCTAAATTATGATTAGTGATCATATTATTTACAAAAAGTGATTTCTTAGAAAGGGATCTGATTTTCAATAAACCAACCATTGTCATTTGTTTATCAGAAGTGCAGCTGTTTTTAATTTGTTGAACCTCAATTAGGTTTTTATTTTTACTTTTAAACACATTTGTAAGTTTTTTGTATTTTCTAGTTCCTGGGACAGACACAGTCTTGATGGAGTGAGAAAGGAGAAAGAATTTCTATGTGTTGAGAATTAACCGAGCTCTGTGATGTGAGACAGCCAGCAGACAGTGGGTTAAGCCAGTTTGTCTGCTGCATGACCTGGGCTCCAGTTAGTCAAGGATAAACTCTAAGACTATGACCATCTCTTTTCAACAGGTCAGGTCTGCCCCGAAAACTTGTCCAGTTATCAATATAACCTATATTATTCTGTGGGCACCACTTAGCCATCCAGCGGTTGAGTGATGATAATCTGCTATGAATCTCATCTTCACGGTAAGCAGGCAGAGGACCAGAGCATATTACAGTGTCTGACATCATGCTTGCAAGTTCAAACCCCTCTTTAAAGTTATTTTTTGTAATCTCTGACTGGCGAAATCGAACATCATTAGTGCCAGCATGAATAATAATCTTACTGCATTTACGTTTACCATTAGCCAGCACTTTTAAATTTGATAAGATGTCAGGCGCTCTGGCTCCCGGTAAACATTTGACTATGGTGGCTGGAGTCTCTATATTCACATTCCGTACAGTAGAATCACCAATAACTAGAGCACTTTCATCAGGTTTCTCAGTGGGTGTATCACTATGTGGGGAGAACCTGTTTAATGTTTTCATCGGAACAGATGAGCGGTGATTTGACCCACAAATATGCCGTTTTACAGTCACCCAGTGGCCATGTTTGGGCACGGGCTCTGTCGCCGGAACAGAACAATGTGTATTAGACCCAGAGTTAGACGCATCTAAAACTGTATCTTTAACAATCTTACTATCCCCAATTTAAGTCTGAATGGGTGTCTCTAAATCTGAAATCTTCTCTGTCAGTCTTACAATTTCCCTACATTTATCACATGTGAATCCCTCATCAGTGACAGAGATAGATAAACTATACATGTGACAACAAGAGCAAATAACAAGAGCAGGAGAAGCCATTACTCACCGTGTACGAGGAAGTAATATATCCACAGGTGTTTGATGACTTGTGAAAAAACTGGAGCGAGTGAGAGAAAAATTTAATTACAAAGAAGCAATCGAATCTTATAACGATAGAAGAGGGGAAAAACATATATATATATATATATTTATATATGAAGTGTAAGTTTTGGCGTTTTGGCGGAGCTCCGGTGTAACCACGCGAGTCTGTAGCAAACAGGAAACAGTAAACCCTTGTACAGATAATGACTTAACAAGTCATTACCTGTACAAGATCTTCTGTGATTTAAATCTCTCACAGATGTTTTGACGGTTCAACAATTTCAATTTATGTTTATAATTTGGTCTGTCAGAACCAGTATTGTCAAAAATAATTTACAATAGCTTTGGCAAATCAAATAATTTTAATTATTTGGGAGAATGGTTCATTCTTGGGCAAACACTTTACTTATCTTTGCACCTAAACCGGATAGAACAAGAAGTACTGCCTTGCATTTCCAACCAAAGTTTGAGTGTTTATGTTTATGCATTCTATAGATTTTTCAATTGCGAAATAATTTTGTCCACAGGGGTTTATTACAAACTGAACAATACATGCTTTGAGTCTCAATTTTAATTCAAATAAATGAATTTAAGGGCCAGTACTTCACAAACATCAATAAACACAATATTTGTTTGAGCTGATAAAACACAAACAAAAATTTCATCTTGTATTGCCATCAATTGCAATTCAGGGCAGCAACCATAAAAAAAATGAATTTGTTTACATGTTTATCAAATTTTAAAATAACACTGAACTTTAATATTAAACGTAGTTTTAAGATATCTAGACAGTATTATTACAAATGTTCTTTACATTATGTAGGTTGTTTTATGTAAAAAGAACAATATCAGAGAAATGGCTTTAGGTTGGATTTACTTTCCACATGTGCATTTGTTTTGCATTTGGGTTTTTAACACAAGTCTTTACCGACCAAGGAATTCAGAGTGAGGAAAGTCATTCGCTGCTTCATTAGCAGCTTTAACAGAAATCAGATGTCTTGGACACCATCTTTGTTTTTCTTTAGGGTTGTACTTTTTACAGGTAGCAACCTGAGGCAAATAATACTTTATTCTTAATACTGAACACTGCACATAATAAATGAAGAAATGTCACTCTCTGTCATTTTATTCTCACATTGATATTGCTTGGTTGCATTATATAAAAAAACTAAAGTAAAGGCTTTACGGTAACATGGAAAAACATCAAATCCCTGCTGCAAGACCTACAAAAACAAAGTAGTACTATTGTCGTATTTTAGTTTCAGATAATGGTTACAAAGATGAAACAACACAAAAATGTGTTGTTTTTCCAATCCCTAAACCTTGCAATAAGATCATTTGTTTCATTATATTTAATAATGTAGCAGATGCTTCAATCCTAGGCGGCGTAATAATCATTACCTCATTCAGAGAGCAGCTGATATAAAAACATTTATTTTTATTCCGTTTTTACCTATTCTATTCACCAGGGAACATGTTAAAAATATAAAAATATAAATATAAAAAGGTGAGTGTGCAAAAGCAGAAATTTACAGTATGTAGGCATGACCTTTACATGTGCGCTTTTGCTGTGGGAACAGGACCAATTGTAAATGATGTAGCTGGGAGTAGAACAAGATCTAATCATACATTATTGGATGATAGCCTTCCTGGCACTTGTGTTCGGACACAGTCTCCCAGTTCAAATCGAGGTTAAAAACTTTTTTCAGCGGAGAATTCATGTAAAGGAGTGAATCAGCTACGCTTATTAGTATCTTTCTGCTTTTCTCTCTGGATGCCCATCCAAAGTAACCAGCTCTAGGTGATCATCATGTGCCACACTCATGTCAAAGCCTGGGGATTGAATATAAATCCCACCATAGACATCCAACATAAATATAACATATATACATAATAAAGATTTTTGCTTAAGCCTGATAAAGGAGCGGTGAAGTAACCTCTTAATAGCTTGCATGGAACATTCAAATTACAAAAATGTAAAAAAAATACCAGTTAAAAATACCAATTACCATAATAACAATAATACGAGTATTTGTTAATAGTAATCATAAAACATGCTTGAGGTTCCCTCCCATAGTCTGGGCCCTAGGTACTCCTATTTCCCCACAACTTACGACGCCCCTGTGCATTGTAAAATTGCTATATAATTACAATTGAATTGAATGTTCTTAAAAGTTTATTTCAAAAGCTGTATGATCAGTATGAGAGCAATAAGTTAAAATTAATTTGCCTTCACATTTGGAATATATGTCAGATTTCGTAAAGCTTTGTGTCCTGAAGGACCAGAGGACTTTCAGTACCATTGTAAGGTAATTTCTCTATCTTTGTTTTGAATGACAAAGATAGCCATAGAAGGTTTGTCTTCATTTTTCTCTTTAACAGAAATACTGTAAAATGACCACCAGATAGAGGGACCAGTGTGGTGTATTAAATTTGGGGTACCCCATGCAGTTTTTTGTTAAAATAATGTTAATCTTGAGTACCTTTAGTGTAGAATTGCATTGTTCATATTTTCAAAACAGTAACTATCTGATTGTTTCAGATAAAAGTAGAGTTCCCGCGGGCGGGCCATGAGCAATGCTTACAACTAATGTCCTCACTGGGGCTTCTCCAGGATTGTACACATGGATGGCCGTGCTCTTCTTCGATCTCTGTTGTAAGGCGGGGCTTTTACCAAAGAATGAGCAATAAAGAACAAGGAAACTTATTATGGTGTAAGAAACAACATTTAGAAAAAAACTTTCCAAAACGAGTTGCAGTGCTAGGGAAGACTTTCGAGCACAGAAATATTAGGTCATGCCTATAACGCACTTAAAACACCTGGACCACGTTAAGCATGACAAGCCTGCACTTTTAGAAGTCAAAACCAGTCAGAATGCATAAGATAGCATGATGCTACACATTTTGACATTAAGAAAATTGGTCTCTTATGTCCACTGGTTTTAGAGTAGTGAATGCTAGGCCACCTCTGCACAGTAAGAAAAATCTAAATCTGTTTACTCCACGCGTGTGGTGATTGTGTGGATTCTATGATTGGCTCTTCATAGATGGGAAGTTCCCTCTCCAAATTGTTTGTATTCTCTGTAGGGTAAGGAGGGGTTGGGAGGTCAAACCACGGTGGCTGTCTGTGAAAGAGAACAGTGTTATTATAAACAAATGTTATAAAAAATGGAGAGAAAAAGACTAATTTTGAATTTGAATTTAAAAGGCCAATGAAATAGGCAAAAGAAATTTGCATGCCCCATGCATATAGGTATAGAAGGGAAGATGGCGAGGAACATAAAAATGTCTCACGAATGCAGCAGAAGGCAGCACAACGGTGTGACATGAAGGACACGATGTCTCGTTCCCTCCATCAGGGAACCAGGGATACATTTGTAACCTAGACTTTCCCTTTCTGTCAGTCTCTTCAAGTTGTGTCAAACCAATAGTATGAGGTTCCC
This sequence comes from Triplophysa yarkandensis, assembly GCA_033220385.1. Lineage (NCBI taxonomy): Eukaryota > Metazoa > Chordata > Actinopteri > Cypriniformes > Nemacheilidae > Triplophysa > Triplophysa yarkandensis. Next base: position 2,996,154 of record CM065677.1, on the reverse strand, counting down.
TGTAACACACCAGAGGGCTGCACTGTGTCACGACACTGAGAGGCCTGATCGGGTCAAGGTGAGCGGTTCTATGGGAAATCGAAACCATCCAGTGGGGAAATGGTAAGACGTCATCAGAGCTTAAAAAAGGTGCGAGGTTCTACCATCAGTTATCATGGGCAACCGCCTACTAATCTCCACCGGGCAGAAAGCTGCCCGACCATGAACTGCACTAAGAAATGCTGGCCCTCAAGCAGGGAATGTGCTACATAGGCCACCATCCTGCCATAGGGAGGTTGATATGAGAAGAGTACCACATGGTCTCATCAATAGGGAAGAACGTCTCCGGTTACGTATGGTAACCTAGGTTCCCTGAAGGAGGGAACGAGATGTTGTGACTGAAGGGGGTTTGATCTTGAGAACCCATTGTCTCCGAGCCTATTAAAAAAGGCCAATTAATTGGCGAATTAATCAATTCATGTCCCCGCCCGTGATGACGGGTATAAATAGGGACGGAAGAGATCATTCATCACCGTTTTGTGCTGAGGAACCTGGGAAGCCTCTCCCGGTCGCTGCAGCGGTGGCCGGGTAATGTGGCACGGGAAGTCACAACGTCTCGTTCCCTCCTTCAGGAAACCTAGGTTACCATACCTAACCGGAGACGTTCCCTTTCAGTCGGTCTCTCAACGTTGTGACTGAAAGGGGGACCAATTCAATCCCGCCACGTCCTGACATGCAACGGAGCGACTTACTCACTCTCCGCCAGTCACGACCCTCCAGTGAGTCTTGGCAAGGTGTCATCAGAGCTTCGATAGAAGTTGATAAGACTCTCGCCAACGATGCACTGGACGGTGGTCTTACTCCTACCTTAACTAGGAGCCGTCCGTCACCGTGGGATCACTGGGGAACGCTATCCCTCTAATCGAGGGTCTGCGTACGGAGACCACATCCCGCACTTGGGGGGGTAACTATGTGGAGATTACCTCATGATTCTCGCCTTCTGGGAAGAAGTCATGGAAAAAACAGTGCGCAAGCCCACATATGGGGGGCGCAGCTATAGGTGGAGGCTCACCTGGGGAGATCACCCGGTACGCTGCTTGTGAGGACCTTAAGTGACATATTACATCGTGTGGGGCTGCCCTATGTCGGGGAGCCGCTTCGCACGGAGGCACAACTTCACCAACTGGTGCAGCAGCCACGGCCGCTCCGTTCTGCCGGCTACTGTGGGGTGTGCTTCGTGAAGGATAGGTTGCCTATACTCGCCCCTGAAGGGGGGGGGGGAGTAGGGAGGCTAAGAGGAGGGCTCTTGCTCACCTACGTAGGGGAGACGGCGCTTTCGCAGGCATACACCCACAAGTCCTAACAAGACCCGAGTAGAGACCTAACTCCACCTGGAGGTTGTAGAACCTCCCAAGGCGAACATTGAATGGAACATTCAAATTACAAAAATGTAAAAAAAAAAACCAGTTAAAAATACCAATTACCATAATAACAATAATACGAGTATTTGTTAATAGTAATCATAAAACATGCTTGAGGTTCCCTCCCATAGTCTGGGCCCTAGGTACTCCTATTTCCCCACAACTTACGACGCCCCTGTGCATTGTAAAATTGCTATATAATTACAATTGAATTTAATGTTCTTAAAAGTTTATTTCAAAAGCTGTATGATCAGTATGAGAGCAATAAGTTAAAATTAATTTGCCTTCACATTTGGAATATATGTCAGATTTTGTAAAGCTTTGTGTCCTGAAGGACCAGAGGACTTTCAGTACCATTGTAAGGTAATTTCTCTATCTTTGTTTTGAATGACAAAGATAGCCATAGAAGGTTTGTCTTTATTTTTCTCTTTAACAGAAATACTGTAAAATGACCACCAGATAGAGGGACCAGTGTGGTGTATTAAATTTGGGGTACCCCATGCAGTTTTTTGTTAAACTAATGTTAATCTTGAGTACCTTTAGTGTAGAATTGCATTGTTCATATTTTCAAAACAGTAACTATCCAATTGTTTCAGATAAAAGTAGAGTTCCCGCGGGCGGGCCATGAGCAATGCTTACAACTAATGTCCTCACTGGGGCTTCTCCAGGATTGTACACATGGATGGCCGTGCTCCCAAGGCGGTGGGTGTAGCCCAGCCCGCAGCTTTACGATGTCTGCCAGAGAGACGCCACGCGCCAGTGCCCACGAGGTGGCCACACTCCTTGTGGAATGGGCTCTTACTGCCAGCGGGCACGGGCGCCCCAGAGATTGGTACGCTGTTGTTTTTGCGTCTACCATCCAGTGCGCCATTCTCTGTTTAGAGACAGCCCTCCCCTTCTGCTGATCTCCGTAACAGACAAAAGCTGCTCAGAGCTCCTAAGCTCTGCGTGCAGTCCACGTAGAGGCGCAGGGCGCGTACGGGACAAAACACGGAAGAGGCTGGGTTTTCCTCCCCAATAGGGAGCGCCTGCAGGCTCACCACCTGCTCCCAGAAGGAGTGGTGGGAACCTTGGGCACGTAGCTGGGCCGGGGCCTCAGGATCACCTGAGACTCAGCAGGACCCAACTGGTAGCACTCACTGGTCGCAGAGAGTGCGTGTAGGTCCCCTACCCTCTTGATAGAAGCGAGCGCAACAAGGAGGACCATCTTCATCGTTAAGTGAGGAAGATAAGTCTACTCCAGGGGCTCGAAGGGGGGACTGCCAGGCCTTCCAGGACAGTAGGCAAGTCCCAAGAGGGTACAGAGCGCGGCCGGGGTGGATACACCCTCACCAAGCCCCTAAGGGAACCTAGTGATCAGTTCATGTCGTCCCAGAGGCCTCACATCCACCAGATCGTGATAGGCTGCTATGGCAGCCACATACACTTTCAAAGTGGAGGGGGGCGAGCTTTAGCGCGCCCCTCTTGGAGGAAGGACAACACGACACTGATCCCGCACCTCCAGGAGTCCTCACCGTGTGAGGCGCACCATGACGAGAAGCGCCGCCACTTCAAGGTGTACAGGCACCTAGTGGTCGGGGCTCTAGCCTGAGCAAGGGTACCTGCGACCGCTGGTGGCAGGCTGCTCAGAAGCTCCTCGTCCCGTCCACGTCTGGCCTGGGGATGCAACAACGTGCCCTTCCCCTGGGATAGAAGGTCCTTCATCAGGGGAATCGGCCAGGGGGGAGTGATTGTCAGAGCCATGAGCACCGAGAATCAAGTGTGGTTGGGCCAGTAGGGGGCAACCAAAATCACTTGGTGTTCCTCTTCCATGACCTTGCACAGGACCCGTGCAACGAGGCTCACTGGGGGAAGGCATACTTCCGCTTGTCCCGCGGCTAGCTGTTTGCTAAGGCATCCGTGCTGAGGGGACCCTCGGTCAGGGCATGCTAGAGCCGGCGTGGGAGGAGTCCGGAGACGCGAACAGGTCTACCTGAGCCTGACCGAAGTGCTCCCAATGAGCTGGACAGCGTGGGGATGGAGCCGCCATCCTCCTGGCCGGCACGACAGTATAACTGCTGTCGTGTTCAGAGCACCAGGGATGAACGGCTTGCAGAGATTTCACCCCCTGCTGACTCCATATGAGGAGGCTGCGGGCGAGCTGAGACATGTGCCTGGAGCGTATGCAACCTTGGTTATTTTATGTATGCAACGGCTGTTGTTCTGTCCGACCGAGCAAGGACGTGTTTGTCCTGAATGAGAGGCCTGAACCTCTTGAGGGCCAGCAGTACTGCCAACAGCTCTAGGGCATTGATATGCCAGCGTAGGCGGGGACCTGTCCATCGACCCGACGCTACGTGCACGCTGCACACTGCACACCAGCCCTGCAGGGAGGCATCTGAGGTACCAGAACATGCCTCGTACCTGCCCGAGCGGTACTCCCGCTGGAAAAAGGTCTTGAAGACCAAGGACTAGAGTGTGATGGCACAGAGGCGTTACAACGATCTGCCTGGTGCCTGTGCATGCCATCCTCGGAACCTGACTCTGTAGCCAGTGCTGTAGCGGTCTCATGTGCATCAACCCGAGGGGAATTACTCCGGCCGAGGATGCCATGTGTCCCAGGAGCCTCTGAAATAATTTCAGGGGGACCACGGGGCACTTGAAACGTTTCAAGCGCTCGAGCACTGACTGGGCACGCCCATCTGAGAGTCGTGCAGACATAGTGACAGAGTCCAGTTCCATCCCGAGACAGGAGATCCCCTACACTTGGGAGGGTTGGCTCCTCTCTCGGAGACCCGAAGACCCAGTTGGGCTGAGTACCGTAGCACCAGGTCCCTGTGTATAACGACTGTCTCTGGCGAGTGACCCAGGATGAGCCTGTCGTCGAGATAGTTCAGTATCTGCACTCCTCGCTCCCAGGGGGGATGGTGCTCTCCGTGATCTTCATGAAGACCCGGGGGAACAGGGAGGGCCCAAAGGGTAGGAACTTGTACTAGTACGCTCCTGCCTCAAATGCGAACCGTAGAAGCGGTCGGAGTCAAGGGGAACCGAGACATGGAAGTACGCTTCCTTCACGTCGATAGCCACGAACCAGTCTAGGGACCTGACTGACGCCAGGATGCGCCTCCGTCAGCATCCGGAAGGGCAACCTAAAAAGGGGTACCTGTTCAGGACGCGTAGACCTAGAATGGGGCGCAGACCTCCGCCTTCCTTGGGCACGATGAAGTAGGGGCTTAGAATCCCGGGGACATCTCTTGGGACAGGCTCGAACACGGCCTTGCCAGAAGGGTGGCGACCTCGCCCCGAAGGACGGAAGACTCCTCGCTCTCACCGAAGTGTAGAGGATCCCCGGAACTTGGGCGGGCGTCTGGCGACCTGGATCGAGGAGCCGAGACGGATCGTTCGCTCCAGCCATCGTGATGGAGTGCACAGCCGGCCAGGCTGGTAACTTACCTGTCAGAGGCATCAGAGGGCCGATTTGCTTCACCATAGCCGAGGCGGGTGGTTCGTGGCTGTCGAGACCAGCAGACGGCCAGGGTGGGACCCTGGGGGGGACGGCTGGTCTCGACATGCCTCCTTGGCCCGCAGACCGATGCGCCCCCGAGGGGCGCATACGTCTGGGAACCACATCTGCTAGCCGCGCACCATTGCGTGGAGAGTGACTGTGGCTGCAGAAACCCAGGGAAGAGACACCCTGGGTGAGACCCGTCAAAGTAACCGCTTTAGGCAGCTACAGACATGATGGAGTTGCCTACCTCTGCGAGGCCGATGTTCTGCGGGGCGCCAGCTGTTCAGGGGGCGCTCATACCGGAGCTAGCGGCGCGGAGGGGCGGAGCCGTTTGGGAGCAAATGATGGTCAGGATTACGGCGGCTTCCAGTGGCCGATCCACGCCAAGGAGGGATATGAACCTCCTTCTGCTACTGCACCACAGAGAACTTCTGGGCAAAGTTCTACGTAGCGTCTCCAAAACAGCCCCTCCCTGCGCAACAGGCACATCGAAAAACCTAGATTTCTCGGAATCCCACATTACGCAAGGGTGAGCCGGATGTGGTGCTCTTGGACCACTATGGTGGACATCGCCCAACCAGGGGACCGCGGTAACCTTCAACGCTATCAGCGCGAGGCTAGTTGCGGTCCTGAGCTCACGTACTGTGGCTTGGTCAGGCCGCCCCTCGATGATTTCCTGCAAGGCTTCCTGCTTGGTGCAAAAAGGCCATTACATGGAGAAAGACGCAGCAGGCCCTGCGGCGGCATAGGCCCTCGCCACTTAGGACGGGGAAATATGCACGCTTTTGGGGGGGACCTTCGGTCTATCCCCCCAGGAAGATGTGCTCTGAGGACACAACAGCGCGCTCTGCTGGTGGGATACCGTATAGCCCCGGGCTGCGCCCTTATCGGGGAAGCCAGAGCGGATGAGCTGTCATGACGGAGGCGGGCCACTAGGGGGCGCCTTCCCGATCAACACAGCTCGTTTTGCACTTCCCGGAAACATATGGTATCGGGGCGGGCCGGGGCTTAATGCTCCGGGCGCCCCAGACATACCAAGAATCCAACCACGTGCACTGGGGTGTAGGCGGGGCCGTACACTCGCCCAATACTCGCGGCCCGGGAAAGCACAGCCGCCATTAGCGGATCCGGATACGCCCACCCTTTGACCACCCTGAAGCGGCAGGTGCAACGCGTCATCCGGGTCCGACGCTGGCAGCTCGCTCTCAGATGCTGCAACTGACAGCTCGTCCTCCTCGCGTGTTTTGCGGGAGCGAGACGTTGTGACGTCTCAAGAAGACGGGAAAGAAGAGCGTGTTAGGTTATGGGCGGTCCGCGAGAGTGAAACTGACGGAGAAACGCCCATATTGATCCCCAAATCACCAACGCCGCTCGCGGTAGATACAGACCGTGCCCGGGACTCGGCTGCAGAGCTACGGGGAGCAAACGAAGTGGTGTCTGATTTCATGATGAAAAAAGACCGGGACCGCAACTTCTTTATCATCATGTTCTCACGGAGAGAACACAACGTCCACACGAGACCGTTCTCAGCGTGCTGGAGACCCAAACACGTGAGGCAGATCTTGTAGGAATCCCCGTCCTCGACCAGTCGGTTGCACCCAAGAGAACAGCGGCGTCCCATTAAAGAACCACCGCTGTGCCCAGGTAAGAAATTTGCTCTTTTAGTTATTATAACTTTAAAGCCACCTCCAGCAGTTGCTGAAACGCCCAGAGGAAGTCGCGCTCAGGAACGTTCCGCTGCACCACTTTATAATTTTCCAGCATTCTGTTAGACTCGAGACGCTCGAGGAGCACACCATGGTTCTTAAGAACAAAAACGGTGATGAATGATCTCTTCCGTCCCCTTTTATACCCGTCATCACGGGCGGGGACATGAATTGATTCATTCGCCAATTAATTGGCCTTTTTTAATAGGCTCGGAGACAATGGGTTCTCAAGATCAAACCCCCTTTCAGTCACAACGTTGAGAGACCGACTGAAAGGGAACTCATGTTATAATAGTGTGTTAGCTAACCTTGTGGGGAGCATCACAGCAAAAAAAGGTGACAGATTCGTCTTGCAGGGGAATCTTGAGTAAAGAATTACAACATGCGGGACCACCCTGCTTGGGGAGTCACCACACATGGAGCACTAGTGAAATAAAGGAACTCGCCAGAATAGGGGAACTCTCTGATGTCCAGCTTGGTAGACAGGGCCGCTCCGCCTGGCCCATTAACAGGTAGGTGCTAAAAGAAGAGTGCACTGACACACCTAAAATGGAGGTAGCCTTCCTCACCTTACAATAAAGTCAGCTTTTCTATAAATGCTCGAGTCTCTAAAGAGGGTAGGGGACCTGAAAGCACTCTCCCATCCAACAAGTGCCTTCAGTCTGGGTGGGTCTATTCTCACATAATCCTGAAATTTTGGCCTTGCTACGTGCCCAAAGTTACCAACTCTCCCTGCTGGGAAGACCCAACCCCATCAAAGTTGTGCACGGTATGGGCCCTGCCCTTCTCTCTGGACAGCATGCAGAGCTTCAGGGACTCCGAGCAGCTCTTTGTCTGTTATGGAGCAGAGTAGAGAGGGAAAGCTGTCTATGCTAGTAAGTACAATGACAGAGTTGGTCGTGTTTCCCCTACTAGGGTAACCCCCTCATCAGAGCTGTGCTCCACTACCCCCCAGTCCCGTGGTTTATACAATGTAATGTACTTTTCTTTTCTTGTTGTTACAAAGAAACAAGGCCACCACCTTTGATACCTGTCGGCAAGGGTCTACCACATCTTTGAAGCTCTATGGCACCCTGCCGTTCTCCAATGGATGGTTACGATTGAGGAGATCGCTCACCTGTACACGCCCAGTAGGTAAGTCAGTGTTCGTCCACTGCATAACCATATTTCAGGGGAGGACACGGGCATCCGAATTTTATTTGCCAAGTTCATTAGCTTTTAGAAATCTATTCAGAGATGAAAGAATCTAAAGATCAATGCCCATCAGATTTGACAACTCTTTTTGTTGAGTTGTTCGCTTCTCAATTACAAAATAAATAAATAATTAAAGCTTGTCATACCAATTGATTGTAGTTAACATACCCAGAATCCAGAACAGCCTGTGAGTATGACGGCAGTAAATCAATTGCAGCAGTTGTAGAATGCTGGGAACATGAAAGCAGATGGTGGCTATTAACCGTCTGGAATGGTCCCAGAAGACATGAAGACTGGACTGAGAAGTTATTGCCTCCTGAATATACAGGTCCCCTGTCAATGATCACAAGTCTAGACAGTAAAAGTGATTGCTGGAAGGCACCTTGATGACACACATCCCTAGGCAGAAATTGTTTTCTTTGATGATGCAGGACGATGGCCAACACTGCAACTATGAGAACAAAGACAATGGCAATTCCAATAACAACATAAGTGATCCTGGGGTAATAGCGGAGTTCGTAGTCCAGTGTTACAAAGTCCTGTCCTTTGGATTCTGAGAAAAAAAAAGAAATGAAGATCCTAAGAATGTTAAATTAACCAGCATTAACACATGAACATACACTTTTAGTGTATAATAAATTGTGAATTGCAATGTAATTTCAAAAAGTAAAGCTGTGTAGTTTGAAAAAGGTTTTCAAAAATATTTAAAATGGCAAACAGGAACTGGTTGCAATATGACAAGCTTTATGTCAAATCAACAAGTAAATATAAATATATGGGAAACGTCCCTACATTATCATATGTTAGTATTTCTACAAATATTGTTCTCTTGACCAGCCAAATATATATGACAACTTACACAAGCGATAAATGGCATTAAAAACTAATAGTACTTGTGTTTTAATACAATCCATGGATTGAATGCACCAATTTGAAGGTATTATTAAGATGAATTTGATGGCATTATTATGTCACAAAGTGCATTGTTGAAAACAAAGACATTCTTCTCAGCTTTTCGTCCAATACACACACATTTGCACACGCACTTCACAGCCGCTAGCCCTCGCAACTTCTCCGCCCCTCCGAGCTCCGGACCACAGTCTCTCTCTCCGCTGCTTCAGCAATTGCCACATGCCGCTTTGGTACAGTGAGTATAACTCTGCTAATAATATAATCCCCTACAAAGCGTAAGCATGACTCCACCACCACCATAAGCTTCTCAGGCAGCGGGAGAATATGGCTTTTGTCTATTTAAATATCTTTACCTGTCCACAGCCCCCAGGCCCACAACCAAACTCTGGTGAGAGGCTGCCACGGCGCAGCATAGGCCTGGCTTCCATTCTCTCTCTCCAATTGTATTCCTCTTCACTACCAGTCCTAGTCTCCAGTCCCTGGCCAAGGAATGAGGCTGCCGCCGCAACCCACTTTAACCCAGTTAATTCACAAAACACTTTATCGCAATTTTTGTTGAGCCATGTAAGTACAAAAATGCTAGATAGCATTACATTAGGACGAGTTCCCTAATATCAGCACAAGTCCAAAAGTGATTGCCCTTTTGTAATCACTTGTTGTTATTAAATCGCATAAATGTTGTTATGTTATTTGACAGCTGTTACAAAGGGGTTCTGGAGGCAAAAAGGTTTAGATATAAATGGCTTTTGTCTATTTAAATATCTTTACCTGTCCACAGCCCCCAGGCCCACAACCAAACTCTGGTGAGAGGCTGCCACCGCGCAGCATAGGCCTGGCTTCCATTCTCTCTCTCCAATTGTATTCCTCTTCACTACCAGTCCTAGTCTCCAGTCCCTGGCCAAGGAATGAGTCTGCCGCCGCAACCCACTTTAACCCAGTTAATTCACAAAACACTTTATCGCAATTTTTGTTGAGCCATGTAAGTACAAAAATGCTAGATAGCATTACATTAGGACGAGTTCCCTAATATCAGCACAAGTCCAAAAGTGATTGCCCTTTTGTAATCACTTGTTGTTATTAAATCGCATAAATATTGTTATGTTATTTGACAGCTGTTACAAAGGGGTTCTGGAGGCAAAAAGGTTTAGATATAAATGCAGCTTTATTACAAATAATGTTAGAGTAATCAAAAATAGGCACATGGTCACATCTGAGCTCCACCAAAACATGGAGTTCATCAAACAACTGTTGTTGGATCATTTACTTCAAGCATGGTGAGTATTGGCTTCTCCTGCAATTGTTATTTGCACTTTTTGCCACATGTGCAGTTTATCTATATACGTCGCTGTCTCACATGTGATGATTGCAGGGAAATGTTAGGCTGAAAGAGAAGATTTCATAATTAGAGATACGCATCCAAACTTTATTTGAGGACAGTAAGAATGGTAGGTCTGTAGATATGGCTTGGGAAAGGTCTGGCTCTGGGCTTGTTGTGTATTGTTATGTTCCAGCAACAGAGACCCTACAGCAGCGCAACTGGGTGACAATGAGGCAGCATAATCATGAGTCGAAAGACCACTTTTCTGTTCCGATTAAAACATTAAAGAGGTACTCCCCACTCAGTGATGCACCCAATGAGAAAACTGATGAAAGTGCTCCAGTTATTGGCAATTCTATTGTCAAAATGTGAATATAGAGACACCAGCTACCATAATAAAATCTTTACTGTGAGCTAGAGTGCCCGACATCTTGGCAAATTTAAAAGTGCTGGCTTGTGCTAAATGAGATCTGAGATCACTAAAAAATAACTCTAAAGACTGTAATATGCTCTGGTCCCCTCCTTACCTACCGTGGTGACATGATAGATAGCATATGGTCATCACTCAATGGCTGGCTGTCTAAGTGGTGACCACAAAACAATATTAGTTTCATTGACAACTGGACAAGCATCTGGGGCAGACCTGACATGTTGATAAGAAATTGGTCTCCATCCTTCCTGGGTGTCCCCGCTTTTCTGTCTAGAAATATGGAACAAAGTCTAAGAGTCTATACTTGACTAACTGGGGCCAATGTCAGGAAGCAGACAAATTGGCTAAACCGACCGTCTGCTAGCTGCCTCACTTCTAACTTACAGACGCAACCTCAAAACGCTCTCTCCTATCACCCTGTCATCTGCTGTCTCCTCTTAGCTCCCTACTCCTGAACAATTCGCTTCACTAAACACTAACAGTGCCATGGACTCCCTTTGCTCCACACTAACTTCATGTTTAGATGATCTGTGTCCACTTGTATCTCAACCGGCCCGCGAAATCCCCACTGCTCCATGGCTATCTGATTTCCTCCGGGAACCCATGTCAAGGCTCAGGTCTTCTGAGAGAAAGTGGTGCAAATTAAACGATCCTACCTCTCCTTTTCTTTATCAGTCTCTTCTTTCGTCCTTCTCTGCTGAAGTCACGTTGGCTTAGACCCAGTTCTTCCACGCTAAAATTAACAACTTTCCTAATTCTCTAACTCTCTTCAAAACTTTCTTGGCCCTTCTCTGCCCATCTGTTCCTCCTCCCTCCTCTGACTTGACGGCTGACAACTTTGCGTCTTTCTTTGTGAAGAAAACCACAGCAATCAGCAGTCAGTTATCTACTCCGCCTTCGCTCAACCATTCTCTGACTCCCGAGACCACTCCTTCTCTGCTAACTGAGGATGAAGTTGCCAAGACCAGCGCCTCTAGCCATCTAACCAACTGCCAGCTGGATCTTTATCCCCACCCATCTTCTTCAGGCTCTCTCTCCATCTGTTGATCCGGCTGTCACCCACATCATCAACTTGTCACTAAGCTCTGGCACGTTTTCTACAGCTTTCAAAGAAGCTTGCATCACCCCGCTGTTAAAGAAACCCACCCTGAATCCTGCACTCCTGGAGAACTACAGGTCGATATCTCTCCTGCCCTTTCGCTAGAAAAACCCTTGAGAGTGTAGTCTTTGACCAACTCTCCTTCCTTACACAGACTCCTAAACAGCAACCAGTCGGGCTTCAAGAGTGGGCACTCAACGGAAACTGCTCTGATTTCGGTAGTTGAAGAGCTAGGACTGGCAAGCTCAACCTCTAAGTCATCAGTTCTCATGCTGTTTGACCTTTCTGTGGCATTCGACGCTGTCAACCATTGCATCCTCTTTTTGACACTCAAGACCATGGGTATCTCTGACACAGCACTCCACTGGTTCCATTCGTACCTCTCAGGTAGGTCCTTCAGGGTATCCTGGAGAGCTGAAGTTTCAGAATCGCAATATCTCAAAACCGGTGTACCTTAGGGCTCAGTACTTGGCCGTTGCTCTTTTCCATTTACATGACATCGCTGGGATCCGTCATTCGGAAGCATGGCTTTTCCTATCACTACTATGTGGACGACAGGTAGCTGCACTTAGCGTTCCACCCTGAAGACCAGACGGTATCACCACGTGTCTCAGCATGCCTAAGTGACATTGCTCTCTGGATTAAGGACCACCATCTACAACAGAATCTTGCCAAAACTGAACTTCTTGTAATCCCCACTGACCCAAAGTTCCACCATAACCTCTCTTTCCCACTAGCACCATAGCAAATGATCGACGTCTGGTGGTACCTACCAAAGAAGGTAAGAAATCACTCTCACGCACCTTCTCTGGGTCAGTGTCACGATGGTGGAACGATCTGCCCATTACAACAGAGGTTTATATGATGGGAACAGGGAATGCTGAGTTGGTCCAATGTAGGCAACAGCCATCTGCTCTTGCGGCAAAATGCCAATTAATATCTTCAATATCCTCCAGGGACAAGAGTCGCCAGGAACACGACGCGCCACTTCTCCCACATCATGTATCCAGCTGCAAATGTTCCTGCAGGATAGTTGGGTTCTCCCGAACCCAGGCTTATCATCGAGAAAAGGGTGTCAATTGTGTTCAGGGACCAGCTAATCAAATCCATACCTTCTTTCTGTTTCGAGAGCAGGGCAAAGAGAATCTCAGAATAGAATAACAGGACAAGGCAAACAGTTAGGAGAGATAAGGGAGGGAGAAACCCGGCTAAACCTGATATTAAATTTTTTTAAATAAGTCCACCACCCAAGATTACTGTTATAAACACGAGCCATGTACAAAAGGTTAAGGGGGAGGTGTTACTTCAATAAATAACAATAGTTTCAGGATTTCTCAGAGGGAAGGTTTCAAGTATAACTCCTTTGAAGTAATAGTGCTTTATATAACATTATCAGATAAACAAATGTTAATGATGAATTCTTTATGATTTTTGTACTGGCTTCTGTATACAGACCACCATGCAGACTTAATAAAAGTCTGTTGTTTAAATAATCTAAATCAACAGCATGTATGTTAGACCGTATTCTATCTAAGCTCCTAAAAGAGGTGTTTTCAGAAGTCATAGATCCTCTTCTGACTATTATGAATTCCTTTTTGTCATTAGGATATGTCCAGTCAGGATATAGACCTGAGTATTGCATAGTACTGAGACTGCTCTCCTTAGAGTAATAAATGGCTTACTTCTATCATCAGATCGTGGATGTATCTCTCTATTGGTGGTATTGGATCTTAGTGCTGTGTTTGACACAATTGACCACAACATTCTTTTGCATAGGCTTCAACATTTTGTTTGTATTAATGGAAGTGCATTAGCATGGTTTAAACCAAACTAAAGTAACCATCATAAATTCATAGCAGTAAATGAAGAGGTATCCTATCAATCACAAGTGCAATATGGAGTACCACACGGCACAGTTCTAGGGCCGCGTCTCTTCACGCTGTACATGTTACCTTTTGGAGTTAAAATCAGGAAACATAAGGTGTTAGCTTTCACTGTTATGCTGATGACACTCAGCTCTATATTTCCTCACGGCCCGGAGAAACATACAAATTTAAAAAACTAGTGGAAAGCAGAGTCTGGATGAAGAGTAATTACCTATTGCTAAACTCTGAAAAAGAGAAGTGTTAGTTACAGGACCTAAAACCTCTGCATGTAACAACCTAGAACAATGTCTAAGATTTGATGGCTTCTCTGTAAACTCTTTGTCATTAATTAGGAACCTAGGTGTGCTATTTAGTAGAAATCTTTCCCTAGAAAGCCACGACTCTAGCATTTTTAAAACATAGCATTTTTTGAATTTTTTCCATCTCAAAAACAAATCTAAATTACGGCCTATACGACTTAATGTCAAATGCAGGAATCTTAATCCATGTATTTATGATCTCAATATTGGATTATTGAAATACTTTATTGGGTGGTTGTTCTGCACGCTTAGAAAACAAACCACAGCGAGTCCAACATGCTCCAGCAAGAGTTCTAGAACCAGGAAGTATGACCATTTTAGTCTGGTCCTGTCGCCCTGCAATGGCTCCCTATTAAACATCATATAGATTTAAAATATTGCTTATTGCATATAAAGCCTTGAATGGTTTAGCACCTCAGTAGTTGCATGAGCTCCTGTTACATTATAATTCCCCACGTTTGCTGCCTTGTCAAAGTGGCTAAACTACGAAATAACCTACCTAACATTGATAGGGAGAAAAAAAAACTTCTCTTTAACCTGGTTAATAAGTAACACACCAGGTCACAAACTTAATTAGGTAGACTGGAACCGGAAACATTTCCCTTAACACCCTATATAATTGGTACATCAATTAGAGGAATGGCATCTATAATAATATGAATCTGTTTCCCTCTTTTTCCGAGCTCATCGTAGCCACCAGATCCAGTCTGTATTCAGATCAGAGGGACATAGCAGTCAACCAGATCCATTGAACATCCAGACAAGATGGTGGATTGGGAACCAGCGAAGACCCAAAAGACAGTGAAGACCAGGACCACTAGAGACCTTGTCTCAGACGATCATTGGGATAAGACCACAGGAAATTGAGGATTCATCTCGACTTTGTTGCAGCCTGGAATTGAACTGCTGGTTTAGTCTGGTCAAACGAAAACTAGCCCCCCAACTGAGCCTGAAGTCTTCAAAAGATTTTTTCTTCATTCTTTGGTTACTTGCTGCCGTCGCCTCTGGCTTGCTTAGTTTAGGTCACTTCATCTACAGCGATATCATTGACTTGATTGAAAATCAAAACACAGACGCTATTAAGATGGAACAGAGATGACATCACTGAATATTAAATAACTGCATTTAATTATCATTTTGCATTATTGACACACTGTTTTACCAATCAGTGTTGTTCAGCTGCTTTGACATAATGTATTTTGCTTGTCCTGTATCCGCAAGGGGAATGAGTGGAAAACGTCTTATGACACTCTTTCGGGTCACTATAAGTTTTTGGTTTTTTCAATTGGTTTGACTAATGCTCCCGCCATTTTCCACATCACTCATTAACTTCCACAAGTCCCATTTAGGTGTAATCCCCAGGCTCAAATAGCATTTGAAAGGCCAGTCTTCAAAGGTCTTTCCCACCGATATTTGTAGTAAGCAGCTATGGATATCCACCAAGAATATGTCCAGGTGGAGAGGGGGTGATGTGATGATCTCTTCTGTTTCCTGCCTGAGTGTGTTTTATTGTTTGTCAAGCACATGACGCTACTGTTTTTTACAGCAGGCTGTTTTACCTGTCTGCCTGTTCGGTCTTTCCCCAATCAACACCACATACTCCCAGTGTCTCCATGTGCTGTGTTTTCCCAATCACTGACTCATTTGTGAAACATTTGTAAATATATGGTTTGAGTGATTCGCATATAATACAGACATTGTCAATTCTCCTCTGGATTCATAAATACTTGGTAGAAATCAAATTTGATTATACATACATCAAAATATTTCCATTATCACCGGGGATTCTTATGAGAGGTTCGGACTGTGCTATTTAAATCAGTACATATACAACGATGGCATTACTTAATGTAATTACCTATAATATAAAAGGAATAAATAACCCAATTAAAAGGAAAAAGATACTGGGGCAGTTGAAGAAAATGCAGTGCTCTATAGCCTTATTGCAAGAAACTCACCTCACAGAAACAGAACACCAAAAATTAAAAAGAGAATGGGTGGATCAGGTTTACAGTAGCTCCTATGGGAAACGTAAAAAGAGGGGTGTAGCTATAATATTTAGTAGGTCTGTGTACTTTCATTATGAAAAAGTCTTCCAGGATACTGAGGGTCGTTATGTTATGGTCATGGGAAGGATTGCAGGTTTTAAATTAACTCTTTTGAATGCGTATGCACCAAATGAAGATTGTCCACAATTTTTCAAAAAGCTTGCACATTTAGTAGCAGATCATGGAGAAGGTTTTTTTTTAATGGGTGGGGATTTAAACTGCGTACTGAATAACAGATTAGATAAGTTACCATCATCCTCAAAACCTCAAAGCAGAATGTCGAAAAGTCTAATGAATATGATGAAGGAATTAGGGTTGATTGATGCTTGGCGACACCTTCATCCAAAAGAGAGAGACTTCACCTTTATGTCACAAGTGCATGGAAGCTACTCACGGTTGGATAATTTTTTGGTGTCCAAAAAGGACGCACACCGAGTTAAAAACTGTGTCATTGAGCCAATAACCATTTCAGATCATAGTCCAGTACTAGTGTCACTTGATTTGGGATTGGAACCATGTATGAAGTACTGGAGAATTAATGTTTCATTATTGACAGATGTTAAAATAAGAGAGGAGATAGGGTCAGCTATAATGGAATATTTTGCTTTGAACGATAATGGAATGGTCTCACCTACTGTTTTATGGGACGCAGGAAAAGCCACAATAAGGGGGAAAATAATATCTATAGGATCAAAGTTAAAGAAAGACAGACTTAAAAAACAAATAGAACTAGAAACTGAAATCAAGAGATTAGAAAATGAACACAAACAAAATGGAAAACAAGAAGTTTTTAATAAACTTAAAGAGAATAGAGACAAGTTAGATGAGATTCTGACCTATAAGGCAGAGGGTGCCCTTAGGTTTATCGATAGAAAATACTATGAATCGGGGAACAAGTCTAGCAGGTTATTATCATTTCAACTACAGAAAGCACAAGCTAGTCGAACAATTCCCAAAATTAAACAACCTCATTCCAATAATGTTGAAACTAGTCCGAAAGCAGTAGCAAATACTTTTGCCAAATATTACGAACAATAATATAAGGGTCAACATCAGGAATTGAAAGAAGAAAAAATACATGATTTCTTTAAAAACCTTAAATTAGACAAATTGACGACGGATGAAGCCTCTACATTAGTAGAGCCAATTAGAGAAAAAGAGGTAAAAGAAACAATTATTAAATTAAAAAATAACAAAACGCCAGGAATAGACGGATTTGCAGGAGAGTATTATAAAGTGTTTGTTGAGGACCTCACTCCAATATTATGCAAGTTATATAATTATGTTTTAAATTCAGGGAACCCCCCAGAGTCGTGGTCAAAGGCTATCATCACAGTCCTACATAAGGAAGGAAAAGACCCATTGCAATGTTCTAGCTATCGTCCTCTTAGCCTTCTGTGTGTGGATTATAAGATACTAACATCAATTTTAGCAACTAGAGTACAAAAATACATTAGGAAATTAGTCAAACCAGATCAGACAGGGTTCATTTCTGGCCGCCAAGGGACAAATAATGTAAGGAGAGCATTAAACCTGCAGTCACTCATGGCAAAGGATACTCAAACGTCAATGCTTCTCAGCTTAGATGCTGAGAAAGCGTTTGATCGGGTTGATTGGCAATTTTTAGAACAAACATTAATTGAGATGGGTTTCAGTGAAAAATTTACCTTTTGGTTCCGGCTGCTGTACAAGAATCCCAAATCCCAAATTAGAGTTAACGGACATTGTTCTGACTTCTTTGATATAGAGAGAGGTGTAAGACAGGGTGACTCTCTCTCACCCATTCTCTTTGCTCTCAGTATTGAGCCTCTGGCGGAGGCAATAAGACAGGATTTGCAGATTGAGGGGGTTGAGGACGGTGGGGGGAGAGTTCATAAAATTTCCCTTTTCGCTGACGATATCCTGCTCTTTATAAAACATCCCCTTACTTCAATACCTCGACTAATGTAATGCCTAAAAGAATATGGAGACATTTCTGGATACAAAATTAATCAAAATAAATCAGAGGCAACGATGATATCAGGAATATGGCCTGAACAACTAAATGAGATGGTGACATTTCACTGGTCTAAACAAGGATTTAGGTACTTGGGAATCATAATCACAAGACTTTTTGAGGCAAACTATAATAAGCTAATTAATCAAATAAAGAGCGATCTAGTTCGTTGGGAGGTTCTTCCTTTATCTTTGTTTGGCAGAGTTGAGACCGTAAGGATGAACCTTCTCCCACGTTTCCCATTTTTATTCCAGTCTTTGCCCATAAGAGTTCCAATTTCCACTTTTAATATGTTAAACAAGTTAATTTCTCAATTTATATGGCAACACAAAAGACCCAGAATTAGACTTAAAACGCTTCATCTGGCTAAAAATAAAGGAGGTTTGGCTTTGCCAAATCTAAAATTGTATTATTGGGCAGCTCAACTAGCAGCAATTGTGACTTGGATCAATGGAGATGAGGAAGCAAAGTGGTCTCAAATAGAGCAAGGGGAAGCTAAGAGTGCACAACTGTCTGCCTTACCCTTTATGGATCTAAAACATGTCAATAAAATGAAGATTGAAAATGAATGGATAAAACATACAATAAAGGTATGGGCAGAAGTAAAGAAAATGCTTAAGGATTCTGGAACAATTTCTCGAGCTATGCCCATAGTGGATAATGTAGATTTTCTACCTTCGATGTGCGACCATGGTTTTAGGAGGTGGGCAGTTAAAGGCCTCTCTATTTTTAATCAGCTCTTTGAAGAAACACAACTAAAGTCTTTCTCACAACTCCAGGAACAATTTGATCTTCCCTCAAGTGATTTGTATAGATATTTGCAAATTAGGCATTACATTACAAATCATAAGGAAAAAGAGAGAATTGGCAAAATCCCAAATGGCATTGAACAATATTTTATCTCAATTTCAGAAAAACGTCTCCCTGTTGGTAAACATGTTTCTCATCTTTATAAAAGATTGTTAACAGACATGGGTGGAAACACTTATAATATTAAGGAAAAGTGGGAAATAGAAGCTAAAACAATAATAGAGGATGAGTTATGGGATAAAATCTGCTTAAGGTGCCATAAAGGAATTAATAGTCAACAGTGGAAGGAATTCGACTGGAAAATTAAAATGAGTTACTTTCATACTCCTAGGGTTATTTCAAATTTTGTAAAAGAACCATCTGCAGCTTTGTGCTGGAGACAATGTGGTAAAACAGGTGACCATACACATATATTTTGGGACTGTTCAGTAATCCTTGAGTATTGGGAAAACATTAAAAAAGAAATAGAGAAAATTGTAAAAAGAGAAGTTCCCTGAAATGTAAGTTTTTTCCTATTGGGTGTGATATCGGTTGAAGTTTTCAATGCTGACCAGAGATACATTTTACGTGTATTACTACTAATTGCCAAAAAAACCATTACGACCAATTGGAAATCTGTGAAATCACCAACTGTAACTGAATGGAAACAGCGTCTAAAACAGATGTATATGATGTAAAAAATGACTGCATCGTTACAATTGAATACTGACATTTTTAATCAGAGATGGCACATGGTTAAACAATATTTAAATCCATAAGTTTTTTTTCTTTTTTTCTTTTTTTTTTTTAATCTCTTTATTTTTTTTTATATAGAGGGCTGTATATTATTGTATCATGTTCCTTGAGATGTGAACATGCGTATTAGGCGCAGCAATGTACATATATGTGTGTATATATATATATATATATATATATATATATATATATATATATATATATATATATATATATATATATATATATATATATATATATATATATATATACAGAATGTTTGTATTTATTATTATTTTTCTCTGTATTGTATTGGTTATTTTATCACTTGTCTCAGATAATGTTCTTTTTGTTCTGTTCTGTGATAAATAAAAAGTTCAAAAAAAATACATACATCAAAATAGATTCATGTCATTATTACAGGTAATGTACTGGTGAGTTTTAAATTTAAGCAGGGCCAGAAACAGTATTTACCTGCAGTTGTAAGACAGTTTTCTTCATCACTGTTATCTTGACAGTTATCCTGTCCGTTGCACAAAAAACTGCGGTCTACACATCTCCCATTATGACAATGGAACCTTCCAGATGAACACACCAAAGGATTAGCAGCTACAGAAGAAAGGAGGAAGAGAGAAAGACAGAGTTTTTAGGAGATCAGGTACAACATAAATCCTTTCCTCAAGATGATAACATTAAGTAAACCCTAAACATTTGAAAAGATTATGTCCTCTTCTAAAGAGATTTGGTACATTATTGTCTTAAAGTTACATAAAAACACACATTAAATAGAAATCTGATAACAACTCAATTTAAAAATAAAATGTTAAAAATATGATTTAATTTAAAGAACTAGTCATTGCAAAACAGTGGAAGGTAGTGTTGAGGTTGCGAGTCAGTTGGCTGAAAGGGAATGTTTTTGTCTCCGTCCTTTGTTATTTGACTAATAAGTTTATTATGCTGCTGTCCTTTTAGAGATGCATAGATTTAATATAATAATATATAATAATATACTGTTACGGCGCTATGTTTGAAAATTGTTATTGTTCACTTATGACAAAAATATTTGCACCCTTGTTAAATATACTGTTGCAAGACAAAGTATGTTAACCCTTAGATTACTTAGATTTCTACATAAACTGAAAAGAAAACATGTTATGATCCTAATAAAACTCACAGAAATAGACAAAAGTCTGTTTAGAGTATACCACACAAACATTATATGTTTTCATGTATTTATTGAACACAACATGTTACCAATCATAGTTCTGGAAAGAGTATGTGAACATTTGGGTTTAATAACTTGTTGACCTTCCTTCGACAGCAATAACCTCAACCAAACATTTCCTGTAATTTTAAATCCGACCTTTACAACGGTTTGGAGGAATTTTCTACCACTCCTCTTCAGAATACTTTTGAGGATGTCTGGTGTGAATTGTTCTCTTGGCGGTTGACTGGGCAAGAGAACCCCTGTTTGCCAACTGCATAATACTTGTAAGTCGCTTTGGATTAAAACAAAAACATTAATAAAGAGGTTAAGCGGGTTATAAAAACTGCGTACCTGAAGTATAAGAATAAAGTGGATCAGAAATTTACCGGTGGAAACCTTAATTCAGCCTGGCAAGGTCTCAAATCCATGACCTCCATTAAGAGGGCAGTCGTGGCGTAGTAAGGGGGCAGTCAAGATCTGGACTTAAACCTGATAACTCAGCATTTAATTTTAGCTTGAAAAATATAGTGGAAGCCATCAGGAGAAATAGTGAGAGGAGATCAACAGGCCCAGACAATAAAAAGTGGCCGCGTTACTGTGGAAACATTAAACAGTTATTCAAATCCCTACGAAAAGTAAGACAAAAAAGCTGAGTGATTTACACTGTGGCTCTGACAACCTTAGTGATGAAATCTATTGATAGGATCTTAAACATCACATTATTAAAGTAACTGACACCCTAGATCTTCTTCTGTGTGCATTTTATGCAGATATAAGTAAAGGAAATGCTGCAAAATCGATGGGGATTAGACAATGATATTATTGATATATAAAAAAACAAATTCTTTCACATTGAAAGTTGGCTGGGGCACTGAAATAATGTAATGATATAATCCGTTTGGAGTATTTAAAGCTGTTAATTCTTTGCTGGAAGCATCCATTGAAACTTTTGAGTATCCAGTCAAGGAGTGACAGGGATTTCAAGTTTTCTATAAGATTTGGTATTGGGCATGCATTACTGTCAGTTATGGCATTTATTTTACATTTACATTTAAAATGTATTCATTTGGCAGACGATTTTCACCAAAGAAACTAACAGTATTATGCAGTAGTCAATCATTACTGCAGACCTGGGATTCGTACCCCCCACCTTCTGCTTACAAGTCCAACTGTATTACCACCAGACCACTTCCTTACTGCTGCTTTAGTTTTGTTTTGAGGCCGCATTTTTTGGACGACATAAGTGTGAGAAGTGAGCCGGCACACCCCCAGCTCAGAAAGCATGGCTTCATTTGGCATCCATCTGGCAAATCTCCCCTCTCTACCCAATAAAATGGACAAACTTCTCCTGCCCTCATGCAAAAACAAAGACAGTACAAACTCTACTGCTCTGGTTTTCACGAAAGCAAGGCTGAAAAAAGCCAGTCAATAGACCATTACAAGTGCATTATATCAACCAGACTTTACGCAGTTGAGAGTGGATCGTGATACAGAGTCAACAGGGTAAACGCGCCGTGGTGGATGATTTTACATCAATAGAATCAGGTGTACAGATGTAACTGTGTTAAAGAAAATGTGCGGTCCTGATGCAGAAGTGCTTTTCATTAACTGTAAGCTGTTAAGGTTAGGTTACTCTCTGCAGTTCCTCGTTCATTCTCGAAAGTACATTTCAGATTTACATTAAATGGTTGGTTCATCTCCAACCAACTTACAGACAAAAATGAAAACTTGCAAAGCCAGAAATAAAAGCTGTTGAGAAATGGATAACAACACAGAACGGGTCTTAAAAGCTTGTTTTGAAAGCTCTCACTTGAGTTCTTTTGAAGCCGCTGCCACTGATCTGGACGAGTTCATGGACACTGTAACATAATTCAGTTTAAATCAGTTTCTTTGAGGATTTATTATGCATCCCTACCAGGACTAATTTATCATTCAAAGACGAATCATAGTTTACACCAAAACCTGTAATGCACTGGGCTTGTGGTGAGAATGGAACCCGGGTCTCCAGTTTTCAAAGAGAGTGTTTTTAACTCAATGAGCCATCTTCCCACACATAAAAGTTCTGGCTGCAGACAAAGTTTTAATAATTGGTGATTTTAATATTCATGATGATAATGAAATGATGCATTGGGATCAGCCTTTATAGATATTCTGAACTCTATTGGGGTTAGACAACATGTTACAGGACCAAATTGCTGAAATCATACCCTAGATTTAATATTGTCACATGGATTTGATCTTGATGATGTTGAAGTTATGCAGCCAAGTCATGATATCTCAGATCCTTATTTACTTTTGTGCAAACTACATATTGCCAGAAATGTAAATCCTACTTCTTGTTACAAATATCGTAGAACCATCACTCTACCACAAAAGACAACTTTGTAAGTAATCTTCCAGATGTATCTGAATTACATAGCATTTCCAGGACACAAGAACAACTCGATAATGTAACCAAAACGACAGACTTGCTCTTTTCAAGCATTTTAAATTCCGTTGCCCCCTTAAGCTTAAGGAAGGTCAAGGAAAAAGTTTGACTCCTTGGTATAATGAGCATACTCGCAGTCTAAAGAGAGCAGCCCGAAAAATGGAACGCAGTTAGAGGAAAACAAAGCTAGAGGTATTTCGTATTGCTTGGCAGGAAAGTAACCTATTCTTCAGAAAGGCATTAAAAACTGCTAGATCCAAATACTTTTCTAATCTTTTAGAAGAAAACAAACATAACCCCAAGTATTTATTCAACACTGTGTCTAAACAAATGAAAAATATAGCCTCAAGAAGTGCTGACATTTCCCAGCACCACAGGAGTAACGACTTTATGACCTACTTCACTGGTAAAATTGACACTATTCGAGATAAAATCTTAACCATTTAGACCTCAGCTACTGTATCGCATAACATTTTTAAACCCCCAGAGGAACAATTCCATTCATTCTCTACTATAAAAGAGGAAGAACTGTGTAAACTTGTAAAATCATCAAAAGCAACAACATGTATGTTAGACCCTATTCCATCTAAGCAACTGAAAGATGTGCTTCCAGAAGTCATAGATCCTCTTCTGACTGTAATTAACTCCTCATTGTCGTTAGGATATGTCCCCAAATCTTTCAAACTCGCTATTATTAAGCCTCTCATTAAAAAATCACAACATGAACCCAAAGACCTAGTTAATTATAGACCAATCTCAAATATCCCATTCTTGTCCTAGAAAGGTAGTATCCTCACAATTTCAATAATTTCTAGAGAAAAATGTGTGAGAATTTCCAGTCAGGACTTAGACCATATCATAGCACCGAGACTGCTCTCTTTACAGTTACAAATGACCTTCTCCTCTCATCCGATCATTGCTGTATTTCCATATTAGTGTAACTGTATCTTAGTGCTGTCTTTGATACATTTGATACATTCAGAAGCGAAGACCAGGAGACTCTTGGGTATCTTCAGCAGAGTTCTTTATTAAGAACGCGCTTCGTGCCGCTGCAGTCATCAAAAGTCTTTCTAAGGCAGTGATACATTGTATTTTATACATTTAGGGGGCAGTCCCCAGAAATGGATATAAGGTACCTGGGTGATGGTCCCAAACAAAGCATGTAAATTACGTACTCAGGGATAGCCAAATGCCCCCCTTACACCAGTCTTAATCCAATTATCATAACTACTCAAAGACCAGGGAGCCGGCACCAAAAGCCAGTACAAACACAAGGTGACAGTCTCCGTAATCAGGCTCATTTGACTTACAATAGGACAAGAGTAACTGGCAGGAACCTTTTGCTACAAACTCTGTTTGAGATCACCATTTGTCTGATGTCATGCTGTTTACCTTAAATGCTAAAAAACAATACACATTACCTTAGTATTTCATGTTATGCTATGTCTAAGTATGGGATCTGAAAATCTAAAGAAGATTCTTAAATTTGTAATCCCAAATTACCTTTGGGAGCTATCATCAGGCAACATGGTGTCAGCTTCCACTGTTATGGAAATGATATTCAGCTCTATATTTCCTCTTTAGCCGATGAGACACACATATTCGAAAAACTAATGGAAAGCATAGTGGATATAAATACGTTGATGAAGAGTAATTTTCTGCTGCTAAACTCTGGAAAAACAGGGGTGTTAATGATAGGACCTTAAAACTCTGCCTGCACAACCAGTCGTGGCCTGGTGGTTCGAGTCTTGGGCTCGTGATCCGAAGGTTGCTGGTTCGAGACTTGGAACCAGCGGGAATTCCACGACTGAGGTGAGTCCCTTGAGCAAGGAACCATCCCCTCCAATGCTCCCCGGGCGCCGCAGCATGGCTGCCCACTGCTCCGGTTGTGTGTTCACAGTGTGTGTGTTCACTTACTGGATGGGTTAAAAAAAATGCAGAGCACAAATTCCAAGAATGGAACACCATACTTGGCAATACGTCACGTCACTTCACTTCACTACAGTGTGTGCCATGACCTTCACCAAATGTCTAAAATTTGACGGCTGCTCTGTAAGCTCTTCGTCATCCATTAGGACCTTGGGTGTGCTATTTGATAAAAATCTCTCTCTAGAAAACCACATATCGAAGATTTGTAAAACAGCATTTTTCACCTCAAAATTATATCTAAATTACAGCCTATGCTCTCAATGTCAAATGCAGAATTGTAATCCATGCATTTATGACCTCAAGGTTGGATTATTGCAATGCTTTATTAGGTGGTTATTCTGCTCTCTTAGTAAACAAATTACAGTTAATTCAAAATGCTGCAGCAAGAGTTCTTACAAGAACCAGGAAGTATGACCATATTACTCTGGTCCTGTCAACACTGCACAGGCACCCTATCAAACATAGTATAGATTTTAAAATCTTGCTTATTACTTACAAAGCCTTGAATGGTTTAGCACCTCAAAATTTAAAAGAGCTCCTGTTACATTATAGTCCTATGCGTTCGCTACGTTCTCGATACTCAGGAAATTTGATAATACATAGAATATCAAAATCAACTGCCAGCGGCAGATCCTTTTTCTACTTGGCGCCTAAACTATGGAATAACTTACCTAATAGTGTTCGGGAGGCAGATACACCCTTGCAGATTAAATGTAGATTAAAAACCCATCTCTTTAACCTGGCTTACACATAAATACTAACATGCTTCTAATATTCAAATCCGTTAAAGGATTCTTAGGCTGCATTTATTTAAGAAATCCGGAACCGAGAACACTCTCCACACTATACCATATATCTGCTATAACTTTAGTAGAATGGCATCTACGCTAATATTGGTCTGTTTCCCCTTCCCAGCTCTTCGGAGCCACCAAATCCAGCCCGTATCCAGATCAGATGGCATTGCAGTCACCAGTATCCAGTCCGTAACCAGACCAGATTTTGGAGAAAGGACCCCTAGGGCTCGGAAGGACAGCGGAGACCAGGACGACTAGAACAGCAGATGCAGATCCCTCGCAAGACCTTGCCTCAGATGACCATCAGGATGTGACCACAGGAGATGATTCTTCTCTGGATCAGATGGTGGGTCCGGAACTAGAAAATCCCTCTACAGCCCTCGAACAAAGCGAAGTCCAGTCAAGAACACCACGGATACCAATCCCCTGCGAAGACCTCGTCTTTGACGATCATCAGGATACGACCACAGCACACAGATGTGTCTTCTTCATTCTGCTGCAGCTTGGAATTGAACTGATGTATTCGTCTGGTCAGAGGAGAACTGGCCCCCCAACTGAGCCTGGTTTCTCCCAAGGTTTTTTTCTCCAATTCTGTCACCGTTGGAGTTATGGTTTCCTTGCCACTTTCGCATCTGGCTTTGCTTAGTTGGGGTCCCCTCATTTACGACGATATCATTGATTTGATTGAATTTGAACGTACAGACATTTTTTAAAGTGAACAAAGACACCAACAAATTGAAAATGAATGCACAGACACTATTAAACTGAACAGAGATAACATCCCCGAATTCAATAATGTATTAACTTTTAACATTAAGCATTATGACACACTGTTTACTAATTATTGTTGTTAAGCTGCTTTGATGCAATGTATTTTGTCTAAAGCGCTATATAAATAAAGGTGACATTGATATTGATATTGACCTTTGATATTGAAGGTGACATTGATATTGACCTTTGTAATTCGGTTACGAATACATTGTTGCTTGTGTAGTATAGGCGCAGCTCCCAACCCAACTATGAGAAGAGATAAACAAAAAATATATACAATATATATATACACACATACGCACGCACGCGCACGCGCACACACACACACACACACACACACACACACACACACACACACACACACACACACACACACACACACACACACACACACACACACACACACACACACACACACACACACACACACACATATATACACAAAGACACACTTGCACACACATGTATGTATATTTTGTGAAAGAGATCTCTCAGCATTGTGTGAAAAACACTAGGGGACCAATTAATGAAATTAGGTATTTAGAACGTTCACTTCAGTAAGGGATTTAGTTTAACTCAAATGGAATTATGCATTATAATTATAATTTAATACACAATAAACACTTTGTTTGTTTTATTTCTCATATCTTTTCAGGTTTGTCTATAGTTTTTCAGGTCTGCCTAGGTAAATGAAAAATCGACTTGTTGTCGTTGACATTATTAAACAAGTCACAGTCATGCATTAGGACGAATAAGAAAAGTTTATTTTAATGTACAGGTTGGTTGCTTTATTCATTTCCAAAATTAATTTTTACTTTAAAACTAAAAGCTGCAGCATATGATATTCTAGAAAGATCTGAGATTCTTATGTTATAGAAAGGACCTGCAGCATGACAATGCCTTTGTGTACTTGTCAGAACTCAAAAATAAATTGTACATTCAGTGTGAAAGAACTTGACAAATTGACATAAAGATGAGAACTTAAATCTCTGCATTAGCTCTTAAACGGATAGAAGCATAATAAAAAGCTGGTTGATGTAACTTTACAAAGTGATGTGAAATTTACTTTTTCATTTACTTTTTCATTTTAATATATTATGTTTGGTTTCTGTAACAGAAAATTACAGTAAGACAAACTGGAAAGGCAAAAACAGTTTATTTCATTTGTGTGTTTTTTTATTTTAAGTGGTGGGGCCAGTAAAAGTTTTAACTGGGCCAGTAGGAAGAAAGTCTGTAGGGTTGAGCTAAACAGTAGATAGATCACAGGAAAGTGTTGGCTCGATATGAGATGTGAAAAAATCTTTTACCATGAGTGATCTGGGGCCTCATTTATAAAAGTGTGCGTAGGATCCTTACTAAAACTCTACGTACGCACAAAAGCCAAAAAGAGCGTACGCAGAAAAATATTCAGATTTATAAAACCATGCGTACGAACACCTGCACGCAATTTTCACTTTATAAATCACAACCTACCGGATAATCTGCGCACGCAAAAAAATCTCATTTACCGCCCTCTATCCGCCCACATTTAACCATATATAGTCAATGCAAATGAGCTCAGTGGCCATGTATATTAAAAAGAGAGCAAGGAAATATAAAAATATGTGTTTTTAAAACAAAATCATGACGGCAATGGAGAGCAAGGCAGAACTAGAGGTTCTTGTGAGTGAGGTGGATGAATGAAGGTGATTTTATATGATGGAATTACTAATAAAAATAATATTCAGAGTGGACACATCACTGCTGCGGTAAACAGAACCGATCCAGATATAAAAGAGAAGTGTTCCGATCTTAAGATGGGAATAAAGAAACGGTTTGCCTCTCACTGACAGAATGTGTGGGTGACTGGTGGGGACAAAGGTGCCCCCGATTCTCTGCCAACCCAGTGTGTGTGGCATTTTGTCTGAGAGAGAGAGACACCAGTGTGTGTGGCATTTTGTCTGAGAGAGAGAGACACACACATTTGCTGATACAGGGGAACCTGGTAAATAACTTTAATGCTTGCGTGCTCAATTAAATTAAATACATTTTTAATAAATGGTTAAGTCCTTATTCTCGCAGAGTCTGCGGGAGACCAGTGTGACGAAACTCCCAGCGCAGAGTCTGAGGGGTCTCTGGAGTTTCCCGAAGTCCCCAGCACAGGCGCGTCCCGTGCCATACGCACGGCTGGAAGTGGACGGGTGCAGACTGAGGCTGTACTGCAGACCCAAATAATGCAATGCCTGTAATCGCAGATGAGCTTAAGCAAATAAGGGTTGTGCTGGGTGACATTGCATCTACATTAAAGGATCTTGTTTAAAAATGGACCTTTGCACTGTTGTTCTTCACAAACTGCGCATTACTCCCTGACGGAGTCTTGCTCCCTGATGATGTCCTGCATGTTTTGGGGGGGGGTCAGGCTCTTCATGCTGGTGTTGTGGGTCCCTCTGAAGTCTGCCATCCATTGGCATAATCTGCCAGCAGTGCCAGCGCATCCATCATACAATAATATATTGAAGTGTTGCTGCAGTAGACTACTTATGTTTTCAGCGATCATATTTAATCATTAACAACTTATCACATTAATCACATAATGAGTGATAGGCGAACATCCATTTAAGGATGGATGTGAAAGAAATTACATTTATGTACTCTCAGCATATAGTTCCTTTTATGTCTTTAAACTAAACATGCATGTATGTATCTTTAGGACCCATAATGGTTGTTTAATGTTATTTGTATGTTTTGTTGTAACCGGGACCTTTTTGCCATTGTGCAAAGGGTTAATTCCCTTCATCCGCAGTCAGTTCCTCAACTCCCCATCAGTGTCGCCAAACTGCTTTGTCTTCATAATGTGCGTACGCATGGGTCAGAGTTTGCGTGAAGGTGCGCATATTTTCACGTCAAGTTTTTCTTTATAAATCTCAACTTTTGCGCAGGAACTGGCGTACGCATGGTTTCAGCTCCGTTTTGTGCGTACGCAAGCTTTATAAATGAGGCCCCTGGTGCTACATATCAGCGCACTAACAACAGTGATTTTTGGGGCTGAACAATTCTGGCAATTATACCTTGACAAAGAATTCTGTGTTATACTCTGGCTAAGAAAAATCAATGCCAGTAGGGAGCCAAGATGCTATATTAGAAATGTTCCACATTAGAAATAGCCAAATAATCAGCATTCAACTAACTTTGGTGCTAACATGTTGAATAAGATTCATAATCTGTCTCCATATTCACTGTGCTTAAACAGAATCCGTTTAATTTGTAAAGTTACGTAGAAAAATAAGAAACAACTTCTCTTTTAAGGTGTAAGGTTACGTAGAAAATAAGAAACAACTTCTATTTAAGGTGTCGTTCTCTATTTGTGCAAACACATTTTATTGAGTCGACAACCAATAAGTAGTTGCCCTGCTCTAGCAAGAGTATTAATTTTTTACAACATACCCAAGACATCTTTCTTTGCCCAAATTTCTTGTCATTGGAGCTTATGGAAGGAAGTTCATCTAAATGTCAACATATTGTGGCTATGCTAAGGATAACAAAATTATATACTTACCACAGTTGTCTTCATCACTACCATCAGGGCAGTCCCTATAGCCATTGCACCGAAAACGACCAATAATGCAGTGGAGGCCATTTGCACAAGCAAAAAATGTTTGTGCACACTTTGCCTTCACCTTCGCTGTATGGAGAAAGAAAAATATTGTTATACTTCTTTGTATATGTTTTTGTAGCTTTAACCATTGATTTATTGGCAATAAAATATATTTGTTGCTATCATAACTACTTATACTGATAATGGGGAAATTATTACAAAGAGTCGAATGCAATGAGTGGTGGGGTGAAATCTGGTACCATCACACTAAATCTAAGATCTTTAGAATTAATAGCTTTTTTTGACACAAACTTTTAAGGACATGAAAAATAACTAGCTAGAAAAAGAAATTTTGACAAAATGCAAACAACATATTAATCACCCAATAATGGAAAATTACTATGATTGTAGATGTAGTGTGTAGTTTTAGTGTAGTGTTAAGGTATTTACACTTAAGTAATTAGACAATTTATTTTTTTATGACAGTCATTTAATTTATGGCAGAGACCTTTCTGACCCTCATATGGAAAGAAAAGCAACTTTAATTCAAAACTAGAAAGTAAATTTTCCATGTGACTTCCTGAAATTAAAAATTTATTTTATGAAAAAACTATCTCGTTTTGATCTCAGCGAAGGCGGTTGAATCTTTTCCCTCTCCCTTCCTTATCTCTCCCAACTGCTTGCCTTGTCCTGTTCTTCTTTTTCTGAGACTCTCTTTGCCCTGCTCTCAAAACAGAAAGGAATTATGGATTTGATCAACTAGTCTCTGAACAAAATTGACATCAACTTCTCGAATGAGAAGCCTGGGTTTGGGGGAACCCAACTGTCCTGCAGGAACATTTGCAGCTGGATACATGATGGACGGGTGGGAGAAGTGGTGCGTCATGTGCCTGGCTACTGTGTCATTGGAGGATATTGAAGAAATGTATCTATTTGGAACTTTGATAACAGGGTTTCTGCTGATTGGATTAGGTGGGGCCCTGTGGTATCGCTGATTGTTAAAAGAGATCAATGCTTAAAAGCCCCTGCAAGTTAACCAGCTGGATTGAAACAGTGGTGTGCAGAGCTTTTAGTACTCAGATTGTAGTTTATGCCCGCAAACTGGAAAACATTGCGGAGAAACTAGCGTCTATGCAACGGATTTTGAAAAGTCCTGGCGACCAGTGATGGACATTAAATATCTGCGGGAACTAGCTTATATTGTTTTGAAAGAATCTTTGAGTTTCAGCTTCAACCCTCGGCAAAGGCCGATGCTTAAGACAAACAACCTCATGGAGAAGATAACAAGATGCTATGAATTCCTCTCCCCATTCCAGGGACACCTGTTGTGGACTGGTTTCTCAGGCCTCACAGACTCACTGACACACACATGCACGCACACACATATGTAAATGGCTACAGATGGACAATTATGCCTCTACCCGTATCCCACACCTTTTCACTGCTTGTGTGGGCAGGTGGGTCTCTGTCAAGCACTTCAAAGCTGCAGCTCCGGATGGCTGTTGCCTATATTGGACCAATTTAACATTCCCTATCCCGTCTTGTGACAATGTTATGTCTAATTTATGTACTTTTGCCGGGGCACTTTGAACCCTTTTTTTCCTTGTGTTTTTCCTTTATTACCTATTTTGCGACTTTTTGGTGGACGGAGGAGTCATATTTCGCGACATGTTGCAGTGTTGTGACAATAAAATAAAATAACAAGAATAATTGCAATATATCCAGCCATACAGATTTCCCTGTTCCACAGTTTGTCCGTGTCCCATTTATTGTACCCTGGTCCCTTTCAGTCTCTCAGGTTTGTGCTAATGAAACTGTTGCATCTGAGCCTAGTGAAAAGGCCAATTCATTTAGCAAATAAATCAATTCATGTCCTGGCTCAGGATGACTGTTATTAACTCCTCATTGTCATTAGGATAGGTCCCCAAATCCTTCAAACTGGCTGTTAAGCCTCTTACCAACTTGACCCCAAAGTTCTAGTTAATAATAGACCGATCTCAAATCTCCCTTTTTTGTTGAAGATACTAGACAATTATCCTCACAATTATACTCATTTTTAGAGAAAAATTATATCTGAGAGAATTTCCAGTAAGGATTCAGACCGTATCATAGTACAGAACCTACTCTCCTTAGAGTTACAAATGACCTGCTCCTATCATCCGACCATGGTTGTATCTCTATATTAGATCTCTGTATCTCTATTAGAGATATTGGATCTTAGTGCCACCTTTCACACTATTGACCACAACATTCTTTTGCATAGACTTGAACACTTTGTTGGCATAAATGAATGTTAATTCGCATGGTTTAAGTGGTCCTTTACTGACCCTCATCAATTCGTACCAGTAAATGAAGAGCTATCAATACTAAGTGGTATCAGGTAATCAGGTAACATGGTGTTGGCTCACAATGTTATGCTGTTGATCCTCAGCTCCATATTTCCTCGTAGCCCAGTGAAACTAACCAATTTAAAAACGAATGGAATGCATAGTCGATATAAAAACTAGATGAGTTATTTCCTACTGTTTTAATTCTGAAAAAACAGAGCTGTTAATTATAGGACCTAAATCTCTGCATGTAAAAACCTAGAACACTGTGATACCTGGTGTTGAAAGTTTTCTTTATGGGTTATAAACCTAGGTGTGCTATTCGATAGAAATCTTTCCTACGAAAGCCACGTTTATAGCATTGGTAAACCTCATTTTTCTATATTAAAAATATATTTGAATTACGGCCAATACTCTCAATTTCAAATGAATATTGAAAATATTGCTTATTAATTACAAAGACTTGAATGGTTAAGCACCTCAGTATTTGAATGAGCTCCAGTTACATTTTAATCCTACACATTCGCTGCGTTTTTAAAACTCAAGTTGATAATACCTAGAATATCAAGAAATCTGTCCGCATCCAGATCTGTCTATCCAGATCAGGGCATTGCAGTCACCAGGGTCCAATGCGTATCCAGACCAGATGGTGGAAAAAAGACCCCTACAACCCGGAAAGACAGCGGAGTCTAGGACAAATACAATCCAAGATACAGATCCCTTGCAAGACCTTGCCTCAGACGACCATCAGAATGGGACCACAGGAAACAGATGATTCTTCTTGACTTTGCTGCAGCCAGGAATTGACGTACTGGTTATAATCTAGTCAGAGGAAAACTGGTCCCCCAACTGAGGCTGGTTTCTGCTAAGGTTTGTTCTCCATGCTGTCAGCGAAGAAGTTTTAGTTCCTTGCCCTCTGGCTTGCTTATTTGGGGGTAACTTAATTTACAGCGATATCGTTGACTGGATTTAACATGAACGCACAGACACTATTTGAAGTGAACAGAGATGACATTAAGAAATTGAAAATGAATGCAAAGACACTATTTAATCTGAATAGAGATGACATCTCCGAATTCAATAATGAAATGCCTTTGACTATCATTTTGCATTATGGACAACTAGAATTACTAATCAATGTTGTTTAGCTGCTTTGACGCAATGTATTACGTTCAAAGGGCTATATAACTAAAGGTGACTTGACTTCTATTAAACAGATGTGTAGATTCGTTTACTGCGTATGAGAATCACAGTTTTATAAGCATTTCTTCTAAAAGTAAGGTGAAGGTCATAGCACACTGTAGTGACGTGAAGTGTCGCATACTTGGAATTTTTTCTCTGGATTTCACCCATCTCTGTGTACACACACACACCCGGAGCACCGGGCAGTCGTCTGAGGCAAGGTGCTCGGGGAGAGATTTGGGGGAACTATGCCAAGGGACTGCTCAAGGGACTCCCCGCAGGCGTGGAATTCCTGCTGGTATTAGGGCAGCAACCTTGGGATCACGAATCCAACAGTCGAACCTGCAGGCCACTACTGCCTACTGGATCATGAAAAGCTTGTGACTTATGGGATTACTTTAGTGCCAAATGAAACAAACAAAACTTTTGTGCAATCGAAAAAAAATATACAATGCGATAGAAGAAAAAACTTAACTGAATTGCCAGAATGTGAAATGATTTTAAGATAAACTGCTTTTTTTTCTTGTCAGCTCTATAAGTTTCATTGTGCGTGTTGTGGTTCATTAATTTGCTGCTAGATGCTTCGTTTGCGCCTTCAGATTTTTTGTTTGAAATTCTTAAATTTATGTTGACTTTTCTGGCACAAATCTCACCGTGGGCAGGACTTACGAGCATAAACTCATTAGCTCAATGAGAGTGAGATGCCCAAAAGTCCCACCCACAGGTGAGATTTGTGCCAGAAAGGTGAATGTAAATTACAGAATTGCAAACGAAACTTGTAGCAGCGAAATCATAAACCATAGTAAGCAAAAAATAAATTTCCAGAAATAATAAGAAAGAAAATGCAGTTTATTTGAAAATCATGTCACATTCGAGCAATTTTTGTTAAGGTTTTTCATAAAAAAAGTGATTTTCGTCTTTAGTATTAAATATCTTTTTTTTCGAATTCATAAAAGTTTTATAAAATATTATAATATAAGCGTCTCACAAGTTTGTCCAATGGTATCATCAACGTTTTCCACAGATTAAAAATGTATATTTCAACCCAGAACCAGATACAGCTGTTCAGAGAGTCCAAAAAAGCCTTGACTGAGTCCTGGTCTTGAAACATGTTTGTTAGCGTCTTAGCCTAGCCGGGTGGCAAACACGCGATACAAACCAGGAGTGGAAAAAGTTTGCCCCATAGCCTGAAATCACAACGCTTCTTTTGCCCTCTCAATGACATGACAGGAGAATCCACAGGCAGACATAACCATTTTGGGATCGCTTTCTCCAGTGAGCCCACAATCTTAAGGTTCTTGCAGCAGCCTCTATTTTCAATTTCATCTACTTTTACCTTCAGTTGATCATACATCGTTTTTACCAGCTATCTGCCTTTCTGTAGCTGTTGTCGAGTCCTCGGCAGATGAGGTCCTTCCCTCGTCTTCCTCTAGACGTAACTCAGTCCCAGTAAATCTTTCAGAGATAGCAGTTAACAAGTTTTGTAATTAATAAACAGAGCTAGTAATATCCTCTAGATGATCAATTGGCCTTTATTTCTGATAAAACGAGTGACATATCCAGGTGCAATTTGGCAGCATCAGTGCAAGCATTGGCAGAGGTAGCATAGACAATAGGCTTCTTCATTTTATTCTCTTTTGCCTTCTGTGAACGCATCAAGGAGAAAGTAAGAACATCTTTATCAGAAGGTGTCTTAAAAATATTTAGAGTCGGTTCAATGAGATAAAATTGGAATTTGGAGGAATAAATCAGGATTTAACAACAAAGTCAAGAGGAGCGGATAACTCTTGCTACCATCTCCCTCGGGTCATGTGACCTCCCTGGTTTGTAATTTTTTCTATATTTTTGTTTATACCACGACATTGGCTTCTTCTTTGTTAGATTTGACACATCTGTGACAGCAGAAACTTAAAAGGCCCTCAAAGCAACCTGTGCAAATATAAGTTTCGATCAAGCGTATTAAAACTTAATAGTAAACTCATTTGTTTACATAAAATAAATTGTACCAATCATTTGATAAGAAGATAAACTATTTAATGTTATACTCCTTCATTTGCATGAATTAGAGACACTTTTAAAATAATTTAATGAACTTTTTTGTATGTATTCTTGGTTCTATTCATTTATCATTCATTTTAATTTTTATACTGGACACATACAGTGGTTCAAAATATTTCTTGAAAAAAAAAACTCTTAAAGGTCCTAGTCGACACGGATCCATTTTTCAAACTTGAATTAGTGTATTATATTGTTGTTAAGAGTATAAATAACATCTGTAAAAGTATAAAGCTCAAGTTCAATGTCAAGCAAAGAACACAAATCACCTACAAAAAACGTCTGGTTTGGACTTCAACCCTCTAGTTGCTGAATTGGTGACAACATACTCGCAATTATCCTCACCCACAAAAACATTCGAAAAATGGGGCGTGGTCTTGTCCTAGGGAGCAGATGAAGAGACTTTTTTTCCACCATGTCATTGAAACTGTTATTTTCATCCCAGAGTCCGGTTACTATAGTTTGGCTTTCCGATGGACGGTGTACTTAGAGATCAATGATTACAATTAATTTACTTGGTTCCCGAGTATTACAATCCACAAATAAAATTATCTGCAACAAATTTTAAAAGGACAGCTTCCTCAATGCCAATCAGTTTAATGCTGGACGTATAAAAGCATTATGGTTGAAAGATGGAAAAGTTCCCTCTATTGGCCATGAACCACAACCAGTATGTGTATTTTATTATTTAAGTTTGTGCGTTTAACAGTTTCTGTAAATTATTACACAAAGTGCAACACTGTTTTGATTTGTTTGTTTGTTTGCTTGTTGGTTTGTTTGGTAATTGAAACAACAAAAAGTGTAGTGATTCAACCAAACAGCATAGATTGTTTATGTTGTGATTCAAAATGCAGCGGCAAGAGTGCTGTACAAGGAACAAAAAAGGACCCATGTAACACCTCTCTTCATTAATCTACATTGGCTTCCTGTAGCAGCTCGCATTGAATTTAAATGTCTTCTCATTGCCTACAAGACCACCACCGGTTCAGCACCCACTTACCTTAACTCACTAATGCAAAGGTATAGGCCCTCAAGATCTCTGCGCTCCGCAAATGAGCCGAGACTTGTGGTACCAGCTCAAAAGGGTAAGAAATCTCTCTCTCGAACGTTCTCTGCTTCAGTTCCTCGATGGTGGAACGATCTGCCTCTGGCTTCACGCTTGTCAGACTCGGTCTCTATCTTCAAAAAACACCTAAAAACTCATCTTTTCCGGCTACACCTAACTCACTAGGAGTACCTTCTTTTCTAACCTACTCACTTGATCTAAAAAAATAAATAAATAAATAAATAAAAAGTATATATATATATATATATATATATATATATATATATATATATATATATATATATATATTTTGTAACTTCTCTCTCTGTGTAACTTGGTAACATTGTTGTAGCACTTGTTCACCTATTGTTGTATCGGCTATTTATAGCTTCATTGTCTCCTCGACTATTGTAAGTCGATTTGGATAAAAGCGTCTGCTAAATGCCTAAATGTAAATGTAAATGTAATAATGATCATTGAATTTTTTTTTTGATTAATCTATTCCTTACTGTTTAAACACATGCTGGTTTATATTTGGGTATAGTTTAGCTGCAGACACGTGAATCGCGCGATTCTTCATTCTTTAAAAATACACAAAAGTCGTGCTTGCACAAGTTGTACTCTTCATCGTGTACTCCCGGTCTGATTCCCGATCTAATTAATACCATTAAATGTGATATATATTATCAATTTGATCCTAAAACAGACGCGTAGAAACGGTATTGTACGTTCACACCGCCGTGGGTGAGAGAGTCAAGAGACGCTGTGACGCGCTGCCACCGACGCTGGAGCAGAAAGCTTCTCAACGCTCATGACACTCTTACTCGCTTCCGCCTGCACTTGTATATTTTATTTAAAGGAGCCGCAAAGCTAACTAATTAAATTTGCTGAAATAAATTATCCTCATATATTTAAATATTTTGCAGCAGCAACACTTTTTTGAGTGTTCTTGCTCACAAACACACGCGCACACACATAATGTAGATACACATCATAAACTCAAGATTTCAGGCATTTTGATTCAAACATCATTTGTTTAATTTTGTGTCCCTGTTTATGTTAATGTATAACTGAAAATATTTATATAATAAACAAGAAATAATCAATTTCTGCTCAATTCTGCATGAGAACTAATGTGGTCGGAACTACAGTTTACACTACTGCATTCACTTGACTCTTGATGTGGAGCACTTCTGCTTCTTGATTCGTTGCCGCTCTAGCACGTCATAGCTCATTACCATAAAGTTAAACTGATTTTAACTTTCCTTGATGCTTAATTGCACATTTAAATATTCATTTAAAGATGCAAGAAATGCTCTGTTTACATTTTATTTACAGGATATACAATAGTTATTTTATTTTGAAGAGATACTGCTTATTTTATACTTCAATAAGAAAAACATTGAAAATAATTTATTTTGTTTCCAAAAGTGCAAGTTATTTATTACAACGGCAATGTGTGGTTTAATTTCAGTTGTTCAACATTAATGTTCAATAAATAATCATAGATAGTAGATAATGTGTGTTTCACTTCAATTATTTTAAAATCAAGTAATTCACCCTTCATTCAAAAATCTCTTACTTGTAATATGTGAGCATATTTACTGTACAAAACTTGT
The DNA here is from genome assembly GCA_033220385.1 of Triplophysa yarkandensis. Classification (NCBI taxonomy): domain Eukaryota; kingdom Metazoa; phylum Chordata; class Actinopteri; order Cypriniformes; family Nemacheilidae; genus Triplophysa; species Triplophysa yarkandensis. The sequence continues at coordinate 2,957,924 of CM065677.1, read as the reverse complement.
CAAAATAAAATAATCATTCATTAATCGTAATCGAGTTAAAATGTTCAATTAATCGAGATTTGGATTTTAGTCCAAATAGCCCAGCCCTACTAGACAGAAAAGTGAATTATGTTAAAAATACAAGTAATTTTTCTGAGCAAAAAATGAAAATGTTATTTAACACACTGTGAGCAGAATCAAAGCTTAAAAACATGCAGGGAACAGGACCTTTAAGGGAATATTAGGCTTCACTACTTAGGTCAACTGAAACCAGGAAACTCCCACTAATCAAGTGATGTTCTTGTCACATTGAAGGGTCTAGACTTGAGTTAGGCTCTCAGGTTTTCTATTCTTTTTGTTGCAAGGACTGTTAAGCTAAAGGGTGAAGGACACTATCTGACATGTCCCACTTGTTAAAACAACAAATCCAAAACAAAACAACAATTGCCACAATTATATTAATGAGAATAATAAATGTATCCCCTTCTTTTGGTTCTTTTCTTTTTCTGTTATTTTAATATTCTATGATTTAAGATGAAACAGTTTGCCTGTATTACAACGACCACATATAGGAATGTGTAGTCTGCAAAATATACTAACTGTGTTTTCATTGCTTTGAAAATATAATTGCTATATTTTGAAAAGTAGTATTTTTACAGGAAAATATTTATTTCAAGATTTCTGACACATATCATGCCGAAAACATGTTTGCTGCATGCATTGTTTATTCCTTAAGATATAAAGTAGTGTCTGTCTGTCTGTTATATTTGTGCATCGGAACTGTTGATTTAATATGCCATGCCTTTGATGCAGGTATCGTTACTAGCACAATTGTACATGTTCTGTTTTTCTGGAACAATTCAGTAAATTGTGTATTATTAACCTCATGTAACTGTGATATACCTCGATATAAAAAGGGATATAATAAATATAAGTCAAAACTTAAATGATTTATACAACTTTCTTTGAATAATTGGATAAAGATTTTTGGAGCATCACAGTGGTAAGTGGTTTTGTAAATGTGATAATATAGAGAATAAAGCTTATTTTGAAGACACACTTATAAGACTTACAGCAACTTGTTTCATCACTCTTGTCAAAGCAGTCTGGAAAACCGTTACAGTGCCATCCTCCAGGAATACATTTGCCATCCCCACACATAAAGTTTCCTGGAATGTTGCATTCTGTTGCAGAATTATTTCCATGAAGAGGTTGACAATCTGAAATAAATAAAATGTTTTTAATAATTGTTTTCATATTTTGGAGGAGTGACTGTGACATGTCCCATTCTGCAATTGGGTGATTCCAATGAAATCTTGGTTACCTTTCATTAAGTCTCTCAATGTGTTTGAAGTTGAAAACCTATAATTTCTGAACTGACTTTCTAAAGCCCAATGAACTTGGCAAGTCAATCTCCTCCCGTGCATATGGGTGTAAAAGGGAGGCATATTTCATTCATTATCTTTTATTCTTCGAAACTTGTGAGGTTATGTGCCTACAACGTCGCTTCAGAGTGATATTTACTGCTGGATGCAGTGCTGCGACTGTCTGTTTGGCGTGACTTCCCATGGGAGATTTTGACACACCACTGGAGCTGTGTGAAAAGTCCCATCATGCCATCCCAATCCCCCCCAAAAAAAAGATCAAAGGACTCCATAACTTTAGACCCATGGCTTTCACATCTGTAGCCATAAAGTCATTTGAAAGACTGGTGTTGGCATATTTGAAGGACATCATTGATCCCTTGTTTGACCCCTTTCAGTTTGCCTAGACAGAACACGTCACAGTCAACATGGGCTTGCAACCTTACAACATCGTGACACACCTGAGACTTATACTAGGATTCTGTTCATGGACTTCAGCTCTGCCTTCAGAATGGGCAAAATTATGTTCAAAAGCCACATCATCAGTCCCGGTGCCCCACAAGGAAGTGTTCTCACCCCACTGCTATTCTCCCTGTACACCATTAACTGCCGCTCTAAAGATACCTCTATCAAGCTCCTCAAGTTTGCGGACGACACAACTGTTATCAGCCTCATCCGGTATAGAGACGAGCCTGCGTACAGACAGAAGGTGGAGCAACTGGCGCTGTGGTCCAGGTAAAACAACCTGGAGCTGAACACACTCAAAACAGTGGATACTACTGTGGACTTTAAAGAAACACCCCTGCACTACCCCCACTCATGATCATGGACAGAACTGTGGCTGCACTAGAGTCGTTATGGTTCACATTGACTCTATTGTGAAAGAAGCTCAGCAGAAACTAATACAGCTGAGGAAGTTCAACCTGCCACAAGAGCTGCTGCTCATACACAGTTCTATTCAGCTGTCATCGAATCCATCCTCTGCACTTCCATCACCGTCTGGGTTGGCTCAGCATCCAACACTGACTTTAAAAGACTTCACAGAATAGTATGAACTAGGGATGAGCGAGTACAGCATTATCTGTATCTGTATCTTTTAACCATATGAATTATCTGTATCTGTATCTGTACTTGGACTGGGTGGGGCCTGACCCGAAAGTGTGTGTGTGTGTGTGTGTGTGTGTGTGTGTGTGTGTGTGTGTGTGTGTGTGTGTGTGTGTGTGTGTGTGTGTGTGTGTGTGTAAGAGTGAGTAAGAGAGAGACAGAGAGAGAGGGGGTGGGGGGGCTGTGTTCTACTGATCAAATAGTCCTAAAGTTAACTGAAAAGACCCGCAAACTTGAGTGACTGAGGGAGAGATAGAGAGAGAGAGCGCTGTTCTCTTCTCAGTGTTCTGTGTGTAAGTGAGAAGAGAGTGACACAGCAACACAATAAAACTGTATGTGTGTAGGGGAGGGGCACTGTGACTAGCCCTTCACAGAACGCAGACACGGTCAGAAACCCAATGAGAATTTTTATTTAATCAGAGCACAGATATTGACTCGTATTTCTCGTATAATACTTGTACTCGGCAAAAGTTATTCATCCTTACCGGATACTCATTTCAGCCGAGTATCCAGCTCAACTCTAGTATGAACTGCTGAACATTCATTTGCTCTACTCTTTCCACACTTCTAGAACTATACTCATCCAGAGTAAGTAAAAGGGCACACAAAATCCCAATGGACCCCTCTCACCCAAGACACTCTCTGTTTGAACCTTACCGGATACTCATTTCAGCCGAGTATCCGGCTCAACTCTAGTATGAACTGCTGAACATTCATTTGCTCTACTCTTTCCACACTTCTAGAACTATACTCATCCAGAGTAAGTAAAAGGGCACACAAAATCCCAATGGACCTCTCACACCTAAGACACTCTCTGTTTGAACCGTTACCGTCTGGTCAGCATTACAGAGGAGCGACTACAAAACCTCCAGACATAGAAAAAGCTTCTTTTCCCAGGCTCAATATTTTTTTTCAATTACAGAATAGATGACATGATTGTCAAATAGATGACAGGTGTCAAATGTTTAAACTGAGAAACTGTATAATTTCAAGGGAAAATAGGTTGATTTTGGCATCAACACATCTACAAAAAGGTAGGGACAAGGCCATTTTTACCACTGTTTGGCATCCCCTCTTCTTTTTATAAGAATCTGCAAACGCCTTGGGGACCAAGATGCTTAAGTTTAGGAATAGGAATGTTGTACCATTCTTGTCTAATACAGTCTTCTAGTTGCTCAACTGTCTTAGGTCGTCTTTGTCGCATCTTGCTCTTTATGATGCATCAAATGTTTTCCATGGGTGAAAGATCTGGACTGCAGGTTGGCTATTTCACGACCCGGATCCCTCTTCTAAGCCGCCATGATGTTGTAATTGATGCAGTATGTTATCTGGGATTGTCATAGGGGAAAAGGCCACTTTCTTTCCTGAAAGACACGACATCTGGATGGGAGCATATGTTGTTCTAGAACTTGGATATACCTTTCAGCATTGATGGTGCCTTTCCAGATTTGTAAGCTGCCCATGTCACCAGACTCATGTATACCCATACCATCATAGAGGCAGGGTTCTGAACTGAGTGCTGTAAACAACTTAGGTAGTCCTTGTCCTCTTAAGTCTAGATGACTTGGTATGCCATTTTCCAAAAATAACTTTAATTTAATTAGTCTGAGCACAGAACAGTGTTCCACTTTGCCACAGTCAATTTTAAATGAGTCTTGGTCAAGGTTTTAACAGGCAACAATGAATGGTACTGTGGATTGTGTTCACCGACAATTTTTCTGGTAGTATTCCTGAGTCGATGTTTTGATTTCCATTGCAGTAGCATTTCTGGATGTGGTGCAGCGCCGTCTAAGGCCCCGAAGGTCACGGGAATCCAGTATGGTTTTCCGGCCTTGACCCTTACGCAGAGAGACTGTTCCAAATTCTCTGAATCTTTGGATGATATTTTCCACTGTGGATGATGATGACTTCAAACTGTCTTGACTTCTGAGAGACTGCCCCTCTGGGAGGCTCTTTTTATACTCAATCATGTAGCCCATTGACCTAAGTTGCAAATTGGTCCACCATGTACATTTAACTTTTCCGTTGTCTTATTGCTCCCAACTATTTTGGAATGTGTAGCTCTAATGAAATCCAAAATGAGAACACACACATTTCAAATGTCTCACTTTCATTATGTAATATGTTATCTATTTCCTTTTGTGAATAAAATATGAGTTTATGAGATTTGTTAATTTTTGAAATCAGTTTTTATTCACAATTTTTAGAGTGTCCCAACTTTTTTGGAATCGGGTTTCAACCTCATGAAGAGTTAAATATTCCTCTTGTGCAATAAATGTGTGCAATAAATAACTTTCAGTCAGAATTTGTGTATGGAACACCTTAAATTTGCATATTTAAAACACCTGTAGATATCCTATAGCATCTGTATAAACATATTATACACCCTACTGTGCAATAAATGTGTGCAATACTTTACTTCAGATCTTTTAACACTTTTCACCTTACAACTTGTATATTAATAAAACATCTGTACACATTCTATACCAGTGGTTCCCAAACTGGGGTGCGCGCACCCCTAGTGGTGCGCAGACTGACCCCCGGGGGTGAGCCAGAGAATGTTTGTAATGGCGGGGAAGAAGATTGTCTCTTTATTATTTTTACGCAGACATCCCAAGTGTCCCGGAAGTTGCAGGAGTTTCCCCGCATATTAATAGCGGCTCCCTGATGCCCGCAAATGAGTTTAAATCTACCGGAATCAAGAGCAAGCGCGCGCATGCGACAGTGTTTCAAATCGTGCAGCGCGCGCACGGTAGAGAGGGAGCGAGAGACCTTGAGATGTTACGCAAATCAACCAATCACTTGTCAATGTGGGCGGGCTTTGATCTCTTGTCACAGATGTATTGAGAGAAGTGAAACTGCAGAACATAGTTGCAACATTGAAATTCAATGTCCAGATGAAGAACTTTTGTTGGGTTCTTGACGAGGAGACTTTTGTTAAGTGTGGAAGAACTCTCCACTCACAAGACAAAGCAATTCTTCAAAGATGCCAGAACATTCTATTTACATTTAGGCATTTAGCAGATGCTTTTATCCAAAGCGACAATGAAGCAGCATTCTATGTCAGAAGCTTTTAAAAAGTAAAAGAAAAGTTCCCAATGAGAGACCAAATGTTGACAAATCTGTCCGTGGTCAATCCAGAGAACCCAGATGATGTGAACCAGAGCAAATTTTGACTTTGGCAGAGAGATTTCCAAATGTGATGAAGGTAGATGCTAGAGAACAACTCAATTTGGAAATCAACTAACCCGGAAGCACTGGTGCCAAATGACAAGAATTTACCAGTGGATAAGTTCTGGTAAAAGCTGTCCAAAGTAAGATCTGTGATCTCAGGGCAGTTGAGATTTATGGAGATCAGTCAGCTGATGAAGGTGCTATTGGTGCTGCCAGATTCTAACGGTGATGTAGTTGGGGTGTTCGGGGGGATTGGGGTTTGTTTTGTTTTGTTTGGCTTTTTGCAGGTTGGGATGTCTGTTTAAGTATTTAAGGAAAACTTCACACGCAAACATTTTATTAAGAAATAAAATTTCACATTACAAGCTTTAAATTACTCATGATTTAATTTCCTTTTACAAGCACGTCTGTGTCACAATGGCCCCGCCCTGCCTATATTAGGCGCCAACTGATAATTTGTTTATTTATTTTTTCACTTACTACATTTATCAAAATGGACAGCTGGTTAAAAACGTCGACAAAGACTAGATGCTGAGAATGATTTGAGAGTAAAACTGTCATCCATTACCCCGAATTTTGATGATCTGTGTGCAAACATGCAGGCCCATCCATGTCACTAAAAAACAGTAGTAATCAGTTGTATTTATAACAGATTTTTTGTAGTTTTCTAATCTACAGTGAATATTTGTATTTAGTTATTGCAATTAAAAATGGTGAGTTTAACCAGAGTATTTGTATTTAGTTGTTGCAATTAAAAATTTGAAGTTTAACCAGAGTAAAGTATTGGGGGGTGCTTGAGAGGTGTCAAACACTAGAAAGGGGTGCATGCTGCAAAAAGTTTGGGAACCACTGTTCTATACCATCTAAAGCTCTCCTGTCACATTGCATTTCCACCATTGTGTGTTTACCGGGGGCGTAGATTTAGGGTGGACAGTGGGGATGTGTCCTCTGACCATTGAAATGTCCCGACCAATAATTTAAACCACAAAAATTGCGGACAACAATAACATAGACACAAGTTCTGTCAACATTAACATAGACTCACGTTCTGTTCTTGAGGCCTCCCGCCCCCCAAAATCTAACTGGACATTTTGATTGGCTGAGGCTTCCCTGCTATCAAGTGATTGGCGCAGTCTTTCTCTGCTATCATCTCTGCGTTCAGATACAAACAGCGCTAAATACAGTGGAGTTTATTTTGTTGAGTGAAACAAACATGTGAGGATGACGTCAGCAAAACTTTTTCTCAAAGTGTAAAGTTCGTTAGAGAATGAGTCGATTAAAATAATGATAACAGTTAACTGTTAATGCTAGCGGGGTTTTTATCGCTTTGACGCACATTCGTTATAGCAGGGCAGGCTTAAGTCTCTGTAAATAGACTAAAAATCTAACAATAGATTAAACAGATAAAAGTAAAAGTATAAATATAATCCCTGTCAGTTCTCCTTAACTAATGACGACTATTTGTCATAAATCAGTCTTGTGAAAGATATTGATATGCTGCAATAATTATATAGCCATGGCTAGAATTTTGATGACAGTTCACCATTAGACAATCTAAAACGCACAAATAGTTTTTTTATAAATATATTCTCTGACTTGACAAACATGAATGATTTGATTCAAGATTTCCAAACTAAGATTCAGAAAAAGTTAAATATAATGAAGGCTGTTTAAATGGCATGTGTTTATCATGTTTTGACAGATAGATCCCTGTATACCAGTTGTTTTGTATATCAGATGTAGATGAGGGGTCAAAGGTCATGTTGAATGATGACTTGATATTACAAACCCATTACCAAAAAGTTGAGACACTACAAATTGTGAATAAAAAAAGATGGCAACAATGTGGAAGTTTCAAATTTGAATATTGTATTCAGAATACAACATAGATGACATATCAAATCTATAATTTTAAGGGACAAAAAAAATCATTGAATCAACACATCTCAAAAAGTTGGTTCAAGGCCATTCTTACTTCTGTATGGCATCCCCTCTTCCTTTTATAACAGTCTGTAAACATCTGGGGACTGAGGAGACAAGTTGCTCAAGTTTAGGAAGAGGAATGTTGTCCCATTCTTGTCTAATACAGGCTTCTAGTTGCTCAATTGTCTTAGGCCTTCTTTGCCGCATCATCCTCTTTATGATGAGAGATATGTTCTATAGGTGAAAGATCTGGAAGTAATTGATGCAGTATGTGGTCTGGCATTGTCAATTCAGGGCACTTCCCTGAAAGAGACGACATCTGGATGGAAGCACAAGTTGTTCTAAAACTTGGATATAACTTTCAGCATTGATGGTGCCTTTCCAGATGTGGAAATGGGTAGAGAGGATGATAACTGTACGCACTTTTTCTCTGAGAAACTCCTTTCTGATATTGCTCCACTATTTTTCGACGTAGCTTTGAGTAGTAATAATAATTAAATAAATGACCAGGGAACAGGCACCAAAAGCCAGTACAAACACAAGGTGACAAGTCTCCGTAATCAGGCTCATTTGACTTACAATAAGAGAATAGGAACTGGCAGGAAACCTTTCGCTACAAACTCTGTTTGAGACCACCATTTGTCTGATGTCATCTTGTTTACCTTAAATCCTTAATACAATACACATTACTTTAGTAATTCATGTTATGCTATGTTTAAGTATGGGATCTGCATATATTAAGAAGATTCTTAAATTTGTAATCCCACAGGAGCCAGTTATCCTCTGACTAGAATTTAATCAGTAGGTTGATTCCTGGTTGAAGCGAAGTCGAGAAAAATGATCTGTCTCCTGTGGTCTCATCCTGATGGTCATCTGAGGCAAGGTCTTGCGAGGGATCTGCATCTGGGGTTCTAGTCGTCCTGGTCTCCGCTGTCCTTCCGGGCCGTAAGGGTCCTTTTTCCACCCTCTGGTCTGGATACGCACTGGATAAGAGGTTGAGATGTTTTTACCTTGATGAAACGCAGATTCGCATGGAAAATAGAGCACGCCCCACCTCATGCACACCGCAACGGTGTCGCTTCCATTACGATTGTGCATACCGCGCATCCACCATTGAAATAACGCGCTTGAGCGCACGCACAGGCAGTTTTGGCCTGGTGGTTCGAGTTGTGGACTCATGATCCAAAGGTTGCTGGTTCGAGACTTGTAACCAGCGGGAATACCATGGCTGCCCACTTTTTAGGCACGGCATGTGAATGACCCCTTAAAGTTTTAAAATATAATCAGTTGTTCACTGTATGTGCTTGCCTTTTGTTTCATGCTTAGAAAAAATATTGATCTGTCTTTTTATCGGCTATCGGCCTCAAAATATAAAAGTTATTGGTTATTGTTATTCGCCTTAATTTCCATATCAAAATTTAAAACACATGCAATATGGATAAAAAAATGATAAAGCTTGGTTTTTTGAATATCAGATTAATATCAGGATTTTATTTGGCTCCAAAGCACTGTTCTACAAAAACACTATTATCAGTAAAACAACATTTAATGTTTGATTGGAGTTATATCTTTAGAAAGCCGAAATATTTACAATCTGCTTAATCTGCAAGTCACACACACTCGATACTCAACGAATACAAACTACTTGAATAATGACTGTTGTGTTGATTTCATTTGTTCACGCCTGTGGATTTATTTAGAACCTGATCCGAGAATATGCAAATGCACTTAATTTTTCTGATTATTGTAGCCTAAACTTGACTTTTATAGCGTGTGTATGTGATAGTATATGGCTTTTATGATAAACCTCGATTTTGTAAAATGTCTATTTTGTATAAATTATAAAGCAATGTTGGACATTACAACATATGCAAGCTAATGTGTCTATGAGTTAGAAGTTCCTTAAGATTGTTACTGTTTTTTAATGTTTTTTAAGCTAAAGGTTTATTGTTACGGAAGTGCAGTGCAATTTATTAACATAGATTGATTGATTTATTCGTTAACATGCGACGATATCAAGTTGATTATGTGCGATTTCCAAACGCTTTTAACCGAACTGATAACATTATTATTCATTGTTTGGTAAGTGAACAAAGTGCATCTATTTGGTGTGTGGAACAAGTGTGGATATTCTGACGTGGTTTCACCCAATTCGAATTAACATTGCTTCAGTTTTAGGAAAATCAAACAGTTGCAATGATCTTAGGTTGATAAAAATAAATAGAATTACACCGATGATCAAAGTGTTGTGTTTCCATGTCACAGGAAACATCGACTTCGCGATGATTCAACATTTGCTATCTTGAAATATGACCAAAATCTCATAATCGCATTAGGAGTGTCCATCTAAACGAAGGAAACATTTTTTTTAGTTTCTACGTTTTTCCACAAATGCTACATTTGTTTAGTTTCATTAAAGTAATTCTACAAGTAAAATAATCGACATTTAACAAACTATTGCTTCAGTTCCTCGATGGTGGAACGATCTGCCTCTGGCTTCACGCTTGTCAGACTCGATCTCTATCTTTAAAAACTCCTAAAAACTCATCTTTTCCGGCTACACCTAACTCACTAACTCACTTCTTTTCTAACTACTCACTCTATCAAAAAAACAACAAAAAAAAACTTTTGTAACTTCTCTCTCTGTGTAACTCGGTAACATTGTTGTAGCACTTGTTCACCTATTGTTGTATCGGCTATTTACCGCTTCATTGTCTCCTCGACTATTGTAAGTCGCTTTGGATAAAAGCGTCTGCTAAATGACTAAATGTAAATGTAAATGTATTGACAATGCAACTACATGAACACATTGATTACACGTAACTTTCATTCCTTTAAACAACGGTGAAAAGTATTGGGAAAAGCCCCACAAAAACACACATCAATGCTAAAACCTACACTTGACTACACAACTAAATAAGGCCATAACAGTTGTGTGTGTGTGTGTGTGTGTGTGTGTGTGTGTGTGTGTGTGTGTGTGTGTGTGTGTGTGTGTGTGTGTGTGTGTGTGTGTGTGTATGCAACGTAACGATGCCAGAAGACTTTCTTGTGCTTCTACTCACCGACCGAACTGAAGCCAGTTAACGAACTCAGAAGAACATATAAAGTCCACATCCTGGACATCCTGGACATCCCGACAGCCTCTTTGGGGCTTAGAAGCTCTTCTCATAGCTTCATTGTGTCGTGTTTTGTGGTCTTGTCGTGGCGCTGTGATGGACGAGCTGAGCTGTTGTTGTTGGGTCAGTCCCGGGACAGAAAGGGGAGGAGGCGAAGATGTGCCGGTGTCAGATTCACACGCTTGAAAGGCGGAGACACGCAGCGGTTCCCAAACTGGGGTGCGCGTAACCCTAGTGGTGCGCAGACTGACCCCCGGGGGTGCGCCAGAGAATGTTTGTAATGGCGGGGAAGAAGATTGTCTCTTTATTATTTTTACGCAGACATCCCAAGTGTGCCGGAAGTTGCGGGAGTTGCCCGCATATGAATTGCGGCTCCCTGATGCCCGCAAATGAGTTAAAATCTCCCGGAATCAAGAGCAAGCGCGCGCACGGCAGAGAGAGAGAGAGGGAGCGAGAGACCTTGAGTGTGTGCGCTAGTGTGCCTGTGTGCGAAGCGCTTGGAAGACAAAGAGCCTCCTGATTGGCCTGTTTCGGCAAATCAACCAATCAATTGTCAGTGTGGGCGGGACTGGTCTAAAGTCGGCCTGACATTGGACGTTCGATTTTTGCAAATCTAGGGACTGTCTCTAAAGTTACATGTGAAACTACTATACACTTCTCTAACGTCAATAGCATGCAAGGAGAATGACTAACAGTCATGAAAACCATTGTTAACTGTTCATCCAGATTTTTTTATAATTATTCAAATAAACTGTAAATCATAAGTAAAATATTGCTGTTTTTCATTACCGATTGGGTTCAAAACTAAAATATGCCATAATTTGAAGCTCAATAGCATTTGAACAGAATGACTCACATTTATAAAACATACTGTAAAGTGTTCATCTAGGTGTCAACTATAATGCACACCTTTTATATTTTTCATTATTATTCAAATAAACTGTAAATCATATGTAAAATATTGCTACTGCTAAATATTGTAACCGAATGGACATAAACACAAATTTAAAACTCAATAAAATTTGAGTATAACATGTACAATTAATATATTTCAGATGTATACTTAAAACAAGAATGAAAGAAACATCAATGATGACAGCAATGATAATTCATAATTTTTATTGTTCAATTATTATCTTTTCAATATTTTCATATTTCCCAGGAACATCCCCAATCCCTAGACCCCCACAAATACCTTAACTTTTACATAAAACAACTGTAATACATTATTTACACAGGATTTTTTAATTATTTGCATAGGCAGCATTTCCAATTACTCTTTCTATCCCTGTTAAACTGGCTATCTGTCATTTGAATGCATGTCACATTGGACCACCTCTTGCATTGATGACATTCGATCTGAAATAAAAAAAAAAAAAAATATATATATATATATATATATATATATATATATATATATATATATATATATATATATATATATATATATACTCTTATCAAATTGATTAGTAATATTATACACACAAACACACACACACACACACACACACACACACACACACACACACACATATACAGTATATAGTGTTTATAAATTCACAGTAAAGCACAGAAAATTATTTGCCACATCAAATAATACTTAAGGCAATAAGCCACAAGAAGCTGTGGTTTACTGTCAATTTATAACAGCTAAGGGCTGTGGTTAGGCACGATGTGAAGAGGAGTGACACATAGATGTAAACATAAAACACCAACAATTACATCAAGTTACTATATGTTTTAACATTGCATTGTTTTGAACTGAATTGTTGCAGTGAGTAAATGTAAAGTATTTCAACTCTGAGTTTCTTGTCCTTCATGTGGTATTAAAATCGTCTCTTGCACGATTTGGGCAAATAAGGACGAGTTTCTCCCAAAGTATATACAATTTATATGTTGAGAAATGGTTAGCAACACAAAAAATAAAATACATAACGTTTTCACGACTGGAACATGACTGGCAGATTACGTGATAAAGTTTGGACAAGGCAACGAATCTGGGACTTTCACTTTTGGGGTTGCCTGCCAACAACATAAGTTTGGTCATGAAGTTACGTCAAAGTTATGTAACAGGTACGGGTTTTTTGCAACTGGGCACTTAGATCAGTGATGTTATGTTATAATATCTCTGTGCCTTTGTATTGTACAGTATGTTGTATCTGCCAGAAAATAATACGAGTAAGGATAATAAATAGCCTTTGTAGCGAAACCTTCAGACTGACGGCTAAAGGTCTGGAATAGATGGCAGCTTTCATTGACCAAGGCCTGTCCGTGAAGCCTGAATCACAACAAAGCACAGATATTTCCAAATTAGATGAAAATCAAGGACATCATTAAAGTTAATGCTTAAAGTTTACCAATGGTGTACACTTCATCAACAGCCATAGCAATGAAGCATTCACTCACAAGTGGTCACCCACAAAAATTCTGGAGAACTCAACACAAGATTGAATTGGCCAGCAGTGATGTCAGCTTCTGTTGTTTCATGTTTGCAAATGCGCCCGATATCCCCTTCTCAGGTATGAACATTTCCATATAGTAAGCTTAAGGGATTAAAATCCTCACTTCATAATAAAAGCTTCCTGATTATTTTAAGTTTAAAATGTATGCAAATCTTCATGCATTTACATCCAGCATATTTTATGTGCTATATAAAAGTGCCCTTAATTGTGACGGGCTGAATAGTAGTCTGGTGGTCAGAGAGTTGGACTTGTAAGCAGGAGGTTGCTGTTTCGATTCTCAGGGCCAGCAGAAATTGACTGAAGGGTCCTTGAGCAAGGCACCTTACCACTGTTTGTTTTTGACCAAGTGGTGGATTCATTTAACTCAACCAATCACTATCCAATTCAGGCACGTGCATACATAGACATCAAAGGGGGCTTGAGCACCTGCACTTCTTATTCCTGAAGAGAAAGTGCCCTTTTTTCTGGGGTGCTTTTTTTTATTTATTATATATATTCCTGTTTGCGCACAGCTTCCCTGTCAAACAAAATATTTATTGAAGAATAGTATATCTAAATATCAGGTCAGGAGTTCTGAAGCGCACATCGGCACACATCAGATACACAGAAACACACCTGCAGGCAGCCGCAGCCCCTCCCTCCCAGCAGTGTTGAACAAAAGATTAAAATACCAGTGTCTCGAATAATGCTCGAATTTACTGATGATAAGCCAAAGGCAAATATAACTTAGTTAACCTGTGTTTTCCTACCATGCATGCCTCATAAGCTACTAGACTAGAGCTGTGTAAGGGATAAACGCTAAACATTATCCTCCTGCTTATTACATGGCTACCTACCAAATAAATAAATCATTTGACACAAAATATTGAAAGGGAGTTTATTGATTTAAACCTGATTGTATTGCTTCCGCTAAAGTAAATAGTACGCTCCATCTCTACGGTTAGAGTCCATAGCAACGCTCTGTTTATCATGGCAACGGTCTGTTATACTTTTATTTAATTTTATTAAATTTTTTATCAATTATTTTGGTAAGTTTAATTCAAACAATCAAGAAAGTTTTTCAGAGATTTTATTAAGTCAATTAAGTTAAATATTTACTAAGCCAAAGAATATTTTTTGAGTGTAGTAGGTTTTAAACAAACTACATCTAAATGTGGATTTTGAAGTTTTTTTTGATGATGGTGGTGATACAGTCCTTCCTCAAATGTGAAACTAAGTCCTGTCAGTCACCATCAGTTATTGTGTATGTGTACATGCTAGCAATAATAATATTTTTGCAGTGATTTTTTCAGTAAAGTTAACAAAATAGCAGCAACAACCCTCTTCAGTTTAGAGTGAATATTTGTGTTGATTTAAAAGTGTTATGTGTTCTGATTACACCAAAAAAAATTATATGACGTGGTGCCTTGTGCAAAAAAAGAATAATTTTGGTTATTCTAAATATATACTTGAAACTAGTAGCAAAGAAAATGATTTCAAAACATGCACATTGTAGGATGGTTTCCTTTGCTGCTCTATAAACCTGGTGAATACTAAGGAGACCATGGATTCTGTGTGAAATGATCATTTTGTTGACATCTTTTGAAAATTAGTTTCAGTTTGAGGAAGATAAAATGAATTAACTTTTAAAAAAATTTTTTTTTAAATGAAGTCAGTGTTGTGTTAATATATATACTTTTTTGTTTAAAAAAAATAAAAAATAAAAAATAAAAAGTAATTATGAGAAGTGCCCTTTATTTCACTTGAGCCCCTGCCCCTCAACATGTCGGTGCACGTCTCTGATCCCGTTATCATCATGAAGTAATTAATCCATGCCCATACCAACCATTTTCAGCAACCAACAACGATCCCATAGAGTTCCATTATTAAAGGACTAAATGTCACAATGTCATAGAGACAAGGGACAATCACTATCCCATAAATTCATTAAGCTATAAAGCCACGCCTATAGCTAGAAAATAAATTGATTTTGTCACTGTCAATGAAACCTATTTCTCTGCATGAGAAATAGTCAGAGACTGTCACAGAGCTGCCCTCTGTTCCCTGTGTTCCCCTTGTTAGCCCTTTCTAGAGACACATTAACACATAGTTGGGTTTTAAGTCTTTTAATACCTTGATGTACCAGCGAAGGGAGAGATGGATTTTTCTCACACACCACAAACACACACCCCCACACACAAACTCCCACCGCAAGACAAGCGTTGGCGAAATATGCAGCACCAATTCCTGCAAATTCAGCACCAGGTTTTAGAGATCCAGGCTGGTGGGGAACCAAAGGGAAAGCCAGCCCAAGTCTACAGCTGCAAGCCCAGTGCCAACAGGAGAAGGTACAGCCTCAGGAAGTGTGATGATTGTTGTTATACCTGATCTTTGCTGGCTTGGCAAAACTGAAAATTAATAGAAAACTGGCATTTAACGTCCTCCGTGTGTTGATTTGAAGACTTCTTGTCGGTAGATTGTCTTCCACATAGACATTGGAGTTGGCTTAGTTTACCTTTGACCTTGAATATTATTCATTTACATATCCCAAGGCACCCCAATTGCAATCCAACACATTAGCTTAGCAACTGTTCTGTGACCCCAACTAGGCAAGTCAGAGGTGACAGCGGCAAAAGAAGAAAACTCCATTGGTCGCAGGATGATCGGCCGCAGAAAAAACCCAGCATCAGTTGGGGGGCCAGTTCTACTCTTACCAGACAACACCTTTCTGATTGTCTGAGGCAAGGTCTTTACAGGGGATCGGTATCCGGGACTCTAGTTGTCCTGGTTTCCACTGTCTTTCAGGGCTGTAGGGGTCTTTTATAGTTCCCTATCCACAATCTGGTCTGGATATGTAATGGATTGGGTTGACTGCAATTCCCTCTGGTCTGGATACATACTGAATCTGGTGGCCATGGTGAGCTCGGATTATGAGAGAAACAGACTAGTATTAGCGAAGAGGCCATAATTTTGATAATTTAGCAAATATATCGGCTGGTTAATGCGGCCTAAAAATCCTTTAACAGATTTGGATATTTGAAGCTTGTTAGTATGTTATGTTTAAGCCAGATTAAAGAGATGGGCCTTTAATCTAGATTTAAACTGCAAGAGTGTGTCTGCCTACCAAAAAAAACGTTAGGTAGGTTATTCCATAGTTTCGGCACAAAGTAGCAAAAGCATCTGCTGCCCACAGTTGAATTTAATATTCCAGGTATTCTCAAATTGCCTGAGTTTTGAGAACGCATTGAACGTGGAGAATTATAAAGTAACAGGAATGAATTTATGAATTAATTAATTAATTTCTGAACTCATACATTTATCGTATAATTGTTTTAAAGTTTTATTGTTTTACCTGAAGTAAAGGAATGTTTTAATATTGTAACTGTGTACCAGACATGGGCAACTCAAATTTTTAGCCAAATTAGACAGATGTAGTGTGAATACGATGAATATGATGACTTTCACCTATGATCTTTTTGCGCGGATTACAAAGGTGGGCGCGAGAGCGAGTCCTCTAACCTGTGTGTATACCTATTGTGAATTGTCATCACAGGTGATGTGCTAACATGAACGCATCTGTAAAGCCGCCGGGTTTGCTTCAGGGAACATTTCTTTTTAAGAAATTTCCCAATTGAAACCTCGTCAAGACTAATGCTGCGTTCCCACTAGACGCGAAATTTCATGTGTTGATGCGCCACACGCGTGAAGTTTGACCATTGAACTTTTAAGGTAAATTTGCGTGTACAATTTGCGTTCAACGTGTCATTCTTGCAGGGGGGAGCGGCTTATGTCAGGGGGAGGGGCCTCTGTCAGGGAACAGAGGAAAAGTAATTTTATTGTAAAATAAAGTGATTTAACTTAATGTGATTGCTTTATTTATAGTCTCAGTATGTATATAAAGCTCAACTTGAGTAAAGATAATTTTTTTTCTTCACTTAATGTCTTCTAGTAAATGTCACTTTTATTCCTGTCTATGTTAAAGTATAATAAAAGTTTAATGTGGATTTATAAAGCTCTGTTTCCACATAAAGCCCTGAGGACTTTCTCCTCCATGTTTGTTTAGGATAAAGCAAGCTCCTGATTGGTTAACGCTGCGCAAAATTTCGCCAAAGTTCTATTTTTCAACTCACGCGATTCGCTTACAACGTGCTGCAGGAAATCTATTCGCGTTTCTGCATTGACTTAACATGTAAATCAGTCACGCCTGACACTCTATTCACGTCTGGTGTGGACGCGGCATGACTTACTTTTGGTCATTATTTGGGTAGCATACATATTCTGAATGCCTTCGACAGAATTCAAATTAGCCATCTTAATCTAGATTTAATCCAAATTTACAGTGAGATTAATCTAGATAAAAAAATAATCTATGCCTACCACTATATTAAACATAATAAATATGAAAAGAAAGAACAAAGTCTTAACCAAAAAAAATTCAAATTAACTTCAAAACAATAATGCAAAATATAAAGTTTCCCCAAAAATATCTTCCTTAACCAAAAGGGTCACTTTCAAAATAACTAAACAAAAAACCAAAGTACCAAATACCTTCAACCCTTATGCCACATTATGCACTGCAGCAAGAAAACACACAATCTTCAATTACAAAGACATTAAAATGTATACTGGTGGCCAGAACCATTACCCCTTGGGGAGGATCAAATCCACATACAACACTTAACACATTATTGGCATCTAATTAATAAATCTTCCTTGAGGTTATTAAGTCATTCACAATGAACAGGACATAACAGCAACAACTCAACACGTTGCTGCTGAAACCCCCATGCTAAATTAATACATGGTAGATTGCCACCCTAAACGGAACTAATCATTCCTTCCATTGTTTCTTACCAGAATTCTAAAAATCACGGGGCATATGTTACATAGGAAAAAAACACAGTTTACAGGTATTTCTTTCACTTTCTGATCAATAATTACAATAATATCTTCTATCACTAAACAGTCTCTGTCTGCGTTGTGCTCAAGTGTGTGTTTGAGCGTATGTGTGTATTAAACTCCATGTTGAACTTGCGGTCTTTCCGTGACCCTCACAACTATAACAAAGGCATTTTTGTTTGTTTTGAAGTATTGAAGCCATGTTATAGTTTAAAATGTATTCATTTCATGTTTTTATTTAAACAATAACAAAGCCCATTTTTCGTTTGAACCAAAGTATAGCCATGATTTTTTGTGAATGATTTAACTTAATAATTGTAAGTTTTCAGGATATTTTGACCAATTTACAACCTTATGTCTTTAACCAAGTTAATGTTTAATTACAATGCACACCATGGTAGTTGTTGAAGTCTACAAGCTGATCTGCTGAAAGAGTCGATTACAGTTGGAACGATTGAAGAAGAGGCATGTTCAGTTCTAGGCGCAACCACAGAACGGCATCAGTGGCAAAACCTCACGAAGATTTGTTTTTTGGATGAAGCTTACCAGAAGAGCCCAGCATTATCGTTGTTAAAACAGCATGGCATTTGCGCTTCGGATTGTATGCATTATCATTCTGAGAAATCGTGCCTTACTGTTCTGGTAAAAGATTAATTAACAGTGTAATGGTGTCTGTGCATTCATTTTCAGTTTGTTGATGTCCTCTTTGTTCTTAAAAAGTGTCTGTGCGTTCAAATTAATCAAGTCAACGTTATCATTGTAAATGAGGTGACCCCAACTAATCAAGCCAAAGGCGACAGTGGCAAGGAAACCATAACTCCATCGGTGACAGAAATGGAAAAAAACCTTTGGGAGAAACAAGGCTCCGTTGGGGAGCCAGTTCTCCTCTGACCAGACGAATCCAGCAGTTCAAGTCTAGGCTGCAGCAGAAGGTATGTTATATTAAACAGCAAACATGTACATTTTACATGGCAGGATATTATTTCAAGGTATGTTATATTGTGGCAAGATCTGTAATGGTCATTGGTCTCGATTACACCCCAATAAAACATGCATGGAGACACACATGTGTCCAACCCGATAGTGTTTTTTTACACATAATCCTCATTCACAGAGATAAGAACTTTTTGCAAAAATATCATCATGTTATCTTTAATTCTGTCTGAGACTGAAATTAGTTGATTAAGATTAAAGGGTTATCATTTGGCTTCTTTCCCTTTATTTATGTGCATACAAATTAAGGGGGTAATTTGGAAGCAGGATATGTAATGCTAACTTGCCTCGATCCTACCCTCCTACAATTTTTTCATAGGCGAACATGCAGTAATCATAATCATTATACACAGGGATAAGAACATTTTGCAAAAACATCATCCTGATATCTTTAATACAGACTGAAACTAGCACACATGTGACTAACCCAATATTATGTTGTGATTTGCTATTTTTGACATGAAATCATCATACATAGACATAAGAACATTTTGCAAAAGCATCATCTTGATTCCTTCATACTATCTGAGACTTGTTAAATATTGGTTATCCAAAATCCGCATTGTGCGAAAGTTGAGAATTTTATTTTGATAAAATGAATTGTATAATTGTTTCAAAGTTTTATTGTTTTTTCTGAACTAAAGGAATGTGATACTATAGTTAACCTTTTTTGCTTTGAAGTATTGAAGCCAGGTTTTTAAGCCACAGTATAAATTAATGCGTTTTGTTTTGACAGTAACAAAGCCTATTTTTTTTGTAAATCCATGTTTTTTTATGTATGATATAACTTCATAATTTTGGCTTGATAAGAATATTTTGAACAGTTTGCAACCCTATGTTTTCAACAAAGGTAATGGTAAATTCTTCTGTTGGTTTCTCGACGTTGTGTTGCAGACGACAGTATGGGATTTGATCTTGAGAACCAATCGACTGTAAGGCAAATGAAATTGGCGAATAAAATTTGCATGCCATGCCATGCCCCGTTCCGGACATATGGGTATAAAAGGGAGATGTCGCCCTCATTCATCACCTTTTGTTCTTCAGAACGGCGCGGATGACAACATTGTCTGAAGCATTCAATCGACTTCTGGACGATCTTTCCTGCTGGTGTCACCACACGGTGCAGCGGACTGTCCCTCTTCTACATCTTCCCCTGGGCGTTTCAGCACAAGCCAGAGAGCGTTTTCTTTTTCTAAATGAGCTAATTCCTGAATAGCGTGTTGCCCCTTCACGGCGCATTGCGGTTCCCTGGATTGCGGCAGACTTGTCCCTGACGTGGACAACCATGACGTCTGTCTCATGTGTCTGGGTTTCCGGCACTTTGATCTACCCCACCAGCAAGAGGCGGTACACCGTAAGTTAAGTCCCAGGATGACCCGGATTCTGAGATGGCAGCCACGTGTATAGGGCTTCAGTGTACGGCCCTGCTGTCATCCCAGCGCTTGCGGTTGGATGCATCTGAGGTCTGAGCGGGGTGCAAAGCCACGCTCTGCCCCGGTACCGTTCTTCTTGGGGGTGCATGAGAGGCTTATGAAGTCATTTCTCTGCATGTTCAACAGACAAGCTCTTCTGCTCTCACTTACCTTGACAGGGAAATGTCGATATACCCCAGGTGGAGCAAGCTGTTGGGGTGCACTTGTGCCTTCAGACTGCCTCCACCTTGAGGGATAGACCAAGGCTCCCCTCCAAGGCGTATAAGATCTCCTCCACACCTCAGGGGGTTCTTCGCATGGACAGACCAAAAGATGTCACAGGGAAAAGCAGAGGTGGTGGGGTTTGTTTCTTTATCAACAACTCGTTGTGTTATGCTCCCCTGATCTGGAATTTCTTATGCTTCTGTGTCAACCCTTCTGGCTGCCGAGGGAGTTCACAACTGCTGCAGAAGATGTGACCTCACTCTCGTCTCTGTCGCAGATGTAACCCGATCTTTCAGACGGGTAAATATCCGTAAAGCTGCGGGTCCCGATGGCATCTCAGGCCGTGTGTCATGATTCTGCCTATCTTGGTCATGTTTTTCCTGTTTTTGGCAGAGTCATGGCAGACCTGTGTTGTGTGAGTGTCACATGGTATTGTTTTCTTACATGCCATGTGCTCTCTTGTCTCGTCTCTTGACCCCGCCCCCTTGGTATCCCGTCTAGCTTCCCATCATTGTTTCATTCCCCACACCTGCCTCGTGTCGTTATAACCTTGTTATGTTTCCCTATATAAAGCCCTTGTGTTTTCTGTCCTGTGTCGCTGCATTACGTTTGTTACATGTGTTACTGGTGTTCTGTGAATTTGTGTATTGAATCCTTGTTCGTGTCACGGTCTTGTTAGTGTTTCATGTTCCTGTTTGGATTGTCCCTGTTTTGCCTTGTTTTAGTTTTTTTAATAGTACCTTGTTTTGTCCCCATCGTGGGTTTTTTGTTTTCTGTTTTGTGAATTAAAGTCTCGTTATTTCACTATCTCGCCTGCATTTCGGTTCTCTCTCCTTCACCATCCATCCCATTCCTGACAGAATGCAGCGACCACAACTGAACCCAGCAGGCGAGCAAACATGGCTGCGAAATGCGGAGTCCTGCTTACTGTTCGGGTTTCGCCAGGGAGACCTAGGGATCCGAGCCTTCGCCTAGGCATTCCAGACGGTGGCGGCGGAGACCGAGTTTGGGGAGAGGGAGAAGGCGGTGATTTTTAACAGCTGCCTCACCAAGCCCCTCAAACCCAGGGAGATGTCAATGCTGAGTCCCCTCCCTTTCTCAGACGTGGCCAGGTAGGTGATCAACCGGGATGATCCGTGGCCAGCAGCTCCAACCTGGGGTTCCAGCCCGCTGGCCACTGTCCCGGAGGATTGTGTCCTGGCCACGGCCACATTGGGGGACTCAGCTCCTCCCAGCTCCAGCGCCGCCAGCTCCCTACTCCCCGTTCCCAGTCCAGCCGGTCCCCCTGTCACCGTCCGAGGGAGAAGAGCCAGGAGGAAGTCCTGGGACTCCCCATCGGATTCCTCGGGTCCAGAGATGGTCCCGCCCCCTCCCACAACATCTACTCTCACCCGTCGCTCAAAGAAGAAGAAGCGGCGGGTCCAGGTTGCAGCGCCGGTCCCGGATGTAAGTCCTGTCTGGGGGTCGGATCCAAGACCTGTCCCGACGTCGGATCCAAGTCCTGTCCCGGATCCAAGTCCTGTCCCGGATCCAAGTCCTGTCCCGGATCCAAGTCCTGTCCCGGATCCAAGTCCTGTCCCGGATCCTAGTCCTGTCACGGATCCAAGTCCTGCTTCAACGCCGTTACAGCCGGCATTCCACGCGGCTCCTGCGCCGTTACAGCCGGCATTCCACGCGGCTCCTGCGCCGTTACAGCCGGCATTCCACGCGGCTCCTGCGCCGTTACAGCCGGCATTCCACGCGGCTCCTGCGCCGTTACAGCCGGCATTCCACGCGGCTCCTGCGCCGTTACAGCCGGCATTCCACGCGGCTCCAGCGCCGTTACAGCCGGCATTCCACGCGGCTCCAGCGCCGTTACAGCCGGCATTCCACGCGGCTCCAGCGCCGTTACAGCCGGCATTCCACGCGGCTCCAGCGCCGTTACAGCCGGCATTCCACGCGGCTCCAGCGCCGTTACAGCTGGCATTCCACGCGGCTCCAGTGCCGGTACAGCCGGCATTCCACATGGCTCCAACGCCGGTACAGCCGGCATTCCACGCAGCTCCAGCGCCGGTACAGCCGGCATTCCACGCGGCTCCAGCGCCGGTACAGCCGGCATTCCCTTCAGGGTTGCTATGTGTTCCCTGGGGGGGTGCTGTCATGATCTGGTCCTTCTTGTCATGTATTCTCTAGTTTGGTGGACCAGGTTGTGACAGCACCAGGTCCGTGTGCTGGTTGTGTTTATGTCCTGTTCTGTTTGTCGGCTCCCTTGAGGAACGCCAGGATGTTGTTCCTTAAGGGGGGGTTCTGTCATGATTCTGCCTATCTTGGTCATGTTTTTCCTGTTTTTGGCAGAGTCATGGCAGACCTGTGTTGTGTGAGTGTCACATGGTATTGTTTTCTTACATGCCATGTGCTCTCTTGTCTCGTCTCTTGACCCCGCCCCCTTGGTATCCCGTCTAGCTTCCCATCATTGTTTCATTCCCCACACCTGCCTCGTGTCGTTATCCCTTGTTATGTTTCCCTATATAAAGCCCTTGTGTTTTCTGTCCTGTGTCGCTGCATTACGTTTGTTACATGTGTTACTGGTGTTCTGTGAATTTGTGTATTGAATCCTTGTTCGTGTCACGGTCTTGTTAGTGTTTCATGTTCCTGTTTGGATTGTCCCTGTTTTGCCTTGTTTTAGTTTTTTTAATAGTACCTTGTTTTGTGCCCCATCGTGGGAAGTCTTTGGTTTGACCTTTTTGTAGTGTTTAGTGTTAATGTTTTCCCCATCGTGGGTTTTTTGTTTTCTGTTTTGTGAATTAAAGTCTCGTTATTTCACTATCTCACCTGCATTTGGGTTCTCTCTCCTTCACCATCCATCCCATTCCTGACACTGTGTGCACGGAGCATACGCATACCAACTAGCCGGTGTTTTTACAGACCTTTTCAACCTCTCCCTACATCTGGTTCCTTCATGCTTCAAAACATCTAACATTGTGCCCATACTAAAGAAAAACATAACCACATGCTTAAATGACTTGAGGCCTGTTACTCTAACGCCCATCTTCAGTAAGTGTTTTGAGAGACTCATCAGAGACTCATCAGCTCATTGTACCCTCTACAATTTGCATATCGCAGTAATCGTTCCACAGATGAAGCGTTTGCTTTCACCCTACACACTGCTCTCTCCCACCTGGAAAATAAGAACACCTATGTGAGAATGCTGTTTGTGGACTACAGCTCAGCACTCAAAACCATAGTGTCTTCCACACTTGTTGCGAAGCTCCAGGATCTTGTAAGTCAAGACTTTGGGCCAGTTTTTTAGATCGTAGTTAACCCTCAGGAGTCAACCAACGCTGCGGTGCGTTTTGAGTCATGTTGTTTTTATAAAGAGACAAAGACAGTAAATAAAGACTGTCATTTTTATCATACTGATATAATTAATATGTAATCCTTATAAAGTAAAGAGGAATGATTTCTCCTGTATCCTCTCATTATAGGTAATGTGATCCCGCCTCATACTGAGAATGCGCTTCATATTTAAACGATATGAGATGAGACACGTTATCATGTTCAGTGAATATGTCTGCAAGGCCTCGTCTCACCCTGACCTAAGACTGTTTACCCTCCTGCCCTTCGGGAGGCGCTTCAGGAGCCTCCAGACAAGGACCAAAAGATTTAGGGACAGCTTTTTCTTACAGCTGTCTCCTTACTGAACTCATCCCTCTGACACCTCTCAACCCCTCCCCAACCACACACACAGACTCCTCCCCCCTCTTCAATACTACACCTGCTTATTACTTATTTATTTTAAATATTCATCACAATAACCTGTTGTAACATGCACTACTGTTCACTCAGTAACACTGGACAATCCATTTGAACACTGTAAAATTCCAAATGCACTTTACCATCCACTGCAATACTTTAAATTATGTTAATAGTTCTGTCTATAGTATCACTCCCTCCAGGAAATAAACGACACCTTGGTTCTGCTTACTGGTGGATTTATTGTTTTATCCTCCCATTCACCGTTAATGAAATCCACCGTCAAACTAATTATGACAATTTAAAAAATAAACAATCATATATGCTATAAAGATACAGAATACAAAATACAAATACAGTCGGGAAATAAAATGAAATACACATACCTCGCTGGCTGCATAAAACCAAGAGGAAATGAGTTTACTTGAAACACTTGGTTAAAAACACAACATGAAAAACTTCTTCTTGGAGAATAACTTCTCACCTTTGTTGTTGCATCTTAAAAAATGTTCGTGTGCAACGCGAACTCACTTTAGGTTCCCGTTAACCTTTACACTCAATATTCATCAATATGTGAAACAAAAAGGAAAACGTGTTGAACAAAAAAATAAAATAATACGTGTGGCAGTTATACTCCCACCAAATGACTATTTGTCATTTCACCTCACAATTTAAATATTTTCACACCTTAATTTCAACAGTATGCCCTTAAACCTTACAGTAACAACTACTGTATTTATGAAATGGCAACCCTAACCTTTATTCTGCTTCAAACAATACAACTGTCTTTTGTACAGGCCTATCAAGGTAGACTGGCTTGGTAATGCGTCTTCCCTGGCTGTCTAAGTTCGAGTCACTAATTAACAGTTTAACCTTTCTAACCTTTCCATCAGTGCTCGGAAACACCTCTGTCACCCTTGCTAATCTCCATTGGTTATGTGGAGAACTGTCCTCCTGCAGTATGACAATGTCATTAACCTTTGTATTTCTCTTCTCCTTCTGCCATATTTGTTGTTGCTGAAGATTAAGGAGATACTCCTTCTTCCACCTTGTCCAAAATTCATTTGCCAAAAACTGCACCTGGCGCCATCTCTTGCGCAAGGATAGATCCTGACTCACAAACTCACCTGGAGGTGGGAATATTATGTTAGACTTCATCGTAAGAATGTGATTGGGCGTGAGAGGTTCAAGGCTTGTTGGGTCATTTAAATGCTCGATTGTCAGAGGTCTGCTATTACTTTACCATTACAGCCATTACTTCATACAGAAAGGTTGTGAGCGAGGCACTGTCGAGTCGTTTAGCAGACTGGTCAAGGATTGCGGTTAATACACTTCTGATCGTCCTTATTTGCCTCTCCCATACGCCTCCCATCTGGCTTGATGATGGGAAGTTCATAATGAATTCACATTCATATTCCTTTAACTGTTCATGGTCCAAATTCTTCATTGCATTCATGAACTCTCCTCTTGCACCAACAAAGTTAGTGCCTTGATCACATCTCAACTGTCTTACATGTCCGCGTATTGCGATGAATGCAGGCAAAGTGTTAATAAAAGCATCTGTAGTGAGGTCATCAAGCATTTCAATGTGTATGGCTCTAGAGCACATAGAGGTAAAAACAAGGCCATATTTCTTTAGTTCCTTTCTTGCTTCCTTCACATAGTATGGTCCAAAGCAGTCTACGCCACAATATGTAAAAGGAGGTGTCATTTCCATTCGTTCTTCTGGCAAATCTGCCATTTTTGGATCTTGAGTGTTCCTTCTGTACTTTCTGCATGTTGTGGACTTGTAAATATGTGAGGCAACTGCCCTGCTAGATCCTATGACCCATACTCCATGGATCGCAATTCATTTGCAGTTATTCCCCTTCCTTGATGCTGCACCTTTTCATGTTAGTGCTTAATAAGCAACAACGATACATGTCTCTTATATGGCAAAATGGCAGGATGCTTGACATGAGGATGAAGAACAGATCTTGTCAAACGACCCTAAGCACACCATGCTCATCTACAAACGTACTCAGTTTGTGTAGTTTGTTGCCTTTCCGTTTTACTTCCTTGCTTCCCAGCTGAACGCTTCTCTCTGAACCATCCTGATTATAAACAGCTCTTCTTCCTGTCTGTCCTCAATACTTGTAGCTCCACTTACTTTATCCTTGATGCCCTTGATCTGCTTAGCGTGGCGCTTTAGAAAAGCAATGGCCTTGACAGCTCTTTTCCAGTCAGAGAACTTTGTTAGACGGTCTAACAATGACCTCTCTCCCTCACTTGGTTCACTTGATTTATTTAATTTAATTGAGCAATAAATTTATTTACCTGGTTCCCCTGTATCAGCACACGTGTCTCCATCCCTCTCAGACACAATGCCACACACTGGTTTGGCTGAGAATCAGGTGCGTCTTTGCCCCCACCAGTCGCCCACACACTCTAAGTTCTTGATCATCATCATAGACTTCTCCCACTATAACATCTCCTTTGGGTAGCTCTCTTTCCCATAAAAAATCTGGGCCAGTGAACCAATTTGAAGCAACAAGCTGATCTGCCGAGAGACCTCTAGACGCATGATCCGCAGGAAGTGCCACTGTGCAGGATCTGTAATGGACATGATTCTTTGGATTCTGTTTGCTACAAACACATGAAACCGTTTGGCATCATTGTTTATATAGCCAAGGACGACCCTTGAGTCAGTCCAAAAATGTTCTTGAAGACCCTCTTTTACAAGCTCATTCCTGAGCATAACACTTGTTCTTGCTGCTGCAACTGCAGCCGTCAACTCAAGCCGTGGCACTGTGGTTACCTTGGTAGGAGCAACCCATGCCTTTCCCATGACTAGTGTGCAGTGAACCTCTCCCTTGACGTCGACTGCTCTGAGGTAAGTACATTCCCCATAACCAATGACACTTGCATCTGAGAAATGGTGAAGTTCGTTCTTCTTGACATCCTTAAAGTTATCTGGTATGTAGCACCTTCTGATCCTTACATAAGACAAGTTTCGAAGATCTTGGAGCCAGATTTCCCACTGTACTCTTAGCTCTAGTGGGAGCGGCTCATCCCAAGTTACTTTGTCTCGACACAGTTGTTGGAGTATTTGCTTTCCACGGAGAATAAATGGCGCTACAAACCCCAATGGATCGTAGATGGAGGCTACTGTAGAAAGTATTCCTCTTCTGGTGTTTGGTTGTTCCTTGATGTTTACTCTGAACTGGAAGTCATCAGAGGATACACACCATTGAACACCAAGAGCTCTTTCCATGAGTGGCTCTCCCAAAGCCATATCTATGTCCTTTACACTTTCAGCAAACTCATCCTTCGGTATGGATTTCAATACCTCTTTGCTGTTGGAGATACATTTGTGTAATCTCAGCTTGCCTGTGCTGCAAAGATCTCTCGCTTCCTTTATCGGTTGAATTGCTTCAGCCTCAGATGTTGCGCACACTAAGCCATCGTCAACATAAAAATTCCTTTGGATGAACTTAACGGTGCTTGGGTTAAATTTATCCTGACCTTGAGCGGCAATATTCTTAAGTCCAAAATTGGCACATCCAGGGACCTCATTTATAAAGCTTGCGTACGCACAAAACGGAGCTGAAAACATGCGTACGCCAGTTCCTGCGCAAAAGTTGTGATTTATAAAGAAAAACTTGACGTGAAAATATGCGCACCTTCACGCAAACTCTGACCCATGCGTACGCACATTTTAAAGACAAAGCAGTTTGGCGACACTAATGGTGATTGTAGGTACTGACTGCGGATGAAGGGAATTAACCCTATGAATTAATTTACTTTGACATATTTCAATATTTACAATATTTACCAGTTGCTCATAGGTCCCAGTTACAACAAAAAATACAAATAACATTAAATCACTATTATGGGTCCTAAAGATACATACAGGCATGTTCAGTTTAAAGACATAAAAGGAACTATATGCTGAAAGTACGTAAATGTAATTTCTTTCACTTCCATTCTTAAATGGATGTAGACTCATTATGTGATTAATGTTATAAGTTGTAAATGAGTAAATATGATCGCTGAAGACATAAGTAGTCTACTGCAGCAATACTTAAATGCATATTGTATGATGGATGCGCTGGCACTGCTGGAAGATTATGCAAATGGCAGACTTCGGAGGGAAAGAGTATTCATTTGTATCAATGGTATCCCTTTTCCTCCCGACCCACCACAACACCAGCATGAAGAGCCTGACCCACTATACCAACATGAAGAGCCTGACCCACAACACCAGCATGAAGAGCCTCACCCACAACACCAGCATGAAGAGCCTGACCCACAACACCAGCATGAAGAGCCTCACCCACAACACCAGCATGAAGAGCCTCACCCACAACACCAGCATGAAGAGCCTCACCCACAACACCAGCATGAAGAGCCTGACCCACTACACCAACATGAAGAGCCTGACCCACAACACCAGCATGAAGAGCCTCGCCCACAACACCAGCATGAAGAGCCTGACCCACAACACCAGCATGAAGAGCCTGACCCACAACACCAGCATGAAGAGCCTGACCCACACCCCCATCCCCAACAAGAAGATCATAATCAGGGAGCAAGACTCCGTCAGGGAGTAATGCGCCGTTTGTGAAGAAAGGTTCATTTTTAAACTAGATCCTTTAATGTAGATGCAATGTCACCCAGCACAACCCTTATTTGCTTAAGCTCATCTGCGATGACAGTTATTGCATTAATGGGGTCTGCAGAGCAGCGTCAGTCAGCACCCGTCCACTTCCGGCTGTTCCATACAGTCGGGACTCCCGCACTTGTGCTGGGGACCTCGGGAAGCTCCAGAGCCCCTGCAGACTCTGCGCTGCAAGAATAAGGACTAAACCAATTGTGTGATTTATTTAATTTAATTGAGCAATAAATTTATTTACCTGGTTCCCCTGTATCAGCACACGTGTCTCCATCCCTCTCAGACACAGTGCCACACACTGGTTTGGCTCAGAATCAGGTGCGTCTTTGCCCCCACCAGTCGCCCACACATTCTGTCGGTGTCAGGCAAACCGTTTCTTTGTTCCCACCTTAAGATCGGACCACTCCTCTTTTATATCTGGAACGGTCCTGTTTATCGCAGCAGTGATGTGTGTCCACTCTGAATATTATTTTTATTAGTAATTACACTGCTTTGGCCACCAAACAATATAACTTTCCCCTCATACACCTTACTCACAAGAACCTCTATTTATGCCTCAGAGAAATGTTGCCTCTTGCTCTTGGAGATTGCTGTCACGGTTTTGTTTTTAAAAACACAAATTTCCTTGCTCCTTGCATGGCCAATTAGGTCATTTGCATTGTCTGTATATGGTTAAATGTGGGCGGATAGAGGGCGGTAAATGATATATTTTGGCGTGCACAAATTATCAGGTAGGCTGTGATTTATAAAGTGAAAATTGCGTGCAGGTGTGCGTACGCATGGTTTAGAAATCTGAATATTTTTTTGCGTACGCTCTTTTTGGCTTTTGTGCGTATGTTGAGCTTTGGTAAGGATCCTACACACAGTTTTATAAATGAGGCCCCAGGTTTAGCGAACTCTAGAGGTGAATTGAAAAAAGTCCAAACTCATAACACCATCAATTGAAAATGATATACCTGAAATAACAAACTTATACGGGAGGAGAGTCTATGGGGACAGCTTGCAAAACATTGATGTGACTGATTTGCAAGCCTACATTGGGTTGTTCAGCATATCTAACAAGGTATGATATCTGAGCCATATAGCAGTTGATAAATTTAATGTTTTTTGGTCTAGCAGATCATAAGGACAATTGTAGGACCATAAGAGTAAGATAACTGTAGCCAACAAACTCTCTCGATGCTTACACAGCTCTTTCCGCAGCAGCTATAGCTCTGAGACAGGGTGGTAGGCCTGCTGCCAAGCTTACTAGAAAAATATGCCACAGGATGCCATAATTCTCGTCTACCATCTGTACAAAGTTTCGTTGGATCTGGAATGCCTAATAAAGGAGAGACAGTTAATTTCATTTTCATGTTTTCAAAAGCCAGATCAACCTCATCATTCCATTTTATGTGATTCGCAGAATCCAGATCCTTTGTAAGGGTTTATCTCGCATAGGTTGTTCTAGAACAGAATAATAAGGAATGATAGTGCGACAATACGAGCACATACCCAAAAAAGAAAGCATTGGTTTTTTTTTCGTTTGGGGCTTTGGCATTGCAATTATTGCAATTAGTTTTTTGGACATTGATTTTCCTTGTGGTGTCACTACCTGACCCAAAAAGGTGACTTCCTGTTTTACAAACTGCAGATTGTTAAGGCTCACTTTGTGGCCTTCTCTGGCAAAGTGTGAGAGGAGTGAAATTTTCACAGCTTAGCAATAATCCTCAACATAACTAATTAATGTTGTTCCAGGTGAAAGTTGTAATGGTTCTAGACTACCCCCAAGTGGCACATTATAAATTGTCTTCAATTCGACATGCATTTTTGACCTCAAGGTTGGATTATTGCAATGCTTTATTAGGTGGTTGTTCTGCACGCTTAGTAAACAAATTACAGTTAGTCCAAAATGCTGTAGCAAGAGTTCTTACAAGAACCAGGAAGTATGACCACATTACACTGGTCCTGTCAACATTGCACTGGCTCCCTATCAATCATCGTATAGATTTTAAAATCTTGCTTATTACTTACAAAGCCTTGAATGGTTTAGCACCTCAACATTTGAAAGAGCTCCTGTTACATTATAATCCTCTGTGTTCGCTACGTTCTCAAAACTCAGGCAATTTGATAATACCTAGAATTTCAAAATCAACTGCCGGCGGCAGATCCTTTTCCTACTTGGCGCCTAAACTATGTTATAACTTACCTAATAGTGTTCAGGAGGCAGAAACACACTTGACGTTTAAATGTAGATTAAAAACCCATCTCTTTAACCTGGCTTACACATAAATACTAACATGTTTCTAATATTCAAATCCGTTAAAGGATTTTTAGGCTGCATTTATTTAAGAAATCCGGAAGTGAGAACACTCTCCACAACACACAATATATCTGCTATCTTTAGTAGAATGGCATCTACGCTAATATTGGTCTGTTTCTCCTTCCAAGCTCTTCGGAGCCCCCAGATCCAGCCCGTATCAAGATCAGATGGAATTGCAGTCACCAGGATCCAGTGCGTATCCAGATCTGATTGTGTAGAAAGGACCCCTAGGGCCCGGAAGGACAGCGGGAGACCAGGACGACTAGAACCCCAGATGCAGATCCCTCGCAAAACCTTGCCTCAGATGACCATCAGGATGGCACCACAGGAGACAGATGATTCTTCTCTGGACCAGATGGTGGGTTCGGAACTAGAAAAGCCCTCTACAGCCCTCAAACTAAGCGAAGTCCTGAACAAGAACACCACGGATACCAATCCCCTGCGAAGACTTTGTCTGCGATGATCATCAGGATACGACCACAGCACACAGATGTGTCTTCTTCATTCTGCTGCAGCCTGGACTTGAACTGCTGAATTCGTCTGGTCAGAGGAGAACTGGCCCCCCAACTGAGCCTAGTTTCTCCCAAGGTTTTTTTTTCTCCATTTCTGTCACCGATGGAGTTATGGTTTCCTTGCCACTGTTGCCTCTGGCTTGCTTAGTTGGGGTCCCCTCATTTACAACGATATCGTTGATTTGATTAAATTTGAACACACAGACACTTTTTTAAGTAAACAAAGAAGACATCAACGAATTGAAATTGAATGCACAGACACCATTAAACTGAACAGAGATAACGTCCCCGAATTCAGTAATGTATTGCCTTTTAACATTAAGCATTATGACACACGGTTTACTAAATATTGTTGTTAAGCTGCTTTGATGTAATGTATTTTGTCTAAAGCGCTATATAAATAAAGGTGACATTGACATTGATGGATAGTCCGTTACCCAGTAGGAGAGACGTGCATGTATAATCCACAGATGCGAATGCTGCGAGGTCCTCTCGTCGCGATTGCTGCTTACCTTGGTCGTTGGTAAAGTCGATGCAAAGCTCTTCCAATATACTTGATTCCCTTTAGCAAATTATGAAGCTTCAAAGTCACGTATAGGCTAAACACAGTTCCCTTTAGTTCGATAAACCGTTTTTGACTAATTGTAAGCGGCCAAGTCTAATACTTTAAGCTGCTGAGGGATGCTGGATGGTGCTTGTAATGGATATTAACTGGAATGTCCACACAAGATGTTAATATTGCTCATTGTTGTAGATTTATTTTACCGTTACTGGTCTTCATTTCCATATAGGCAAGAATCCAAATGAACAGTCAGTAAATCCACCAGTCCTTCACCTTTACAATGACTTGCATAGCATGGTACAAACAACCTAGCGTAGCGGTCAAAAGCAGTGTGCACCTTCCCTCCAGCAACACCTGTCATCTGAAGGAAGGTTCCCACCTATATATTGTGAACAATTATGCAAGAAGCCCCTTTTGGACGTACCTGTACATAAGACCAAAATGGTTATTACAGTCTTATTACTTATTTATTTAAAATATTCATAACAATAACCAGTTGTTACTGGTTGCACTACTCAGTAACACTGAAAAATCCATTTGCACACAGTATTATTCCAATGCACTTTGCCATCCACTGCAACACTGCAATACTGTTAATTATATTCACATGTTCATAGATCTGTCTATAGGGTACATACACTTTTACATAACCCATTTGTATAGGATGTTCACAGACACCTGTCTGAATATCTTATTCATATTTTAAACATGTAAATTTGTCCCTAACACTTATCTACACTTATATATTCTGTATCATTATTGTATAATTACACATATATTCTGTACTTACTGCTTATTGCACTTCTGGTTAGATGCTAACTGCATTTCATTACCTTGTACCTTACATGTGTAGTGACAATATAGTTGAATCTCATCTATTCTAATTGCACAGTGACAAAATGGACACTATCACAGAAAATATATAGATTTGCAAAAATATGTTTTAAAAACGTGTTTAAAGAAGACACTTTTTAAAGCAGTGTCTTTTGAAGACATGAACCATGCCAGACATTTTTTTAAGAATAATATTGAATAATTTAAAAAATAATAATAATTAAAAACAAAAGTTAGAATAGTTTGTGGTTCATTATTGTTTAGAGTGAATGTACTACGGTAAAACAATGACATCACTACTTGTAGTAAACGAATAAATAACAAAACTGAAAAGTTAAAAAGTTATTGAAAAGCTCTACACCGTCTGGACCTGTCAATCATCGTGCCTTAATAACTCTTGTGTCTATTCTTCCTATAAACATCTTTTATTTCTATAATATACTAAATGAATGTTTGTGAGGAATGTTATTAGCTGGAAAGTCATTCGGTTTTCCATGCATGATTTAATGAATAAATTGTAACTAGACGATATGTTACTTTGTTGCTTGCTGAAATTGTGAATGTATCACAGGCCCACCACCTTAATTTTTTACCAAGCGTCACTGAACAAGAGGCTAAGAATAACATTGCAAACAATTTCATTACGAGCAATGTGCCAGAAGAAGGATACATTTTAAAATACGGACCATGATTTATACACATTCTCATAATTAAGGGGGGTTTTGTGATTTTTGTGTCTTGTGATGCTCTATTAGTTTTCTTGTCTATATTATAAGTGATTTATGAACATTTGGGCTGTTAGTTGAACATACCAGGCATATGGCACAGGATACCAGACACAATTTTAATGGATGCATTTTATCCGATTCGTACACATAGCAGAATACTTTTCCTTAATGATTCACCTCAAAACAAAGTCATACTGCAACTTACATGTCATAAATCTGGTCTCTTAGGCAGTCTACGGCCAATAACAGCTGCTTTGAAATCCATAAATATTAGACTATTGTCTATATGTCTATCACAAGGGCTTAGTTTTGCTTAATTAATACTATTATCACACTTATATTTGTACATGTGTGCCTTTTGTTTTGTTTTGCTATACATATGCATACACATCATTTCTCAATCATTTGACAAACTGATACAATCAGAAATTAAAATGTGTGTACGTATAATAATCCTTACTGGAATACATATTTATATATTTCACATTAGTAATGGATTATTAATTCAAAAAAACACAACTGCGTCATTTGAATGTGTTTATAAATTACACACAGAAATGTTGAATCACATATTCATGATAGCTAACAATTGCTATGACAATTAACAAATAAAATAACAAAGTTTGAAAGTTAAACACATACAATACTTGCAATTAATTTTTGTAATGCATCACATTAATTCAGATGTCAACGTGCCTGAGTCTTTGAAGCTACAGATATAAGTGGAAATAAGAATCTTAAAGGCCTTCTGAAAACGAGGGTAGAAAAATCCATAGATTAAGGGGTTACAGGTAGAGTTAAAATACCCAAACCAAACCAAAGCATCAAAAACAACAACTGGAGTAGAAAAATTGAGAAAAGGGTCCAAAGCAGTAGCAATAAAAAAAGGCAACCAGCAGATCAAAAAAACACCAACAACAATGGCTACTGTTTTAGCTGCTTTTCTTTCTCTCTGTGCAGAGCTTTGACTGTGCATTTCCTGTGAAACCACTTTTTCAGAGAGAGCTTTGGCATGCTTTTGAGCGACATGAAATATCTTGATATACAAAGAGATCATGATGGTGACAGGAATGAAGAATGTAAGAAGAGAACAGATAAGACCCCACTGCTTGTTAAACAACAGAACACAGCTCCCCACACAAGAAATCTGCAACATCAGTATTTCTAAACCAGCAACATTTACTCCTGAAAACACAATAGAAAAGCTGTACACAAATGAAAACAGCCAAGTAAAGGTCATAAATACAGTCACACTGAAATTTGTAACCTTCATTTGGTACCTTAAAGGATCGCATATTGCTAAGTACCTATCCATGGATATTAAACAAAGGTGAATTTTAGAGCAAATGCAGAATGCCATGTCTAAACTAGAATGTACTTTACAAAAAACATCTCCTAAATACCAGCAGCCTTCAACAGATCGCACCATGCTGTACGGCATGACTAAAGAGCCCAGTAAACAGTCACAAGCAGCCAAAGACTGAACGATCAGATGAGTTGGAGACTGAAGATGCTTGAAATAGGAGATAGAGATGACGACCAGCAGGTTCCCGAGAACTGTCATGATAATAACAAACAGCATGAAAGAGTACATGGCAACATTAATAACAGTGAGCCGATGTGCACTGAGACAAGAGTCTGACTTTGATGGATAGCAGAGAAACGGATTCTCTGCATGAATGTTGGTCTTGTTCATCATTATAATTGACATTTTTATGTTAGTTGGTCAATTATCTAAATGCAAAACAATGTTATGAATAGCAGTTTAGGTATAAATTAGTAAACAGCCCATGAAAAATGTCCATCTTCTATGAAGAATGAAAAGTGTAATGTAATGTGACTCATGTAACCTTAGTGTTGTTCATATATACTGTAGGACTTACTGTTCCACCCTCTCTCTCTCTCTCTCTCTCTCTCTCTCTCTCTCTCTCTCTCACACACACACACACACACATACACACACACACACACACACACACACACACACACACACACACACACACACACACACACACACACACACACACACACACACACACACACACACACACACACACACACACACACTTTCTGTCACGCAAACACACTTAGACGCGCAAATGTAATCCATGAATGCAAAAACATGCTGAACCTAGGACATATGTTCAGTTAAATGTACAGTTTTGGTTTTGTTAGAGTTGACCTATGTACTGTTCATTGTTAACAATGTTAAAATTTTAACTCATGACTTTAGAGGGTTTGCTTTAAAAACTTTATTTACTTACACTTTATGCATTATTTGCTATAACACACAACACCAAAAAATTAACAGTATGGATGCATAAACATTGAAACACATTGCAACTTATGATGCTCCTTTTAACTTCTGTTTAGTATCCTATACCCAGGTACTAGGCCAAAACCTTTGTAGAAAACTTGATTAAATTGATTGAGACTCAGACAAGTTGGTTAGTATTAAACCAGAGCATTTGTTTCTTAAAGTATTTGGTGCACACAATGAAATCAAGAAATCAGGTTATTTGTAGTACAGAGCTAAAAAGGCGTAAAAAAACAGAACCTTATTGAATATCCATTTATGGGGCCAGAGAATTTAAATATCATGCAAACTGATTACCCAATATAAGTGTTGTAGAAAATGTTATAAATTGTCTTAAATCCCGATTTAAAAAAATGATGATGATTACATTAATCTGATCCTGTTGGTACAATAGAAGAACATTTTACCTAAAATTGAGCATGAAGGTAAAACTGCTTCCCAGGCAGCTCTGTTGGCTGTCTTGCACAGAAAGGTTTAGAGGTGGGTACCCTACTTATCCACATGTAAACCAACAAAGCTCTTCAAGTAATTATGATCTTGCTTGCATTTACTGCTTTTATTGGAAGTCAAATTGTTTAGTGCTTAAATTAAAGTCTGTCGATGGGTCACTTTGTCAAGCTTGAATCTCTGGACGCTGTTATCTCTGTGTCCACTGGTTCTGTCAAATGGGGGCAATTGTGGCCTAGGGGTAAGTATGATTACACGGTAACTTTATCCCCATCTGATCTGCAGTGTTAATTGGCAACTGCATAATCCTTGTAAGTTGCTTTGAATTAATAAATGTAAATGTAAATTATTGTAAGGACAGCCTTGTATGATTGGGAAGACAAAAGATCTTTGTAGAAGGACAAAACTTACTTAGAAAAAAACTTACAACAATTTTAGAATATCCGATGTAGAACACATGGTTCTACATCGGATGGGACAGTGATCAATCAGTAAAATGAATCTGTATCTGAAAAATGTAAAGTTTGACCTTTGGACTGAATCTCAATATATTGTGTGAGAATGGACTTACTTTAGTAGGGTTACCTTTAAGGCTAAACACACAGGCCCAATAAAGTAATTTGTTGTTGAACCTATACAACCTATACAACAAAAATATAAAATAGAATATATATACAAAATTTTAACACTGGATTGGAGAAAGAAATAACTAGCCTGTCCTTTTAAAATCAAGCTATGAACGACACCGGCAGAAAGTTGTTTTTCAAACTACATACCTATGCAATTCAAAGACAAGAATTGGTTGACTTGTTGTCAGAGATTTGTTCTCTGATGTTCCAATGCACTCGTGTGAAAGCAGATAAAAATGCTTTCCTGTCTTAAAAAAAAGTTGTTTTTATTTTACATTTATTCATTTTTGGAAGACGCTTTTATCCAAAGCTACTTACAAGCGTAATGCAGTGGCAAATTATCGGTGCAGAACAAATGGGGGTGAGCTCACTTCAGTCATTGTCTTCTGGCTCTGGGATTCGGAACACTGGTACCTTCTGCTTACAAGTCTGACTCTCTAACCAACAGACCACAACCCTAAGCACTTATGATTAAAACACTAACTGTTTTTAACAGTGATTACATCATACATGATGTAACATTGCTCCTGGTGCTTGAATGTATGTTTTTGTAAGGACACAAGTTAAAATTTCAATGCGCAGGACCTTAGTGGTCTTAAATGGAACATTGAATTTAATATTTTTTCTTCCCAGGTTTTGCACAATAAATAAAAAGTAAAGCATTAATAGGCAGTCAATTTGTAGTTTTTCTGCAGACCTGCCGTTGAAGACCCATGAATTAAAGAGGTTGGTCTTTTTTTCTCTTCTAACCATTTCAAATTAAAAAATCATTGATTAATTTTTTATATAAAATAAAAATCTTTCTTTATATCAGATAAACACACCTTCGAAAAAATATACATACTATTTTCTATAAAGAGATGAAATGATTTTCTGATAAAAACAAAGGTTCTCCTGTGATTTATTATAATCTCACAGTTTTAATAAGGGAGTGACAAATGTGTGAAAATACACCTCTTTTTTTAACACTGTCCCCTCTTTGGGATTTATACAACATCACCAACTTTACAACTAATAGTCCATCAGGTGCGGTATGGCATCAACATGTTTACTTATAATTCCCCACAGATCCTTATTATGAGTATCATTCAAGAGACAGATAGCATACAAGCAGCACTTACAAATCAGTATCTCAACAGTATAGGGTTCTATCTATGTAGTTTTTAGATGTTGAGATTCAATGTTTTCTACATAAAAAAGACATGAGGATCAAATTTGTTTCATCTGTAGAAAAGAACCTACATTAATTTTTTTAATACACTGTCAATTTTATAAATGTTTTAAAAGGGGAGTTTGGAACAGGTCAAATGCAGACATGACCTTCTGATTCTAAAAAAAATCACCTTTTGCTTCAAATTAAATGGTTCTTTTTATAAAACTCACTATTTATATCAGAATAAACAACACAGAAGCAAAAATGAACTGGTCATCCATCTTTACTCTTTAACATACTACCCATCTCGTCCTGTGTGATGAGGTCACATAAATGAATATTAACTTACCTTTAACACATTTTCTGACAACAAAGGTTTAGAACATTCAAGATATGTAACAATTAAACAAATAGATTTACCTTAAGACCAAGTTAAAATGCAAAGCATCACAATTGTTCTTTTGCAATTCAACTATGTGTATTAGACTGTGTGGAATAAATGTTAATGGAATAATTCAAACAAAATGGAAAATTGTGTTATAATTTACTAATAACATGCAGTCGTACTCTTCAATATAAGGAAAAATTATATACATTTGAGAGCACATGAGGGTGCATAATGGGGGAAATTATTTATTTCATTTCCCTTTAAAAATACTTGCTGTTGTGCAGTTATTTAGACCTGGATTGGATTTGTGAACGCAGAACTCTCTGTTTAACCAGTATAGACACCTTTGGCTCACGACAGGCTGCAAGTGAAAATGCATACAAGCACTTACAACTTTATAGAACATCCCAAGCATTTAAAATAAATAAATTAAACAATTACATAATACAATTACAATAACATATTGGAACACTATTGGAACTTTTAATGTCCTAATTCCAGATCTTTCGTCTCTCCAATCACTCTAATTCTATTATAAACTCGGTAACATAGTCATTAAGACATTGAGGCAATTCTTTGCATCTGGGGCCTGTACCTTTTATGAGTTTTTTCCCTCTGTCTTAACTTTTTACTGTTAATTTGCATTCCTCTGCAATACCCTTTTGTTCCTCATCTGAACTTAGGTCAAGAGCACATTTTACATCATAATTTTACTTTTTGCATTTCAGATCAATGAAATTTCTCAACAAATTTTGTTTTCTGCGCATATTTTGCTCTGGTGGGTGACTAAACAACAACACTGTTCCCTTCTCTGTGAAATGTTGTAAACTTGTCTGTTTTGTGTTGCCCATAAACACTTGATATAATACTCCTCTGTTTGAGATATCTTAGCGTTCCATCTGTTGTCTGTGTATATTTTCTGTGTAGTTTTTACTTTTTACCCTGCCTCTAGAGCTTCCAGGTCATTGTGAGGTGTTGCAATGCCTGGTTACTGTCATGAGAGAAAACTGGATAATTTTTAAAAAGGATGATTTTATTTTACAGGCATCAAGAACTAAACACTTCAGTGAACTACACTAGTTTTCTACCAGGCTCACAACCTTACACGAGATAGAGCCTCCACCACCAATATGGTAAAATCTGATGGATCCCATAAAACAGCTGGTTTTCCCATGATTTCTTATGAAAAGAACATTTTGTTTCCCTATAAATGTAAACAAGTTAACAATGCTATAAGGTATGTTATTACTGTTTTCTTTAAAAAAGAATAAGCAAATTAATGCAATTAATGTTATTGTATTTCTCTCAAAATTGTTTCCTTTCAATTACAGTTTTTCTATTTTAATAATACCCAATACAAACCCAATTATCTCTCTGTAAACTGAATCAGTCAATTTCTAGGTTTCAGGTAACGTTTTAGCCTTTTCACATACCTTCCACTGGAAGTCACAACTGTGAGATAAGGTCATGACGTGTCGTCAAGTATGGTGTTCAATAATGGGAATTTGTGCTCTGCATTTAACCCATCCTAGTACACACACGCAGTAAGTGAACACACACACACTGTGAACACACACCCGAAGCAGTGGGCAGCCATGCCTTTAATTACCTTTAAATGTATTCATTTGGCAGACATTTTTTTACAAAGCGATTTAGCAGTATTGTGCAGTTTCGAATTATCGCTGCAGAGCAAACAGGAGTAAGGTGCCTTGACCAAAGGCACTCAGGTCATAGCTGCTGTCATGGATATCAAGACCCATAACCGTCTGCTTACAAGTCCAACCCTCAAACTGCTAGATAACAACTAACCATCCAGCTTTCACTCACTGAAACTGTTCAAAAGGCCTCATTTATAAATCTTGCGTACGAACAAGCGAAGCTGAAAACATCAGTACGCCAGTTCCTGCGCAAAAGGTGGGATTTATAAAGAAAACTTGACGTGAAAACATTCACACATACAAGCAAAATCTGACCCATACGTAAGCACATTTTGAAGACAAAGCAGTTTGGCGACAACGATGGTGAGTTGAGGGACTGACTGTGGATAAAGGGAATTAACCCTTTACAAAATGGCAAAATTTACTTTTACATATTTCAATATTTACGATATTTATAGGTTGCTCATAGGTCCCGGTTACAACAAAATATAAAAATAAAATTAAATCACCATTATGGGTCCTAAAGATACATAATGCCTTATCCTTCAGAAAGGCATTAAAAACTGCTAGATCAGATTAATTTTCTAATCTTTAAGAAGAAAACAAACATTCAACAAACAAAGAATTTATTCAACACTTTGTCTAAACTAACGAAAAATATAGCCTCAACAAGTGCTGACATTTCCCAGCACCACAGCAGTAATGACTTTATGACCTACTTCACTTCAAAAAGTGACACTAGTCGAGATGAAATTGTTAAAATTCAGCCGTCAGCTACTGTATCGCATAAATTTTTAAACCCCCAGAGGAACAGTTCCATTCATTCTCTCCTATACAAGAGGAAGAATTGTGTAAACTTGTAAAATCATCAAAAGCAACAACATGTATGTTAGACCCTATTCCATCTGAGCTACTAAGAGAGGTGCTTCTAGAAGTCATAGATCCTCTTCTAACTATTATTAACTCCTCATTGTCGTTAGGATATGTCCCCAAATCGTTCAAACTAGCTATTATTAAGCCTCTCATTAAAAACCACAACATGACCCCAAAGACCTAGTTCCCTTTCAGTCGGTCTCTCAACGTTGTGACTGAAAGGGGTTTGATCTTGAGAACCCATTGTCTCCGAGCCTATTAAAAAAGGCCAATTAATTGGCGAATGAATCAATTCATTTCCCCGCCCGTGATGACGGGTATAAAAGGGGACGGAAATGATCATTCATCACCGTTTTTTCATCATGAAATCTGACACCACTTCGTTTGCTCCCCGTAGCTCTGCAGCCGAGTTCCGGGCTCGGTCTGTATCTACCGCGAGCGGCGTTGGTGATTTGGGGATCAATATGGGCGTTTCTCCGTCAGTTTCACTCTCGCGGACCGCCCATACCCCAACACGCCCTTCTTTCCCGTCTTCTTGAGACGTTTCAACGTTTCGCTCCCGCAATCACGCGAGGAGGAATAGCTGTCAGTTGCAGCATCTGAGAGCGAGCTGCCAGCGTTGGACCCGGATGACGCGCTGCACCTGCCGCTTCCGGGCGGTCAGGGGGCGGGCATATCCGGATCCGCCAATGGCGGCTGTGCTTTCCCGGGCCGCGAGTATTGGGCGAGTGTACGGCCCCGCCTACACCCCAGTGCTCGT
Organism: Triplophysa yarkandensis; assembly: GCA_033220385.1. Lineage (NCBI taxonomy): Eukaryota > Metazoa > Chordata > Actinopteri > Cypriniformes > Nemacheilidae > Triplophysa > Triplophysa yarkandensis. The sequence continues at coordinate 2,915,745 of CM065677.1, read as the reverse complement.
GGTGGGATTCTTGGTATGTCTGGGGCGCCCGGAGCATTAAGCCTCGCCTGATACCATATGTTTCCGGGAAGTGCAAAACAAGCTGTGTTGATCGGGAAGGCGCCCCCTAGCGGCCCGCCTCCGTCATTACAGCTCATCCGCTCTAACTTCCCCCGATAAGGGCGCAGCCCGGGGCTATACGGTATCCCACCAGCAGAGCGCGCTGTTGTGACACACCTGTGTCCTCATAGCACATCTTCCTGGGGGATAGACCGAAGCTCCCCCCCCAAAAGCGTGCATATTTTCCCCGTCCTAAGTGGCGAGGGCCTATGCCGCCGCAGGGCCTGCAGCGTCTTTTCTCCATGTAATGGCCTTTTTGCACCAAGCAGGAAGCCTTGCAGGAGACCATCAAGGGGAGGCCTGACCAAGCTCAGGACCGCAACTAGCCTCGCGCTGATAGCGTTGAAGGTTACCGCGGTCCCCTGGTTGGGCGATGTCCACCATAGTGGTCCAAGAGCACCACCTCCGGCTCACCCTTGCGTAATGTGGGATTCTGAGAAATCTAGGTTTTTCGATGTGCCTGTTGCGCAGGGAGGGGCTGTTTTAGAGACACTACGTAGAACTTTGCCCAGAAGTTCTCTGTGGTGCAGTAGCAGAAGGAGGTTCAAATCCCTACCCGGTGTGGATCGGCCGCTGGAAGCCGCCGTAATCCTGCCCATCATTTGCTCCCAAACGGCTCCGGTATGAGCGCCCCCTGAACAGCTGGCGCCCCGCAGAACATCGGCCTCGCGGAGGTAGGCAACTCCACCCCGTCAGCAGCTGCCTAAAGCGGTTACTTTGACGGGTCTCACCCAGGGTGTCTCTTCCCTGGGTTTCTGCAGCCACAGTCACTCTCTACGCGACGGTGCGTGGCTAGCAGATGTGGTTCCCAGACGTATGCGCCCCTCGGGGGCACATTGGTCTGCAGGCCAAGGAGGCATGTCGAGACCAGCCGTCCCCCCAGGGTCCCACCCTGGCCGGCCGCTGGTCTCGACAGCCACGAACCACCCGCCTCGGCTATGGTGAAGCAGATCGGCCCTCTGATGCCTCTGACGGCTAAGTTGCCAGCCTGGCCGGCTGTGAACTCCATCACGATGGCTGGAGCGTACGATCCATCTCGGCTCCTCAAACCAGGTCGCCAGACGCCCGCCCAAGACCGGGAGAGGCTACACTTTGGTGAGAGCGAGGAGTCTTCCGTCCTTCGGGGCGAGGTCGTCACCCTTCTGGCAAGGCCGTGTTCGAGCCTGTCCCACGAGCCGAGATGTCCCCGGGATTCTAAGCCCCTACTTCATCGTGCCCAAGGAAGGCGGAGGTCTGCGCCCCTTCTAAGTCTACGCGTCCTGAACAGGTACCCCTTTTAAGGTTGCCCTTCCGGATGCTGACGGAGGCGCATCCTGGTGTCAGTCAGGTCCCTAGACTGGTTCATGGCTATCGACCTGAAGGACGCGTACTTCCATGTCTCGGTTCCCCTCGACTCCGACCGCTTCTACGGTTCGCATTCGAGGCACGAGCGTACTAGTACAAGTTCCTACCCTTTGGGCCCTCCCTGTTCCCCCGGGTCTTCATGAAGATCACGGAGAGCACCATCCCCCCTGGGAGCGAGGAGTGCAGATACTGAACTATCTCGACGACAGGCTCATCCTGGGTCACTCGCAAGAGACAGTCGGTATACACAGGGACCTGGTGCTACGGCACTCAGCCCAACTGGGTCTTCAGGTCTCCGAGAGAGGAGCCAACCCTCCCAAGTGTAGGGGATCTCCTGTCTCGGGATGGAACTGGACTCTGTCACTATGTCTGCACGACTCTCAGATGGGCGTGCCCAGTCAGTGCTCGAGCGCTAGAAACATTTCAAGTGCCCCGCGGTCCCCCTGAAATTATTTCAGAGGCTCCTAGGACACATGGCATCCTCGGCCGGAGTAATTCCCCTCGGGTTGATGCACATGAGACCGCTACAGCACTGGCTACAGAGTCGGTTCCGAGGAGGCATGCACAGGCACCAGGCGGATCGTTGTAACACCTCTGTGCCATCACACTCTAGTCCTTGGTCTTCAAGACCTTTTTCCAGCGGGAATACCGCTTGGGCAGGTACGAGGCATGTTCTGGTACCTCAGACGCCTCCCTGCAGGGCTGGTGTGCAGTGTGCACGTAGCGTCGGGTCGATGGACAGGCATATCAATGCCCTAGAGCTGTTGGCAGTACTGCTGGCCCTCAAGAGGTTCAGGCCTCTCATTCAGGACAAACACGTCCTTGATCGGTCGGACAGTACAACAGCCGTTGCGTACATAAAATAACCAAGGTGGCATACGCTCTAGGCACATGTCTCAGCTCGCCCGCAGCCTCCTCATATGGAGTACTTTTAAATTACTGAACTAGCTCTTAGCTCTTGTTTTCTTCTTATTTCTTCTCATTTCCTCTCCTCTTTTATTTACCACTTAAGCATGTGTCACAAAATTCTCACTGTTACTAATACTCGTAAACCCTCTGGGTCACGTCGTAGGACACGCAACACTGATAACCTGCGTGCCATCCCTACATCTGACTCTTCTGCACTCACTATTCCTATAGGCTTGTGGAACTGCCAATCTGCTGTCAACAAAGCTGACTTTATTCCTGCCATGGCTAAACATTCTGGTCTCTCTGTTTTAGCACTCACTGAAACCTGGATAAAACCAGAAGACAGTACGACACCGACTGCCCTCTCTACCAACTATGCGTTCTCCCACACCCCACGCTCTTCTGGTAGAGGGGGGGAACTGGTCTACTTCTTCCTACTGGATGGAGATTTAAAACACTTGCACCTTCGGGTGGCAAAACCTCTTTTGAGTCACACATACTTTCTATAACTCATCCACTCAATATCATTTTGTGGTAGTATATCGTCCCCCAGGTCAGCTTGGACATTTTCTAGAGGAGTTTGATGTTCTCCTGTCATCTTTTCCGGAGGATGGGACACCTCTTGTGATCCTAGGAGATTTCAACATCCACCTGGAGAAATCCTCAGCTACTAACCTGCACAACCTCACTGCATCGTTTGACCTCAATCGCATGCCCACGTCGCCGACCCACAAGTCCGGTAACACACTTGATCTTGTCTACACACGCTACTGCTCAACGTATCACACTCAAGTAACACCACTGCACACATCCGATCATCCGTAACCTACGCACGCTCTCTCCTCTCACCCTATCCTCTGCTGTTTCCTCTATGCTCCCTCCTCCTGATCAGTTTGCTCTACTTAGCACTGACGATGCCACTAACCTCCTATGCTCTACACTAACATCCTGCTTGGACAATTTATGCCCGCTTACATCTCGACCAGCCCGTGCCAACCCTTCAACACCTTGGCTCTCTGATGTCCTCCGGGAACACAGAACCAAGCTCAGGGAATCTAATGACCCTGCAGATCTCTCTCTCTATCAAACTCTTCTCTCTTCTTTCTCTGAGGATGTCTCGGTCGCTAAGACTAAAAATAAACAGCTCAACTGACTCTCGCTCTCTCTTTAAGACCTTCTCTGCTCTACTCTGTCCTCCCACCCCTCCTCCCTCGTCGGACCTAACAGCTGATGACTTTGCATCTTTCTTTGTGAAGAAGACCACCGCTATCAGCAATCAGTTCTCCGCTCCACCACCGCTGGACCATATTCCGGCTCCTTTGACCACCTCCCTCCGCTCTCTCTCTCCATTGACTGAAAACGACGCTGCGAGAATCATCGTGTTGAATCACCCGACTACCTGCTCGCTGGACCCTATCCCCACCCATCTCCTGCAAGACATCTCTCCTTCGGTCATTCCTGCAATTACTCACATCATCAACGCATCGCTCAACTCTGGCACATTTCCTACTGCTTTCAAAGAAGCCCGGATCACCCCGCTGTTGAAGAAACCCTCGCTGAATTCCGCACTTCTAGAGAACTACAGACCAGTGTCTCTACTGCCATTCATCGGAAAGACCCTGGAACGTGTCGTCTCAGATCAACTCTCTGCCTATCTTACTCTACACAACCGCTTGGACAGCAACCAGTCAGGCTTCAAGAAAGGACACTCTACAGAGACAGCTCTGCTCTCAGTTGTTGAAGACCTACGATTGGCAAGGGCGGCCTCCATGTCATCCGTTCTCATCCTGCTAGACTTATCCGCTGCTTTTGACACCGTTAACCACAGTATTCTCCTTTCGACTCTCAAGGAAATGGGCGTCTCAGACAAGGCTCTCCAATGGTTCGTATCCTACCTCTCGGGTAGATCCTTCAAGGTTTCGTGGGGAGGTGAAGTCTCAGAATCGAAACATCTTGACACCGGTGTACCTCAAGGCTCAGTTCTTGGACCGTTGCTCTTCTCGATCTACATGACAGCACTGGGATCAGTCATTTGTAAGCATGGCTTCTCCTACCACTGTTACAACTCCACCTTGCGTTTCATCCCGAAGATCAGACGATTTGGACCCGAGTCTCAGCATGTCTGAGCGACATCTCCCTTTGGATGAAGCAACACTACCTACAACTTAACCTTGCGAAAACGGAACTTCTTGTCATCCCTGCCGACTCGAAGACTCGTCACAATCTCTCGATCCAACTAGGAGCATCAACCATTGTGCCCTCCAGGTCTGCGAGAAACTTGGGAGTAATCATCGATGATCAGCTCAACTTCACAGATCATGTTGCCGCGACTTTGCCAAATCCTGCAGATTCATGCTTTACAACATCAGGAAGATCAGACAGTTTCTCACAGAACACTCCACACAAATCCTGGTTCAAGCCTTGGTCCTGTCCAGGCTAGACTACTGCAATGCGCTGCTTGCTGGACTCCCGATTTGCACAACTAAACCTCTGCAAATGATTCAAAATGCAACGGCAAGAGTGGTGTGCAAGGAACCAAAAAGGACCTATGTAACACCTCTCTTCATAAAACTGCATTGGCTTCCTGTAGCAGCCCGCATTGAATTTAAATGTCTTCTCATTGCCTACAAGACCACCACCGGTTCAGCTCCCACTTACCTTAACTCACTAATGCAAAGATATAGGCCCTCAAGATCTCTGCGCTCCACAAATGAGCTGAGACTTGTGGTACCAGCTCAAAAGGGTAAGAAATCTCTCTCTCGTACGTTCTCTGCTTCAGTTCCTCGATGGTGGAACGATCTGCCTCTGGCCTTACGCTTGTCAGACTCGGTCTCTATCTTTAAAAAACTCCTAAAAACTCATCTTTTCCGGCTACACCTAACTCACTAACTCACTTCTTTTCTAACTACTCACTCTATCAAAAAAAAAAAATCTTTTGTAACTTCGCTCTCTGTGTAACTCGGTAGCATTGTTGTAGCACTTGTTCACTTATTGTTGTATCGGCTATTTACCGCTTCATTGTCTCCTCGACTATTGTAAGTCGCTTTGGATAAAAGCGTCTGCTAAATGACTAAATGTAAATGTAAATGTAAATGAGTCAGCAGGATGTGAAATCTCTGCAAGCCGTTCATCCCTGGTGCTCTGAACACGACAGCAGATATGCTCTCGCGCCAGCCAGGAGAATGGCGGCTCCATCCCCGCGCTGTCCAGCTCATTGGGAGCACTTCGGTCAGGCTCAGGTAGACATGTTTGCCTCTCCGGACTCCTCCCACGCCCGCTCTGGCATGCCCTGACCGAGGGTCCCCTCGGCACGGATGCCTTAGCACACAGCTGGCCGCGGAAGTATGGGGACAAGCGGAAGTATGCCTTCCCCCAGTGAGCCTCGTTGCACGGTTCCTGTGCAAGGTCATGGAAGAGGAACACCAAGTGATTTTGTTTGCCCCCTACTGGCCCAACCACACTTGGTTCTCGGAGCTCATGGCTCTGACAATCACTCCCACCTGGCCGATTCCCCTGATGAAGGACCTTCTATCCCAGGGGAAGGGTACGTTGTTGCACCCCAGGCCAGACCTCTGGTACCTCCACATCTGGCCCCTGGACGGGACAAGGATCTTTCGAGCAGCCTGCCACCAGCGGTCGCAGGTACCCTTGCTCAGGCTAGAGCCCCGACCATTCGGTGCCTATACACCTTGAAGTGGCGGCGCTTCTCGTCATGGTGCGCCTCACACGGTAAGGACTCCCGGAGGTGCGGGATCAGTGTCGTGTTGTCCTTCCTCCAAGAGGTGCTCGAGCAAAAGCTCGCCCCCTTCCACTTTGAAAGTGTATGTGGCTGCCATAGCAGCCTATCAGATTTTGGTGGATGTGAGGCCTCTGGGACGACATGACCTGATCACTAGGTTCCTGAGGGGCTTGGTGAGGGTGTATCCACCCCGGCCGCGCTCTGTACCCTCTTGGGACTTGCCTACTGTCCTGGAAGGCCTGGCAGTCCCCCCTTTCGAGCCCCTGGAGTAGACTTATCTTCCTCACTTAAGATGAAGATGGTCCTCCTTTTTGCGCTCGCTTCTATCAAGAGGGTATGGGACCTACACGCACTCTCTGCACCCAGTGAGTGCTACCAGTTGGGTCCTGCTGAGTCTCAGGTGATCCTTAGGCCCCGGCCCGGCTACGTATCCAAGGTTCCCACCACTCCTTCTGGGAGCAGGTGGTGAGCCTGCAGGCGCTCCCTATTGGGGAGGAAGACCCAGCCTCTTCTGTGTTTTGTCCCGTACGCGCCCTGCGCCTCTACATGGACCGCATGCAGAGCTTAGGAGCTCTGAGCAGCTGTTGTCTGTTACGGAGATCAGCAGAAGGGGAGGGCTGTCTCTAAACAGAGAATGGCGCACTGGTTGGTAGACGCAACAGCGTACCAATCTCAGGGGCACCCGTGCCCGCTGGCGGTAAGAGCCCATTCCACAAGGAGTGTTGCCACCTCGTGGGCACTGGCGCATGGCGTCTCTCTGGCAGACATCGTAAAGCTGCGGGCTGGGCTACACCCACCGCCTTGGGAGGTTCTACAACCTCCAGGTGGAGTTAGGTCTCTACTCCGGTCGTGTTAGGACTTGTGGGTGTATGCCTTCGAAAGCGCCGTCTCCCCTATGTAGGTGAGCAAGAGCACTCCTCTTAGCCTCCCTACCCCCCCCCCCCTTCAGGGGCGAGTATAGGCAACATATCCTTCACGAAGCACACCCCACAGTAGCCGGCCGAACGGAGTGGCCGTGGCTGCTGCACCAGTTGGTGAAGTTGTGCCTCCGTGTGAAGCGGCTCCCCGACACAGGGCGGCCCCAGAAGATGTAATATGTCACTTAAGGTCCTCACAAGCAGCGTACCGGGTGGTCTCCCCAGGTGAGCCTCCACCTATAGCTGCGCCCCCCATATGTGGGCTTGCGCACTGTTTTTCCCATGACTTCTTCCCAGAAGGCGTGAATCTTGAGGTAATCTCCACATAGTTACCCCCCAAGTGTGGGATGTGGTCTCCGTACGCAGACCCTCGATTAGAAGGATAGCGTTCCCCAGTGATCCCACGGTGACGAACGGCTCCTAGTTAAGGTAGGAGTAAGGCCACCGTCCGGGGCATCGTTGGCGAGAGTCTCTCAACTTCTAGCGAAGCTCTGATGACACCTTGCCAAGACTCACTGGAGGGTCGTGACTGGCGGAGAGTGCGTAAGTCGCTCCGTTGCATGTCAGTACGTGGCCAGGCGACGTGGCGGGATTGAATTGGTCCCCCTTTCAGTCACAACGTTGAGAGACCGACTGAAAGGGAATGTCTCCAGTTACGTATGGTAACCTAGGTTCCCTGAAGGAGGGAACGAGACGTTGTGACTTCCCGTGCCACGTTACCCGGCCACCCCTGCAGCGACCGGGAGAGGCTTCCCAGGTTCCTCAGCACAAAACGGTGATGAATGATCTCTTCCGTCCCCTTTTATACCCGTCATCACGGGTGGGGAATTGATTCATTCTCCAATTAATTGGCCTTTTTTAATAGGCTCGGAGACAATGGGTTCTCAAGATCAAACCCCCTTTCAGTCACAACGTCTCGTTCCCTCCTTCAGGGATCCTAGGTTACAATACGTAACCGGAGACGTTTATTATAGACCAAACTTAAATCTCCCATTCCTGTCCAAGATACTAGAAAAGGTAGTATCCTCACATTAAACTCATTTTAAGAGAAAAATGATATCTGTGAGAATTTCTAGTCAGGTTTTAGACCATATCATAGCACCGAGACTACTCTCCTTAGATTTACAAATGACCTTCTCCTCTCATCCGTGCAGAGCAACCACCTAATAAAGCATTGCAGTAATCCAACCTTGAGGTCATAAATGCATGGATTAACATTTCTGCATTTGATATTGAGAGCATAGGCCGTAATTTAGATATATTTTTGAGGGGGAAAAATGCGCTTTTACAAAGGCTCGATACGTGGCTTTCTAAGGAGAGATGTTTATCAAATAGCACCCCCAAGTTCCTAACCGATGACGAAGAACTTACAGGGCAGCCATCAAATTTAAAAAAAAATTCTAGGTTGTTGCAGGCAGAGTTTTTGGTCCTATAATTAACACCTCTGTTTTTCCAGAGTAAAGCAGCAGAAAATTACCCGTCATCCAGTTTTTTATATCGACTATGCATTCCATAAGTTTTTCGAATTTGTGTCTCACCGGGTAGTGAGGAAATATAGAGATGAGTATCATCAGCATAACAGTAGAAGCTGACACCATGCTGCCTGATGATAGCTCCCAAAGGTAACATGTATAGCGTGAAGAGTAGCGGGCCAATAACAGAACCTTGAGGTACTCCATACTGAACTTGTGATCGATATGATAGCTCTTCATTTAATGCTTCGAGTTGATAGTGGTCAGTAAAGTATGACTTAAACCATGCTAATGCACTTCCATTTATGCCCACAACGTGTTCAAGTCTATGTAGAAGAATGTTGTGGTCTATAGTATCAAAGGCAGCACTAAGATCCAGTAACACTAATAAGGAAATACAGCCACAGTCAGACGAGAGGAGAAGGTCATTTGTAACTCTAAGGAGAGCAGTCTCAGTGCTCTGATGTGGTCTAAAACCTGACTGGAATTTCTCACAGGTATCATTTTTCTCTAGAAATGAGTATAATTGTGAGGATACTACCTTTGCGAGTATCTTGGACAGGAATGGGAGATTTGAGATTGGTCTATAATTAACTAGGTATTTGGAGTCAAGTTGGTTTTTTTTTAATTAGAGGCTTAATAATAGCCAGTTTGAAAGTTTTGGGGACATTTCCTAAAAACAATCAGAGGAGGATCTATGACTTCAGGAATCACCTCTTTTAGGAGCTTAGACAGAAAAGGGTCTAACATACATGTTATTGCTTTTGATTATTTTACAAGTTTACACAATTCTTCCTCTTCTTTAGCAGAGAATGAATGGAACTGTTCCTCTGAGGTTTTAAAAATCTTATGCGATACAGTAACTGACGGCTGAATTGTTACGATTTTATCTCGAATAGTGACAATTTAAGAAGTGAAGAAGGTCATAAAGTCATTAATGCTGTGGTGCTGGGAAATATCAGCACTTGTTGAGGCTATGTTTTCATTAGTTTAGATACGGTGTTTAATAAATACTTGGGTTATGCTTGTTTTCTTAAAGATTAGAAAAGTAATCGGATCTAGCAGTTTTTAATGCCTTTCTGAAGGATAGGTTACTTTCCCGTCAAGCAATACGAATAGCTCTAGTTTTGTTTTCCTCCAACTGCGTTCCATTTTAGGACTGCTCTCTTTAGGCTGCGTTTATGCTAATTAAACCAAGGAGTCAAACTTTTTTCCTTGACCTTCCTTAAGCTTAAAGGTGCAAAGCTAATAAAATGCTTGTAATGAGGGAGTTTGTCGTTTTGGTCACATTATCAATGTGGCAGTATGGATGTTTGGCTTTGAGCCGCTATTGGTTGCTTCAGCTCAAATTATTGAGCCTATCACCGCAAGAGGCGGTGCTTATATATCTGCCTTCCATCGAATCACAAGACAGAGCTTCTTTCTTGCGTTTCCGGTTCCGCATGCTGAGCTGTATGCGGGAAATTTGAATGTTGGTCCCTCGTATGGCATGTAGGAGATCGAGTGCTGCTTCCCACGGCTGGTGGTCTTGTTTAGACTTTTCACAGGTAGGAACGGGGTTGTTTACAGTGTTTATTTTTCTTTTATATTATAGGGCAGTGGGTGAATTTAAAATCCCTCCTGTTCTATTTTTAGAGCGTGCACATTGATTTTGCACTTCGGACCACCGTGACTGGATTCCTTGCACCCCAAGTATGCAGATTATTTGTAAACGTGTCATGCTCCATGAGAGTTCTTTTTAATTCTAGTTGTCGTTCCAGAAGTGCAGTTACTCTGTAAAGTAGCGGGGAGGATTCCGTTGCTGGGGGTAACCAGTCATCCGCTCGTTCATCACGGAGCACTGCTGTTTTGCTGCTGTATCAATTACATTTCAAACCAAAGGAATTTCCTTCATTCCGTTCTGGCTGCGGCTGAAACGAAACTGAAACTGAAACTGAAAGTGTGTGTGCGTGCGTGCGTGAATGTTTACAAGGAGAGTGTTGCGTGAGTTTGGTCATTGTATTGTTCCTTTCCAATGTTTGTTTGGTTAATTTATTTGGTTTTTGTACTTTCTGTTAACTGTATTTGATTATTGTGTTTTTTTCTCAATGGTTGTTGTTTAGTTTATTTATTTATTTTCTATTTGTGTATTTAATTCTTTAGTTTATATTCTGTTTTTCATTAGGGATTGAGTGTCCAAAAGCAAAGGGGCGGGGCTTGACCTGATTATTTTTGTGCTGTGTAACTTCCGGCACTGTGTGAAGGTGATACTAATCTTTTTCTTTTCTTATTTTGGTTTTCTTTTGCATTTTTGTGTGTTACTTCCTGAGTGTTGTGGTGCTCGTTGAGTCTCCCCCCTGCTGACCACACTCAGTCCTGCCGTATGTCTTGTTGATTGTGGCCCTTCTGTTTAGGTTTATTTTGTACTGATGTTGTGAGTGTGGTGCTACTCATCGCTGAAGCATTATGTTGAACATCTTCCTTGTATTGTCTTTGTTTGGATTTATTTATTATTATTATTATTGTGACATTTAATAAAATAATTATTTATTTATCCACGTCTCTTGTCCTATTAAGGAACTAAATCTGTGCGTCCTTGTTATTATGCTTGTATTCCTGGGTTAAGAATTCCCAGGTGGCGTAGTCATTACTTATAATATAGCCCCCTTTGCCACATCAAGTTGTTCTGGTGTTTTGGAAATGCTATGGGATTCGGATACATCAGGAAGATTATTTACAAAGTCATCTTTTTGGTTAGAAGTGATGGTTCTACCATATTTGACATAAAAAGTAGGATTTACAATTCTGGCAATAATTAGTTTGCACAACACTAAATAGTGATCTGAGATATAATCACCTTGCTGAAAAACTTCAACATCATCAAGATCAATTCCATGTAACAATAGTAAATCTAGGGTATGATTTCGCCAGTGGGTGGGTCCTGAAACCTGCTGTCTAACCTCAATAGAGTTCAGAATATCTGTAAAGGCTGATCCTAATGCATCATTTTCATTATCAACACGGATATTAAAATCAACACTAACTACTTGAACTTTGTCTGTAGCCAGAACTAACTCAGATGTAAAATCACCAAACTCTTTAATAAAGTCTTTATGGTGCCCTGGTGGCTTGTATACAGTAGCCAGTGCAAAAATCAAAAGTGATTTATTATTCACATTAGTTTCTCTGGTTAATGTTATATGAAGCACCATTACTTCAAACGAGTTATACTTGAAACCTGCCCTCTGAGAAATTTTACAAATATGGTTATATATTGAAGCAACACCTCCCCCTTTACCTTTTTTACGCGGCTCATGTTCAGTAATCTTGTGGAGTGGACTCATTTAATATAATGTGTTCATCAGGTTTTTAACCAGGTCTTTGTCAAACAAAGCACATCTAAATGATCATATTATTTACAAAAAGGGATTTCTTAGAAAGGGATCTGATATTCAATAAACCAAGCTTTATCATTTGTTTATCAGAAGTGCAGCTGTTTTTTAATTGTTGAACCTCAGTTAGGTTTTTATTTTTATTTTTATACGCATTTGTACGATTTTTGTATATTCTAGTTCGGGGAACAGATACAGTCTTGATGGAGTGATATCTAGGTGAAAGAATCTCTATGTGCTGAGAATTGGCTGAGCCCTGTGATGTGAGACAGCTAGCAGACAGTGGGTTAACCCAGTTTGTCTGCTTCCTGATTTGGGCTCCAGTTAGTCAAGGATAAACTCTAAGACTATGTTCCATATTTCTACACAGAAGAGCAGCTCCACCCCAGAAGAGATGGAGACCATCTTGTTTCAACAGGTCAGGTCTGCAACAAAAACTTGTCCAGTAATCAGTATAACCTATATTATTCTGTGGGTACCACTTAGACATCCAGCAATTGAGTGATTACAATCTGCTATGAATCTCATCACCACGGTAAGCCGGGAGAGGAGACTATATTACAGTGTCTGACATCATGATCACATGTTCAAACAACTCTTTAAAGTTAGTTTTAGTGATCTCCCACAGACGAAGTCGAACATCATTAGTGCCAGCATTAATATTTATCTTACTGTTTTTACGTTTATTATTAACCAGCACTTTTAAATTTGATAAGATGTCAGGTGCTCTGGCTCCCGGTATACGTTTGACTATCGTGGCTGGTGTCTCTATATTCACATTCCGTACAATATAATCACCAATAACTTTCATCAGGTTTCTCAGTGGGTGTATCACTGAGTAGGGAGAACCTGTTTAATATTTTCATTGGAACAGAATAACATTGTTGTGATCCACGACTATACCATCTCACAGTCACCAAGTTGCCCTGCTGCACCAAACAATGTGTATTAAACCCAGAGCTAGACGCATCCAAAGCTGTGTCTTTAACATTCTTTATATCCTCAATTAAAGTTTGGATGCGTGTCTCTAAATCAGATATCTTCTCTATCAGCCGAACTATTTCACAGCATTTATCACATGTGAATCCCTCATCAGTGACAGAGATAGATAAACTATACATTTGACAACAAGTGCAAATAACAAGAGCTGGAGAAGCCATTACCCCCTGTTTTTGATGAAGTAATATATCCACAGGTATTTGATGGACTTGTGAAAAAACTGGACAGAGAGAGAAAATTTTTAATATAAAGAAGCAATCGAATCCTATAAAGATAGAAGAGGAAGAGAAAAAATATATATGTATGGAGTGTAAGTTTCGGCTTAGTTTTGGCGGAGCTCCGGTGTTACCACGTCAATCACCTTTCATTCACCATTCCTGAAAAGACAATTGGTATGATTATGTTTCTGGTCAAACCACACAATTGGTTCGTGACTATATCTCAAGGATGTATACTTTCACATGGAGATCCTGCCACAACAGAGAAGGTTCTTGAGGTTCGCTTCTAGGGGGAAAGCTTACCAGTATCGGGTTCTTACTCTCTGCCTGCCCTTTTCACCCCGCATTTACACAAAATGCATCCATGCTCCACTGCAATTCCAGGGCATCCGCATTTTGAATTTTGTATAAACTGGCTGATACTAGCTCAGTTACAAGAGCTAGCGATTTACCACTGGGATGTCTTCCTCATCTTAAATCCTTGAATTTAGGACTTAACACAAAGAAAAGAACAAGATGCAAGCACAATTTTACCTTGCACTTATCGAGTCCATTCCATACACTCTGTGGATTAGGTTAGGCTAGAAAGCTACAGTTCTTTAACAGAAAGTTACAGATTTTCTCAGTTCTTTATTGCTACTACTACTAATAATAATGCATTGTTTTGAGGCGCCTTTCAAACAACTCAAGGTAACAGTAACAATATTAAAAGAGAAAATAACAGCAAATAACAATGTCAATAAAAAACAGCAATAATAATAATAAATAAGAAAAGATAAAAATACCGGATTTGAGTGCACAAAGTAATCATAGAAGATAAGCAGAGTTTTAAGTTTAACTTTAAATTGAGCTTAAGAGTCTGATTTACGGATGTTAACTGGGAGAGAATTCCAAAGACGAGGAGAAACACGACTAAAGGCCCTATGGCCCATGGTGGTTAAACTAGCTGAAGGTGCATGAAGGAGACCCAGTGAAGAGGAACGGAGAGTTCGAGAAGGGGTGTAGGGATGTAAGTGGTCTGAAAGGTAAGGTGGAGCAAGGTTATGAAGAGATTTGTATGTGAGGAGGAGTATTTTAAATTCAATCCGAAAGTTGATAGGAAGCCAATGTTGTTTTTGAAGTAATGGAGTGATGTGTTCAATAGGTGAAGTCCAGGTTATGATACGAGCTGTAGAATTCTGAATTAGCTTGAGTTTATGAAGAGATTTGTGTGGTAGAACAGATGATAGAGAGTTACAATAATCAATACGGGAGGTGATAAGCGAATTAACAAGAATAGAGGAATTATGCAGAGTGAAAAATGGATGGAGGCGTGCAATATTCAAGAGATGAAAATAATGTCCTGGTTATGTTATTAATGTGAGCATCAAATGATAACGTACTGTCAAAGATGACCCCTAAGTTCCTAGCCTGGTGAGAGGGAGAAATGGAAGAACCATCAATGGATAATGAAAAACTGAATGACTTAGAGAGAGTAGAATTAGTACCAATGAGGAGTACTTCAGTCTTACTGGCATTAAGTTTGAGGAAATTGGCAGAAAACCAACATTTATTTCCTGAAGGCAGTTGGTAAGGCAGGCGGGAGGGAGAATAGAATCAGGGTTTGTAGAAATGTAAAGCATTTGTGTCATCTGCGTAACAGTGAAATTTAATACAGAATTGTGAAAAGATGTTGCTGAGTGGGAGAAGGTAAATAAAGAACAATAGAGGGCCTACGAAAGAGCCTTGGGGGACACCTCAGCTAACAGGAAAAGGTTGGGAATTAAATTTCTTTAGCTGTACAAACTGTGTGCGGTTTGAAAGGTATGAAGTGAACCAGGCATAAGGAATATCAGTGACAATGCCAGAAAGTCGATGCAAGAGTATACAGTGTGAAATTGTTTCAAAAGCTGCACTCAAGTCAAGTAGAACAAGAATAGATAACAACCCGCCTTCAGCAACCATTAACAGGTCATTCGTTACTCTCATTAGTGCAGTTTCAGTGCTATGCTTAGGAAGAAACCCTGACTGAAAACACTCATACAAGCTATTATTACTTAGATGAGCATGAACCTGTGCTGCCACTGCTTTTTCAAGAATTTTTGAGATAAATGGAAGATTTGAGATAGGATGGTAATTATCTAAATTGTTAGGGTTTGCGCCAAGTTTGTTAAGAACAGGGGTTATGGCAGCTATTTTAAAAGATGATGGAACAATGCCGGAGCTGAGACGATAAGTTATAAGAGAAGATAAAGAGGGACAGGCCTTTAGCAAATGAGTTGGTATAGGATCAAGCAGACATGTGGAAGAATTAGATTTATAAATCAACTGAGAAATTTATTCTTCAGATGGCAAGTTGAAAGAAGAAAGAAAGAGGAGGGTGCAACTTATTTGGGACACTGTGTGATGAACTACAGTAAGGGGTAGCCAAAAAGGCCAATTGTTGGTGGATGGTAGTTATTTGGTCATTGAAGAAAGACATAGATTTATCACATTGAGCAGTGCACTACAGGTGTGTAGGAAGTGTATCAGGAGGTTTCAGAATAGGATTAACAGTTGAATACATTGCTTAAGTATTACCATCTCCAGACTCAGTTAAATGTGAATATAAACATTTTTTGGCAGCATAAAGAGCATCTTTGTAAAGATCTTATGATTATCTTATGACCAGTTTGTTTGTAATAACGTTCCACACGCCGGCCTCTGTCCGAGTTTTAAGAGGTTCAAAATTATCAAGGAGCTGCTGTAGTTGAGAGCTATAAAAGGAGACCAGATTGTCAGGAGCAGTGAGCTGGTCACTGGGTGGAAAATCAGCAATTGCGTCAGTCAGAACACAAGGATTGATCATTTTAACATTGCGAAATGACATCAAACTTTGTTGTTTAGGATTAAGATAGTGTAACATCAACATTAAAGGAAAGCAATTTATGATCAGATATGGGTATTATATCTGCAGTTCAGTCCCGTGGTGTGACACCTGAGCAGCAGATGAGGTCCAGAGTGTGGCCTTTAGAGTGAGTTTGAAAATTCACATATTGTTGGAGACCAAAACTGTCTAATCAAGAATTAAAATCCTTTGTGAGTAGGTTACTGTCCGTATCCATATGAATGTTAAAATCACCCAGGAGAATAAGATTGGGTGATAAGGTACACAAATAGGTTGAAAATGCACAAAATTCACTTATAAATGAATTTTATATTTTATATTTATATTTTATATACGGATGAGCTCAACAACTTCTACCCTCGCTTCGAGGCTCACAGCCCCGCCCACACAGAGAGAGTTCCCGCAGATGCTGCAGAAGACGTCACTCTCCGTCTCTGTCGCGGATGTCACCCGATCCTTCAGACGTGTAAATATCCAGAAAGCTGCGGGTCCTGATGGCATCCCAGGCCGTGTGCTCCGAACAGACGACGCCATTGCTTTCACCCTACACACTGCTCTCTCCCACACACAATATGTCACACACTGCACTTTAACGCCAAGTTTAACACTGGACAATATTTACACACTGCACTTTTAAACAACAGTCTACCTCATCCTATGCACAACTTGTTTACATTATGCAGAACGTGCACAATCTATGTTTAGTGTTTAATGTTTTTCTCGTGCTAAATGTATGTATGTTGAATGTTTCGACTGTGTTGTCTATAGTACACTGTGTGTACTGATTATATGTATGTGCATATTGCATACTGTCTTATGTCTGCACTATATGTTTCATGTTACATGTTACCTGTACTGCGCTGTTTTTGGAGCAAGCTCCTAAGAATTTCACTCACCAGGGCACATGTGCCGTGGTGATGTGACAATAAAAGTGAATTGAATTGAATTGAAAAGTATTGCAATATTTCGGAGGACGGGAAATAACAGCTAAAACTGTGGGGGTTGGACCGCTGATGAGTAGTGCAGCCGATTTAAAAGAAACATAGTTTTATACAGACAGTGGCAACGTTTTATAAATTGAGCTGTGAAGTATCGCGAGGCCTCCCCAGCGTCTGGAAATAAAAGGTTGCGAAATGTAAACAAACCCAGGAGGACATTCTCCTGGTGCCAGGTCTCAATCAAGCAGAAGAAACTAAACTTACTATTGTCAATAATGTCGCTGGTAAGAAGACCCTTGTTGGAAAGTGAACAGATGTGGAGGAGTCTGACTTTCCAACGAACGAAGAGCTGGTTGATCTAGATACGCTAGTTAGCGCGCTCTGGTCAATAGTCCGACATTGTGAGGAAAGATGATGAATCTACATCATATCAGTCAATTGCAGTCCGCAGAGAAAGAGAGTGTTATGGAATAAAATATTTAAAAATAAAAACACACCGGAGAGCAGCGGCAGCCACATCGCGCCAGCGTTCACAAACTCGGAAAAAAATCTGTCAGAGAATTTTGGGTCTGATTGTGGCTACATGCACAGTGATTCCTTTGAGCCTCCTACACATTGGACCGTGTCAGTCCTAGCTCAGAGTCAGGGGATGTAATCCAATGGCCAGTTCCCAGGAGCAAACAAGGTCGATGAGTCGAGGGCTTCTCACATTTCCATGCCTATAACTTCAGAACCTGGTTTCTGATTCTGCACCCCTCTTAGGCTGGTGGGTGGTTGTAGACATGGGGAAACACTCTTTAATTCCCTGCTTTATGCGTGAAGCCAAGCAGTTAAGACCACCTGTGAGACCAACGTCTCTTCATCCGACTTGGCTATAGTGCTCGAGGGCCTGCTCAATGCTATTTTTTAACCACTAGAGGCAGCACCTTTCCAGTTTCTGAACCTAAAGATTGTTTTTCCAATGGCTATTATTTTAGGTTATGTTAGGGACCAGGGTTACAGTCAAGTAGCCCAAGATATTTTCTTAAGGTTTGGGATTTGGGTCACCAAGAGGTGCAATGTCATGAAAAACCATTGGGAAATCCCTGTTCCTGTACAAACTTTTAAATGTCATATGAAGACCTTAAATATTTGCATTTAACTTCTTCTTATACCCTGGCAACTAAATATATATGTGACATGCTTTCAGCAAATAAAATACTACTTTCAAATAACTAAAAGTTTATTTTTTACATGACAAATTTACTTAAAACATTAGTAACACATTCTACACTTTGTTACAGCAGACCACTGTTAGACAGAAAGGGATTCCATATGCAGACAGTCAGGTAAAACAGTTGAGAATAATCCACATATGCAAACAGGCGAGTATAAAATGTGTACTAGCTTCAGCACAAGGCAAACAATAACTAGACCAGACAAATTAAAAGTGGTGTGAGTATAGCTGTGTCTTGTTCCACCAGGCTCTCACATCCCACCGTCTCCACCTTGATAAATCGTGATCATCCGCTGCCTTTCAGATTGTAGCTGTGCCTCATAACTCTGCATCTATGACTCTATAAGGCTTCTTGCTGCTCTGGCTCCACAGCAGTCTTTTGAATCCCACCTCTGTCTCAATCGCCTAAACTGTCAGCACTGATAGCTTGAAGTCAACTAAGATATCCATTTGCTTGTCTCCTCCTGGGCTTTTACTTCATCGGTCTTGTCTCCATAAAACAAATTACCCTATAATTATTTATGTAATGTTTCTATTAAGTCTACGAACAGTATATTACTGAATTGTCCATTGTACACTCACTGTACAAACTGCTAATTAGTTTATCCTATAATGAAGTATTATAAAGAATAATGATGATGAAATGCCAGTCTATATAATATTTTCCTCTATAAATTGAATAAAATTTGTAATACGGGTGTACACAGTGTAAAGCTCTGGGTTGCAATTTAAAGAATCATATCCAAAACTGACCAAGCCAAGGAGTTTCCACTCCTTTGAAGCCTGTCTATATGGAGGTGTGGAGGTGTCATAGGAGATAGGCGGGAGAATAAGTACTCCTCCAGTGTCTGCAGGGCAAATGTTGGTGTGATCAGCACCGCTGTTTTGTCTTCCACAAAGCATGTTTTCAGATACACTGATTGGAACGCCATAATTGGCATACTGCTGCTCACAGTGAACAATGTCTCCTAGAATAGCATGACCCACACGGGCTTTTTCCATATCTCCAGCCTTCTGGTCATGTTGGAGAGACCAACCTGTTACAATGCTTATTCTGATGTCATCTGTGGTCTCATGAGCATCTGGTAGGCAGATTGGCATCACATAGTCTCCAATACGAACCTTTTCCAACAGCTTTAATACAGCCATATCTGAATCCAGCACCAGGGGATCATAGTTAGGATGCACAGAAATGAAGGATACCTGGTTAATCAAAAAGAAGTTTCTTAAACATGAGGTGTTAGAAACCAGTATATAATATTACTTAATGAAATGAATGCTACCAGTCAAAAATGTGGTCCTGGGGATGGTAAGATTTGACTCATAATGTTGCATCAGCATAACAGTTCACAATGCAATGCATTTGCAATTAAACATTTTTCTCAAGCAAGTTCGGTCATCACTGCTGCGGTGTGAATATTATATATACTAACACTATTGAGACTGGGTCATGTCCTGTTATTAAGGTAACCAGAAGTGCCACCTCCTGGATACACCCCCTGCTCAGAATTTTGGCAGCATCATTCAGAAGGATTGGACAGGTCTGCAGCAGGTATGTATTGGACATGATGCATGATGCACATAGGTTTCCATGACACAGCAAACTCATATTTTGTATCCTTTTCCTCCCAAAGTTTGGAAATTCAGATGATGCAGTCAAAATCCTGGGTAGGGGTGTCTGGGAAGAGGCACGATTGGTCACTATACATGACACTTTTACTAAGGCTGGGTCCAAAAGCTATAAAGCGCTTCCTTTTGAGGCTATATTTTAAGGAACGAAGGTATCAAGGCAAATCCCAATCCAATATTTGTATTATTCTCATCAAATTATGAATTTATCATTTAGCTGTGTCAACTATCTGCTCCGGTACAGGCAGCATGACGCTGAGTGAGCAAACCATCAAAACCTTTTCACTCCCTGCTTGATCACCTTTTTTGAAAACATATAGCTGTGCAAGAGAGAATTAGTCAACAGTGTCGAACAATGGCTTAATCGTATCACATTGCATTGGCAGTTTCTTAATTTGTATTGTATGATTGCAATGGCCTCAACCTCTATTATGAAGATGCACATCCATTGAGCACATTTGGAATAAGCCCTTGTGTTTATCATTTCCTTTAGACTTAAAGTTCTATAAAGGAAATAGAAATCAACATAAAAATATCTCTTTTTGAAACCCTTTGAATTATTAATCAAATTAGTTTGGATTAACTTGAATTGCTTGAATAACAAATATTAGCCTTCTACAGTAAGTGTAGGCAAGTAAAAACATTGACTGGTGGCATTATCAAATTCTAAGTGAAGCTCACCTGTAACTCTTGCAATCCTTTGGTCTTTCTCAGATCGCTACGATACTGTTTGCCAAGCACTACTCTGATTTTGGATGGTTCAAGTGGATATAGTTTTCCCATCTCTGTAACACAATGGGCAGCTACTACAACACTGCGCTGGTTCACTAGTGCTCCACTACAGACAAGCTCCCAACCATCAGTTGGATTCTCTTCCTCCATCATTCCAATGGTCTTTTCTTTTGTCTCTGCTACACTTGAGTGCTTCTTTGGTGTGCTTTCAAGTGGTAAACGGTAGATGGCAGCAAGCCAAGGCCAGTTGGTCTCTGCTGGGTGCTTAGAGTTAAAATTTTTCAGCCTTCCACACACTGCAATGAAAGAAGAATTAAAGATTTAAAAACAAATAACAAATGAAAGGATATACTCATATATTGATTACTTTAAGAGTTTGCTCATATTGATGATACATCAATGGTTGTGAGTGTTTCTGTATATGTACAGTTGAAGTCAAAGGTTTACATGAACATTTGTAGGGTCCTCAAAATTCTGAAATTTGTGAAAAATAAGAGGAATTTGGAAAGGAATTTTTTATTTAGTTCAACCAAAAAGTTATTTTATAAAAGGAATTTTAACAATGTCCACATTGTAAAAATGATAATACAACTTCCTAAAAAGTTAAGTATATATTTTCCTGATGCTTAATATTGTACGATGTTACCTATATATACAATGACTTTTTTGTCCTAGTTATTTGAGGGTTCTTGTTTGTCATGAGTCATTAAACTGTTCACAGACCTTACGCAAAATCACCAACCCCCTCCAGAATCTTTTCTGTTTCAGCATTTCTGTATATATGACCACCAGAGTTGGTATATTCTCATGTTTAAGCAACTTTTGTCTTAAAACATCACCATTTTGACTGATGTTGCATCAAGTAACCCATCTCTGATTTGAGGTGACAATAGGGGTTTGAATTCTTAACCCATCAATCTTGCAAATGTGCAGATTTTGCCAAGCAGTTTTGACGGTAAAGATCCAGTGGGGAATTAAGAGTAAATCTTGGATTCTGCTCATCTTCACAATCTGAGAACTAAAATAAATGATCATGACTGGCAAAATACAGGGTTGACATTGCCAACTTAGACCACGTTAAGCAGAGTGAATCAACAATAATGAATATGTGAAATGAATAACAGATGCTGTCTATCAAAATCACAGGAATTCTGCAATGGATTGATTTGATATGTAGGCCTTTTAGTAAGTCTCAAGGTAGTCTTTGGGGCTACAGGAGCATATACCTGTAAGTGCCACTGACTGCAAACTTCTTTCTGATTAATTTTCTAAACGTCTTCTTTCATCTGCTTTTGATGAATCGATCTGAAGTGCAAAATTTATAACTGTTATTTTGACTGCCCGAGAGAAATATATAAATATTTTCAGGTTATTTAAAATGGAATGCTTTAACAGGTGCTGGATTATGGCATGTTGTCTGATCCTTTTGGCATCTTAAATTGTACAAAATGCAACAACTTTAATGGTAATGTCTGTGCTAAAAACAGTTTCTAATTTTCTTTGGAGAAACCATGTAATATACAGTATATCTTAAAAAGGCTAATGCCCTTGTTAAAAATTTTTTATTCTGCATTACCTGAAAAAAGGTATTGTTGGTGTGGGACAACATAAGGGTGTCTAAGTGTATAAAGTAGATAAATTCTAATATTAACTCTCCTGAAATGTGTTTTCACCTGGCGAACAAGACACATGTCGGCCACTCCACTTTCCCGTCCTCAGACAGGTTCGGCGTGCACTTCCAGAGTGCTTGTAGTATGGTGACAAACATTCATACTCAATTTGTGTGTAAATATGGTGAAACCCATGTGGTAGTGGTGACCAGCTCACAGGGGTTTGGGTTGGTTGTACTACATTCAGGAGACCAGCGACCCCAAAGGATGAGTAATATTTATGTACAGCTGTTTTCCTGAGAATCAGCAAGAAAAGGGAAATGTTAGACAAACAGATAAATAAAGTCATAAAAAATGTACCTTCTTCATTACTTCATTATTTTTTCAATGAATGGTAGAATAAAAAACACAAGACAAAACTAAAGACCTGCACAAAGACAATAAAGGAGAAGCATCACACACTGCTTCTGCCAATCTTATGTTAGTCTTGAGATACTGTAGTGTAAAATCGTGTTGTTCATATCTCGAAAAAGTATGTGGTCTATGGGCATTTACAGAAGAAAGCAAGGTTACGTGTTAACAAGGACGAAAAAGCAAAACAAGACAAACACCACTACATTCAAACAATGACTAACCACAGACAATGGAAACACAAGGGCTTATATAGGAGAGAAAATAGCAAAGAATCAATGAATCGTCATGGTAACTGATGAGGTGGGTTTGGTCTGTAGGTAGTGTTCATGGTAACAATCAATGGGGGCTCAGGAACGAGAAACAAGGTAAGGCAGAAACTACACAGGTATAAAACCAAACAATGACACTCTTCAATCCAGTAGGTGGCGGGGATGCACCATTTAAGTTTGGTTTGCCAACCACCATTGAACTTGAAGAGAAGAACAATCAAGATACACAGAGGAAACACAAGGTAAAAATCATGACAGTTATCTACCGATCTCCTCTTGGGGACTTCTACTGGAATGTAAATGCTAATGTATGTGCTCTTCCATGCTTGCTGATTGGTGCATGGGCGGGCTTTATACGTGGATGAATAGCAAAATAATAACCCTTAACATTATGACGTTTAAAGGTTGATTTTTTTTAAAACTCTTCGAAACATGGACCTGTACAGGGGGACTGTGTTGAGCACAGAAGTACTATGTCAAGCATCTAACTTGTTTCTTAACAAATGGACCAAAATAATTCACAGTGCATGAAACTGTGTGATATTTCCCCTTTAAACAAATAGATTTACCTTAAGACCAAGTTAAAATGCAAAGCATCACAATTGTTCTTTTGCAATTCAACTATGTGTATTAGACTGTGTGGAATAAATGTTAATGGAATAATTCAAACAAAATGGAAAATTGTGTTATAATTTACTAATAACATGCAGTCGTAGTCTTCAATATAAGGAAAATCATATACATTTGAGAGCACATGAGGGTGCATAATGGGGGAAATTATTTATTTCATTTCCCTTTAAAAATACTTGCTGTTGTGCAGTTATTTAGACCTGGATTGGATTTGTGAACGCAGAACTCTCTGTTTAACCAGTACAGACACCTTTGGCTCACGACAGGCTGCAAGTGAAAATGCATACAAGTGTCAAAAAAATATTTCAGTCAGTATTACTGGGTTTTTAAATATGAATAAATATCTTATTAAAAAAAGTACTTTTACTAGCATACGCCCACGCCCCCTGCATGTTTTGCACATATTCCACATATGGTGCTGAAGCTGCACCTGTGCATTTTGTCTTTAACATCGGTCACAATTATAAATGCAGTACACATGGAGTAAATGTCAAACAAGCTTTATACAATTTGTCCTTTGATTTGATTGCACACCTTGTCTCAAGTTATGTTGGCTTGACAGAGGCAACATATTGTCATGCTACTTAAACTTCCAAGAGAATACATTTTCTTTCAGGTCGCTACTCCTCCAAGAGCTTTTTAAATATCCACTATCAAGAGTATGGAAGGCTCTTTAATAATGTCTTCGGTCACGTAAAGTAACCTCAGTTCCCGGAAGGTGGGAACGGGATGTAGTGTCGACTCAATGGGGTTGAGCTTTTCTCTGAGCCTATTGAAAAGGCCAATTAATAAGACAAATTAATCATTTCATGGCCTCGCCCGCAGAGACGGGTATAAAAGGGGACAGAGGAGATAATTCCTTACCTCTCTAGCATAGGAACCTAGGAGGACTCTCCCGATCGCAGCAGACCCATTCAGTCGGTCTCTCTGCGTTGTGTCGACTGAATGAGGTTCCAATATAATCACACCATGACGCCCAGGCTGTGTTAGGGCCCCAGGCGTGTGACAGCAATCACTCTACCTGAGTCAGGACCTTCCAGTGGCATCGGTAAGGTGTCATCAGAGCTTCCTGCTGGTAGATGAGAGACTCATACCGACAGTGTGTAGAGCGGATGGCCTTCTTTCAAACACTTATCTTAGAAGCTGCTTGACAACATGAGACTGATCCCGCATCTCCAGGGAGTCCTGACTGTGTGAGGAATACCAAGACATGAAGCAGTAACTTTTCCAGGTGTACGAACACAGAGTGGCTGGAGCCTTAACCCGAGCAATGGTATCTGCAACCGATTGTGACAGCTCGCTCAAGATCTCCTCATCCCGTTCAGGGGCCAGGTGCAGAAGTTACACGAACCTAGCCTGGGTGCTAGGTCATGCCCTTTCCCTGAGTTAGGAGGTCCTCCATCAGTGGAATTGTCCAGGGGAGTTGTTGTCAGAGATACAAGCTCCGCGAACCTACTGCGGTTGAGCCAGTACGGGGTAACCAGGATCACTTGATGCTCCTCTACCTTAACTTGCACTGGACCTGTGCAATGAGGCTCACTGGGGGAAGGTATACTTCCACATGCCCGTTGTTCAGCTGTGCCCTTTGGCATTGACTCTCCAGGTTGGGGCTTCGGACGAGGGAGGGCATTGGGGCCATGCACTGAATCCCAACACTCTTGACTGCCAGAAGAGCATGGTTGTCATCACCAGGTCGCCCAGCCTCCTGATTGTTGAAGCGGAGGGGATAGGGTGTCTCACAGATTGGAACAGGTCCCTCCCAGATGCTGTAGCCAGAAGCTCATCATGCTCACACATGAACATGAGGGTAACTGAGATGAGATGACGAGCATGTTGGGGTATTATCGGTCCACAAGCTCGAGGCTGATGGAGTAAGGCCCACATCTTCCCCAAACACTGCTCGCCGAGGTGGCAAGCTGTAGGAGCAAACTGTGGAGACTGATTTCTGACAGAAAAACGTCATCATCGGCAGTGTCATTACCTGTTTGTGCTGTGGTCAGAATGATTTTACGAGGACTTTCTCAGCACACTGGAAACTCAAACACGCTAGGGAGACCTCGTGAGAATCTCCATCTACAACAAACCGGTTACACCCAAGAGTTGACCCAAAATTTCCCATAGACTTTTAATGGGCTCATAGACTGCCATTTTAAATAACGTCTTGGATTCGATTTCTTCACACCACATTGATATTGAGACAAGGGATGGGCTCCTTTTACTAAGGGAACCTTTAGATATCCTACGATCATAAGTATTTACATCAACCCCATAGCAAAAAATGTTTAGCAACCTAGCAGTTGATTCAATAAACTAACCATATAAAGGACTAAATGATTATAGTAACATCAGTTCCTTGAAGAAGGGAAAAAGACGTTGTGTTTGACTTAAGGGTGTTGATCTTAAGAATC
Organism: Triplophysa yarkandensis; assembly: GCA_033220385.1. Classification (NCBI taxonomy): domain Eukaryota; kingdom Metazoa; phylum Chordata; class Actinopteri; order Cypriniformes; family Nemacheilidae; genus Triplophysa; species Triplophysa yarkandensis. The sequence goes on along the minus strand of CM065677.1, from coordinate 2,889,965 downwards.
TGTTGCTCTTTGATGCTTCCTTCCTTGAACCCATGTTCACAGCACTAAGGTATCCTTTTCTCAACCCAAGCTTGCAACAAAAACAAACATAATAAAAAAAAAGTGTATATAATTCAATAGTGTGTGTATTGTGCGTGCATGTGTGTGTTTGTGAGAGCGTGAGTGCCTGTTTGTGCGCGTCTATGTGGGTGCACGCAAGTGCTTACGACAGTGTTTGTGAGTTTTTGTGTGTTCAAGTGTTAATTGCGAATGACCTGATTGTGTGTTCTCAAACTCGTGTTTTAAGACTTTGAAGTTGAGAGAATCTTTTTTTATGGGTTCCACAGTAAGCATCTGAAGATACATTTTTTCTCAGTTAGTAACATTTACTTGTCGAGGAATGGTCACAGTGATTTAACGTCATCTGGTCTCCTGCCATCTCTTAAGTAAGCAATTAATTTATAGGGTGTCCCACAAGGATCGACACGTGCAGAAAACTTACTCAAATACAGTAAGAAGTCACTCTTTATCATTTGTTGTTGGCATGTATTGAGGTCATTTACTGATTTAGGATTAAAGTGATTTGTTGTATTTGCATTTCCTGTTTCTTCTTTAGAAATGTATGGGGAAATGTAATGGCAGGTTTATGTGGACCCTACCGCACTCATTTAAAAGCTTCACTTCTGAAAAACAATTTAATTTAAAAAGCAGTGAAGCTACTTCCATCCTACTAAGAAATGTATTTAAACTGGAAAGCTTGGGGAAGAACTTGCGAAATGACGACTGATTTCGTAAGAAAAAAGCTACCTTTGACCACAGCTTCTTGATCGGCACATTTCCCCAGTGAGGAAATACCAGTCACAGAAAGGCTGACACCCCACGTACGAGGCAGACGTGGTGGATGTCCCCCTTCTTCGACAAACCAGGTTTCATACAAAAGAAAAACGCTGTCCCATTACAGAAGAACACGCTGTAAGGAAATTTATTCTTCATTATAAAGCACCTCTAGCTATTGCCAATATGCCCACGGGAAGTTGCGCCAAGAAAATTTTGATGCACTGCGTTGTAATAGTCCAACAATTTGATTCAAGATTTGAGATGCTTGAGGAGCCTACCAAGAAAATCAGCATCTAAAGAACAAACAGTGATGAACGATCACATCCGTACCCTTTTATACCCATCACGGAGGGGGACATGAATTGATTTATTCCACATATTATTTGGCCTTTTCGATTGGCTCAAATGGGTTCTCAGGTTCAACCTTATTCAGTAAAACAAAGTGGACTGTGACACAATGTGGAGTGACTGACTCAAAGGGAACTGTCTCATAATTTTCATGAAGCTATATGAAGCAATGCCCATAGCAACCAGACACATTAGCCTAGCAGCCATTAAGACAGACCTTGATCTCTGCATCATACAGATCTCTGCATCATATGAAGCACGAGGTAACTCCGGAGCTCCGCCAAAACTCAGCCGAAACTTACTCTACATATATATGTATATATTTATTTTTTTCTATCGTTTTAGGTTTCATTCGCTTGTTTTATTCAAATCTCACTCTCTCCAGTTTTTTTTCTTCACAAATTCATCAAACATTTGTGTATATACTATTTAATCGAACACAGTGAGTAATTGCTTCTCCTTATATTGTTATTTGCAATTGTTCTCACTTGTATAGTTTATCTATCTCTGTCACTGATAAGGGATTCACAAATGATAAATGCAGGGAAATTGTTACAGAGAAGATTTTCAGAATGAATCCCAACTTTAATTGAGGGTAGTAAGAATGTTAAAGACACAGCTTTGGTTGCGTCTAGCTCTGGGTTTACACGCTCTTCTGTTCCAAAACATTAAACAGTTTCCTCCTCTCAGTTATCCACCAACTGAGAAACCTGATAAAAGTGCTCTAGATATTGGTGATTCTATTGTACGGAACATGAATTACAGGGATCCAGAGCACCTGACATCTTATCAAATTTAAAAGTGCTGGCTAATGCTAAACGTAAATATAGTGAGATTATCATTCATTTTGGCACTAATGATACTCCACCAGTCGGATATCACTAAAAATAACTTTAAAGATGTGTTTGAAATTGCAAGAACCTCCTGGGGTGAAGCCGCTCTTATGTCTAGAAATATGGCACATAGTCTTAGAGTTTATACTTGACTAGCCAGAGCCCAGGTCAGGAAACAGACAAACTGGCTTAACAAGGTGTCTCACATCACAGAGGTCGGTTAATTCTCAGCACATAGAGATTCTTTCACCTAGATATCACTCCATCAGGACTGTTTCTGTTCTCCAAACTAGAAAAAAAACAGTTTGAGAGTAAAAACGTAATAGTGGGTGACTTTAATATCCATTTTGATAATGAAAAAGATGCATTGGGATCAGCCTTTACAGATATTCTGAGCTTTATTGGGGTTAGAAAACATGTTTCACCTACACATTTTCGAAATCATACTCTAAATTTAAATTCAATTTGTTAGAATGAATCTTGATGGTGTTGAAATTACACAGAAAAGTGATGATATTTCAGATCATTAACCAAAATTATAAATTCTACTAACAACTTGATAATGTAAACAAAACTATGGACTCTCTTTTCAAGCATTATAAAATCTATTGCTCCCTTACCTTTATGAAAGGTTAAGGATATGATCGGTTCGCAGCCTAAAGCGAGAAGCCCAAAAAATGGAACGAAGCTTGAGGAAAACAAAACTAGAGGTATTTCGTATAGTAACCTATCCTTTAGAAAAGCCTTAAAACTGCTAGATCAGACTACTTTTCTACTCTGTTAGAAGAAAACAAACATAACACCAACTTTTTATTCAACAAAGTGTCTAAACTAACCAAGAATAAAGCATCAACAAGTGCTGACATTTCCCAGCATCACAGCAGTAATGACTTTATAAGCTACATTAATTCAAAAAAATGTAATCGTTCAGCTGTCAGCTACAGTGTTGCATAAACACTGCAATTAAACACCCTAAGGAACAATTTCACTCATTCTCTACTGTAGGAGAGGCAGAATTGTATAAACATGTTAAATCATCTAAAACAACAACATGTATGTTACACCCTATCCCTAAGCTCTTAAAAGAGGTGCTTCCAGAAGTCATAGATCCTCATCTGACTATTATTAATTAAACAATCCTTCAAACTGGCTGTTATTAAGCCTCTCATCAAAAAACACAACTTGATGGCAAAGATCTAGTTAGTTAATAATCCAATCTCAAACCTCCCTTTCTTGTCAAAGAAACTAGTGTAATCCTAATGATTATTGTGGGTGTTAAACATAAATTACCTATCTATTGAAAGCCTTATGTTATTGCTTAAACATGCTGTAACATGTATATTCAATGTGTACTGTTGCTTTAAGACCCCTGCTTTGTTTTAGAGTTTGGATGCAAAAACGTGTCTGACCACAAGTTAGGTGTTAAATTAAAGCTAATTGGCCTGTTTAGAGATGGACAATACCTGTACCAATCAGATTCTTGCTATGGGAGGGGCTTAGCAGGACCCAGCAGGAGAGAACGCGAGAGAGAACGGAGAGAAGTTTAGGGAGATTTTTGTGAGAGAGAGGAAAAAGTTGTTAATGTTTAGGAAACTGGTTTTAGGGATACTATTCCGATTCCCATATTAATGTTATGTGCTCATTAATGTACTGCTGTCGATAAGTGCAGTGTGATCTCTATTACATTTTCTTTTTGATTAGCTCATCGAGAGGTGATTGTTTTTTTGTGACGCAGCACTAAAAGGATTCAGGCTTTGTGTTTTGCATGATAATTGGTATATGTTGTAATTTGATTAATCTTTGTATTTTTTAACCTATCATTTATGGCTTAAAAGCTGCTTGGTTAAAAAAAGGTTTTTATAAATATAAGTCAACAAGTAAAAAGAGATAATCACAAGTATGTTCTTGTGGTAATCTGTTTCTGTAAGACGAAAAACAGGACTCAAAGGGTTTCATTTATTCTTTATTTACGCATTTGGTTACCTATTTGTCATTTTTATTTAATTTTGTCAATCTTTTTATGCACATTTGAAGATAATACATGATTTTTGTGGGCCTTTGTATTTTTGTAGTATTCAAAGTAACTTGTGGTAAAATTCGTTTGCCATCATTTGCTGTGCTGCTGTGAATTGTGTAGAATCTTAGTAGTATCAGAAGACAGAGGTAGAAGTAGAAGTTAATAGGCAAAAGTACTCAGGTCCTTATAATTAACTCTTACCAGGAGCATTTGGTTATGGGGATAGGGGCTACACTGGAAAAGATAGTATCTTCACAATTATACTCATTTTGAGAGAAAAATTTTATCTTTGAGAATTTCCAGTCAGGATTAAGGCCCTATCATAGCACAGAGACTGCTCTTCGTAGAGTTACAAATGACCAGGGGCCTCATTTATAAAGCTTGCGTACGCACAAAACGGAGCTGAAAACATGCGTACGCCAGTTCCTGCGCAAAAGTTGAGATTTATAAAGAAAAACTTGACGTGAAAACATGCGCACCTACACGCAAACTCTGACCCATGCGTACGCACATTTACAAGACAAAGCAGTTTGGCGACACTGATGGTGAGTTTGTGAACTGACTGCAGATGAAGGGAATTAACCCTTTGAATTAATTTCCTTTGACATATTTCAATATTTACAATATTAACCAGTTGCTCATAGGTCCTGGTTACAACAAAAAATACAAATAACATTAAATCGCCATTATAGGTCCTAAAGATACATACATGCATGTTTAGTTTAAAGACATAAAAGCAACTATGTGTTGAAAGTACGTAAATGTAATTTCTTTCACTTCCATTCTTAAATGGATGTATGCCTATCACTCATTATGTGATTAATGTGATAAGTTGTAATTTATTAAATATTTTATTTATTAAAAATATTCGGAGGGACCCACAACACCAGCATGAAGAGCCTGACCCCCCCCAACAAGAAGGATATCATCAGGGAGCAAGACTCTGTCAGGGAGTAATGCGCCGTTTGTGAAGAACAACAGTGCAAAGGTTCATTTTTAAACAAGATCCTTTAATGTAGATGCAATGTCACCCAGCACAACCCTTATTTGCTTAAGCTCATCTGCGATGAGAGTAATTGCATTAATGGGGTCCGCAGAACAGCCTCAGTCTGCACCCGTCTACTTCCAGCCGTCGGTATGGCACGGGACTCCCGCACTTGTGCTGGGGACCTCAGGAAACTCCAGAGCCCTGCAGACTCTGCGCTGCAAGAATAAGAACTGAACCAATTGTGTGATTTATTTTATTTAATTGAGCACGCCAGCAATAAAGTTATTTACTTGGTTCCCCTGTATCAGCACATGTGTGTTTCTCTCCCTCTCAGACACAATGCCACACACACAGGTGTCTCTCTCTCTCAGACACAATGCCACACACATTGAATTGGCAGAGAATCGGGGGCACCTTTGCCCTCACCAGTCGCCCACACATTCTGTCAGTGAGAGACAAACCGTTCTTTATTCCCATCTTAAGATCGAAACACTTCTCTTTTATATCTGGATCGGTTCTGTTTACCGCAGCAGTGATGTGTCCACACTCTGAATATTATTTTTATTAGTAATTCCATCAAATAAAATAACCTTTCTTTCATCCACCTCACTCACAAGAACCTCTATTTCTGCCTTGATAGTTCCGTCTTTTTAATATGCAAGTCCACTGAGCTCATTTGCATTGTCTATATATGGTTAAATGTGGGCGGATAGAGGGCGGTAAATGAGATTTCTTTGCGTGCGCAGATTATCCGGTAGGTTGTGATTTATAAAGTGAAAATTGCGTGCAGGTGTGCGTACGCATGCTTTTATAAATCTGAATATTTTTTTGCGTACGCTCTTTTTGGCTTTTGTGCGTACGTAGAGTTTTAGTAAGGATCCTACGCACACTTTTATAAATGAGGCCCCTGCTCCTTTCATCCGACCGTGGTTGTATCTCTCTATTAGTGCTATTGGATCTTGCCTGACTTTGACACTATTGACCACAACATTCTTTTTGACTTGAACACTTTGTGGACATAAATGGTAGTGCATTAACATGGTTTAAGTTGTACTTAACTGACCTTCATCAATTCGTAGCAGTTAATGAAGAGGTATCATATCGATTAAAACTGCAGAATGGAGTATCTCAAGGCACCGTTCCTGGGCCTCTACTCTTCACACCAAACATGTTACTACCCTTAGGAGCTATCATCAAGAAATATGGTTCTAGCTATCACTGTTATGCTAATGACACTCAGCTCTATATTTCCTCGCGGCCAGGTGAAACACACCAATTTGAAAAACTATTGGAATGCATAGTCGATATAAAAAACTGGAAGTAATTTCCTACTGCTAAACTCTGAAACAACAGAAGTGTTACTTAAAGGACCAAAAAACTCTGCATGTAACAACCTAGAACAATAACTAAGATTTGACTGCTGCTCTGTAAACTCTTGGTCATCAGTTTGGAACCTAACTAAGTTTCTAGCATTTGTAAAACTGCATTTACAATCAAAAATATATTCAATTATGGCCTATACTCTCAATGTCAAATGCAGAAATGTTAATGCATGCAGTGATGAACTCAAGGTTAGATTATTGTAATGCTTTATTGGGTTTATGTTCTTTAAGCTTAGTTAAACTACAGCTAGTCCAAAATGCTGTAGTAAGAGTTCTTAAAAGAACCAGTAAGTATGACCATATTATACCTGTCCTGTAAACATTGCACTGGCTCCCTATCAAACATTATATAGATTTTAAAATTTTGCCTATTACTTATAAAGCCTTGAATGGTTAAGCACCTCAGTATTTGAATGAGCTCCTGTTACATTATTATCCTCTACGTTCACTGCATTCTCAAAACTAAGGCCACTTGATACCTAGAATATCTAGGATACCTAGAAGCCTGGCTTGCACATAACATACTAATATGCAAACGTAGTTAGGTCCAGATCCATTACAGGGTTTTTAGGCTACATAAATTAGGTATACCGGCACCAGGAAGACTTTCCACAACACCTTATACATTTGATTCATCATCAGAAGAATTGCATTTACGCTAATGTTGTTTCTTTTTTTTTCAGAGTTCAACAAAGCAAGCAGATCAAACCTTACATTTACATTACATTTACATTTAGTCATTTAGCAGACGCTTTTATCCAAAGCGACTTACAATATTCGAGGAGACAATGAAGCGGTAAATAGCAGATACAACAATAGGTGAACAAGTGCTACAACAATGCTACCGAGTTACACAGAGAGCGAAGTTACAAAATATATATATTTTTTTTTTGATAGAGTGAGTAGTTAGAAAAGAAGTGAGTTACTGAGTTAGGTGTAGCCGGAAAAGATGAGTTTTTAGGAGTTTTTTAAAGATAGAGACCGAGTCTGACAAGCGTGAAGCCAGAGGCAGATCGTTCCACCATCGAGGAACTGATAGAGAACGTTCGAGAGAGAGATTTCTTACCCTTTTGAGCTGGTACCACAAGTCTCAGCTCATTTGCGGAGCGCAGAGATCTTGAGGGCCTATATCTTTGCATTAGTGAGTTAAGGTAAGTGGGTGCTGAACCGGTGGTGGTCTTGTAGGCAATGAAAAGACATTTAAATTCAATGCGGGCTGCTACAGGAAGCCAATGCAGTTTTATGAAGAGAGGTGTTACATGGGTCCTTTTTGGTTCCTTGAAAACCACTCTTGCCGCTGCATTTTGAATCATCTGCAGAGGTTTAGTTGTGCACATCGGGAGTCCAGCAAGCAGCGCATTGCAGTAAACCTTGATCCAGATCAGAGGCATTGCAGTCACCTGGATCAGGATGTTAACAGACCAGATGGTGGATTGGGAACTGAAAAAAGCCACCACAGGCCCTGAAGGATGGCAGGGACCAGGACAACTGGAGCCCTGGATACACATTCCCTGTAAGACCTTGCCTCAGACGACCATCGGGTAAGACGAGAGGAAACAGATGATTTTTCTCGACTTTGCTGCAGCCTGGAATTGATCTGCTGGTTTCGTCTGGTCGGAGGAGAGCTGGTTCCCCAACTGCACCTATTTCTCCCTCCAAGCCAATAGATTCAGGCTATACCCAGATCAGAAAAACATCACAGTCGGCCGGAGTCAGTATGTATCCAGACCCCATGGTGGATTGGTATCTAGATAAGCCCTCCACAGCCGTCAAAGAAAGCGTAGACCAGGACAACTAGAGCCCCGGATACAGATCCCCTGCAAAGTCCTTGCCTCAGACGACCAATGGGATAAGACCACAGGATACAGATGATTCTTCTTCACCCTGCTGCAGCCTTTGAATTGAACCACTGGTTTCATCTGGTCAGAGAAGAACTGGCCCCCTGACTGAGCCTGGTTTCTTCCAAGGTTCTTTCTCCATTCAGTCACCGATGAAGTTTTGGTCCCTTGCCGCTGTTGCCTCTGGCTTGCTTGGTTGGGGTCACTTCATTTACAGCAATAGCGATATCGTTGACTTAATGGAAAATAAACGCACAAACACTATTTAATCGGAATAGAGATGACGTCACCGAACTCAAGAATCAACTAAATTTAACTATCATCTTGCATTATGGACTCACTTTTTTACTAATCAATGTTGTTCAGCTGCTTTGATGCAATGCATTTTGTTTAAAGTGCTATATTAGTAAAGGTGACTTTGAAACATCATCAATAGAGTTATAGAGATGTAGGGGTCTGTTTGTCTTACTTGTGACTTAAAATATTATTAATATAAATATCTCAAGCCAAAACTATAGCAACAAAACACATTAGCCTAGAAACCATTTAGCCAGATCTATATATCTGCATTGTAAGGTCATAGAGACATGGGGTTTAGTTGATTTTACTTGTGACTTGAAAAATAGTTAAATTAAATCTTGAAAGCCATTATTCTTACAAAGCTCTATCCACAGCTGCTTGCAGGGGTCTTCACAGACATTTTCAGTCCCTCACCTAGGCAACAGTGCCAACATGTTTTAAAATCAACATCCATTGTACCGCACAGTTCTGCACTCTGTACTCATACACTTGGACAATAACAATACTTATGTACGGATGTTTGTTGACTTCAGTTCAGCATTTAACCCTGCTATTCCCTCCAAGCTGACCACTTAGCTCTTCAACCTGGACATCATTACCTCCCTCTCAACTGGATTATGGACTTTCTGACCAGTCATGTTTTCACAGACTGGCTTTCTTTAGACTTTAGCATGGTTTTCAAAGACTGTTCACATAATGTTCAAATCTAAATCTTTCAAACTACTTCAAACTCTTCATGTTAAACTTTGTCAAGCCAACATAAAGTTGGTTCTCAAACTTTACTATCTAGTTATACATACTTTACCTTTCACATGCAATATCAAACCACTGTACACTGCGCACTGAAAAAAATAGATGGTGCCATCCAGTTTCTAAAAATATATAAATTAAGGAAGCTTTAACCTTTAACGCAGATGGGCTGGGTTCCAGTCCAGGTACCATTAGGGTGACACACTCTCCGTGCACTGCCACTTAGAACATAAGAATGGTTACAGAAAAACTCAACTGTTTCTGTGAGGAGGTCAGATACCAACTTATAGTAACCATGGTACAATGGTGCCGGTGGAGGACAAAGTCTTCCTTCATACTCTAAAAGAAAAGAAACAGAGGGAGTCTGGGTTATCATAACAAAAAAGCCTTTTAAATTATAATATACCTATAACATGCACACACTTAAGAATGAAAATATTTTAACAATACTATTTTGTATGTACATCATTTAAAAATATAATTCACTGATTAACTTTTTGGTCTGTAACATTAGTGTTGCATACATTTGACTGAAATATCAAGTGATCTATATTTTAATATACAGATGTATGTTTAAACATCCACAAAAATCTAAAAAATCTTGTGTTATGGATATTAACTTGGTTCCCTGAAGGAGGGAAAGAGATACCATGTTGAGACGACTGAAGGGGTTGAACTTGAGAATGCCAACTGACTTGGCATATGAACGAATCCTTGTCAGTCCTCTGCCATGATGACAGGTATAAAAGGGGAAAGGAGGATTAATTCATTACCGTTTGTGCTGAGGGACCTGGGAAGACTCTACCATTCAATGCAGAGGCAACTGAGTCTTGTGGCATGCAAGTACAACGTCTTGTTCTCTACTTCAGTGAACTGAGTTTTCATCCATTAATGGACACCTTCCTTTCAGTCGGTCTCTCAACATTGTGTCGAGATGACTGATGGGGTTCCTTTCTGTATAGATAATATCATCCTCTGACATCAAACGAAGAAATGGTGACAAGCCTGAACGTATAACTTACAAGTGCTACTACATTAGTCTTGACCTTCTGGTGGAAAAACCAAAGACTCATACTGACAGCCCTCGCAAAGGAGGTGTGCGTTGATTTAAATCTTCCATAGAGGGGCCATGCGCCTTGCGCCAGTTCCCAAGGGGAGGCTACACCTCGAATGAAGTGAGCTCTCACTTCAAGCTGGCACGGTGATCAAAGATCGGTGAACAGTTGTAATAGGTTTGACAAAACCAGTGTGCTAGCCCCTGTCCTCCAAAGCAAACAAACAGAAGCTCAGAGCTCCTAAATCCCTGTTTACTGTTCAAATAGTGGCACCAGCCCTGTAACAGACACAGCACAGATGAGGTTGGGTATCCCCCCTGCAGGTTTACAACAGGGTCCCTGAAGGAAGTGGTTCCTAACCTTGGGCACCTAGCCTGCTTATATCTCAGGTTTACCAGAGTCAGTAAGAATTCAAGACAGTGGATGCAGAGAGTGCTTGTAGATCCCCTACCCTCTTAAGAGATGCGAGTGCCACAAGGATCAAGAGTCAAAAGGCAAAGAAGATTAGCTCTGTCCAGGGGTTCGAAGGGAGGTCTGCTGAGGCCCTGTAGGACAACATTCACTGACTTGGTGGATTGGACCTAATCTTTAGGTTCCTGAGGGATGCATTGATGATGAAGCCACTTAGGCCACACTTAGTGCACAGTACCCACTTGGGACTTCACTGTAGTCCTACAGGACCTCAGCAGTTGATCCTCCATGCCCTTGGAATTGGCCAATCTTCCACACTGAATGATGAAGACACCCCTCCTTGTAGCACTGGTCACCATCAAGAGGGTCGGGGACCTACGTCCATTTTCAGCATCCAGTGAGTGCCTGGAGTTTAGACCGGTTGTCTCTCAAGTAATCCTGTTTGGGACCAGTGGAACATCTCCAGTTATTTATGGTAACCTCATTGCCCTGAAGGAGGGAACAAGAAGTTGTATCTTTCTTGCAATGAAGCTTAGCTGCTGCAGCGATCAAAAGAAAAATAAACATTGGTTTATATTATAGGTTTATCCTGCTCTAAGCTGGTACCTTATCTTATGTGTGTTTACTGCTGGAATGTTTCCAATCAGTTTATGAGGTTTTAGTGCCACCAAATGGCCTGTTTGTTTGGTAGTGGCAAAGGCACAGGATGTAGACATCAAATACACTTTAATTGGATGGCCGGCTTCTATGTCCTGCTAATTTGAAAATGTTTTATGATTGGTGTAGCTCCATGCACTATGCAAACAAAAAAGGCAAAAAATACCCATATCTGCAGAAACATCAGACCTTGTTTAATTAATAAAGCTTTTATTAATTAAATGAAGATATATAAAGGCGAAATTTGAGGGATCATTTCTCTAAGCGAGGATTCTGTATGAAACTGTGAATACCCTCTATTCTCACAATGAGGATAAGTGACACATCATAGCTCAGAGCAAGGATTCTATAGAAACATGCGGGTAACCACAATGGAAGAGGCGGGCAGGGTCCGTAAAAACTCACAACGGGGTGTGAGATTAACATTTAGGGTTTGGCTACCCAAAAATCTTGCTCATAATAGAAAATGTCCCGGATGCGATTTCTTAACACGACAGTGTTGTAGAGACCAGGGGGAGGGCTGATTTTACTCGAGAAACGAATCACCATCCCATGTTCATCATGAATCAATTAAGCTACGTCCATAGCAACCATTTACAGCAACCTAGCAACTGATCCTAAAGACTTCCTTATAAAAGGACTAAATGCATATCTTAGAATCAAAATGTCATAGAGACAAGGGGATGGACTCGTTGTACTCAAGCAACCTGTCAGGATCAGGATTTTGGGAGTGGGGCCTGGAATGAGAACCCAAATGCAGGTACAATTGAGGGGAACAACAAGACTTTCATAACGCAAAACCAAAACCCACAATGGAGAAAACAGTAACTAAACACTAAAAACAGTCAAACAAAAGACTTCCCATGAGGGGCACACAACAAGGTGGTTTTTACAAAAAACTAAAACTAGAAATAAGGCATCTAGACAAGAATTGACAGGAGTATATCAGGACAAGTATACGGGTAACAAGGATACATGGACTAAACGTATACAATGCAACAACACAGGACAGAAAATACAAGGGCTTTAAATAGGGAAACATAACAAGAGATAACGACACTGTGCAGGTGTGGGGCATGAAACAATGACAGGAAGATAGACAGGATAACAAGGGGGCGGGGTCAAGAGATGAAACAAGAGAGCATATGGCATGTCATAACAAACAATGCCATGTGACACTCACAAAAAACACAGGTCTGCCATGACTGGAAAAACATGACCAAGAGAGGCAGAATCATGACACAACCAATCAATCTCCCTAAATCTTAAAGCCATACCCATAGCAACAATACTTAATAACTTGGCAAAGATTACATGGGGGTTGGTTTATTTTACTTGTGACTTGGCATATTACTTAATTTAAATATCCTTTGTCAAGCCTATGGGAACCAAACTCATAACCATTACGTCTGGTATATCTATACATCAGAATGTTGTAGAGATATGGAATTTTTTAAATTTCACTTATGACAAGTAGTATCATGCTAGCAATTTGCTAATCATGCTAGCACATATACTAATCATGTAAATATTATGCTAGAAACATGTTAGCCACATGCTAATTATTTCAACATTATGATAGAAACACGCTAATATATGCTACTTCGTGCTAACAATACTTTTCCCTGATTTTCACAGTTTGTGTTCATATAATTACCCTAAAACCTTTAAACTATAAAAAACTCTTAAGACCAGGCTACGTCAAGCCAACATAAAGTTTGAGTAAAATGTTACAATCTAGCTAAAACTGAGTGTTTTTTAATACTGCCCCAAGACATAGCAAGATAACACATTTTACTTACCATTGATTATAAGGTTCTCTGTTGCCAAAAATTCACTTGCAATCGTTGTGTTTGGTTGAGATTCTTCTTTTGTTTCTTGCGATGATATATCTGTTGTCCTCTCGTTTATTTCCGTTTTGGGTTTGACTGTAATTGTTTTTCTTACAGTTTTGATCACTAAGGACATTTTTGGGCTGAGGGTAGCATCTGGTTGTCGTTGGGGAAATGTCTCTAGAATGTCATTTCTATTGACAGATTGTATGACATTGGATGTGTTTGGAGAATCTATTTCATAAAGAATGTTTTCTTTATTGTCTTCAGGGAAATCTAATATTGTGTATTTGGGTCCATTGATTATTTTTTGTACTTTGGATATCTCCTTTTCTGTGAGATTTTTGTCTTTCTTACGGTCAATTAACACAATATCAACAAAGTCTATGTTCAAACCTGTTATTGGAACTTTGCCAACTTTCCCTGAATTATCCAGATTTCCTTGGGGTTTCATGTTATCATCACTGTATTCGGACGTTTCTGTTTTTGTAATTGTGTTAATGTTGCTATCAGTACTCGTATTTTCTTCTTTCTCCTTAGTTTTTTCTTTTCCAAATTCCTTTCTTACAAATTTCCCTATTTCTTTGTTCAAAACCAAATATTGTCCAACCTTTTCCTTTGCGGGTGTAGGTTTTTGTGATTTAATTTCCATGTCCATGGCATGTTTGATTTCTTGTTGAGTTTTGTTATTGGTGTGGTCCATTTCCTCTGGTCCTGCAAATTTGTCTTTGCTTGTGTTATGGCTTTTATCAGGTTCAGAAACATTATCCAAGTCTGGAAGGAAAAGTAAGTTGATGTAAACAATCCCATTATTTTTAAAATAAAAATGAAAGCTTGCTAACAGTTTCTAGAAAGCCTGCGTTGTAACTGCATTTATAATTATAGAATTAGAATTAATTATAATTCGTCCATGTGCTCAGTTAATGATTGCCAACTGGTGGTGCCAACCAAAAAACATAAGAAATCACTCTCATACACCCTCTCTGGTTTTTTTTTCTGGTTTGGCAGAGTCCGTTTCCATCTTCTATCAATAAAAACCCATCTTATCCAGCTGCACCTGACAAAAAAATCTCTTGTGTTTCTCTAAGCTAGACGGACATTTTTTTTACTTATTAAGTCGGACCACTCTCTGAACTTTAAAAAATAGTTACCTCCTAAAATAAACTAAGCAAATAGGAAGCTCCCTTTGGACAATTACTTTATGGAGGATTATCCTACAGCTGGGAACAAGTTATTTATTATTTTAAACCTCCATGTCCGATCTTACATTCTGTGGTCATGGAAAAGATGTTAATCTACTTGAGATGGGTTAAAATATTGGAATCTGTCAATCTAAGAATATTGCTAAAACTGCCAAAAGAAGGTGAAGAACTTTCCAACAAATTACTCAGATATCAAAGCTATGTTTAATAGTGTAAGTAAGTGCATTTCACACGCACAATGCAAAGAGAACTGCTACTCGGACTACACAGTTGTGTACAATTACAATTAATGCAACTCTGGAGGGGAATAAATGTTCCAACATTGCAAAAACTTATTTGAATAATAATGGAGGCCGTAATGAAAGCTAAAGGCGGATCAATTAATAGTAGAATGTGTGCCTTATTTCTGTGGCACCATTATGTTAGTTTCTGTACCTCCTAAGGATATGTAGCCTTATTATTAGAGATGGGGTTCCATAACCAAGCTTATAGTTCGGAAGGACATTTCCTGAATAATTCTCTATATAATTTTTGTGTTTCTTTGTACACTAATTAAGCTTTTTAACACTATCAACTTATTATATTGATTTAACAAAAGTGCTTTTATTACTTAAAGACTACTTATACAAATCTAAAGTCTACCTTTGATGCAAGTAGGTGCCATCCCACTCCAAGTTTTGTTGCTCAGGCAAGATCTCTGGGGGCTCCCATGAAGTTTGTATGGCTTATAGCACAAAAACTGAACAGCAATGAGTATATCATTTGGTCCATAAACAAAGAAGTGATCACCATGGTCTGGCTTTTCAGGAATGCCACAGATTTGATTAGACACTGGTGAGAAAGCAAGAGTCATGCATTATCTACGTTTACTTGTTTATTTGACCTATAAATACTGAAATATCCATTTTCTAAAACTAAAAAGTAAGCATCATCAATCAACACTGACATTAAAGGTCCCGTGCTTTGTGATTAAACTTTAATTAGTGTATAATGCTGTTGTTAGAGTATAAGTATTGTCTGTAAAATTATAAAGCTCAAAGTTCAAAAAGATATTTTATTTAACAGAAATTTCCTGCATAAAACGGCCGGTTTGGTCTACATCCCTCTGCTTCCTTCTTTAGTGACATTACTATCACTGTTAACCTTCGCCCTCAGGAAGACACAAAAAAGGGGGCATGCATTTGTAGAGTGTTTGTTTGTTGCAATGTCGTTGAAACGCTGTTATTTTTATTCTGGAGTCCAATCTGTACTAAGAGATCAATGATTACAATTTATGTTTATGTTATACTTGGTTCCCTGAAATTATAGTCCACGTGTAAACCTATTTGCAGCACATTTTACTGAGAATACCGTCCTCAATCCCGTGTTATATCGGATTTACACACCCATCAACACATGTTATATTGCACAGTGTAAACACAATCAAAGCTTCAAAACCACTGAGAACAGGACCTTAAAGATTGACACTGTAACTTCACTTAAAACAAAGATATCTTTTCCAACAGTTTTCTCACCACAATGTGGAGTTGGTGTACTCCATGACCCATCCAGCAGGCAGGTGGCCATCTGGACACCCTGTAATGTGTACCCAGGGTCACAGCGGAACAGAGCATGACCTCCAACCTTTACATCTAGAATTTCTGCTGTCCCATGGGCTGGACTTAAAGTCCTTTTGCACTCAATCACTGAAACATAAAAACATCAAATAATAAATTATAAAAAAGTATATTTTTTTAATTGATTATTTTAAAGCCCAATACAAGACTTTATCTTATTAGTAGCAATGTTATCATAGATATGGACAATTACCAAACAATGAAACTAGATTATTGTGAATTGTGTTTCATTCATAAAAACGTCAAGGTTACTACTGTAACCCCGGTTCCCTGATAGAGGGAACAAGACATTGTGCTGAAGACAACAGTATGGGGTTTGAACTTGAGAACAATCAACTTTGAACTTGAATTTGAAAGACCAATGAAATTGGCGAATGAAAGTTGTACATACGGTGTAAAAAGGGAGATGGCGTGATCATTCATCACCTTTTGTGATTAGGCACGTGAGGATGACTCACGAATGCTTGCAGCGGTTGGCAAAGCGGTGTGGCACGAAAGAACACAACGTTCCTTCCCTCCATCAGGGAACCAGGGTTAAACTAGTAAACGTCTCCGGTTACGAATGGTAAGACTGCCTGGGGGTTGTACTTGAGAACCTGTTTTTGTCTGAACCAATTAAAAATGCCAATTAATTTGATGAATGAATCAATTCATGTCCCCGCCCCGGATGACAGGTATAAAAGGGGATAGAAGAGATCATTCCTTACCTTTGTGCTGAGGAACCTAGGTGACCTCCCTAGGAAGCTGCAGTGGCAACCCAGTGTTGTGGCATGATATAGGCAAACTTATTGATAATCTTGTTAGGCAATAAATAAAAATGAAATAATATGAATTTAATTTTACTATTTAAAAATATTTTTTTGTTAAGTAAATTTTATTTGTAAAAATTTTAAAAAATATTGAAATTAATATTTTAAAATGTATCTTATTTTATTTTGGTGGGCTAATTAAAAAGTAGATGTTGTCATTGGCTAATTTTTATTCAACGATTTAACGGTCAATAATCTGTACAGGACTGCGCTACTAGATGGGGCACCTAACAGAAAATGGCGGACAGGGTTTTGGAGCAAATCCCGGCTATCAGAAGAGTTTTGGATGACCGGAGACACCACCATCTAAATCCAAACTGGCAGGATATCGCTGTACTTGAATCCGTGAATGCAGCAATTAAACCCGCGGCTGAGTTTACGGATCTTCTGTCTGGCGAGAGCTACGTTATAGTGTCTTCAGTCAAACCCGTCCTGAAACTCCTAACAGAAGATATGCTTAAACCATCAAATGAGGATACCACATTAACATCGGACATAAAGCAGAAAATGTGCAGTGTCCTACAGGGGAAGTATGAACCTGCTGCCTTACAAGAAGTTTTGGAAAAGGCCTGTTTTTTAGATCCTCGATATAGGGGTGATTATATCAATGATACGGAGACAAAATCCAAACTCATCGAAGAGATGGTTGGAGGGGAGGACGAAGGGAGAGCTGCCAGTGCGTCGGTGGTTGGAGAGGAAGGGCAAGCGGCGGTGCCACCTGCAGCATAGAAAAAGACTCTCGGAGATCTGCTGAAGTCACGAACAACCTCTGCGTCAGTGCCCATACCCAAGAGAGTGCGAGCATATAACGGGCTCACTCGCTACCTGCAGGAAGAATGCATAGACTCCAACGCAATCCCACTGTCCTGGTGTCGCGATAATCAATCTAGATTTCCGCTACTGTCTCAAGTCGCACACAAATACATGTGTATTTGTGCAACAAGCACACCGTCGGAAAGGGTTTTCAGTGCCGCTGGTAATATTGTTACGCCCTTGCGATCCTCCCTGAAACCACATAAGGTTAACATGTTGGTTTTCCTTGCGCGAAACAAGGATATGGTAAACCAAGTCTAAATAACATTCGTTAAATCTTAAGTAGGATTAACATTTAATTTATTCTCTTTATTTTCACTTAGGCTAACAGATTGTTTTTGTTTTTTGAATTCTTTCGTTTTTTAAATTGGATAAAAATAATTTCTTGTTGTTTGTTTTCATGTGAAAGCCTACATTAGGATTATTTGATTTCGTTTTTTAAAGTGAAAAGGCATGTTCTTACTGCTGTTTGGCATCAAAAATAAACAAATGTTTTAAAACGTGCCTCTGTGTCAGTTTAAAAGCAAGAATATATGCTACATAATTCAGCAATAGAGCTTTGTTTGCAGTAAAAACAAGATGTTTATTTATTTTAAACGACGGTAAAACCGCATACCGCGCAATTGAGCCGCAAGGGAAAACCGCAAGGGAAATTTCCTAACCGCGACAGCCCTAGACACAACGTCTCATTCCCTCCTTCAGGGAACTAAGGTAACCATTCGTAACCGGAGACGTTCCCTTTCAGTCGGTCTCTCAACGTTGTGACTCAGCGGAGCTGCAGAGGCTCTACACGAGTCATGACCCTCCAGTGGGAACCGGTATGGTATCAACAGAGCTTCCTACTGGAAGTTGAGAGACTCACACCGACGAGTTATAGGCGGCAACCTTTCATCTTACCATGCTGGTGGGGAAACCGCCTGTCTCATGACACTGGGGAAAAACGTTACCCCTTCAATCTAGGGCCTACGTTGCAGAGATCACATCCCACCCATGTGGGGGGGTATGATGTGAAGAATACCGCATGGTTCGCCAACCTTGGGGAGAACATCATGGGAGAATAGCGTGCAGATCCAATTTTGGGCGCACAGATCTTAGGTGGAGGCCCAGCTGGGGGAGGTCACCGGACTTAGATCGGCTAAAAAGAGAGCGCACTTACTCACCTATGTAGGGGAGATGGCGCTTTTGCAGGCGAACGCCACACTGACCCTAAGTGTTGCCACCTAGGACCCGAGCTGAGACCTAGCTCCACTGGGAGGTTATAAAACCTCGCGAAAGTAGTGGGCTTAGCCCAGCCCGCTGCTCTGCATATGTCTTCCAGAGTTGCATCCTGCGGCAGTGCCCACGAGGAGGCTACACCCTGAGTGGAATGTGCACTCACTACAAGTGGGCAGGGACGAGCTGGGATTAATACACTCTGTTAAGGCATTTACAATCCAGTCTGCTAACCTCTGTTTGGAGACGGCTCTCCCCTTTTGCGGCTCCGAAACAGACAAAGAGCTGCTCAGAGCTTCTTAATCTCTGCGTGCGTTCCACGTAGAGGCACAGTGCACGCATGGGACACAGCATCTTCTGTGAGTCGTGCACACATAGTGACAGTCTGGTTCCATGCTGAGATAAGAGATGTTCTGCGTAGGGAAGAGCTGGCTCTTTTCCCGGTTGACCCGAAGACCCTAACAGGCTAGGTGCCTAAGCAGCTCTGGCGAGTGACCCAGGATGAGCCAGTCGTCGAGATAGTTTAGTATCCACACTCCGCGCTCCCTTAGGGGCACTATGGCGGCCTCCGCGATCTTCGTGAAGACCCGGGGGGACAGGGACAGCCCGAAGGGCAGGACTTTGTACTGATACGCTCGCCCCTCGAATGCGAACCATAGGAACGGCTGGTGTTGAGGCAGGATGGAGACGTGGAAGTACGCATCCTTCAGGTCTATTGCCGCGAACCAATCCTTACTCCGGATAGAAGTCAAGATGCGCCGCTGCGTCAACATCCTGAATGGCAATCTGTGCAGATATTTGTTCAGGGTGCGCAGATCTAGAATGGGATGCGACCCTCCGCCTTTCTTGGTTACAATGAAGTACGGGCTGTAGAAGCCCTTGAACATCTCGGTTGGTGGAACAGGCTCGATCGCATCTTTCGCCAGAAGGGTGGCAACCTCGTCCTGAAGAACGGACGCGTCCCAACCTCGCACCGAGGTGAAAAGGACGGACCGGAACTTGGTCGGGCGTCTGCCGAACTGGATCGCATAACCCAGACGGATCGTCCTCTCGAGCCACCGTGACGGGGAACATCCGCGTAACCACGCCGGCCGCCTGCACGCCAGGGGGACGAGAGGACTGGAGACCCAAACACGCGAGGCAGATCTCGTGCTGATCTCCATCATTGATGTGCCGGTTGCACCCAAGAGAACAACGGCGTCCCATTACAGGACCACACGCTGTACCCACAGTTGGAATATAAAAACCTCTGTGAATCTTTGCTGAAACGCACAGGGGAGTCCAGGACCATCCGCTGCACCATGTCGTCACACCAGCCAGTTTTGTCGGTACCAGACACAATCATCTAGGTTCCGAAGAACTAAAGGTAAGGAATGATCTCTTCTATCCCCTTTTATACCCGTCATCCGGGGCGGGGACTTGAATTGATTAATTCGCCAAATTAATTGGCCTTTTTAATAGGTTCAGATATAAACAGGTTCTCAAGTACAACCCCAGTCAGTCTCACAACGTTGAGAGACCGACTGAAAGGGAACATAAATTATCAATTTTATCAATAAGTATTAAAATTTACATGCTTATATGTTTTACATTTCACTCTATTATTTTCTAGTTCTGAATGTTTTTCCCAGTTTGATATCAGACTGTTAGGAAAGATGACAATTATTAGGGCATACTGTGATAACTGGCATGAAACAAAGACATATAATTTGCAATAAAATATGCAAAAAGGCGGTAAAAAAACACAGTGGACCATTTATTGTGCTATACATGGAAAAAAACACAACACATGGACAAAGACAACAGATAAATGCAACAGATATAAAGATTTATGAAAACACATTCTCGAGGTATAGACTTATGCATTACTTATTCCTTCAAGAGTTTGTACTTACCATTTTCACATCTCTTGCCAGTATATCCAGCCAGACAGGAACAACGGAATGAGTGAGAGGACTCTGCGACACATGTGCCATCATGAAAACATGGAGAGGATATACATGCTACGAACATAAAGACAATGATTAGTTATTCCTGAACAAACACTATACATACACGCATGCAAGCAGACACTGAAGGAGGAGACGTCTCCAAAATAATTTGATGATAACAATTATAACAATTTTAATGAATTTACTCTTTATATGTACCCTGTAAATGAAGATTAAAACTGCAAAAATTAACACAAACTTGGCTGGATTTGCTTATTATTTAAAAAAAATGGTGGTTTCTAAATGTTTTGCTTTGTCTATTTTAGGGTATCATTTGTTTTTAGAAGGCCATACAAAATTCAAGCATATCTGTTAGTTGATGGAGCATCTTTACATGAACAGGCAGTGAGTGAGTAGTACTGAAACTAAGTAAATGCTAAGTACTGCTGAAAACCTGTGTTGATTCAAGTTTTAAACTTGTTGTCCTGCATGCATTCAGGCTATGTTCAGTCTGCTACTCCAAATCTTATTTTGCAAATTATTTTCAAGCTACATTCATATGTAATATGAAATACTACCCAAATTGCCCTCATGGAAATCTCTGAAATCAGGTGTTAAATAAGGGAAATGTGCAGAGAACAACGTCACAAAACATGTATTGGAAAAACCCTTGTTTGAGGCTGTGTTATATACATATTTTTTATTCCATGAGAAATCTAAGACATTGTATCTACTCTGTGGTTTTCTACCTGAGCTCTCCTGGAAGGTGACGAAAAACCCATCAAAATTTTTGTAACCATCAGAGACAAAAAGTATGTGGAGAGAATTGCCAGTGCTTTGAATTGTTGGAGGGCGCTCAGTTCCGCAGTAACGTCCAATTAAGCCTGAGTTCAAGGAGTCTCCATCCCTCACTTCCACATAGTCAAACTGACAGCTATAGTCAAATTCCAGACTTAGCATCATGAACCTGTAAACAATAGAATAATAGATTTATGTAGGATTTTTTAAAGTACTCTTTGCATCCACCCATAGAGAGCAAGTTGTCATTATTTACAGAAAAGACATATTGGTATCATGAACTCTCACTTTTAAATGAGATAAAAGCCACAATTAAAGTGCTGCAAGTTGTGCAATTTACCAAACAAGATGTGAATTGGGATTTCTGACCTCAGATCAATGGTAAAAGGCTGGTCCACTGTCAGTGTCCATTCACAACGGGCATTGGTTGGGTAACTCTCCAGCACCAGGTGACCCTGTCTCTTATTGATCACCCCTCCACAAGCTCAAATAGGAGTTAGATTGGTAAAATTAAAAAAATGGATTTTAGTGTTTATTTTTACAATATAAAAACTAAATACACTTCTAATTTTGCCATATATATATATATACACTTTAAATGCAAACTAGATCAGGTTAAAGTTTGTCATTAAACTTTATGTTGGATTCATAAAGCTTGGTTTAGGGGTGGATTGTACAAACAAGGATAAGGCATAGATCAAGATTAAATAGAGGTTTATTTACTAATTCTGTTCCACAAAACTGTAAACTCTGTTTAAAAACAATTTATGTCAACACTGTTGCTGTTTGGTAACACCGGCAATTCAATCATGGCGGTTAAAATTAATCAAAGATGACAGTTTAAATAAAGATTATAGTTTGATACAAGATTTGTTCATCTCTGTTTAAGATTATTATTTTAAATAATTTATTTTATCCTTGTGTCAACCCACACCAAAAATTAAACAATTGTTTAAAGAAACATAGAATTTGATAGATAGGGCTTAAAGTGTTTGTAAATCAAAAGATTAACAATATATCAATGTAAGTCTATCAGATTTTTGGGAAGTTTCATTTGCTATGTTGTGAAAACCATCCGATCCCTTGGAAAAAATATTGCAACTCAAGTGAAACCAGTCTGAAGTTCAAAAGTTTGTTGGCTATAGTTGAAAGATCTTACAACCAAACAATTTTGTCACAGAAGAACTTTAATTGTAACAACAGTATGATGGCTTTTCTAAAACATTAAGAGGGTGTTGTTTAAATGTAATTGGTCAAAGAGGATATGTGTGATGTGACAATAAAACCGAACTGTCAGTATTAGTTTCACAATACCTCCACACATACTACATAAAACATACCGTTTATTAGTTTATGGGTGGTTCTGATGCACC
The DNA here is from genome assembly GCA_033220385.1 of Triplophysa yarkandensis. Lineage (NCBI taxonomy): Eukaryota > Metazoa > Chordata > Actinopteri > Cypriniformes > Nemacheilidae > Triplophysa > Triplophysa yarkandensis. Next base: position 2,866,984 of record CM065677.1, on the reverse strand, counting down.
ACTGGTCATTATAAAAAAATAATGTGCGTGTCTTCCCATCCTTTGAAAAAAATATTTTGTACATAAGAATACATTTATTTATTTATATTTTATTGCTCTTGAATTCTCATATCGGTAATGTATCCCACTTTGTCTAAATGCATTAAATTTGGTAAACTTACATTTTAAACCAAGTAAAATTTAAATATTCTGAAAAATAAATCAATAAGATGTTCTACTAGATTTTCCAGAATTACACAAATTAAAAAAAAATAATTGACAGAATATCTATGTAAAATTAATAGAGTGAAGGAAAAAAGTGTCTCTGTAAAAATTTTTAAGTTGGTGTTTAAACACCAACATATACATTTTGATTGAGTTTAATTTTCTGTGAAGGAACACCTAATGTTTAACTCTCATAAAAATTTTGTTATTAATTCTGTAATACCTTGTTTTAAATGAATATGAAGAACATTTATTGATACATTTATTGTTAATAAACAATTTTACATATTGAAATCAAGATTTTGTGAAAATCAAACAAGTACCTAATTTAAATTAGTACCTACTGTCACTCTATGTCATTTCAGTCGAGGAAACTTTTTTACTTTCATGAGCGAGAAGGAATTTTAAACATGTTTCTGGAGACATTCAGAGGTAGAACTCACTTAAACAATCCCCACCAGACCATCCAGGCCGACACTCTGCACAGTACTGCCCTTTCACAAAAAAATCATCCCTTGGTCCCCAGGTGCCATTGTTACAGCGTTTGCAGTTCTCAAATATGCTGCAACCTAAAGTGGGGGAAACAACATTAAAAGAGGTTGTAAATAATGAGAGTGAAAATCTTTTAAAGAAGAAGTATCACGCTGTTTCTTGCATAATACGTGCTTTGGACTATTAAATATGTTGAGTTGTCATGTGTCAAATATGTTGAGTTAAAAATTAAAAATTGAGTTAGACGCGTGCCATATTATTTTTGTGCTCAATACACCCCCCCCTTCCCCACACACACACAGCCAAAGGCTTTGCAAAGATTCTTTTATATTATTTAACTTCCAGACGACCTGAAATCATGAGTTTTTTATTGGCCATTCGCCCGTAAAATCTTTTCCACGCACCAATCAGAGAATTAAGAAAAGCATCAGCATGGATATTCTAAAAGAATTCCTCCTGCCCATGGTCCGCCTGCATGAGCTTGGCTTTATCCGGAAACAGTGGTAAAGCTGTATCTGTCTTCAGTAAATTTGTGGAAACCAAAGACTTTTCCATAACAACATGATTCTACACTGCATGGACTCACGATTAACATTATAGAGGCAGAAACTCTCAGTCAGTTACATTTATTCATTTGGCAGACACTTTTATCTAAAGCAAATTAAAAGTATTTTGCAATGGCCAATTATCACTGCAAAGCAAGTTGGGGTAAGATGTATTGCTCAAGGACAGTTCATTCGTTGCCTGCTGGCACTGGGATATGATCCCGCAACATTCTGCTTACAAGTTCAACCCTCTAACCTCCAGACCACAACTGATCCTACTAACTTCTTGCAGTTTTTTGTTGTCAGATCTAGTTGTGGTTTGTCTTATTGCTATTGCGGATCCTGTTGTACTTAGCTGTTACCTGTGTAATAACTACCTGTGGATTGTCTTCTGTGTTTATTTATAATAAATGAATACAGAAGAGAGCTGTTTCGTCTTGACCACAGTCACGCACCGACACCTGTACAGATAATACAACTTTCAGTCCTTAAACAGTAACTGCGGCTACAAATTGTACTGTGAGGGATCTGGATACACGATTGTCACCTGCCCTCTTTGTCCAGCACGACCCCAGGTGAGTATTATTAAGTCACGATTCAGCTTCACATTTGTGACTTAATGCTATTTTGTCGTAATGTCTCCATTTTCATCTGCTTCAGACAAACCTCTAATAAACTTTATCTTTCTCTTATAACTAACAACCCTCAAACTGCCAAACCTGTAGGGGAGAAAAAGGTTACGTTTTTTTTTATATAGAGTGAGTAGGTTAGGAAAGAAATTACTCCTAGTGGGCAAGGTGTAGCCGGAAAAGATGAGTTGTTAGGTGTTTTTAAAAGATAGAGACCAAGTCTGCCAAGTGTGAAGTAAGAGGCAGATCGTTTCACCATCGAGGACCCTGGAACGTGTCGTCTCAGATCAACTCTCGGCCTATCTTACTCTACACAACCGCTTGGACAGCAACCAGTCAGGCTTCAAGAAAGGACACTCTACAGAGACAGCTCTGCTCTCAGTTGTTGAAGACCTACGACTGGCAAGGGCGGCCTCCATGTCATCCGTTCTCATCCTGCTAGACTTATCCGCTGCTTTTGACACCGTTAACCACAGTATTCTCCTTTCGACTCTCAAGGAAATGGGCGTCTCAGACAAGGCTCTCCAATGTTTCGTATCCTACCTCTCGGGTAGATCCTTCAAGGTTTCGTGGGGAGGTGAAGTCTCAGAACCGCAACATCTTGACACCGGTGTACCTCAGGGCTCAGTTCTTGGACCGTTGCTCTTCTCGATCTACATGACATCACTGGGATCAGTCATTCGTAAGCATGGCTTCTCCTACCACTGTTATGCGGATGACACGCAACTCCACCTTGCGTTTCATCCCGAAGATCAGACAATTTCGACCCGAGTCTCAGCATGTCTGAGCGACATCTCCCTCTGGATGAAGCAACACCACCTACAACTTAACCTTGCGAAAACGGAACTTCTTGTCATCCCTGCCGACTCGAAGACTCGTCACGATCTCTCGATCCAACTAGGAGCATCAACCATTGTGCCCTCCAGGTCTGCGAGAAACTTGGGAATAATCATTGATGATCAGCTCAACTTCACAGATCATGTTGCCGCGACTGTCAGATCCTGCAGATTCATGCTTTACAACATCAGGAAGATCAGACAGTTTCTCACAGAACACTCCACACAAATCCTGGTTCAATCTTTGGTCCTGTCCAGGCTAGACTACTGCAATGCGCTGCTTGCTGGACTCCCGATATGCACAACTAAACCTCTGCAGATGATTCAAAATGCAGCGGCAAGAGTGGTGTTCAAGGAACCAAAAAGGACCCATGTAACACCTCTCTTCATAAAACTGCATTGGCTTCCTGTAGCAGCCCGCATTGAATTTAAATGTCTTCTCATTGCCTACAAGACCACCACCGGTTCAGCACCCACTTACCTTAACTCACTAATGCAAAGATATAGGCCCTCAAGATCTCTGCGCTCCGCAAATGAGCTGAGACTTGTGGTACCAGCTCAAAAGGGTAAGAAATCTCTCTCTCGAACGTTCTCTGCTTCAGTTCCTCGATGGTGGAACGATCTGCCTCTGGCTTCACGCTTGTCAGACTCGGTCTCTATCTTTAAAAAACTCCTAAAAACTCATCTTTTCCGGCTACACCTAACTCACTAACTCACTTCTTTTCTAACTACTCACTCTATCAAAAAAAAAAAAAAACTTTTGTAACTTCGCTCTCTGTGTAACTCGGTAACATTGTTGTAGCACTTGTTCATCTATTGTTGTATCGGCTATTTACCGCTTCATTGTCTCCTCGACTATTGTAAGTCGCTTTGGATAAAAGCGTCTGCTAAATGACTAAATGTAAATGTAATGTAAATGAGGAGCCGATGCAGAGAAGGTAAGAGAGAGTGATTTCTTACCCTTTTGAGATGGCACCACAAGACGTTGCTCATTTGCAGAGCGCAGAGATCTGGAGAGCCTATACCTTTGAACCAGTAAGTTAAGATAGCTGGGTGCGGAACCTGTTTTGGTCCTGTAGGCGATGAGAAGAGATTTGAACTCAGAACGAGCGGCATTTGGAAGCCAATGTAGTTTAATTAAGAGAGGTGTTTCATGGTTCCTTTTTGGTTACTTGAACACCACTCTTGCTGCTGCATTCTATATACCCTGCAGAGGTTTAGTTGTGCGCATCGGGAGTCCAGCAAACGCATCGGGAAGTCCAATCTTGACAGGTCCAGAGCCTGAGCCAGAATTTGTGTAGCATGTTTTGAGAAAAAAGGTTTGATCTTCCTTGTTGTTGTAGAGCATGAATCTGCAGGATCTGGCAGTGGCGGCAACATGATCCGTGAAGTTGAGCTGATCATCGATGATTATTTTTATTGATGATTATATTATTCCCAAGTGTCTCCAGACCTGGAGGGCACAATGGTTGATGATCCTAGTTGGATAGAGAGGTTGTGATGGGTCTTCAGGTTGGCAGGGATGACAAGAAGTTCCGTTTTTGCAAGGTTTAGCTGCAGTCGATGGTGCTTTATCAAGACCGAGATGTGGCTTAGGCACGCTGTGACTCGGGTCGAAATCGTCTGATCTTTTAGATTAGATTAGATTCAACTTTATTGTCATTGCACATGTAGGATACAAGGCAATGAAATACAGTTAGCATCTAACCAGAAGTGCAATAAGCAGTAAATACAGGATATATATATGTATATACAATAATTATACAGAATATATGAATATAGATAAGTATTATGGACAGATTTACAGGTTAATATACAAGCAGATATACAGGCAGGTGTGCTATGAACATCCTATACATTATGTACAAGTGTATGTACACTTTAGACAGAACTATAAACATAATTTACAGTATTGTAGTGGTGGTTCCCAGGAACTTGAAGCTGGAGACACGCTCAACAACCATCCCGTTTATGTGGAGTGGGTCGTGCGTGCGTCCTTTCTGTTTCCTGAAGTCCACAATGAGCTCCTTGGTCTTGGTGGTGTTTAGAAGCAGATTATTGTCAGCGCACCAAGTGGCCAGGTGCTGTACCTCTTCCCTGTAGGCAGTCTCGTCGTTGTCACTGATGAGGCCTATCACCGTGGTGTCGTCTGCAAACTTAATGATGGAGTTGGATCCATGCACAGGCTTGCAGTCATGGGTGTAAAAGGAGTAGAGGAATGGGCTCAGCACGCAGCCCTGTGGTACGCCGGTATTAAGTGTGATGGTGATGGAGTGGGAGTGGCCTGACCTAACATGCTGAGGCCCGTTGATCAGAAAGTCCATAATCCAGCTGCAGAGAGAGGTGTTAAGTCCAGGTCTGCAAGTTTGGAGGTCAGCTTGGAGGGGATAACGGTGTTAAATGCTGAGCTGAAGTCAACAAACAAAATCCGTACATAGGTGTTGACGTTGTCCAAGTGTGTGAGTGCAGAGTGCAGAACTGAGCATACTGCGTCCTCTGTGCTCCTATTTCTACGATAGGCAAATTGATGTGGGTCCAGTGTAGATGGGAGGCAGTCTTTGAGGTGTGCAAGGACAAGTCGCTCGAAGCACTTCATGATCATTGGTGTGAGTGCTACGAGGGATAATCGTTCAGGCGCATTGGGGAGGAGTGTTTCGGCACAGGTACAATGGATGTGGACTTGAAGCATGTTGGCACAATTGCTTGGTTGAGGGACAGATTGAAAATGTCTGTGAAGACCACAGCAAGCTGCTCCGCACATGCCCTAAGCACACGTCCAGGAATACCATCTTGGCCGGCAGCTTTGCGTGCATTGACCCGGCTGAGTGAAGTGTGCACATCTGTGAAGGTGAGTTTGAGAGGTTGGTGGTCTGCTGAGGGTATGATTTTGGTGGCTGTCTCCTTGCTGTTGTTGTTGAAACGAGCATAAAAGTCATTTAGCTCTTTTAGAAAGGAGATGTCCGTGACCGTTGTGGTGGTTATGCTAGATTTGTAGTTAGTGATGGCCTGGATGCCCTGCTACATGCTTCGAGGGTCGGAGTAATAAAAGTGTTCCTCCACCTTCAGCTTTAATAGTACTTGGCCTTCTTGATGCCCTTCTTCAGGTTAGATGTACTGTAGGCCTGGGTGTCATCTGACCTGAAGGTGATGTTGCGGGCTTTCAGCAGAAGTTGCACCTCCTTGTTCATCCAAGGCTTCTGATTAGGGTATTTTGTGATTTGTTTTTCTGTTGTTACATCATCAATGGTGTTGTTGATGTAATCCAGTACGGAGGAGGTATAAATGTCAACGTCTGTATGAGAGCCACCGGCAGCCTGAGAAGCAAACATACTCCAGTCCGTGTGTTGGAATCTTCAGGATGAAACGCAAGGTGAAGCTGCATGTCGTCCGCATAACAATGGAAGGAGAAGCCATGCTTACAAATGACTGATCCCAGTGATGTCATTAACTATCATTAAGCATTATGTTATTTTTTTTACTAATTAATGTTCTTCAGCTGCTTTGATGCAATGTATTTTGTCTAAAGCGCTAAATAAATAAAGGTGACATTGACATTGACTCCAGAGACCTCTATTAAATTCCACTTTCCTCAAGAGTACAAGTTTTCTCAGAAAAAGTTTTTGCAACAACTGTCAACCGAGCGTTTGCCTCATCCGCCATGGGACTTCTTCATCTGCGATGGGAATGCATCATGAAGTTTCTGACTGGGACTCCTATGTTTTAAGGACAGGAATGCTCACAATCCTAGAACAAGGGCTACAAAAGATCACATCTCAGAGGCGCCTATCCCAGCCTCTTTTTGCTTCAAGGTGTTTCTTTGAGGGCAAGAAGGATGGAGTTTTGAGTGTGCATTGACTACCAAACATTATATACCTATATACAACTATACCATTATATACCTATATACAACTATACCAACAAGTTCTCTCTCTCCCCTGCTCCCAGCTATCCCCAGCTCCAGCTTTGACACCTGCAGTTCTTTTTTGTGGCCTCTCGTATTCTACCTTGGGTATATTTATCATTGTTATTGTTTTCACTTGTGCATTGTTTGCTCTAGTGTACTTAATTGCTATCGTTGTCTCCATGTGTTTCTCTGTTTCTAAGTCAGAGTTGCTCTGACTTTTCAAGATCCTGATGACACTGTTTTATTATTTAGTCTGCATTGTGCTTCATTATGTTTTCTCCCCTTGAGGAGTTCTTGCTGTATTTTGTACTTTTGTTTTTGGAGCATACTTCGATTAAAGAACAACCTTGTTTTGACTGTTGTTACAAGATTCCTTTTTTATAATAATTTAACTGACTTGAAATCCTGCATTCTGTGTTTCGTTTGGATCTATATAATATAATATCTCGAAGACATCCTCATCTACACCTCTCCGAACCCCATCCTATGATCTATTAATGATGAGATCTCTGCAGCAACTCCTATGCATTGCCTGGAGCACACGCAGCCTACTCACCACTTGTCAGGCCTAGTGGTTGTTTGTCTTGTTGCTAATGCTGACCCAGTTGTACTTACCCGTTGAATACATTCCTGTTTATGTAACGAGCCCGAACACAGTCAAGTGGGAGAGTGGTTCTGAAAAGATAATGCTTATAGGGGATCACAAGGCATAAAACATAATCTATCTGTTGTATACTTACCTGTCTTCTGTGGATGGTCTTTGGAGTTGCTTTCCATGAAAAAAATATGAAAGATAGCTGTGGTGTTTTTCACATGTCTGTATTGGTATTTGTTTAGTTTTTTTTATTACAAATGCCATACGTCTCCCAGTACACTACTAATTATTATTATGAAATAACATTTCTGAGGAAAATTATGTTTTCATTTCAGACAAACATATTCTCCCTGACCTCCGTCTTCTTTCATTGTTCTAGTTTTTTTTGTACAATTTCATGACAAGCAACAATCAAAAAACTATATCAAACTGTGTCCATGTCATGATTCTTTCTCTCTTGTTCATGTCTTTCCTGATTTTGGCAGAATCAAGGCAGTCCTGTGTTTTGTGTGAGTGTCACATGGTATTGTTTGTTGTGACATGCCATGTGCTCTCTTATCTCGTCTCCTGACCCCGCCCCCTTGTTATACTGTCTATATTCCCATCATTGTTTCATTCCCCACACCTGCCTCGTATTGTTATCCCTTGTTAAGTTTCCCCTATTTAAAGCCCTTGTGTTTTTTGTCCTGCGTCGTTGCCTTACACTTGTCACTCGTGTTATTCGGTTACCTGTCGTTGTAGAAAAGATTGTGTTCAAGTCTTGTCCTGTTATCCTTGTCTAGTTGTTCCCTGTCCCAGTCTTGTTATTTGTAGTTTTAGTTTTGTGTTACTGTTTTCCCCATCGTGGGTTTTTGTTTTCTGTTATTGTTTTATTAAATTCTTGTTTGTTCCCCTGTATTCACGTGCCTGCATTTGGGTTCTTCCTCACCACATCGTGACAGTCCAGCCACAAATACTGCTTACACCAGATTAACTTAGAAGGTTTGTTTGTCAGACAAAATGGCAGTGCAGCAAATGATATTATTGTTATGACTGGTTAATCAAACTCCCAGGTCAGCTGTTTTGGTCAGCTGGACCAAAATCTGAAATCTGTAGCATATTTCATTAAATCTGATAAAAATCTAATAAGAATGGGGATGATAAAACTGGTTAGTAAAACAACAACAACAACTTGTGTTTAACATTACCATCTTTTTATCTGAAACATCAATAAAAATACTCAAATTATCTTACCGGGATGTATTATGCATGGATCACATTCATGTGCGACATTACGGCAACACGGCACTGCATATCCCACAGGGGTCCCTTGAAGAGGACATTTACAGTGGATGACATCATATTCACAACATCCCCTGCACATCACGTTCCACTCAGGCCCTGGGCAATAGTTATGCAGGAACCTGTAATCTATTAAGCAACAAGCATTAACATGTTGCCAATACAACATACTCAAGTGCAGTTTTCATTCTTAGTTATGGTAACATTTAAATTTTTTGAAAAAGTTTTTCATGATCGTCTAGTGCAGTGTTTCTCAATTGTGACGGTATCGTTCCCCCAGCGGTTCCGAGGAGCATCCGGGGTGCTGGACAGAAGATTTTTGAAAGGTAGACGTTCAGGTGGTCATGAGGGGGGGGGGGGGGGGGGGGGGCGTTTGCGTGTTTAAAAATAAAGGGACAAGAAATAAATAAATACATTTCTATAAATTCTATAAATACATTTATAAATAATTAATTAAATTTCTAAATACTTGCAAAAGAATATTGTTGCGACGTTGTAAGCTGTTTCCAATGCAAGTGATTGGGCTGGTCCCTCCATGTCTTGTAAGATACCCTTCAGCCTCCACTCTCTTCTCAAGCATTTAACAGTGCACATTTAAACAGGTTATACATGTACATAACATTGTCATATGCTTATATTGTTTTTTATCTATGGATTTTATTTTAGGCAAGTCATGATGATTTGAAAAGGCTTAATTTATCTAACATAGTCTATGATCAACTCGCTGTTCGATGTTGGCCGCTTGGTATAAGGGTATAATCAATTTGCCAGTGCATACAGAACTGAACTATTTTAATTTCTTCAACAGTATTATAAGCTGTTTTGTGAGAAGGGGGAAAAGACAGGCTCAGCTGAGAATTCTGATAAACTATCGGACAAGGGCCTGAGCGTTGGACGTAAAGTGGTGTTAATGCAATAAACATTTGTACTTCAAACAGTCAAGTGATCATCAATATTTCCACTTTATTTAAAACAAAGCTGTTCATCAGCAATCGGAAAAGTAGAACATGTTTTGTTTTATGATTTAACTAGAAATAATAGATAGTTTCCGCAACGTTAGGTGATAGGTTAATGTGTGAGGCAAGGGCCACAAGGGAACGTTCTGATACTAAAAGCAGACCAGCGTAATTTTAAAAAGAACACATTCCAGTGCCAGTTTGAAGTTTATTTTACATAAACGAATGTCCCTGATTGTCCCATCTTATATCTGCTTTGACTGGCATGTGGGAGTGTGTATAGAGTTGATTTGTTGCCCACATGGAGGACTAGTCAAATGGCATATTCAAAAAAGTGGAAAAGATTAACATATTTCGATTTTATTAAGCATATTTAAAACCATAAAAAGTTTGTCTTTTATTAAGATTTTTTATGTTATCTTTAGGAAAAGGTAACCAAAAGAATAAACTTTAATTCAGTAAGCAAGTACTCCTTACAACTAAGTGATTTAGCAGCTCTACAAAAGTAAGCTACTTTTAGTTTTGGCAGGCTTTTTACTCCAAATGTACCATCATGTTCACTTAAGGGGAAATCAAAAACATCTGGATGTCTTTGTTGCCCATCTAGCCTCTGTTTATGTATGTTCTGTCTTTGTTCCGCATTTCGTCTTGAATTGCATTGCGGTTGGAATAACTACAGCTGAAGTAAAACATAAATTTTAGTTGAACTAATATTATTTCCCAAAATCGGACTTTTCTCTCTTTAGTGAGGGTGGGAGGTATTTCTTAGAAATGTATCACTCTTTTCCTATCGGACCTTTGCCTTTAATCTTGTTTGATGTCCTGTAGAACTGGTCTGCTTACATTTAACCAAGAAAGAGTCTCAGTAAACATCATCAAATTTGTCCCTTGTCTCACTGACATACACTTTATGAGTCTTGTCTAAGAGAAGTACTGAAGCATTTTTTATTGTTTTGTTCCAAGAACAAACAAAATCATTGTTTATTTAAGTGTTAGGTAGTGTTAAGTATTTTATTTAAGTGTCTCTGTTCAACAATGTAATGCAATCCAGCTGATGCATTGCAATTTAAAGAACAAACGGACATTATACACATGAAGACTACTAGTAAACCAAGAGAGAGACAGACATAAAGATAGACAGCTGATCTCAAAGAAAAAGACACACAAACACTGTTTTAAAATAAAAACTCACCATATGGCCAAGCTGTCCCATGAGCAAACAGGAGGAGGATAGTAAGTAGGGTAAAGCAGGGCAGAGAACTGCACTTTAATGAGAGAATTCCGCATAGCCGCTGGCTGCGCTCCTGAAGCACTCCAGATAAACACATGCTGTGCTCTCGAGTTCTGTTTACTTTCTGAACTCAACTGCTCTGACATCACCTCTGCTATTTACTTCCGTCCCTTCTGACTCACATTCTATCTTGCTCTATGCACCCTCTCTCTTTCCAGTTGCTATACTAAAACAAGCTGCTCTATTTGTTGTTATGCCTCTCTTTTCTCCCTTGGAGTCCAGACTTTTAAAAGTGTCCAATTTGGAAAATCCGTAATGAAGAAATACATTAACCTTTTTATAATAAAAGTACAATGCTACAGACACTCAATTTTTTGTGTTCTGTTCTGTTCTACGTATCACTACTTTAAATATTTCCAAAATAAAAAACACACTGCCAGGTAGGTTTGTTTTTCCTTAAAAGTATTTATTTTGCCTTTTAAACACATTTTCCATGCACATCGGCACACTTCCAGATACCCAGAAAATGTGGCCTCAGGCTATTAAATTCAACAATAACATGCTGTTGGTTTGACACAGTTTGTACAATTAGTACAATCAGAGTAAAATGTAAATTAAACCTTTTTGCAAAGCTACCAATTATATTAGTTTACCAAGACCATTTGCATTGTACAATGGAAAAGGTGTAAAATAGTTATGTAAAGCCGATCATTTTTTGTCATTACTAGAATAGAGGCCAAGTTTTGGTAGAGGAAATTCCAGGGTTCCTGTATTGACTTAATGCAGCTCTTATCTTAGGGTCACTAAAATCAAAAGAACATTTGTCAAAAGATCATTTATCCTCATGATATGTAATTTCACATTAATTGGAGTTCAAGATTTTCCTTGTTATTTAGGGCTTTTCTAGAGAGACAAGGTTAACTTACTGTCAAATAAACTCTCAGTTAATTAACTGAAACATGGCTAAGTCAGGTCCAGATATATTTTAAAGGTCCGACACGGATCCCCGATTCAAACTTGAATTAGTGTATAATGATGTTGTTAGATTATAAATAACATCTGTAAAAGTATAGAGCTCATAGTAAAGTTCAATGTATAGAGAGATATTTTATTTAACACAATTCTCTTTAAAAAAACGGCTGGTTTGGACTACACCCCTCTAGTTTCTGCATTGGTGACATCATACCGGTGGTTACCCTCACCCACAGAAACATTCAAAAAAGGGGGCGTGCTCTTGATTGGAGCAAATGAAAGTTGTGTTTGTTTGTTTGTTCGCCATGTCTTCGAAACTGTTACTTTCACCCCAGAGTCCAATTACCTTTGATTAGCTTTACAATGAACGCTGTACTTAGAGATAATAGATTAAAATGTGTGTTTTATTTGCTTCCCGAATATTATAATCCCCATGTAAAGTATGTGCAAGACATTTTTCTGAAGACAGCTTCCTCAATCTCAAACAGTTTAATGCTGGATTTACAAAAGGATTATTGTTGAAAGATGGAGAAGTTCCCTCTGTTGTTCATGAACCACAACCTGTAAGTGTAGTTTAACATTTTCTATAATGTATTACACAAAGGGCTAAGCTGTTTAGCTTTGTTTGTTTGTTTGGTAAATGACACTACAAAAAGTGTAGTTATTTAACCTGACACCATCGATTGTTTGTGTTTATACTGATAAGTTTTAACTGTTTGTTGATTATATTTATTTTTAATGTTCAAAAACATGCTGGTTTAGATATGGGTATAGTTTAGCTGCAGACACGCGAATCACGCGAATTTTATATGTTTAAACGTATACAAAAGTCGTGCTTGCACACCTTAAATTCGATATACTTTTTATCTATGTTCTCTTGGTCTGATTCCTGATCAAATTAACAATATTAAATGTCTTTGGTATTATCAATTTGAGCCAGAATCAGACGTGGAATCAGTTTACCATAACACTGAGATTGTGCACACATGTGTTGGTAAGCGGTGTCACCTTTCCCAGGCACACAAGCTAACTTTGCTGTCGAATCACAACACTGCTGGCCCAATCAGAATTCATCACGTATTTTCTGAAGGGACTTTTATCAGAACGGAGAGAATATCAGCCGTTTTCATGACAGGGGAAAAAGCGCTAGACAGATAAGTGAATTATGTGTTAAACAATCACTAAGAGTACCTTCTTTTCTAACCTACTCACTCTATCTAAAAAAAAAAAAATAAAAAAACTTTTGTAACTTCTCTCTCTGTGTAACTTGTATCGGCTATTTACCGCTTCATTGTCTCCTCGACTATTGTAAGTCGCTTTGGATAAAAGCATCTGCTAAATGCATAACTGTAAATGTTAATGTGAATATGGGTTATTTTTCCATAGGAAACATTAACACAAACATATATTAAACAATGTAAACACAATCAAAGCTAAAAAAAACATGCAGAAAATTGGACCTCAAAGGGGTGGTAAAACACTGTTTTCTCGAAGGCGTGATTGTGTTGGTGAGATGCACTGTAACATATTTTATGCTTTAACATATGCTAGTAACATATGTTTATATTATGTTTTTATTCTTGTTATCTAATACTTTTTAGATACGCTGTTATTTAATTGTACTAATTATAATAGTTGATGTTTAATTTATAACAACAATAAGTGTTTGTCTATTAACAAATGTGTATTCAAGAACTTTTTTTATTATAAAATATATTTAAATATATTTTATTAGGTGTACATGTAATAACTGTGCAAAATGTTTTTCATTTAAAATACGAACATAGGTTAATTGTACATTATGTTCTCATTGTCCTACATTACTGTTTAGGTTGTTTAACGAATGATGGGGGATCCAGACCCTCCTAAATTTATGGTTGAGCATCAACCATAAAACTGAACCAAACTGCTTAAATCCGTATACTTTACAAATAATAATAATATTTACAAAGCCGACTATGGACCAGTGAGCCCCAGAAACGAAGAGGAATATTAAATTTTATGAAATTATGTTGTGTAAAATAATATAAATAAAATACAATTGATACAATATATATATATATTTACAAAGGACATAATCAACTAATCAAAATAAAAATTTTTACCAAACATATTTTCACATCACATATACATGTTTCTAATATACCAGTGGTTTTATACGCAATATTGAGGTTTTCTATTCCTAACATAGGCATTTTCTTCGAGAGCTGTTTGTGTCCTGTCCAATTTGTAAGACAAAGTGCGTTGTCCTGAGCGGACGAAGGGGGACTTTTTTTGCATTCACCCAGCTTTGTAAAAAGTGTAACGACTACCGACAGTGGCAGAGCCAGCACCATGTAGGGCATTTTCGGCCTATCGCAGCTTTGTCTTTCAATCAATGATTATAATGGTTTCTTTCTTGCAAGAAAGGCTCACAGTCGCACAGTCAGGCAAGAGAATGTGAGAGTGCTCGCCAAGATGGGAGGCTTTCTAGCTCTTTATACCTCTGCTACTCGTAACAAAGAGCCACAAGCAAGGCTCCTTACCTGTTGAACCTTTTTCTTCAACCTTTATATTATAGTGAAGGCGATAATAAAAAATAATGAATAAAAAAACATTTCCAGAACAATTGTGAGAAACAATGTTTATAAATATCACTGAATATGTCAAAGATTGCTACATGCACAACATTCCTATGAAAGGGAAATTCATGTTATTTGGGGCAAAATGCAAAATAAGACTGTGGAATTCCTCCAGTGAGGAGATTTGACAGTTGTGGCTCAGCTTTCTATATCCTTGAAAACTCTCTTGTTGTATAATAGCTTTCCACTTTATTGAGCGCAATGATCATGTAACCAAAAAGACAAAAATATGAAGAATATCTAAAAATTTTAGTAGTTTACTGTCATTCTATTGTCATTTGTCTCCCTATACAGTCATACCTGGTTGGAACCATTTTTTGGATCCCTGGAAACTTGTTCTGAGTGCTCACATTTTTGGAAGAGGTGGTTATCATGAACATGTACATTTTGTATTTTTGAAAGTGTGTCAAGTTTCTTAGAAAAACCTGTACAATGTAAAAGCTTGATTGTACCATCATTTTTTCAAGATAATCAAGTTACCCCAAAAATGTTAGGTTGAACAATTAATTGAATAAGAATCAGCTTTGTGTTTAATTAATAATACAAAGATAAATAATTACCTTTCTCAAATTGCCGCACGAGTGATATTGTGGTCTCTCAGGTACTTCTGAATCTGTGGATGGCGATCGTTGACGATGTGGTCAACAGCTAAACCATTAGACTCCGGCTAATCTAGACAAGGGGTGAGGAGATTGCAGCCGTTCCGCGGAGTTCTGCTCTGGTCCTGGAGCATCAACGTAATATCGTGTCTCTGTGTCACATGGCCCTGCCCCTTTGGCTTAACTTGTTTCAACATTCTGTGTTAATCAGTTCCGCATGCATTAGTTTTATTCTCTGTTGTTCATTTCACAACTCATTCATTCACACACAGAGAGAGATCCAGTGTTTTTTTACACTCAGTTGTGCGTTCACACCAGACGCGGATTGACGCTACACTCGTGTAGTTTTACGCTTGAACATTTAAGTTCATTCGCTTCATTCGCGCAGGAGGAAGGGGCTTCTGTCAGGGGAATTCATCAACTTGTCAGAGGAAAAGTCCTTTTATGTAAAAAAAAGCGATTAAACTTAATGTGATGGCTTTATTTATAGTTTCAATATGTATATAAAGCTCAAACTGAGTAAAGATAATTTTTTTTCTTTACTAAATTTCTTCCAGTAAATGTCACTTTTATTCCTGTCTTTGTTTAAGTATAATAAAAGTATAATGTTGATTTATAAAGTTCTGTATTTCCACATAAAGCCCTGATGAGTTTCTCCTCCATGTTGGTTATGACGCGTTGGACGCGAATGAACTTAAATGTTCAAGCGTCAAACTACACGCATGTGGTGTGAATGCGGCATAAGGTTGTTTGCACCTTCTGCAATGACTTACTTTTGGACATTATTTGGGTAGCACACATATTCTGAACGCCTTTGACAGAATTCAAATTACCCATTTTAATCTAAATTAATCTAGATTAATTCCAAATTTAAGGTGAGATTTAAAAAAATGTATCTATGCCCACCTCTAATCATAATATTTAAGTTAAACTCAAAGACTATAAATTAATTTATTTTTATTTTTTTATTTACTCTAAATGTACCTGACGTGTCAGCAATTTTCTTGTCATTGTGATATCCTCTCTAGTTGTTTAAAAGATCCACCGGTAAAATACGTTGCAGTAGACAATAGCAGGTTTCCAAGTGGTGCTTGGAAAACCTACATGGGGCTGGCTCTGCAACTGTTGGTAGTCGTTACACTATTCACAAAGCTGGGTGAATGCAACAAAAGTCCCCCTTCGTCCGCTCAAGACAACACATTTTGTCTTACAAATTGGACAGGACACAAACAGCTCTCGAAGAAAGCTTTCATAAACAATGTATTTGTTATCGCTGTGCTCATGCTGTGGATCTATCCTAAGGCAATATAAAAAATAAATATTAGGAAGTTGCTTTCATGTTTTATATATTTTTTAAACACAAATTTATTGGTAAAAATGTGTGTTAATATGTATTTATATCTTACGCCAATTCTGATTCTTCAGTGAAAACGAATCTGGGTTATACGTGGAATCAGTGGGTTTGACATTCAATTCTGATTCTTCTTCCTTATCTAACAACATCTTTTTTACAGTGAGAAACATAAGCCACTTTCTATTACACATAAGTTTTAGTAGAAATTAATGTATAATAAAAAAAACTATATGTACTAGAACTACATAAGATAAAGTAAAACACAAACAAATTTAATGTCTGTATTGCATACCTTTGCTCCTTAAGTGGAAACGTCTAGGTTACTATTGTAACCCCGGTTCCCTGATGGAGGGAACGAGACGTTGTGTCGGAGAACGACAGGATGGGGTTCGCTCCTGAGAACCAATCAACTCCGACTATATTAAAAAGGCCAATGGGAATTGGCGAATGAAATTTGCATGCCGGGCCCCGCCCCGGACATCCGGGTATAAAAGGGGAGCCGGCGTGCTCATTCATTACCTTTTGTGCTGAGGAACGTGAGGATGACCCACGACCGTTGCAGCGGGCGGCACAGCGGTGTGGCATGAAGGACACAACGTCTCGTTCCCTCCATCAGGGAACCGGGGTTACAATAGTAACCTAGACGTTCCCTTTCTGTCGGTCTCTCGACGTTGTGTCGGAGAACGACAGGATGGGGTTCCAATGTAACACGCCACATCGCCGTGCCGTGTCACGATCTCCAGCGGAGCTACCTTGACTGACTCTAGTGTGTCATAGGTGTGAGCTTCTACACGAGAGCGTAACCTACCAGTGGAGAAATGGTAAGACGTCCAGAGCTTTGAGAAAAGATAAGAGGTACTTTACCACCGGTCTCTTTGGGGCGCTGGCCTTCTATCACCGCAGCGAGATAGCCGCCCGACCGCTAACTGCACCGGGAAACGCGGCCCCTTCAAGGAGGGAGTGCGTTACGGAGGCCACATCCTGCCGTAGGGAGGTTAATATGTGGAAATATGCCAATGGTCTCACCTGAAAAGGGAAGATGACTCATGGAGGTATAGTGTGCATTGCTTACCCTTGTGGGTAGCACCACGTGAGAGGAGGTCACGCATTCGCCTGAGTAGGAGAATTTTGGTGAAGGAATTACGTCGGCCGGGGCCACCCCTGATGGGGGAGCCACTACGTACGGAGCACAGCTGGAAAAAGGGGTTTACCTAGAGGGACAACAGCACCGATGTTCCAGCCTAGTCAACAGGGCCGCTCCGCCCAGCCCGTGACCGTAAGGTGCTAAATGATGGATAGGTGACCTGTACTTCCTGCCAGGGAAGCAGAGAGGCCGAATAGGCACGGCACTTACCTAAAAAAGGTAAGAAGGCCTTTCGCAGGCGTACGCCCGGTTGGCCGTTAGCTCTATCTGCGTAGGACCCGAGCTAATACCGGTTCCACCCTGAGGTTGTAGAACCTCGCAAAGGTGTTGGGCGTAGCCCAACCCGCAGCTGTGCAGATGTCTGCCAGAGAGGCTCCCTGAGCCACTGCCCACGAGGAGGCAACGCCTCTGGTAGAGTGAGTTCTCACTGCAAGTGGGCAGGGTAGGTTCTGGCATCGGTAAGCCATGGAAATGGCATCTACGATCCAGTGTGCCAGTCTCTGTTTGGAGACAGCCCTCCTCTTTGCTGACCTCCATAACAAACAAACAGCTGCTCAGAGCAGCTGAAGCTCTGCGTGCGGTTTAGGTAGAGTCTAATGCTCGTACCAGACACAACACGGACGGGGTTGGGTCTTCCTCCCCTGTGGGGAGCGCCTGCAGGTTCACTACCTGGTCCCGAAAAGGTATGGTAGGAACTTTGGGTACGTAGTCGAACCGGGGTCTCAGGATGACGTGAGATTAATTCGGTCCGAACTGTAGGCACTCTTTGGATGCGAAGGATATTTGTAGGTCCCCTACCCTCTTGGGGTGAGCTCTACTAGGAGTCCTGTCTTCCCAGAACAGACTCTACTAGGGGCTCAACAGTGGTCTCGGAAAGGCCCGTTAGGACCCCGTCGAGATCCCAAGAGGGTATGGAGCGTGGACGCGATGGATTAACCCATCTTGCATCCTTGACCTGGTGACCATGCTATGCTGCTCAAGAATACTTACCTTTCACCAACTCGTGGTGTGTGGCAGCACTACACTGGTCAAACATCCTCCAGGCTCTTCACCATGTGAGGAGCACCAGGACGAGAAGACACACCACTTTGCGGCGTACAGACGCCTCGTGGCAGATGTTCTCGCCTGAACGATCGTCCCCGCCACCGTCGGGGTTACTCGTTCAGGATCTCCTCGTCCCGTCCAGGGACCAGACCTGCAGAGGTCAGGTCGCGGGTGCCACACCGTACCCTTCCCCTGAGACAGACGGATCTTCCCTAGGGGAATGGGCTAGGGGGGAGCTATTGCTAGAGAACTAGCTCTGCAAACCAAGCCTGGCTGGGCCAGTAGGACCTGGTGTTCCTCATCCCTGCCCTTGCACGGGACCGGTGCAAGAAAGCTCACTGGGGGGAAGTGGAACTTCCACTTGTCCCGGGGCCGGCTGTGCGCCGGAGCATCCCTGTCGAGGAAACCCTCGGTCAAGGGGTATCTCAGACGGCGACGGGTGTTGTCCGACGAAGCAACCAGGACCACCTGTGCCTGGTCGGACTGTTCCCACACCAGCCGGATCATCCCGGGGTGGAGTCGCCATTCCTCTTGGGGCAGCATCTGATAAGAGAGCACGTTGGCTCTCTGGGTCAGATAGCCCTGGATAAATATGGCGCGCAGGGTCCTACTCACTGCTAACTCCACAGGAGGGGGCGTCGGGCAAGTTGGGACATTCGGCGCGAGCATACCGCCCCTAGGCGGTAAGTATATGCTACAGCTGCCGTGTTGTCTAAGCGGATTTCCACATGCTTGCCTCCCATTAGAGGTAGAGACCTCCTGAGGGTGAGCATGACCGCTACCAACTCCAGACCACTGACGTGTCGGTACAATCGGGGACCCGTCCATCGACCCGAAACTGTATGCCCGTTGCACACTGCTCCCTAACCCAACAGGGAGGCGTCGGTTGTCACCACAACGCGCCTCGGAACCTGGCCGAGGGATCTTACCACTCGTAAAAGGGTCCTGAAAGACCATGGGGCTAGGGTGCTCCAACACTGAGGCGTAATGGCAATCCGCCTGGTGTCCGTGTGCCACGCACTCCTCGGGACGCAACTCTGAAGCCACTGCCTGCGTGGTCGCGTGTGCATCAACCCAAGCGGGCGGACCCTGGTTGGGGATGCCGTATGCCCCAGGAGCCTCTGGGAGTTCCCCAGGGCGACCACTGGACGCCTGAGTTACTCAGACATAGCAGTAAGGCTTGGGCACGTTCTACCGTGAGTCGTGCAAACCTGGTGACAGAGTCTCGTCCCATCCCAAGAAGAGAGATGCTCTTTTCTCGGTTGACCCTTAAACCCAATCGGCTTGGGTGCTGAGGCACCAGGTCCCTGTGTGTACACACTAGATCTCGCTAGTGAGCCTAGGTAGGCCAACCGCTGAGATAGTTCAGTACATGCACGCTCCATCCTCTCAGGAGGGCAAGTGCGGCTTCCGCGACTTCCGTGAAGACGCGGGAATGTAGGGACAGTCCGAAGGGCAGGACCCCATACTGGTACGCCCGCTCTCCGAGGGCTCACCGTAAGAACGGTCTGTGCCGAGGAAGTAGCGAGACGTGGGAGTACGTGTCCTTTAGGTCGGTTGCCACGAACCATTCCTCGTATCTGACAGCTTCGAGGATGCGCTTCTGTGTTAGCATTCTGACCGGCAGTCTTTGAAGACACTGGTTCAGTAATGCAAGTCCAGAATTAGGCGCCGCCCTCCACCTCTCACGGGGATGATGAAGTGCGGGCTGTGGGAGCCCGACGACATCTCGGCTATGGGTACGGGGCCGATCGCTTCTTTTTCCAAAAGAGCCGCGACCTCTACCGAAGGACGGTGGAATCTTTCCCTCGTAGCGAGGTGAATAGGATTCCCCGAAACTTGGGAGGTTGTTGTGCGAACTGGATCGCATAGCCGAGATGGATCGTTCTGTCTGGTTACCGCCCCGGTCCGAGCATAATTCATGCATACGGTAGTCGGGAAAACGAAACGAGAGGAACGATCTCCCTCACCATTCCCCTGGAGGGGGGTTCTGTGGCTCTCAGGACGGCTGCTTCGTCTCAGGGCGGAAGCCCTGGAAGCTTGCTGTCCCGAGTACTTACCTGCTCTTGGGGGCTGCCGAATAGCACACCGTCCGACCGAGAGTGTGTCTAGTTGCGGCGCCGCTGCTGTCACGCAACGTCGAGTCTCAACACAACGTCGAGTCAGATTGACGCAACGTCGAGTCGGACTGACGCAACGTCTTGTAACCGTGCACCGTCGCTTAGAGAGTGCTTTTCAACGGTTGTGTTATAAACCCAGGGGAGGAAACTGCTCCTTTGTGAGAGGGTGGGCACCAGGCCCTGAAAGGGGCCCGGCACGAGTTGGGACGTGGCAGGAACGTCCCGCTCCGGCCACTTTGGAGATGGTATCCCCAGGACCGGGCGTGATGGTGTTTCCTCCGCTGGGTGCCTCCCGTCACGATCGCCTCCCACGCTTCCTACGAGGTGGGTGCTGACGGGGGGGCGTCGCTCTCCTCCGATTCGCCGTTCTCCGGGTCGCCGCCTGAGGGAGAGATACAACCGGAGGGGTCGGTTGGGAGGGGCGAGGCTGTCTGGGGGCAGACTGAGCACGGAGCCTGGGCGGCCCGGAGGCTGCCCGGCTACGACGTGGGAGGATATGCCTGATAGCCTCCGTCTGCCTCTGCACGGCGGAGAACTGCTGCGAGAAGTCCTCCACCGTGTCTCCAAACAGCCCACCTTGCGCAATGGGGGCATCGAGAAAGCGAACCTTCTCGGCCTCCCGCATTTGCGCAAGGTTGAGCCAGAGATGTCTCTCCTGGACCACCAAAGTGGACATCGTCCGACCCAGGGCACGCGCCGTAACCTTAGTGGCCCGAAGGGCCAGGTCAGTCGCAGTGCGCAGCTCCTGCAGAACTGCGGGGTCGGAACTTCCCTCGTCCAGCTCCTTGAGTGCCTTGGCCTGGTGGACCTGCAGGATAGCCATGGCATGGAGCGAAGAAGCAGCTTCTCCAGCGGCAGTGTAAGCTCTTGACCCGAGAGTCGAAGAAAACTTACACGCCCTGGATGGGAGCCGTGGTCGACCTCTCCAAGTGGACGCGGCCTGAGGGCACAGATGTACCGCAACAGCCCGCTCCACCTGGGGTATGTCGACATAGCCCCTGACTGCTCCCCCATCGAGGGAAGTGAGGGCAGAGGAAACCGTCTGCCGTGTACGCGCCGAGAACGGCGCATTCCACGACTTCGTAATCTCCTCGTGCACTTCCGGGAAGAATGGCACTGGAGCCGAACGTGGCTTAGAGCCCTGTCCGGACCCCAGGTACCATGCATCCAGCCGCGAGTGCTGGGGTGACGGCGGGGCCGTGCACTGAAGCCCAATGCTCGCGGCGGCCCGGGAAAGCATGGCCGCCATCTCCGGATCCGGATCATCCCGAGACTTACCCGTCAAAGACGGAAGCTCTAGGGTGTCATCCGGATCTGAATCCAGCAGGGCGCCCTCCGATGCCGCGACTGACAATTCGTCCTCATCCCGTAGGGAAGCAAGAGACGGTGTACCACCTCTTGCCGACGGGGTTGACGAGCGTGCAGAGATATGGAAGTTCCGCGAGCCGGAGGCTGACGGGGTGACATCCATAAAACCCTCATAATCACTAACGCCGCTCGCTGAGGCTGTTGACCGTGCCGTAGCCGCAGTCAATGAACCAAAGGGAGCTGACGAAGTGGTGGCTCGCTTTCCTGGGAAAGAAGCCACCCGTGACCGCAACGTCTTAATCGACATCTGCTCGCAGTGCGGGCAGGTCGGTCCCATGAACGCCGTTTCAGCGTGTTGGAGACCCAAACACGAGATGCAAGCGCTATGGGTGTCCCCGTCTAGGACGAATCCGCCGCAACCCAGGGAGCAGCTGTGAGCCATGAGGCAACACGCTGCTTAGAAATTGCTCTTTTATTTAGAAAAAAGAAGAATTCCAGACACTCTCTGCCTTCTGCCGAAACGCACAGGGGAGCCTTGAAGAGGGACAGTCCACTGCAATCGCGTCGTCACACCAGCAGGAAGATCGTCAGAAGTTGATTTCAGCATCAGACTGGAAGTCATCCGCAGGTTCCGAAGAACAAAAAGGTAATGAATGAGCACGCCGGCTCCCCTTTTATACCCGGATGTCCGGGGCGGGGCCCGGCATGCAAATTTCATTCGCCAATTCCCATTGGCCTTTTTAATATAGTCGGAGTTGATTGGTTCTCAGGAGCGAACCCCATCCTGTCGTTCTCCGACACAACGTCGAGAGACCGACAGAAAGGGAACTGCTCAATGTCGATTGAAAGTTGTGTGCCCACTGATCGCATATTTGGCATTATCTCTGTGGCTACAGTTTCAGTCTCCATAGGGTCTGACTGACATCCCACTTCATGAAGTGTAGATGTAGCGGGGTAGTTTTAGGGAACTCGAACCCTGCTGAGATATTGTCTGTAAGAAATAATGCATTGTACTCGCTTAGATTTTGGAAGCTTTCGAACATCATTACTTTGGCATTTATAACACCATGCTCTTACCACTTTTCTGCAGAAAAGCAACCTCATGTATGGTTTAAGCCTTACTTCAAACTGATCTTGAACAGCTGTAAATTCCACAGAGGTCCATGCTTCTGTATTAATTACATTTTCCATGGCTTTTTAATAAAAGCCACAAATCAACTGCCCAATAATGTAGGAAATGTCTGGTTTGCATCAGCTTTGCAGTCGGCAAAGTAAATCTAATTCATGTGGCCTAGCAATCTGGGTGCGAATTACTGTCCAATCAAATAAAATATATTGATAGAAGCCAAGCTCAATGTCAGTGTAACAGTCCAGTCTTTTCTCCTGTTTGTTTCCCCTGTTTTTCCTCAGTTTAACCAACCGGATTTCATTCCCGACAATCCCTTGCAAGAGGTCACTACCATCTTTGATTCCCTGTACCAGATCATCATAACTCATCATGGATACTATAAACACTTATCTTTGTTTTTTGTTTAGGCTTGGTTCTTGCTTTAAGTCTGACTTTGAAAGTTGTTGTAAGTTCTTTCCTGTGCGATCTGAACATTTTACATTGGTTGTTTTACCTCTTAACAGTTCTGTTGAATTACTTGTTTTGTGGAACAAAACCTGTTGTTTTGCCTGTTGTTATGGATACACCTCTATTTTATTGTTTTACCTGTTTTTATATTTGCTTTGTTTTACTTATTTAATTTATATTTCTGCTTTTCTATTTTTGCTTTGTGTATACTGTGTTTTAGAGGTCCCGTTCTTAATGACTCCATGTTCAAACTGTCAAACTAGGGTATAATGTTGTTTTTAGAGTGTAAATAATATCTGTAAAATTATGAAGATCAAAGTTCAATGCCAAGCAAGATATTTAATAATTACTGATTTACAGTGTTATATATTTAAGTATAACACTTTGAAGAGGCTCATTGGAGTTTTGGTTTGCATCACATGGTATTAGCTGTGGTCCAGATTCCTGAATGAGTTTTTGGCATACTTGACTCTAAGTTTTCCATGACAGACTGGGATGATTTGGTGCTTTGCAGTCCTCAACCCTAAAATACAAAAATAAAGTGAATATATAAGCTTCCATTTGCACAAGACTATATTAGAGAACTATATTATTAACTATAATAATTAACTATATTAGAGAACTATATTATTATATTCCGATGATTACTGATACTGGGATACTCATTTGAAATACAGAAATAAGGATTTATACAAATAATACCAAATATAATAATACAGAGGCATTCCAGCACATGTAGGATAAGGAAGAACATACACAGTTTATCTTTGTTGAGCTAGCTTGCTAAGGTTAGTGCTTAATGCTATTGCCTAAAACTCACTCAAAGTCCAGCAAATTTCAATATGATAGACAATAAACATCAGGATTACAACAAGCAACACTTACTATTAACAACATGTGCCATAATAAACAGTATTGTTGTGTTATATTGTGTCAGTTATCGTGTGTATTAGAACAGCATACATGAGATATGTACGTGGCTAACTGTTGAGTCCTTTGATAATAAAGAGTTACACTAAACCTGTCTGAATAAAAACATTTCCCACCACAATCATACAAACAACACGACATAATTCACAACACAATAATAAAATCATAAAGGCAATAAACATAAACATAACTTGTTCATCAGGTTTTTATCGTCCTCTGGTTCCAGAGCTTCTGTGAGGTTTTGCCATCTGAATTGTGTTGTTTTTGTGATATGACGATAAAATCTTCATCACTGTCCAGATCCAGCTAAAGTTTATTCACCCGTGTAGTTTTCCATCATTAAAAACGTGTGGATAAAGATAAATCAATTCCATAATAAAGATTGATGTTTTGTGTCAGTATTTTGGGGTGTGAACATGATGATGTGTCTGACCTCAGATCATTTACATATGAACAGCACACACTGCGGGATCACGTTAACTATAATCAGGAAATACAGGAGATATCATTCCTCCTTACTTTTATAAGGATTACATAATCATAGATTATTGGTTTTCCATGTGAATTTGCTGGTTTAAAAGTACACATTTCCAGCTTTCCATGCATATAGTTCCTATGTATATGAGCAAGTATTCACTGAGATTTATGTTTTTTATTTTCATGTTTGTGATAAAACTTAACAAAAACTACAAAAGCACTCTGTCTGTTTTCTTCATTTTGAAAGAGCACAATATTTTAATGTTATGTGTGTATTTATGTAAAAGTAGACCATTTACAGATTCTAATGATGTATTGACTGTATCTCTATGATGAAAACTGACAGAGATATTTACTGTCTTTTCTGCGTTATAAAATCAACACGACTTGAAACGCTTCTTCCCGTTTGTCGATCTCTGAGGGTTAACCTCCACCCACAGGTCACACAAAAAGGTGTGTGGTCTTCTATGGTGAGGAGGAAATTTTGCATTTGTAGACTGAGTTTGTTTATCGACACGTTGTCGAAACTCTTACTTTCCTCCCAGAGTCGTATCTGCACTTTATTGTTTAACCTCATGCTGGTTTAGATCGGGGTAAGGTTTAGCTGCAGCCATGCAAGTCATTGTTCTATGTTGAGTGGTATGCTATAGTCCTGCTTACACAGATGTTGTCCAGGTCTGATTCCGGGCTCAAATTGATAACGTTAAAGACATGTTAACAACACTGAGCATAGGCATCTCCACGTTATGGTAAGAAGCATGATCTTTGCAGGCAACATGTGCTTACATGTCGAATCACAACACAGGAACTGCTGGCACAATCAGAACTTGTTACAAATTTTTTGACAGTGAAAAATGTGATATAAGTAAATCGTGTAAAAAAAAATGTTTTTAACAGATGTTATATTGCACACTGTAAACACAATAAAAGCTTATAAAAACACGACAAATAGGATTTTATTTGAATTGCAGGATATAGCCTTTAAACATGAAACATATTGCAGAAATTTTGTTACACATAGTTTGGTATTTTACAAACAAATACATGCTTTATCAGAAAATGTTTGAAAATGTCCCAGAAAATCAAGGAATTTGCTTGCTCTTGAGTGTGTGCCAACATTTCAAAAACAAACCTCAGTGAACGTATTATTCAGGAATGCAAACACCAGACCACATAAATGTACTGTAATTCAAAAATGTCATTGTACTGTGACAAAAACATTAACAGCCATTCAATGTCTATACTGAAAAAGTTAAAACTATGGAAAGATATTGGATTCCTGTCTAGTAATAATAATAAAATACTGACCATGTGTGTTTAATTCGCTGCTTCACATTAAAATGCCATTTAAAAACAGCCTCTTTTAGAAAGGCTGGGCTACAACACTTGTGAATCATTGGCATGCTGTTGAGAAAAGCTTTGGGGGAAAATATCTCTGAGATAATGAAAAACACAGACATGGAAAGTTGCACTGAGGTCAAATCCTGAGAGCCAAAGATTTTTCTTCTGACAAACTCGGAAAACATGCACCCCATTTATTCCTACAGAAACAGCAAAACATTGCACATGAATTTTCACAAAACTTAACAAAGCCTGAGGTGTATGGAATTATAAGGTATTAAATCTAGAACTGTTTGATTTAGTTAGATGTGTATTTTAGACCTCCATACTGGTGTAAGCATGTTATATAAATTCTGAGAAATTACCAGCTGAAACCTTTTAATTTCAATGTAGTTTTAGAGTGGTGATATTTATGGTAAAGAATGAACACCATTGATGATAATTGTTGATGAATGTAGGTCATTTCAATCTGTTGTTTGAATGTGCACAACTAAACCTCTGCAGATGATTCAAAATGCAGTGGCAAGAGTGGTGTTCAAGGAACAAAAAAGGACCCATGTAACACCTCTCTTCATTAATCTACATTGGCTTCCTGTAGCAGCTCGCATTGAATGTAAATGTCTTCTCATTGCCTACAAGACCACCACCGGTTCAGCTCCCACTTACCTTAACTCACTAATGCAAAGGTATAGGCCCTCAAGATCTCTGCGCTCCGCAAATGAGCCGAGACTTGTGGTACCAGCTCAAAAAGAAATCTCTCTCTCGAACGTTCTCTGCTTCAGTTCCTCGATGGTGGAACGATCTGCCTCTGGCTTCACGCTTGTCAGACTCGATCTCTATCTTTAAAAACTCCTAAAAACTCATCTTTTCCGGCTACACCTAACTCACTAACTCACTTCTTTTCTAACTACTCACTCTATCAAAAAAAATAAATAAAAAACTTTTGTAACTTCTCTCTTTGTGTAACTCGGTAGCATTGTTGTAGCACTTGTTCACCTATTGTTGTATCGGCTATTTACCGCTTCATTGTCTCCTCGACTATTGTAAGTCGCTTTGGATAAACGCGTCTGCTAAATGACTAAATGTAAATGTAAATGTGAGAGTTATTTTTAATTCTAGTTGTCATTCCAGAAGTGCAGTAACTCTGTAAAGTAGCGGGGAGGATTCCGTTGCTGGGGTAACCAGTCATTCTCTCGTTCATCGCAGAGCAATGCTGTTCTGCTGCTGTATCAATTACATTTAAAACCAAAGGAATTGCATATATCCGGTCTGGCTGCGGCTGAAACGAAACTGTGTGTGTGCGTGTGCGTGTGTGTGTGTGTGTGTGTGTGTGTGTGTGTGTGTGTGTGTGTGTGTGTGTGTGTGCGTGCGTGTGTGTGTGTGCGTGTGTGTGTGTGTGTGTGTGCGCGAGGGTGTGTGCGTGAATGTTTACAAGGAGAGTGTTGCGTGAGTTTAGTCATTGTATTGTTCCTTTCAAATGTTTGTTTAGTTAATTTATTTAGTTTTTGTGCTTTCTGTGAACTGTATTTGATTATTGTTTTTTCTCAATGGTTGATGTTTAGTTTATTTATTTATTTTCTATTTGTTTCATTTTGTGTATTTATTTCTTTAGTTTATATTCTGTTTTTCATTAGGGATTGAGTGTCCGAAAGCAAAGGGGCGGGGCTTGACCTGATTATTTTTGTGCTGTGTAACTTCCGGCACCGTGTGAAGGTGATACTAATCTTTTTCTTTTCTTGTTTTGGTTTTCTTTTGCATTTTGTGTGTTACTTCCTGAGTGTTGTGGTGCTCGTTGAGTCCTGCCGTATGTCTCTTGTCCTATTAAGGAAATAAATCTGTGCATCCTTGTTATTATGCTTGTATTCCTGGGTTAAGAATTCCCAGGTGGCGTAGTCATTACTTTAGGTCTATAGTATAGCCCTCTTTGCCACATAGGTATAGCCTGGATCTAGTGGGTTGGAGGAAAAACCTGGAGCAGTTGGGTAGCCAGTTCTCCTCTGACCATATGAAACCGGCAGGTCAATTCACGGCTGCAGCAAAGTCGAGAAGAATCATCTGTTTCCTGTGGTCGTTTCCAAATGGTCGACTGAGGCAGGATCTTTCAGGGGATATGTATCCGGAGCTCTAGTTGTCCTACTGAGGTGCTGAACCATTCAAAGATTTTTTTAAGTATTAAGCAATATTTATACATCTATACTATGTTGGTAGAGAGCCAGTGTTGTGTTGACAGGACCGGAGTAATATGGTCATACTTCCTGGTTCTAGTAAGAAACCTTCTGTTGCATTTTTGACTAGCTGCAGTTGGTTTTCTAAGTGTACAGAACAACCTACCAATAAAGCATTACAATAACCCCACTTTGAGGTAAAAAATGCATGGATTAACAGTTCTGCATTTTACATTGAGTGTATAGGCCGTATGTCATGATTCATCAATCATGGCAGACCCATGTGTTTTGTGTGAGACACATGCCATGTGCTCTCTTGTTTTTATTGCCTGGCTCTGCCCCCTCGTTGTCTTGTCTATCTTCCCTATAGCGTTTCATTCCCCACACCTGCCCTCATGTCGCTATCCCTCGCTATGTTTCCCTATTTAAACCCCTTGTGTTTGCTGTTCTTTGCTGGTTTGTTTGTAATGCTGTTTGTATTGATGTGTTAGTTTCTTTTTTTTTTTTAATGTTAGTTTCTTTTTTTTTAATGTTATGTTTTATTTTTGTTTTGACCAACACAGAACAAAAGAAAAAAAGGCAACAACAGTTATAAGGACAAAAAGGGAAGGACAGAAAATTCCTCCAGTTTTGAACATAGGTTAACAATGTTACACATATTTATAGGCCAGTGGGCATAGGCAGTATGGTGATCTTGCAAACAATGTAAAGGTCATAGCTTTAAACTATTATCCTTGACATTTGACAAATA
This sequence comes from Triplophysa yarkandensis, assembly GCA_033220385.1. Classification (NCBI taxonomy): domain Eukaryota; kingdom Metazoa; phylum Chordata; class Actinopteri; order Cypriniformes; family Nemacheilidae; genus Triplophysa; species Triplophysa yarkandensis. The sequence continues at coordinate 2,837,909 of CM065677.1, read as the reverse complement.
ATTAAAAAAGGGTTCCCAGATTGGTTCGAAGCTAGTAATGCTATAAGTGAGATGGTGTCTAAGTCTCTCTCAATGCAAAGCTTTTTAAAAGTGGTTTTGATGCCTTTTTCCATAGACAGAGAACAATATTTTTAGCTACCACCTGTCACGAATGGGATGGAGGTGAGAGAGAGAGAGAACCCAAATGCAGGCGAGATACAAGGAACAAGACTTTAATTCACAAAAAAACAGAAAACAAAAACCCACGACGGGGAAAACAGGACACAAAACACTAAAAATGGCAAACAAAAAACTTCCCACGATGGGGCACAAAACAAGGAGTACTTAAAACTAAAACAAGGCTAAACAGGGACATGAAACTTGAAACACAATACAAGACCTTAACAGGAACCTTCACAAGGACCAGACCACGAACAAGAGTAACACATGCAACAAACGTAACAAGCATAATGCAGCGACACAGGACAGAAAACACAAGGGCTTTAAATAGGGAAACATAACAAGGGATAACGACATGAGGCAGGTGTGGGGAATGAAACACTGATGGGAAGCTAGACGGGATACCAAGGGGGCGGGTCAAGAGACGAGACAAGAGAGCACATGGCATGTAAGAAAACAATACCATGTGACACTCACACAAAACACAGGTCTGCCATGACTCTGCCAAAAACAGGAAAAACATGACCAAGATAGGCAGAATCATGACAACCACCATTCCAAATTGGACAGCTTTATTAATTTGATAATTGCACTCGATGTATGAACATAGTTTCTCAGCTGTAGATATCTGAAAAAATGTGTTGGTGAAAGGTCAAATTTTTGTTTCAGCTGAGGGAATGTGGCAAATTTACATTCCATGTACAAGTCTCTTACAGTGACCATTCCTTTACTGGACCAAATCATAAATGTGGAGTCAATGAGTGATGGCTTAAAGGCGTGGTTATAAGCAATAGGGGTGGACAATGAGGTTGATGGCACCTTAAATGCCTTCTGGACCTGAAACCATATTTTGAGAGAGCTGCCTACAATAAAGTTTGTATCGACCACTTTTATGGGTGATACGGGCGCTGCAAAAAGCAGAGAGGAAAGAGAGTAATTTGTAGCACTCTGTTTGATGACGAGCCAAGATGGGATGTCACCTGAAGACCCCACTGGATAAGACTTTTAGACCTAGTGACCTTGGTTTACATACATGTAGTTTAGAGATACGGTGCGCTTTAAAGCCCCACACAAACGGCAACACGATTGAATACAGAGTCTGAAAGATTTTTTTGGGCAAAAAAATTGTCCGGTTTTGGAAAAGATATAGGAATCTTGGCATGTCATCATCTTGATTGCGTTCACGCGTCCTACCATAGAGAGCAGAAAGGTCCCCCAACAGTCTACATTAAGATTTAAGCTCTCTAACATAGCTAAATAATGTAATTTATAGATATCCTTTGGATTTCTCGGTATGGTGACCCCCCCAAGTATTTCAAACTATCTGATGCAATTTTAAAAGGTAAGTTTACAGAGTAACCAGAGAACTTTCCAAAGGTCTTCAGTAAATCTAATAGGGGTGGGATGGATCGTTCTGGATCGAGAAGGTAGAGAATAATATCATCGGCGTATAAAGATATATGATGTTGTAATTGGCCTATCTTGGGTGAGGAAATAAGTGGGTAATTTCTAATAGCAGTCGCAGGTGGTTCTAAAGCTATGGCAAAAAGCAGGGGTGAGAGTGGGCACCCCTGAGTAGTTCCTCAATGCAGTGCAAATTGTGAAGACTTATCGAAATTGGTGAGCACTGAAGCCCTAGGTTTGGCATGAAGCATTTTCACCCAGCAGGAGAACGATTCTACTAGATCAAATTCCTGAAGCACTGCAATAATATAATTCCATTCAATTTTGTCAAATGCCTTTTCTGCGTCCAGGGATAAGATGGCGACATTTGAAGAAAAATCTTGTTTTGAGTATAAAATGTTCATTAAGCTTCTCCCATTAAAGAAGGAAAGGCGCCCAGGGATGAAACCAGTCTGATCAGGATGAATAATTTTTGCTATACATTTATTTGATCTGTTTGCAAGGATCTAAGTAAAAATGTTCAAATCTGAATTTAGATGGCCTATGGGAGGATATTTACATTTACATTTACATTTAGTCATTTAGCAGACGCTTTTATCCAAAGCGACTTACAATAGTCGCTTTGGATAATAATGTATATGATGCTGGATCTGTTTCATTTTTTCCTTTTTTAAGAATTAGAGAAATATTTGCGTCGTACATTGACTGTGTAAATTCTTGCTTATCAATAGAATGATTAAATAATCTGAATAACTGAGCAAGTTTTTGAGAATATTTCTTATAAAATTCAGGTCCGGCGGCCTTACTATTTTGGAAAAATGAAATGGCTTCAGGTATTTCATTTAATGTTATCTTTGCATTAAGGGCGTCTCGATCTGTTTCATCTAATTTGGGGAGATGTAGTGATTGAAGAAAGTGGAAAAGGTTGCAGGGACAGTGGGAGATCGGGATTCGTACGGACCTCATAAAATTCCTTAAAACATTTGTTGATGTCCCTGGGGTTTGTCGTTAGAGTTCCATCCTTTTTCCTAATTTGGTGAATAGCTCTATTAGCTTGAATACTTCTTAATTGACGTGCGAGCAGCCTATATGGTTTGTCTCCTAGCTCAAATTATTTTTGTTTAATTTTTAATGGCATTTAATTAATTTGGTCTGAGATTTTTTTTATTATACTCTAATTTTAAGGCTGCAATCTCTATGAGAACATCCAGATCTGCTGAGTCTACATATAGATGTTCAATTTGATTAAGACGAGCTTCAATTACTGACAGGCATTTTTTTCCTTTGCTTTTTTAGACTGGATTCATATGAAATTATGTATCCCCTTAATACTGCCTTAAGTGACTCCCACAGTGTTGAATCAGATACTTCCCCTGTGTCATTAAACATAAGATACTCATCCAACCAGTCTGTTACACGTTGGGAGAAATGAGAGTCAGAAAGTAATGTAGGATTTAATAGCCAGCTATAATTGGGCTTAATTTCAAAAGGTCAAGAGAAATGGTAATTGCAGAGTGGTCTGAAATTATTCTATTGTGATGCTTGATTGCAGTAACACATGAGGCAAATCTATTCTGGAGTATGAGTTATGAATGTTAGAAAAAACGTAAATTGGGTTATTCAGTCTCCAAACATCAACAAAATCATATGAGTTAATTAATTCTTTTAAGGTGGTGGGGGAGTTGGGCAGGTTACCCACAGAACAGGCAGGAGTCCTATCCAGGGTGGGATCTAGGACCAGGTTAAAGTCATCACTAATTATTAAATGTGTGTCAGACAAATTGGGGAGGTTAAAAACTTTACGGAAAAAGGATGGGTCGTCGCAATTGGGTCCATATAGATTCAATAGTGTAATGTGTACAGAAAAAATGAAACCCGAGACTATCACATATCGACCATTTGGATCACTAACGGTAGATATATGCATAGTTCTGCGGAACAGAATGGCCACTCCTCTAGCCCTGCATGAAAAGGTAAACTGGAACACCTGCGAGACCCAGTTACACCTAAGAAGTCTTTGTTTATTATGCTTGATATGTGTCTCTTACAAAAATATAATATCAGCAGATATTGACTTCAAATATGAAAACTTTTAACCTCTTAAGCCGGTTATTAATGCCTCGTACATTCCAGCTGGTTATGGTAACATTACAATTTAAGGATTGCATATAGGATATTATATAGCAGTACAATTGAGCTACAATTTTATGATAGTTGTGTGGAAGTGGAGTTATTACAGTAAACAAGACAAAACATAAAACAGTTAACACACATCCGTGAAAAAAGTATACCCCCAGCGCTCCCCCCCTCTCTTTCATCCGCTTCCCCAAACGAAGTGGAATACAGGATACAAACGCCATATGAACCGTGGAGCTACAAGGCTTCCTAAACTTAACCGTGGAGAAAAAAGTGAATAAAAAAGCAAAAAAAAATGAACTCCTCCTCTACCTTCGATGCATGCAATTAACAAAACTAGTTATTATGAACATTAGCATGAAGCCAACAGCATTAACAAATATTGGTGTAGAAAAATACCGGAACCATCATCCCGCAAAAGGATACTTTCAATATAGTCAAAAGCCTTGGTTATACAAGTGGGCGCGGGAAATCACCGGCTTCCGGCATCCGAAAGCCCAGGTCACCGGTCTGTATTGTGGTGAATAATCAAGACTGTACTCAAACTTGACACATTTAGAACAGTTGAAAGAATTATAAAGTGTATGTGCGTAAGAAGTCAAGAAACTGTGATAATTGTATTGGCAAATGCTTCGGCGTCCTCGACTGAATTGAAGATTCTCTTTTCCGATCCCTGAGTGACAATCAGACACGCGGGGAACAGTAATCCATATCTGAAAGCAGCATCCGTTAATTTCTTCTTAACTCTGTCAAAGTTTCGGCGCTGCGACAAGACCTCCGCTGTCAAATCAGGATATATAGAGATCCGCGTACCCTGAAACTGAAGAGGTGACTGTCGTCTAGACAACCTCAGGATTAATTCTTTAACTGGGTAATGGTGGATTCTTGCTATTAGCATTCGGGGCTTCCCACCATTAGCTGGCAGGGGTCCTATACAATGTGCGCGATCCACTTTTACTCCAGATGGAGCGTTTAGTTCTCCCAGGATGGTCGGTATCAGCTTCTCCACAAACTCCTTTGGGCGACCATTTTCAAGTTTCTCTTGTAGCCCTGCAATTTTAATATTTGCAGATGGTAGCCACCCACCAGGTCATCAAGCTTGACGTGTAGGGCTTTGTTTACGGCAGTAATATCCTTGCAGAGGGCCTCGAGCTCGGAGATGCGGCTGTCATGCTCGACTCTCTCGCCCTCAAGATCGGAGATACGGGAGCTAGTTTCGGTAAGCGATGCTTGCATTAGCGACAAGGTATTTTCGATGGAATCAAATCTATCGTTCATGGACTTATCCATAACTTGGATAGACGCTTGAATTGCTGCCAAGTTTGTGGAGAAGGTCTCGTCGTTGACAGTAGCACTAGGCGATTGTTCAGTCAGTGATTGCTTTTCCATTGACTGTTCGTCTAAATTGGCCAAATGGTCACATTTCTTCGTTTTAGGTTTCGTCATCTTGACTTCAGGCTTCAAATGATATTGTTTTGTTTTGATTATTGTTAAGGAAAAGTATTTTTTCAAGGCTAAAGGAGGAGCTCCTCAAATCTACGTCTACTCCATTCGGTGCTCTCGAGCGCCCCCCGATGTGTCAGTTTCTTGCTGTGTCTGTTTCTCCCGTACCGGCAAATCCTGATTCCTGTTTACCCTATGACTGTTTTATTCCGTTTGTAGTTAAAGATCTGGGGCCTCATTTATAAAACTGTGCGTAGGATCCTTACTAAAACTCTACGTACGCACAAAAGCCAAAAAGAGCACACCTGCACTCAATTTTTACTTTATATATCACAATCTACCTGATAATTTGCGCACGCAAAAAAATATCATGTACTGCCCTCTATCCGCCTACATTTAACCATATATAGTCAATGCAAATGAGCTCATTGGCCATGCATATTAAAAAGAGAGCAAGGAAATATAAAAATATGTGTTTTTATAAAACAAAATGATGACGGCAATGGAGAGCAAGGCAGAAATAGAGATTCTATTGAATGAGGTGGATGAAAGAAAGGTTATTTTATTTGGTGTAATAACTAATAAAAATAATATTCAGAGTGGACACATCCCTGCTGCGGTAAACAGAACCGATCCAGATATAAAAGAGAAGTGTTCCGATCTTAAGATGGGAACAAAGAAACGGTTTGTCTCTCACCGACAGAATGTGTGGGCAACTGGTGGGGGCAAAGGCGCCCCCGATTCTCTGCCAAACCAGTGTGTGTGGCATTGTGTCTGAGAGGGAGAGAAACACACATGTGCTGATACAGGGGAACCAGGTAAATAACTTTACTGCTTGCGTGCTCAATTAAATAAAATAAATCACACAATTGGTTCAGTTCTTATTCTTGCAGAGTCTGAGGGGTCTCTGGAGTTTCCCGAAGTCCCCAGCACAGGCGCGTCCCGTGCCATACGCACTGCTGGGAGTGGACAGGTGCTGACCGAGGCTGTACTGCAGACCCAAATAATGCAATTACTGTAATCGCAGACGAGCTTAAGCAAATAAGGGTTGTGCTGGGTGACATTGCATCTACATTAAAGGATCTTGTTTAAAAATTAACCTTTGCACTGTTGTTCTTCACAAACTGCGCATTACTCCCTGACGGAGTCTTGCTCCCTGATAATGTCCTTCTTGTTTGGAGGGGGGGTCAGGCTCTTCACGCTGGTGTTCTGTGTCCATCCGAAGTCTGCCATTGGCATAATCTGCCAGCAGTGCCAGCGCATCCATCATACAATAATATATTGAAGTGTTGCTGCAGTAGACTACTTATGTTTTCAGCGATCATATTTAATCATTTACAATTTATCACATTAATCACATAATGAGTGAGGGCCTACATCCGTTTAAGAATGGAAGTGAAAGAAATTACATTTACGTACTTTCAGCATATAGTTCCTTTTATGTCTTTAAACTGAACATGCATGTATGTATCTTTAGGACACATAATGGTGATTTAATGTTATTTTTATTTTTTGTTGTAACCAGGACCTATGAGCATCTGGTAAATATTGTAAATATTGAAATATGTCAGAGTAAATTAATTCAAAGGGTTAATTCCCTTCATCCACAGTCAGTTCCTCAACTCACCATCAGTGTCGCCAAACTGCTTTGTCTTCAAAATGTGCGTACGCATGGGTCAGAGTTTGCGTGTAGGTGCGCATGTTTTAACGTCAAGCTTTTCTTTATAAATCTCAACTTTTGCGCAGGAACTGGCGTACGCATGTTTTCAGCTCCGTTTTGTGCGTACGCAAGCTTTATAAATGAGGCCCCTGTTTTGTTTGTTCTTGCCCTCTCGTGGCAAGTTTTTGGTTTTTATTTTTTTGTTATCCTTTTCCCAATTGTGGGTGTTTTCTTTGTTTTATTAAAGTCTTTGTTTATATCCACTCCGCTGACTGCATCTGGGTTCTGTCTCCACGCAAAACCGTGACACCGTGATTCAAATCTTTCTAAGAAAAGATTTCTATCAATTAGCACACCTAGGTTCTTTACTGATGTAGACACTGTACTACTAGGTTTTTACATGCAGAGCTTCTAGGGTCTATAATTAACACCTGTTTTTTCAGAGTTTAGCAATAGGAATTACTTCCAGGACATTACTCGGTATCCAGTTTATTATATCGGCAACGTGTTCCATTCTTTTTTATATTGGTGTGTTTCACCGAGGAAATATAGAGCTCAGTTTCATCAGCATAAAGAGAGCAGTCATGGTGCTGTGTTATGGTCTGAATCCTGACTGGAACTTCTCACAGATATAATTTGCTCTTATAAGGAATAATATTGTGAGGATACTTCCTTTCTAGAATCATAGACAAGAAAGGGAGATTTGAGTTCGGTCTATAACTAACAAGATCTTTGAGGTTGTGCTGTTCTACATGAACATTCAGGATTTATTTGATATAAAGTTGTAGTAAAGCGACCCCTTCTGTTCAAGTTGGGTATTGAATATAATTTGTTAATGTCCTTGTATGCATATCTTAACTTAGTTCTTTATTTTGTGAATGCACAATCTGTTTCTGTTATAGTTGTGCTTATGCAAACATGTAACTGACTGTACATTTTGGATTCTGAATTTGTATCTCTACAGTTTCAGTTATTCCTTGGACAGCGGTAAAATTTGGAAACAATCCCTGTGTCAGTTGTCTTTGGCAGGCGTTATCTGACTGCATACTCAAGCAAGGCGTTTGAGATAAAGGGCAGAACAGAGTTCTAGTTGTGTATTTTTGATGAGAGTTTTAATAACAGCCAATTTGAAGGATTTGGGGAAATGTCTTAATGACAACGAGGAGTTAATAATATTCAGAACAAGATCAATGACTTGTGGAAGCACCTCTTTAAGGAGCTTAGATGGAAGAGGGTCTAACATACATGTTGTTGCCTTGATGATTGAACAACTCCATACAATTATTCTTCTCCTATAGGAAAGAATAAGTGAGAGTAAAGCATGAGTATAGTAAAGAAAAAGTGTTCCTCAGAGGGTCAATAGTGCACTGTCTTATGAAATACTGTAGCTGACGGCTTAATTATTAAAATTTTATCTCTAATAGTGTCGATTTTAGAAGTAAAGTAGTTCATAAAGTCATTGCTGCTGTGAATCTGGGTAATGACACCAGTTGTGGGGACGGTCGCGGCCTGGTGGTTGAAGTGTTGGACTCATGATCAGAAGGTTACTGGTTTGAGACTTGATACCAGCAGGAATACCATGACTGAGGTGAGTCCCTTGAGCAAGGCACTGTCCCTAGGGCTGTCGCGATAACCGCAATATTGTAATACCAAGCCACAGAGAAAGGAAAGGAACCGCAGAAACCGCGGAGACAGCAGGTTTAATTGTTTTTTACTTCTTCATGAGGCCTTGTTGTTTTACAATTCATCACCTGCATTAAATGTTAAATAAATGAATAATAATACCAGAGTGTTATGTGTCATTTCCCGCAAACTGTTAATATCTGGGGTTTCGTTGATTTTGAATACTGAAACGATGGCATGCGCTCTCGTCCCAAAACCTAATGTCATGTCGCCAGTTTGGGAACATTTCGGCTTTCAACCCAATGAAAAGGGTAAGCCCACAAATTAAGATAAACCTATTTGTAAAATGTGTGTTAAAAAGGTCCGTGTGACATGCGGCAATACATCTTATTTGCGGTGTCATCTCGCTTACTGTATTCCAGCCATTGAAGCGCAGCTGCCTCCTACAGCATCAGGTCGCAGAGCAACATCCAATAATAATCAGTCTAAAGTCGCGCACAAATACATGTGTACCATCGGAAAGGGTTTTCAGTGTATTTTAATATTGGAATATTGTTACGCCCATGCGATCCTCCCTGAAACCACATAAGGTTATTTCACTTAGGCTAACAGTTTGTTTTCATATGATACTTTAGACATTCTTTTGTTTTTCAAATTGGAAAAAAATAATTTCTTATTGCTGTGTTTATGTGATAGCTTACTTTAGAATTATTTGATTTAGTTTTTTAAATTCATGTTCTGAACATGTTCTTATTGCTGTTTGGCATTAAAAAAAATAAACAAATGTTTAAAATGTGTCTCTCTGTCAGCTTTGTATGCAGTAAAATCAATATGTTTTAATATATATATATTTTTTTAAACCTCGGTAAAACTGCATACCGCGCTATTGAGCTGCAAGGAAAAACCGCAAGGGAAATTTCCTAACCCTGAAAGCCCTAACTGTCCCCCCACTGCTCCCCGGGTGCCTCAGCATGGCTACCCACTGCTCCGGGTGTGTGTTCAAAGTGTGTGTGTTCACTTACTGTGTGTGTACACTGGGACGGGTTAAATTAAGAGCACAAATTCCAAGTATGGAACACATACCTAGCCACACATCCCTTCACTTCATTACAGTGTGTGCCATGACCTTCACCTTATTAAAGCTTTATTTTTTTTTAGTTAAGACAATACCAAGGGTTATGTTTGTTTTCTTCTAAAAGAGTAGAAAAGTAGTCAGATCTAGCAGTTTTTAATGCTTTTTTGATGGCTGGGTCACTTATGCCGCATTCACACCAGACACGTGTCCAAATTTGCTTCATTCGCGTGTACATTTATCTTCATTCACATCCAACGCGTCATTCGTGCTGGGGGGAGGGGCTTCTGTTATGGAAACTCATCAACTTGTCAGAGGAAAAGTAATTCAATTATAAAATAAAACGATTAAACTTAATGTGACGGCTTTAGTTATGGTCTCAATATGTATATAAAGCTCACATTGAGTAAAGAGATTATTTTTGTTTCACAAAATTTCTTACAGTAAATGTCACTTTTATTCCTGTCTTTGTTAAAGTATAATAAAAGTATAATGTGGATTTATAAAGAATTGGTTAGATTATTGAGTTGTTTTGATGTTCTTTTGTGTATTCTTTTGTTGTAGAAGTGATGGTTCAACCATACTTGTACAAGAAGTAGGATTTACAATTTCCCCTTGACCCTTGACCTTTCCTTCATATCATATCCCTCCCAGTCAATAAGACACTGCCGGTGTCGGCCCGACCTCTGGAGGATAGGATGTATATAAGTGTCGACACTCTTCCGAAAGCGACACTACTGCAAAAGTGTAAATGGATGGTCAGTTGTCTGGTGGTTAGAGAGTGGGATTTGTAAGGATCAGGGTGTGAGTTAGAATCATAGTACCAGCACACAATGACTGAATTATCCTTGAGCAAGACCCCATTTCACCCCTATTTGCTCTGCAGTGATAATTGTCCCCTGCAAAATACATGAAAGTCGCTTTGGATAAAAGCCTCTGCTAATTGACTAAATGTAAATGAAAATGTAGAGGACAATACATGTTAGTCTAAACAGTGTAGAATAAGTGCAAGTAATCTGGATGATTTGGCATCGCTATAAAAGCAGAATTTACATCAGATTTGGCTGGCCAAGCAATGTGACCAATTAAATGTTATGAATGAGACAATATTGCTATATCATAGATCAGTGATGTCCAAACTTTTTTCAAAGAGGGCCAGACTTGATGAAGTGAACGTGCGTGAGGGCCGACCATTTTGCCTGACATTCAAAATTAATTACAAATGAACTATTTTATGCAAATTTTATTGCAAACGATTTGAATGACAATTCTAAACAGTAGTAAAATCCCTCTGCCTTTCATATCTGAAGGCCAGATGAAAAAAAACAACACACACGGACACACACACACACAGGCACAGGCACACACACAGGCACACACACAGGCACACACACACACACACACAGGCACACACACACACACACACACATCGTATTTATCGGCGTATAACACGCACTTAAATTTTTTAATCACATGCAGCCTCGCCAGCGCCATTGATTCTATCCAAATCACTTTTAAAAATGTCCAGAAAGCAGCGGCGAGAGGTAGAAGGGGGCGGGCGTGGCAGAGGAGAAGGAAGGACGCACTGTCATCGAAAGTCCCGGCGCTGCCCCTTCCCTTCAACCTCTCGGCACTGCTTTCTGGACTTTTTTTTATTACATTATATACATATATATATATACCATATATATATATATATATATGGAAATATGAATCATCAGGGCTTTATGGATAAAATTGGCTGTGTGGTGAGAGAAGGAATGCAGATTTCAAATTCATCATTCCCGCGTCATGGGCGTTGCCAGGCACATAGAGATGAGCGGAGGGGGGCGAGAGAGAGACATTGATCAGCTGTGTCTCTGGGGGCCGTATGGAAGTAAAGGACGGGCCGCAACTGGCCCGCGGGCCAGACTTTGGACATGACTGTCATAGATAATTGGGCAACACGAGGCTAAAATGATTGAAAACATCTGCCAAACGCCTTCTGCATGTGATGTGATTTAAATTGTTGTACACATTACACACACACACGTTGTTAGGAGTGAAAGTGGAAGCCTGTGTGACTGCATGGGTATATAGACATGAACTTGACTATAAATAGGCAAAGTTTGACCCAGATGGATTGACCCAGATGAACAGCTGTATGGCGTGAAGCCTTAACTGGAAATTATTAGATACCAAGTAGAGCATATCAGTGTTGAGAAGTATCACGGCTGTCAAATATTTATATGTTGTTGGCATGAGTAATGTTGTGGCAAATCATTGCTACACATATGAAAGAATAGAGATGTGCATAGAATTAACAAAAATTATACTTAAGTACGTTTTAAGATATTTACGATACTACTTAATGAATGCTGCAAGGTTCATCAAAGCAGCCTTGAGAAGGGCTTACTGTACATGTTAATTTGAAGCGGCCAGCAGGAAGCAGCAATTACTGAATCACTCAACTGAAGGGGTCTCAATGAATCACTTGCTCATCTGAATCAATCAAAAGAAAGATTACTTTACAAACGACACAGTAAAATAACTGTAAGAACTATCGAAACTGCCAAAAACAATTTATGATAATGCCATTTAATAATAACTTGTGTTTAATAATAACATGGATCCCTATTGAAATTATGCTAACGTTAGGAAAATCACGATTTTGTCATGCTACTCAACAGAAATGCGACATAATGATTTGTGTTATACTGAGCCCAGGAGACATGCGGAGGAAGCCTAACGCTTGGGTCGGCCCCGGGAGAAAACCTAATGAAGAGCAATAAAAGCGAGAAGAGTGAAGGCGTCGCTAACGTAGGCAGCATCATGCTACAGTTTGGGCCAAAAACAGGTGGAGAGAGGACCGACTGTGAACTGGAGCTCAGCTGAGCAGACAGGGGTCCAGCGTGGGTGGAGTATGAGACTCAGATCAAGCTGATACTGCGGCCTCCCAACCAGACGCGTTTCATCGCGTAGTCCAGGATAGTGTTAGGAGTTTAATTATTGTGCGCATTAAAGACTTTGAGGTTCTCTTAACACTCTTTCATTTCCAAGTCTGTTTTTGGCACAGTCCTTCAGAAGTGCAATTGCATATATTATGAAATTTTATGCTGGAGTGTCACTGCAGGATTTATTTACATTGATCAAATGTAACTTTCCCACTATGTTATTTTTACAAGAAAGAATCGAGTATACCCACACACCTCGATATCATTAGAAAATGAAAGTAAAGAAGCTGCAATTTATGTACATTTATTTTATAAGTAATGCAGACAAATTATATCTAAATGATTATTGTGTACATGCATGTATTTATTATTAAGTAATGGGATCTAGATTCAACTTTTCAAGTAAATCTCTAGTCAGTAACCTTGGATCATACCAAACTGCCGTGTCTCCAGAAGGTGGGTACGCATGAATCACAGTTTGTTTTGAGCTGTCCCCATTTCCTGTCAAGTTTTTTTAATAGATTTCAAACTCATACCATTTCATTCTGTTTGTATGTGGTGTTTTTAGTGTTTGACTTGCGCTCTGCACATTTTAAATCAACCGTTATTTTAATCAATCGTCATCCAGAACATTGCATTATGATTGACGAAAGTCATTTACATTTACATTTATTCATTCAGCAGACACTTTTTATCCAAAGTCACTTACAAGTATTATGCAGCGGCCAATTATAACTGCAGAGAAAATTGGGATAAGGAACCTTGCTCAAGGACACTTCAGTCATTGTCTGCTGGAACTTCTATTCGAACTTGCAACCTTCTGCTAAGAAGTCCAACTCTCTAACCACCAGACACCCATCACAACTGACCCCACATTCATCACAAAGTAATATTTGGAATAGTTTGGAATAGACCTGCATGTGTGTGTATTTAAGATGCTTATCACAGTGGCAGCTGACGTTCATGGAGGAAAACAGTTGCACAAGGTATGTCATGCTTTCTGTTTTGTGCTCACACTTACGCCCTTTCCAAACAAATACCAACACCTCTTCCAACAGGGGCTATGGCACACCAAGTAAAATTCTTGTCCAAGTTATTTTTTTAGGTAAAAGTTTATTTATGTTGCTAGATTGAACTGATTCACAACAGTATTGACTGCACCTGAGCATTACACCCTTTGGAGACACTGTTAGAAAAGAAAACGAAAGAAAGAGGAGAACGAAATGAAGTTACAGGATATACTGCTTGCACAATATAACATTTATTTGCATAACATTACTAACACGAAGAATTACGTTTTGTTCAGTTTGGAAGTCTGGAAGCATCATCCGAAACATCATATAATATAATACTCAATGTTAATTTTATATTTTTTAATAATATATCATGCTTTTAATCAAGTATATGTGGGTTTATACACATCTTTTGTATTCTTTTTTTGCATGTTTTGAAGGTGTTGTCCTCCATAACAATAAAAAAAAATGCATTTATCAACCTAATTTATCAGAAAAAGTATTTGGGCAACATTTAAATGAAAGGGTTTTGGTGCAATGTTTGAAACTAAAGTCAGTTCTCGACTTTCTCTCCATTCACAGCAAAAGATTCGTCAGAATTGGATCCGAAGCAGGGACTCGAATAAAAGACTCTTAAATGAAGCTTTGTGTTGGAACATCAGGAAGTGAAAATCATGCTTTCCTCAAAACGAAACAAGGAAGTGGAGGTGCGGTGAAACCAAATCGTTCTATCACCCCTCGTCGTTACTCTCTTACAGTTGTGAGGTAATAGAGTAGTTCGACAAACAAGACTTGTATAGAAACGCTACAGTATTAACTGTTTAAACTGTTTCAACTGCACGGAACGCAGCCGGAGACCCGCAAACAAAGGAAGTCCCGTGTACGTCACAGACCGAGGAAGGTAAGAATCAAACATGATTGTTCTCCTGCTGCAGATCGGTCAGAAAGAGAACAAAGTGATGACGAACTCTGCAGAAGTGTTTGCGGACCTCCTGATGCAGAGGCGAACTGCGTTTCACCCGACGTGTACTTTACATTTTATTAGTTGCTTAAGGGCTTATTAAAATTAAATTCAGTCTTTTAACGAGTTGTGTTGTTAACTTTCTGTAAATGTTATGGAACGAAAGTTTTTACCAAATGATTTTAGTTTACTTATAGCATAGCTGTCAACATTTGCTTGTTCATATAGCAATGTTATGGCTCTTTAAAACGACATTTACTTATAAATGGACACACAAAAATAAGAATAGTCTTATTTTGTTGGAACATACATTTGTATTTTTGTTTTAATACATTATTGAACATTTTAATTACCATAAATAATATGTTATGGTGTCCTTTTTGTCACGCCCATAACGCAGGTTTATTTCACTTTTTCAAAACAGCAATTTAGAAATAGACTGACAGTTTTCAGATTAGATTCAACTTTATTGTCATTGCACATGTAAGATACAAGGCATGAAATGCAGTTAGCATCTAACCAGAAGTGCAATAAGCAGTAAATACAGAATATATATGTAATATATACAATAATGATACAGAATATATATGTAATATATACAATAATGATACAGAATATATATGTAATATATACAATAATGATACAGAATATATATGTAATATATACAATAATGATACAGAATATATATGTAATATATACAATAATGATACAGAATATATATGTAATATATACAATAATGATACAGAATATATATGTAATATATACAGTAATGATACAGAATATATATGTAATATATACAGTAATGATACAGAATATATGAGTATAGATAATCTTTATGGACAGATTTACAGGTTAATATACAAGCAGATATACAGGCAGGTGTGCTATGAACATCCTATACATTATGTAAAGTGTATGTACACTATAGACACAACTATTAACATAATTTACAGTATTGTAGTGGATGGTAAAGTGCATTGGAATTTTACAGTGTGCAAATGGATTGTCCAGTGTTACTGAGTGAACAGTAGTGCATTTAACAACTGGTTATTGTGATGAGTATTTAAATAAGTAGTAGCAGGTGTAGTGTTATAGAGGGGGGGGGGTCTGTGTGTAAGGTGGGGGGGTTGAGGGGTGCCAGAGGGAAGAGGTCAGTAAGGAGACAGCTGTAGGGAAAAAGCTGTCCCTCGGTCTTGTTTTCCTTGTCCGGAGGCTCCTGAAGCGCCTCCCGGAGGGCAGGAGGGTGAACAGTCTTTGGTCAGGGTGAGACGAGTCCTTTTGTTTACACAATATCAACAATAACTGTGTATAACTTAAACAGTTGGTTCAGTTTTCACCGCAGATAGACACACCTCTTTTGAATAGATGTAACAGTGCACAGAGCCTTAACATGTTCCGCGCCCGGCGTTTTTAACCGAGTGCTCTGAGCGCTTTGAGTAGAAAAAAAAAAGTTCCGGGCAGACTTCATGCACCTTTTTCCAATGTTCAATAGAATTAACAAAAGTGCGGGACATCCAATGTGGTGACGGAACTTTACAGTTGCTCAAAGTGTCCGCAGACGGCAGTTGTGCAGGAGACACTGGTTTTGGATCTCAAGGGTTTTTCGAGCAAGTTCAGAAAAAGAACCCTCTGCTTGAACATCTTTAATGTTATTGCAAATGCGACATATAACAGAAATAAATCGCACACGCTGTAACTCTTAACTGACAGAACACTGTATTCAGTTGTTGCCCAGCAACATTATAAAAGTACAGCGCGACATGGCAAGGTCTCTTGTGCAGAGCACAGAGTTATGGCAAACCTGGACCTGGGGTGTGGCGTGTTGGCGAACCAGGAGTGTTGGGCATCTCCAGGAGCCCAATACAAAAGTCCAAAAGTACGCCATGTAGAGTGTTGGTGGGCTAGGTCCATGACAGGGACCTGGAATAAGGGACATGACCAGGCCATGTGCGCAGAACATGGATGACCATGAAGCAAAGAGTATGAGCAAACCTTGAACCGGGGCATGGAGCGTTGGCAGATAGGTTCTTGAGGCGTAGATTGTTCTGGAACAATGGCAGGCTCTTGGTACCCACAGCACAAAAAGAGCAGGCAGGGCCGGACACCATGGAGGAGCAGCCAGGGTTGGACGCCATCTTGTGGCACTTATCAGGGTAATTAATGTGTGGTACAAAGTCCAAGAAATCCTGAGTGTGTGTCCTAAGGGGCTGGGATCTCTGACGGAGAATCGAGAGTTGTATGGCTGTTGGCCACTAAGCTACTGGATCTATATTGCGGTCAGTCTTTCTGTAATGGTTGTGTTATCCAAATGTTAGGTTTAAGTTTACTGTAGCAAACAACAAAACAAACTCATGACCAAATCAACAAAAGCATGACAGAGACTCAAAAACGGTTACATTACCAAAGACTGACAACAAACAATGCAAACAACAGGTATTGTTTATATGTGAGAGGCAGAGCAAGGAATCAATTAATTGTCATGGTGACTATGGAGGCGAGTGTGGTCTTTGATTAGTTTCCATGGTTACAAACAATAGGGGAAGGGTAAACCTGAAACACTGAAACAACTGACAAAACCCAGACAATACAGACACCTTACATCTAGTTTATTACACTAATATGAAATTAATTTAATTTGGGTAATAAGTTGGGCTTATCGATGCAAATCGCGATTTGCATTTATAACATGTGAATAGACCGGTTCTGAAACAGCAAAGGGTATAAATACAATATTGTGAAAAACTCTGTTTTTCAGATGCCTACTAGTAATTGCAGATCAAGTAGACAGATAACCGATATTTGAAAACGATATATGTGTCCTGTGTAAAAATGAAAATGAATGCCAAAATTAAACATTATAACATTAGTTGGGCTAAAACGTTTTAACAGTTGTGATATTAACAATAAGCTGAAGGTCATGGCACACACTGTAGTGAAGTGAAGTGACGCGGCGGGTGCCATACTTGGAATTTGTGCTCTGCATTTAACCCATTCCAGTGTACACACAGTAAGTGTACACGCACACACACTGTGAACACCCCCCGCAGCAGTGGGCAGCCATGCTGCGGTGCCCGGGGAGCAGGGGAGGGGGGGGGAGGGTGGTGCCTTGCTCAAGGGACTCACCTAAGTCAGGGTATTCCATGGTTCCGGGTCTCGAACCAGCAACCGTCGGATCATGAGTCCAAGACTCCAACCAACAGGCCACGACTGCCCCGTAAACTACAATAGCACAATTTGGGCATCCAGAAGCATTCGATAAGCTTTTAGTAACATTTTAAGTAAACAATATCAAGCAACAAGTAAACAAATATAGGAAAATAAATGTAATAGCTTCCTATAGTTTTATGAGCCAAATAATTTCCAATTCTTGCAATTGTCCTCTGTGCATTCATCTACAAAAGAATCACACAAAGAGACGGGTAAAAGTGAAATTTGAATGAAATGAGAGGTCATTTTTATTTTATGGCAAACATATATGTTTTCTACTAATATTAAATAATGCGATTATTCTCAACTTAAGTTGGAATATTTGTTGTTGTTCTACGTATAAGCTACTACACCACAGTTAGATATTTGGTTAAACCAAAACTTTTATTTTGCCATGAGGACCTTTTTTAGTTTCTGACGCCAGGGTATATATATATATATATATATATATGATATGAAGCAAGATTTCCAAAAACGAAACTCTCAGTTGTTAATGAAGTGACTCTGATAGCAGTTCTGGTAATGTTGTTCATGTATTCATTTCTTCATGTAGTGAGACGCATATTTTGAAAACACCCAAAGTGTGATATGTTTAGGGACATTCTACATTGTACAGTAAATTCTAATGTATTTGTGATTCTGCCCATGTTTTCTGTATCATGAATATCAATCTCAAAAGTCAATCTCAACAGAAGCATGGATTCACCAGCACACCCGGAAGAAGCACACCCATTGGATCAATTTCATCTCTTTCAAGCTCACTGTTTCCTGAACTCTGTCTGAATAAAATCCCCCCTTCAGGTCTTCACTGAGAACTTTTCCTTGTTGTGTCCTTCTTCACCCATGAAACTATGGGTGAAGTTCTCATCCTGCAGGATCTTTCAGCTGCTTTTGACACTTGGTCCCACACCTTGTATGACTCGTATTGCACCGAATTGTCCGACTAGGTCACAATCATTTCTCTGCAATGATTCTCCACGCTAAACTAAAGCTTTTTTTTTAGATAATAATAATCAATAAAAATAATTTAAATATAAATAATAATTCAAAATTTGGATCTTGGCTGAAAGTAGATGTATATTTATTTTTTATTACAAATAAAATTTGCAAATCTTTCGTGTGAATAGTTACTTTACAACTATCTCTTACTAAAAAATGCAGTTTCATCAAATCTAAAAAAGGATTCAGTGTGTTTTTGTTTTTTTATCTATCTGTATTTAGTATAAATATATTTATTGCAGGTCTGTTTAATTTTTTCTTTTATTTATATTGCTTTGTTCTTTTCTGTTTTAAGAAAATCTGCTGATGCAAGGAAATTTAAGGATGTGTTAAAGTGTGCTAATTTGGGACCATATTCATGAAACAACTTAATGCAAAAAGTAGCTGATAGTGACAAAATTCTAAGAAAATTCTTAGAAACGTGTGCGTTTACTCTTAATATTAAAGAAAAGATCCAAATAAAGAAAAAAGTAATTCAGAAAAGATCTTAACCCTTAAAAGTGGTCTAACTTCTTAGGAGCACGTACAAATACTTTTAAGAGGCTTAAGAGTTTCATATTTAGCCTGCTGGGCCTATACTTAACTTTCACTCATTTTTCCTTCTTGGAAAACAAACCAATCACGTTCTTCAGAATATTATTTCATACATAGGACGGGGTTAACCCCGCCACCTCAATAAGAATAAAGCTTTTGTCTTTTTTCTCTCAGATCGGTCCAGAATAGCTCTTAAGCTAAGACTCCTAAGTAAAAGATTTTAAGATAAATTTAAAATATAAAATTTTTATGAATACGGGCCCTGATCTTTAACCTGCGGTTTATCGGTTAAAAACATTAACCGAAATGAGCATCCCTAGTCAAGATAATACTTTGTTTCTTATTTGCTTTTTGCTTGAAAGGATTGGAGACCAGCAGCTCACTTGCATTTAAAGAGATTCACACAAAAACTGCTTTTAATTGCACCATCAAATGGCCATTTTCAATATCCAACAACTTTACAGAAAATTTTTGGGGACACAACATACTACATTTAAATTGTGTAACACTGCCAGATTGTATGGAATTTAAATATATACTAAAATAAATTCTAGAAGTAAAATTTTGAAAAATTTCCCAGATTACCCGAATTCACCCTATTAAATTTTTTATCTTTGTTTCTGTCAAAACAGTCAGTTGAGCTCCTGGTTCTACAAAGTCCCACTTACTGAATGCAAAGAGCACATACCAACTGGAACATTGTCTGTTATTCTGTTCTTTGCCTCATTTCTTTAAGAGAGCAGCTGGTGAAAAGTCAATCTCAACAGAAGCATGGATTCACCAGCACACCCGGAAGAAGCACACCCATTGGATCAATTTCAGCACTTTCAAGCTCACTGTTACCTGAACTCTGTCTGAATAAATTCCGCCCTTCGGGTCTTTACTGAGAACCTTTCCTTGTTGTGTCCTTCTTCACCCATGAAACTATGTTTGATGTCCATGATACAGAAAACATGGGCCGAATCACAGTGTGCTCATACATTAGAATTTACTGTACAATGCAGCATTTCCCGGAACTTTGGGTGTTTTCAAAATCTGCATCTCTCTAAATGAAGAAAGGAATATATGAACAACATCCCCAGAACTGCTATCAGAGTCACTTCATTAACAATTGACAGTTTCACTTTTGTAAATCTTTGTAAATCTTGCTTCATATCATAAATACCTAGGCTTCAGAAACTATAAACATCCTCATGGCAAAATAAAAGTTTTGGTTAAGCCAAATATATTACTTTGGTATAGTAGCATATACGTAAAGCAAAACGAATATAATGGCTGCAACAGTAGACAAGGCTCAGTTTTTGAGAGGAAAAAACACATTGAACACATCTGAAAAGTCTAATGTCTTTTACAAACCAGCAGCAAGTGGAGCATAAAGCGCGAGTGATCAATACAGAGGTGCAAATAGACATCCTGCGGTGTGATATGCGTTATTGGTATGACAAGAGTGATGGTGAATTAAGTGAATTAAAGTAGTAAAATATTTGAACATTGGCCAGAAATTCGTGCAATGTTAACCAATCAGGAGTGTCATGATGTAGTGACATACTGATTGAAGGCAAAAAGATAAAAACAAACATAGAGGAGAAACAAGTAAAACAGCTCATGGCTTCATGTGTAGTTCATGTGTTATGCCTGGCAGACGCCCCTCCGCCAATGCTTATCGGGTCTGTCTTGAAGTTAACTGGACGAGCAAAAGGAGCAAGCTAACTCAATTGTTCAGCTTCCAAATACACGGGAGTAGCGTGCCAAAATGCATACATTCAAGCTTAGTTTGAATGCACAGTGAAATCACTTGTCAGGATTTCTATAACCTTTTCTGTTATGTTGTTTGTTCACTTTTAGGCTTCTGTATTCCACCCATACTCCAGTGTTCATCTTGCCATGGATACATCAGGGGTTCGTTTGGACAGTTGCTTGAAAGAGGAAGACCTGCCACAGATGGATGGCACATGCGATGCCTGTGAGCCAGATGAGCCTCAGCCAGCTTGCCATGTGTGCCCACTTTGTTGCTTTGCTTTCTGCGTCAGCCATGCAGACAAACATTCACAAAGCACGGGTCATCAGCTTCAGGTGTACGGTCCTCCAGAACCATTGCCAGAGAACGAACCACTACAAAGTGCTCTAATGTCTGAAAACGGAGCAGAGGGGGCACAGGCTCTCGGAGGTGAAGATGAGGATTTGAGACTCCAACATGGATTAAGCAAAAGAGACACAGTAATGGTAGAGAGGCTAAAATGTAATGAGCATGGGCAGGAGGGCTCACTTTACTGTAAACATGACGAGAAGATTATTTGTGTGGTGTGTGCTGTACAAGGAGAACATAAGGAACATGAGATCATTACTCTCAAAGAAGCATACCTGTGGCAGAAGGTCAGTGAACAGATGCACAAATTGTGTCTCCTCTTCTTTTCTACTCTCCTGTAGTTAATATTTGAAGTAATCATTCAGTTGTTGTACTGAGACAGAGGTAAGCAATTATTTAAGGTGGGTGGCGGCTCGAAAGACTACTTTTTACCGCTTATCATTATTAGTCGTAGCACATATTCAAGTATGAGAAGATACTGTCTGCTCAGTGCGATCTGTGCTTTAGGCAATGCAGGGTTTATTCTGTGTATTGAAAAGCATTAGTGGTCATTAAATGGATTTTAGTCAAATGAAGGCCTTAAACACATTAAAAACATTCAATTAAATTCTGAAGGTACTAAAATTATAGGAAGTTTTAAAGCCAAAAAATATGAACATCATTGAAGTGTATGGTCAGGCATTGAAGTGTATGGTCAGGCTCTTCCGAAACATATTTGCAGTGAGACTGTTATCAAAAAGCAATGTCGCGCAGCTATTGTTTTTGAGTAAAATATATTTACTATTGTGTTGCTAGATAATCACTTGATATGTCATCACAAAGCTCTAAGCAAGCTTTAATACGAAGATACAGATATCAGGTTGTAAGAAATGACCTATATCAATATATCAGGTTATATTCTTTACGGATATTATAGTACAGTATTGTGATAGATGGCGGAAGGTTGCTGGTTTGATTTTCAGTGTCAGCGGGCAATTACTAAAGTGCGCTTAAGCATGGCAAATTAACCCTGTTTGCTCTTTCAGTCAGTTCAATCTATTGGTCCATTTAAAGCCGGTCAACCTTTTGAATATAAATGCAATTTGTATGCAGTAATGAGTGTGATTTTAAACGAGCTTAATTTGAAATAAAGTACGAGTAAAACAGAATTATATGTCTAATTACAAAAGTATAAATACTAGGGCTGAAACGATTCCTCGAATAACTCGAGTTACTCGATTTACAAAAAATGCAAATTCCTCTGCCTCGAAGCTTCTTTTAATTTAATTTAAAGCTCACGTCAGATTATGTCGATGATTTTTTAACGAGACACAACGCGTTTACGTCACACACAAATCGGAAGGAGACGCAAGGAGTCAGCGGTGTTTTGATTTAAGGGTGCGAGATGCAAACTGAAAGTGATAAAAGTGGCGCTGAGCAAAGAGAAGAAACAAGGTTTGGAATCACAGCGTCAAAATTACAAGATGGGTGTAAAAGAAGACAAAAATATGTATTTTAGTTGAGAATATGTTCTACTGGCATATAAACTGCAGGAAAATTCTTATTATTTTTTATGATATTTTTTCATATTGACGGAACCAAAAATATTTAATGACAAACATAAGATTAAGATGAAAATAATTTGGTATTCACTGTTTTTTTCTTACACCGTAACTGCCAGAACATTAACACATTTTTTCCGTCAGACATCGAGAGAGAGAGACCAGAGAGAGAGAGAGAGAGAGAGAGAGAGAGACCAGAGAGAGAGACCAGAGAGAGAGACCAGAGAGAGACCAGAGAGAGAGAGAGAGAGAGAGACCAGAGAGAGAGAGTATTATATTCTCATGAATATATAGGCTTAAATCACTCAGTATGAATCCATGCATGGACTCTTGTCCCAAGTTCCTGTCCATGTGTACAAAGCATTCCAAGACAGTAAAGGCTTATGTTCAGAACTTTTACTTAACTTTTAGTTCTGCAAGTTAAGTTTCATGACTAAAAGGCAGTTTTTTTTATTATTATTTATTTTAATGAATGCCTACGTTTTGATACTTAAAGTCATTTGAAAATAAATTGTATTTGTTTTTATATCTCAGAAAATGCTTTGTGCAATGAATGTCACTTAAATGCACTTAATTCATCTGTCAACATTATTTTCATTGTTCACAGTACAGATAGAGAACAATGGGTAATAATTTAAGGTTTATTTTTGATTTATGCATTGCATTTTAAGCAATTAAAAAATAAAAATATTTTTTTCTAAAAAAGGAAGCTTAGTTGTTCATTTTTAGAGACCCCAGAGTCTTATTTTCTTTTCTATATTTAATATTACACTTTAATTAAGCAAAAACACATTTTATCCAATTACTCGATTAATCGATGGAATTTTCAGTAGAATACTCGATTACTAAAATATTCGATAGCTACAGCCCTAATAAATACTCTCCAAAATTACACAATTGCGAGTAGTGGTTTTTCATTACTTCCCACCACTAGTTTCAGATGATTTTTAAAGATTGAAAACAGAGTCTGCCAAACGTGTTGGAAGACAAAGATGATTTCACCATCATGAAACCGATCAAATAAAGCTTCCAGAGAGCGATTTCTTACTTTTTTGGGACAGCACCACAAGATATTGCTCATTAGCCGAGCGCACAAATCTGAATATCACATACGTGTTTATCAGCAAGTGAATGTAGGGGTAGGGCTAGGCGACAAAACTGTGTCGATATTTATCAACAGCAGTACGTTGTAAATATTAATATAAAATTGTTTGATATAGGGCACAAAAATATTCTTCAAATCTGGCACCCTAGATCCAATATTGCCTATCAACTGTTTTTGGACATGAGCATTGAAAAGCAAACAGCCTATGAAAAGGATCTTAACTGCTGCGTTTCGTTGCTATTGTGTTAAGCTTAGTTATCACCATACGGCATCAGAGCACCCGCCAGAATGCCAAGCCTTCCAGAAGCGAGGAAATTGTGAAAATCAAAAAAGCAAATTTCAGCTCAACAGTAGGGCAGTCTTAAGGTTTCCCTTTTTTTGACAAACAGCAGTGATGCCAACTCTCCACGTTTGGCATGTGATTTCACTTTTGCATGTTTTCAATGCATGGTCATCATATTAACTTTGGCGTATAATACCATTTATAAAAGGTCTGCTTAAAATTGAATTGCATTTTACAGCAATTCCCAGGGGAAATTAAAAAATCAATTTTTGAAAATATCCGCTTTATGTTAATGCTTTATTAGTAATAGCACAGATCTTGCCACTGCAAACTGCTTCATTCCAAGCCTGCACCTGTGGTTTACATTACATTACCGTGCAGAAGTGCAATACTGAATGAATGACTTAAATTATTCCACAGAGAACATCAACTATCATTTTAATAGACATCACTATTACATGCAGGCACGCCTAAAAATGCTCAAAAAATTAGGTTTATCAGTCATAATGCAACGCTCTGTATACTGGTCGGCTTTATGATATTGCAGTACCTGATGTGGATTAAAAATCCTACAGAGTCGCGGATATCAGTTTGCACAGTGCACAAATTACTTTACATCCAACACACTTGATGAGAACATTGTGAATTTGTGATGGATTATGCTGAGAGAGATCGCCTTGTTTTTATTCGTTTACAGCAGCAGTGCTGCTGTGGTAAATGGCCAGTGCACGGCTGGATGTTACAGAAAGGAAACACTGGCATGCACGGATCTCCAAAATTGAGTTACTGTATTGCATAAAGACATTGACAAAAAGTGTAAATTGTTACTTAAAATTAGGACAAGACAGAGGCTCCATAACTTTAGAAGAGCCGTTCACTGATGAGACGGTCCGCCTATTTGTTGGGTTCTAATCTCTTTTATAGGAAAGTAATTTTTTTTATCTGTTAGTGGAGCCTAACTTTAACTGACACAATAAGGAAACGTTCAAAATTCTAAACCCAAGGCTTAAGATTAAGACTAAAGCACATCTTAGAACACCAAGTTGACTATAAACATGAAGTTGTCAAAGGTTACATGCAATGATTTCAGCTATATAAATCATTTACAAACTTTACTGCTGTTTCTCTTTCTTGTTAATGTGTTGCTGTAGGGCTTCTTTGATATTAATTGCAGGCAAAAGTTTTACCACAGATTGCTTATAACTCAGACAATTTTGCACATATTCATAAATATTTACACAACTTATTGGTGCTCAATATTTACCCACCATTTATCCACTTGTAACACTTGCTACATGCTATATAAATATCATTTAGATGTCATTTTTCAATAGGTATCTCTTTTTGTCTTTTTACAGAGCAAAGAAGGCATCGACCTGTTACAACAAACTCAAGTAATATCTGAGAAAATCAAAGCCAAATGGACCTGCCCAGATGTGAGTTTCTTGTTGCAGTTTACTCAATATCACTTAAGAACATTTCACTTCAAACTTTAAAACCTATAATTAGTTAATGTTACCATTTATATAATGGCCATTTTGGGTATTTACAGCTTTTATTTCATACAACAGATGCAAAACATTATGAGGCCTTGAGATTAGCATTTGAGGTAACATGTAATTTACTCAAGTGACTCACTTCAGTCGTGGTATCCCAGCTGGTACAGAGTTTTAAACCAGCGACCATGAAATCACCACTCCAACACTCGTATCACCAGGCCAGGACTACCCTGGCAAACACGACTGCCCCATCCTTATCTTGTTTCCAAAGGGCTAAAGGTGGATAGCAGTCTGTGCAGTCGGGGCCTGGTGGTTCGAGTGTTCGCCTAGAGATCCCAAGGTCGTTGGTTCGATACTCAGTACCAGCAGGCATACCGCGCCTGCCACACATTGTGAAAGCACTTCCTCTAAATCTAAAAACTGTTAAAAGCAAAGAGCTAAAGGTGGCTAACATTCTGGGCAGTCGTGGCCTGGTGGTCAAGTGTTGGACTTGTTATCCCAAGGTCGCTGGTTCGATACTCTGTACCAGCGGAGATACCACGACTGATGTCAGTCCTTTGAGCAAGGCACCATTCCCCCCAACTGCTCCGGGTGTGTGTTCATAGTATGTGTTTTCACTTACTTTGCGTGTACACTGCGATGGGTTAAAAGCAAAGCACAAATTCCAAGTATGGGACTCCATACTTTGCCACACGTCACATCACAATGGCTTCTAATGACACTATGTTTTTACCCCGGGTTGTTTCATAGGATTCTTTTTACAAGCAGCTGTACTGAGGTACTATTAACATTAATATTAAACTTCATATGCAGGATGTTTAGAGCTTGTCTCTAACTGATTCATGGTAGTAAGATTATTTTATTATATTGATTAAATCATGATTATGTTGAATTCAAATCTCTCCCATCTAATGGTTTCATAAGGAACGGAAGTCAAATATTTAAATCATTAATAACTTCATTTTTGTTTGTTTTTTATTCAAGTGTTTTATTTGTGTTGAAAATTAAGCACTTAATTTCGTGTTTAAAGTAAAGTTGTGAACAGCCAACATAAAGAATTTATGTGCTTCTTATGTTTAGTAATGGCAATGCTATTCATGATAAACTCATGTTAAGAGAGATTGTTTTAAAGAAGCGCTACATACATCTACATTTGTCTTGTGTAATGTTAAAGCAGTTACATTTTTGAAGGGGTAGTCACAATACATCCAAGCTTTAATTCAACTTCACTGTGGAAGTTGCCATCTATATTACTAGTTAAAGAAATACGAGGACAGAATACCTTTGCTTTGTAACTTCACTGAAAAGCAAGATGACTATTTTTAGTCATTTACTGTAATGTTCGGCAAACACTACATAAACTATTTTATTGTTACAATGAAATCTTATGAAATAAATTTAAGGTTTACAGTATGAATGCAAAAAGTAAATTTCTGCAAATTGCTAATCATATTTCATAGCTTTTCATAAATTTCATTAAGTGACTAAAATCAAAACTTTAAAATAAAAAATTAGAAAAAATTAAGTTATTATTGATTTAAATATCGGCCTTCAGTCCCTCATAAAACGATTAAATGAGAGAGATTTGAATTCAGCATGATCATGATTCAATCAATATAATAAATGTCTCTGGTTACATATGGTATCCTCAGTTCCCTGAAGGAGGGAACGAGACATTGTGTCGACTGAATATGGTTGATCCTGGAAACCTATTTGTCTCTGAGCCTAATGAAAAGGTCAATTAATTTGGCGAATGAATCAATTCATGTACCCGCCCAGAAGGACAGGTATGAAAGGCGACTGAAAAGAGATCATTCCTTACCTTTTGTGCTGAGGAACCTGGGAGGCCTCTTGTGACTGCTGGATGTCTCGTTTCTGAGGTTACCATTCGTAACCAGAGTCATCCTTTTCAGTCAGTCTCTCAACGATGTGTTGAATGAATGGGGTTCCAATACAATCACGCCATGACAGCCAGGCTGCATCGTGACCATAGTGGAGAGAACTGACATGCACTGGGCATGTCATGGTAATCACCTGAGTCAGGACCTTCCAGTGGTAGTGGAAGTTACGAGACTAATACTGAAGGTGTGGAGGGCGGATGGCCTTCCTTCTAAATACTTACATTGGAAGTTGCCCAACACTGTAACACTGGGAAAATGTTACCTCTCTTAATCAAGGGCATGAGTTACAGAGATAACGTTGCGCAATAAGGGGGTATATATGTGAAGGTCAACACATGGTCTCACCTGTCTAGGGAAGACTCTGTCTAAGGAGCACTGCTGAGGTGGAAGCCCACCTAGAAGAAGATAGGGAAACCGATAGGGAAACCTTGAATGACATAATATATCTTGCGGGGGAGCCTGGACTGGAGAGCTACTTCGCATGGGCACACAATGTTAGTATGTTTGTGTAGCCCAGGATAAAGGGATGGGTCTTTAATCTAGATTTAAACTGCAAAAGTGTGTCTGCCTCCCGAACAGTGTTAGGTAGGTTATTCCATAGTTTAGGAAATGGACCTGCCTGCAGTTGATTTTGATATCCTTCGTATTATCAAATTATGAGTTTTGAGAACGTTGCGAACTTGAAGGATTATAATGTAACAGGAGCTCATTCAAATACTGAGGTTCTAAACCATTAAATGCTTTATAATTAATAAGCAATATTTTAAAAGCTATACAATGGTTGATGATAATGGTACATAATTGTGAGGATACTGCCTTTTCTAGTACATGGGACAGAGAAGGAAGATTCAAGATTGGTCAATGATTATCTAGATCTTTGGGTTCAGGTTGTGGGTACGAATCCCAGGAAGCAGACAATAACTGAAGTGCCTTGAGCAAGGCACCTTACCCCCATTTCCTCTGCAGTCATGATTGACTACTGCATTATACATGTAAGTTGCTTTCGATAAAAGCCTCAGCCAAATGAAAAGAAGTGAAGTAGTTCATGAAGTCATTATTCCTGTGATGCCGAGAAATGTCAGCATTTGTCAACAAGGCTTTATTTTTTTGTTAGTTAAGACACTGTGTTGAATAAATTCCTGGGACTATGTTTGGGGTTAAGTGAGAAAACTAGCTCTTTCCAGGGGCTTGAAGGGTACTTGGAGCGTAGCCTGTGTGTATACACACAACACAAAACCCTAGTCCAGGTGATGTTGCCCTTGGGACCTCCATCCCCCAAATCGCGATGAGCACCTACTGCAGCTATTGCAAGACAAATGCGGAGGCGCGTTTTGAGTCATGTTGTTTTAATAACGCAGAAAAGCCAGTAAATATCTCTGTAATTTTTCATCATGCAGATACAATCAAAACATCTTTAGAATTTGTAAAGGGACTACATTTACATGAATACATGAATGTTCTTTTAAAATGAAGAAAACAGATTGAGTGCTTTTTGTCATTTTGGTCTCTGTCAAGTTTTATTGCAAACGTGTAAATAAAACATCATGAATCTCGGTTAATACTTGTCTCACATAAATTTTAAATACATGCATGGAAAGTTTGTGTACTGTGTACTTTTAAACAAGCCAACATCGATTCAAATGATCGATGTAATCCTTATAAAAGTAAAGAGTAATGATTTCTCCTTTATTAACTCATTATAGTTACTGTGATCCCGCAACTCAGTGATCGCTCGCTCTGAGGTCAGACACATCATCATGTTCTCACCCCTAAAACACGGACTGAAAACATCAAACTTTATTATAGAATGTACTGTGATCCCGCAACTCAGTGATCGCTCGCTCTGAGGTCAGACACATCATCATGTTCTCACCCCTAAAACACGGACTGAAAACATCAAACTTTATTATAGAATGTATTTATCTTTATCCACATATTTTTAATGATGAAAGACTACACAGGTGAATAAACTTTGTCTGGATCTGGACAGTGATGACATTTTTATCTTCACAATACAAAACAACATAATTCAGAGGACAAACACTTACAGAACATCTGGACCCATAGGAACATTTAAAACCTGACGAGTAAGTCTTTATTTTTACATTTATGACTATTGCCTTTATGTTTTTTTGTATTGTCATGAATTCAACATTACACAACAATACTGTATATTATAGCACAGATTATTGATAGTAAGTGTTGTTTGTTAAAATCTTGATGTTTATTGTGTATTATGCTGATGTTTTCTCGACTTTGAGTGAGTTTAAGGCGATTGCTTTAAGCGCTAATGCTATCATGCTAGTTTAACTATTAATGATAACGTCTCCGGTTATGAATGGTATCCACAGAACTTCCTACTGGAAGTTGAGAGACTCACACCGACGAGTTACAGGCGGCAGCCTTTCATCCCACCATGCTGGTGGGGAAACCGCCTGTCTCGTGACACTGGGGAAAACGTTACTCCTCTAATCGATATTAGAGTTATCACATCCCACCCATGTGGGGGGGTATCATGTGAAGAATACCCCATGGTTTGCCAAACTTGGGGGAGAAAGTCATGGGAAGATAGCGTGCGGATCCACTTTGCGGGGCACACAGCTCTTAGGTGGAGGCCCACCTGGGGGAAGTCCCAAGTGATAGATTACATCGTAACGGGGTCACCCTTATGGGGGGACCACTTCGTACGGAGCTCAAGCTCAGGTCAGGGGTCAGCCCTACTGGGCTGAACACTTCCTAAACCTGGCTGAGAGAGGAGAGGCTACACCATAATTGAGGAATGCTCTCGCTGCCAGTGGAAAGGGACATTGGCTAAGACCGATACACCTTTGGCGCTTACAGTCCAGTGTGCTAGCTCTGTTTGGAGACGCCTCTCCCCTCTGTCGACTCCAGAACAGACAGGAGCTGCTTAGAGCTTCTGGAGCCTTGCGTGCGTTCCCCATAGAGGCGTATACGTGCACGTGGAACAACACAGAATAGGCTGGGTCTTCTTTGCCTTTGGGGAGCGCCTGCAGACTCACCACCTTGACCAGGATGGGAGTGGTGGGAGTGCACGTTGCCGGGCCGGGCTCTCAAGATTCATGAGAGTAATCCGGCCCCAGCTTGGGGCACTCGCTGGACACAAAGAATGTAGGTAAATCCCTGCCCCGCTGGAAGGAGTACTAGAAGGAGAGCTGCTTTCGTCGTCAGATGAGGAAAACTGGCTCGATCCAAGGGCTTGAAGGGGGACGGCTGAGGCCTGTTGGGCCACAGTCAGGTCCCAAGAGGGTACGGTGGTCGGCCTGGGGTCTTACCCACAACACGCCCCTGAGGAATCTAGTGACCAGATTGTGGTGAGTGATAATCGCGGCTACATGCACTCTAAGGGTGGAGGGGGCGAGCTGTTGCTCAAGCCCCTTTTGCGTGAAGGACAACCCGATCTCCCATCTTTGGGTACTCTCACCACATGAGGCATACCAAGACAAGAAGCGGCGCTACTACAAAGTGCACAAACACTGAGTGGCTACCCAGGAGCTCTGAGGTGCCGGACGATCCTTCCCCTGGACAGAAGGTCCTTAATCCGGGGGATTGGCCAAAGGGGAGTGGTCGTCAGAGCCATGAGCTCCGAGAACCAAGTGTGGTTGGGCCAGTGTGGGGCAACCATGACCACTTGATGCTTCTCTTCCTGACCTTGCACAGGACCTGTGGAAAAGTGGCTCACTGGAGGGAAGGCATACTTCCACTTGCTGCGTGCAGGTTATCATGTGTACCTGTGCCTGGCCGGAGTGGTCCCACATCAACTGGACTGCGCGAGTATGAAGCCGCCACCTTTCTGGCAGAGACCGTTGAGGAGAGAGCGCACTGGCTCCACTTGAGGACATGTCGGGCGAGCAGTGACAGTGTCCGCGAGCGTAAGCCACTCTAGTAATTTATGTACGCTTCAGCGGTGGGGCTGTCCGAGTGGACCAGCACTTGCTTCACCACAAGGAGAGGTGTACACCTCACGACGGCTAAGCGTACTGCCAACAGCTCCTAGGCATTGTCATGCCATCATAGTCAGAGACCTGTCCATTGACCCGGGGCTACGTGCCTGGAACACACTGCGCTGCGCCCCAGCCGAGCAAGGAAGCATTTGTCGTTACTAGAACATGCCTCAACCTGCCCGAATGGGACCCCCGCCCGTAAGAAGGCAGCTGTGGACAAAGGGGCGAGAATACTCCAGCCTCGTGACGTGATATGAATCCGCCTGCTGCCAGTGTGCCATTCGCTCCTCGAAACAGACTCTGAAGCCAAAGCCGAAGTGGTCTCATGTGCATCAACCTGGCGGGAATAACTCCGGCCAGCAATGACTGTGCACGCCCTTCTGTGAGTCATGCAGAGAGAGTCCAGTTCAGAAGACGCAGACAGGCTAGGTGCCTAAGCACAAGGACCCTGTGCATACAGTGACCCATGATGAGCCGGTCGTCAAGATAGTTCAGTATCTGCTATGGCGGACCGTGACCTTGGAATAGACCCAGGGGGACAGGGACAGCACCAGAGGGGTGGCCACCTCAACCCGAGGAACGGATGCGCCCTGACCTCGCACCGAGGTGAAGAGGACGGACCAGAACTTGGGCGGGCATCTGGCAAACTGGATCGCATAACCGAGATGGATCGTCCTCATGAAACCACCCTGACGGGGAACATCGGCGTAACCACGCCGGCCACCTGCATGCCAGGGGGACGAGAGGACTGATCTGCTTCACTATACCAGAGGAGGGTGGTTCTGTTGCTGTTGGATTTCTTTGTCAAGCCAGGATGTCCCTGGGGGAACACAGGGACCCAAACTGCCTGCCTGATAGTGCTGACTAACGCGCCATCCAGTGGAGGGCGCTGAGGGTCAGGAGTTGGTGCTTCCTCCGGCCGTGCACCGTCTCGAGGAGAGTGATCACGGAATATTTGCCCAAGAGAGCATAATGTACTTTTAACGACCACATATATTGGCCCTGAAAAGGACCCTGTGGTTATGGGACGGGACAGGAACCATCCTCTCTTGGGCGGGTCCCATCTTGAGCATTTCTGAACATGTCTGCGCAGAAGGCTGCTAACTGGTCCTAACCGCCTGCATCCACAGGGCCAGCCTCCTCCGGGGCGCCGGCTGTACAAGGGGTGCTTTTACCGGGGCTGGGGCCGAGGAGAGGCAGGGCTGTTTGGGAGCAGAGAAAGGTTGGGGCGGGGCTGGGCTGGATCCCTCTGGTGCTGTCCCCTCTGGTGTCTATTCCAAGGCCACAGCTGTTAATACTGCCGCGAGATAGGGGAGTGCGGGCGGGGGCGTGCACTGAAACCCAATACTCCCGACTGTCCGGATAAGGAGCTAGCTCTCAGATGCTGTAACTGACAGCGTGTCATCGCGAGACAGCGAACCGTCCAGCGGGGAGGGAGATGAAGAGCGTGACGAGCAATGGCGGACCCGTGAGCCAGAAGCTGACAGAGACACATCCATTCTCATATCGCCCACGTCACTAACGGCAGCTGTCACTCGCGCCATAGCGCCAGTGAGTAAGTAGGCGTGGTGGTGACCAATTTCGGGAGAGAAAAGACACCCGCGACTGCAACTTCTAACGAGTGTGTCCTCAACGTGCTGGAAACCCAAACACGTGAGGCAGACCTCGTGCTGATCTCCTACCTTGATACACCCGTTACACCCAAGAACACCGGCATCCCATTACAGAACCACATGCTGTGCACACAGTTTGGATATTTGCTCGTTTAGAAACCTCTGGATTTTATTGCTGAAACGCACAAACATTACAATTTAGTTTTATAAATTGTAATATAATTCCTCTAATATAGTATGTGATATGGTTTCTTGTATAAATTAAAGCTTATATATTCAATTTATTTCTGTATTTCAGGTGTGAGGACTGCAAAGACCTCCAAAGCAAAAAAAAACTTCCCAGTCTGTCATGGAAAGCAGAAAGTGAAAATGTCTCCTCACACAGAGACCCCGATCACATCTAAAACGATGTGATGCAAACAAACACTCCCATGAACCTAACTTCTAAATAAACTACAAAAAATAATATATACATTTACTTTGTCCTCACATTTCTTTTGTGTAGCAGATCACTCACATTTACACACTTGTTTGAACACAGGCTCATTATGCGGCTTGTCTTCTCAGGTGTCAATCACATTGGTCAATCACAGCCAGAAAGTGTTTTAGAAACTCTAAATCAATATATTGTTTTTTTGAAAGTGATGAAATATAATGATTTTACATCATTTATATTACATGTTTTGTTTAATTCCTAGCCTTGTAAACATGTAAAAATCATGACAAGTCAATCACACAAACTTAAGAGCAGATTAAGAAAACGAAAGAAGGAAAGGCACTCTTTTCTCTTGCCGACAGTCACCACAAGACAGCAAGCTCCCGTCCTGACACATTTTCATGTATTTCTGTATGTTTTTAATGGCGTTGGTCAGCTCTAAGTAAAATTCCATGAAATTGAAGTTGCAGTTCAAAATTAATCACATCCTTTGGGATGTGAAAATCGCATTTTGTCAAATAAAATTAACCTTGAGCCCTGATTTCATGGAAAAATAAATTCCATTAACTTTTTTTCCATTAATTCCTTTCAAACGAAACTGTTAGGATTGTCGGAGCCCCTGTGTGAGGTATCTGCCATGTTTACCTGTTTCATCATCTTATTGTCTAGTCAGAGACACGATCACTATCACATTTAAGAATGAAACGGATTGCAACAAACTGAACACACTGAAAGAAGATTTCAGCAGATGTCCTTGTTTCGAAACTCATTGAATTGCAGTGTAATACTCATCTAAAACCCCAGGACCTGTCAGTTTGGGTGGCTGAACTTTCCAGACTAGTCCTTGAATCAATGCCACAACTTTATTTTGGTTATTTTAGTTTATTAAGAAGTGCTTCTACAAACCTAGTCAGTTTACTCTCTGCCTAAAAAATGTGTAAACCCTGCATGTTTGCTAAGGGGAACTGCACAGTTTTTGAACAAGCTATTAATATTTATACCTTTTCTAAAATTAAGAGGTCTTACTGTCGAGATCCAGAAGGTTCTTCACTGTTACAGCATTCACTTTAAACTACACAAACAAATGGCACTTACTGTTTTCCGTAAGTGACATCTCCGCACACAAATACATTATTTAACTATTTACAAAATAATTGATTAATATATAAGAGGAAGGTCATGGCACACACTGTAGTGACGTGGAGTGACGTGTGGCCAAGTATGGCAAAGTTTTGTGTCCCATACATGGAATTTGTTCTCTGCTTTTAACCCATCCTAGTGTACACACACAACTGGAACACACACAAATACACACACACTTTGAACACACACCCGGAGCAATGGGCAGCCATGTGTATTATGAGCGGTGCCTGGCTCAAGGGAATCACCTCAGTCGTGATACTCCTGGTGCTACCGAGTCTTGAACCAACAACCTTGGGATCATGAGTCCAACACTCGAACCACAGGCCACGACTGCCCGAAATGAATTAATGTATTAATAATGTATTAGTCTGTTACCATCAATACAGTACATGAGAAATCTGCAGACTGACGGTCAACTCCTTCAGAAATTTTGGGGTATACTAAATGTTGTGTATGATAATCCAGCCATAATGAAAACTGTTTGTGGATGTTTCAGATGAGTGCAGAGGAACTGGAACACTATGTGAACATGCAATTCGATGAATTGCACAGGCTAGTTCGACTGGAGGAGTGGCGTGTCCTGCATTTGGTGGATCTGAAGGAAGCATTCCTCACTGCCCAGGCATCTGAAAGGATTTCTGAGATCACTGTCCACACTGAAAGACTTCAGGAGGAAATGGATTCTATCACTCAGCAGCTTGGCGAGTTGGATCAAGCTGAAAAGGCTGGAGTTTCTTCTATATTCCTGGCCTCAATGCTGGCTACCAGATCATCTCCTTCCGGTACTGTTGAGGACCCCAGAAGACAGGTAGTGCCATATTGATTAATCTAAATGTGACCCAGTTTGTTAAAACCCAGATAAAGTCACATTTATTATATAGTGCCTTAAATGCAGTAAATCATTAATACAAATAACATATTGTGAAACAAAATCCTGATATGTTTTATTTTGCCTAAGACAATGTCAAAGGTGATATGCAGTTATTGGTTGAAAACAAACTTTGATGTTTGTAATTTTATCATTGCATTTTGAGATTTACCTTGGTTTTACCTTTGACCCCATTGACTACCACAGAACTTTTTTACTGTACTAAATAAATTTTGTTCTTACTTTGGTAGTAAATGGGTTGGTTGGCAACTTGTTCTTTTTTTGTAATGAAAATTAAGTTAAGCTATTTTTAACAGTATTGTCAGCTTGTTTGACATGTGAGCTGGTACGTAGTTGTATATGTTGAGAGAGTAAAGACAATTTATTAACCTTATTAAATTTATGTTAAGTACTTTAAATATTTAAATGTATGAATGACTAAACATTTTTGCTTTATTATTTTAGGTTCCTGAAATGAGACTAAGGTAAGCTATCTTAAGTAATGTTTAGTAACAGTCAGGGACTCTGAATCAGGACTGTTACATTTTAACACAATTTTCTGCAGGAAAAAAACTGAAAAGCACCAGTATTCTAATACTAGCCAAAAATAAAGCAATATAATTAATTTAAATAGTTAATCTTTACTGGTATTTTTATCATTGTTCTTTGGGAATTTGAAGTTTAAACTTATTTCTTTATGGTATTTACTTTTGCTTCTTTTTTTATTTGTTATTTCTATTTTACAGAGCAGACAATCAAAGGATGAACCCTGAAGAACATCCAGTTGATGAAAATATAGGAGAAGATGCATTTATGGGACATGAACCCTAAAATTAGGAAGGCATCCAATCTTGTTATATAGTTTAAACAAAAGAAGGTAATATTAATCAGGTATACCCATGTCGAAGTTGAAATCCAGTGTTTAGTGGAAAACTTTAAAAATATCTATTTGTGTTGTGTAAATTTTAAGGTTTATTTGTTTTGCTGGCAAAGAATGCTCTTGTTCTCAATGGTTCTTTTTCCCCAGACTTATGTATAGAGGTTACTTTTTTTAGATACTAGTTCATGGACTTTATTAAAAATACTTTGTTATACTATCCAGGTCAAACAATTATTTGCCTCCCCTCTAGTATCTTCATATGTAAAAACAACTCAACACATTTTGTATGATCAGAATTTAGAAAGTCACAATAGTAGCTATAGGAAACTTGCCCGCTCATGGCATTTACACCTTTCGAGGAAACCAAAAGAGATTTACCAAAATGCAGTGATGGAGTCAGAGGTTTAAGGTGGGATTTGAATCGCTACTGGTGTTGATTGACATCTTATTTTACCTCTCTTATATCGACAGTCTTCTTCTAGTTTGTTGGGCCACTGCAGCCTGATTCTTGTACGCATTGTCGTTCTGAAAATTTCAAGACTTGACATCCAACTGAAATCATTCAAAATCAAATTCAATCATTTTATGCGGTTTTGTTTATGGTTTGTTTTGAGGCAAGGATGCAAAAGTTATTCATGGATTATGAAGTTTTAGCATACAGTAAGTGTTATACACAGGCTATTTATAGAAGTCTGTAGAGGTTATAAATGATTATATTTGATATTTGTTATTAACAATACTAACTTTTGGTCTGAGAATGTGTTAAGGGTTACACTCTTATTTTCTGTTTTGCCGTCTGTAGACGCCCAAAGTAGCCTT
Organism: Triplophysa yarkandensis; assembly: GCA_033220385.1. Taxonomy (NCBI): domain Eukaryota; kingdom Metazoa; phylum Chordata; class Actinopteri; order Cypriniformes; family Nemacheilidae; genus Triplophysa; species Triplophysa yarkandensis. The sequence continues at coordinate 2,800,629 of CM065677.1, read as the reverse complement.
AGCCACCTCATTTATAAAACTCTAACTCTGCCAAATTTTCAGCATCAGCACTACATGTATAGGGTGACGTCATCGCTCTCACAGGCACATTGTAAAAGCAAAACCTATAGAATTGTCTGGATGATATTAATTATACTGTACCTTTTTTCTTATAATCGTTTTTATCTAATAATCCACAATGGTGGTAGATGACAAACAGTGGTGAAATAATTTTCTATCACTGTCACCGCCGGTTTGGACTTGCATACAGACATGGAAAAAATCTATACAAAAAAGCCTGCCCGAAACTGGTGGCGTGTTAAATAAATGTGCTCAGAGAAATATAAGGAAGCAGATCTTCAAATGTAATGTCTGTGTTTGTAAATATGGACTCGCATTTTCTTAAGAGTTAATATATGTTCTCATTACATGTATAATCAAGGAACAGTTAAGAATTCTTTATTTGTTTGGCATTTTTTGCCAATAAAGAGAAAAAGAGGTACTCATAAATACCCATAAATACGATTTTGAAAAATAATTTGGAGTTAATTTGGTTTATATATCAAGCATAGAAAATGCGAATATATACAAAGGTTAAAAAGAATATCAGGCCGCGGATGGTACAGTTATTTCCAATCATGCCCTCACCTTAAAATGAGTTAAACAACCCTATAATTTTTTGCAAAATCTATTCAAGTTACAGTTATACTTAAATACAGAGGAACATGGAGTATGATCCAGGCTGTTCAGTAAAGCTGGTCTGAGGTAATCGTTGTAAAACTGCCCATTTGAAGCACATATGTCCACCAACTGAGAATAAATATGAGAATAGCAAATATCAACATGGAGATACAAGCCATATCCATCTGGGTCTAAATTGGTCTTCTGGGCCATAGGTTAATGAAGCTGTTCACAGCCCTGGCAGAGAAAAAAATATAGCATTCATCCTTAAAAAGCTTTCATTTGAAGTAATCTTACTATGCTGTTCCTTAATGAACAATAACTCTTTAAACCAATATCCAGATCCAGAAGACCCGTCACACGGCACATAGGTCACATTACAAACATTACCCACATTACCCCAACAAATAGCACTTACTGTACATAAAATATAAGTCAATGCCATTGTTGGAGAAATGATAGTGGCTGCTTAATCTGCTGCTCATTTAAATAAAGAAATGTTGATCAGTTAATAAAAAGACTTACAGACAGAGGCACCTGGAGCATGTTCTAGGCCTGCTAGGTAAAGCTTGTCTGATGCTAGCAGTGTAACACCACTGGTTTAAAGCACATGCTTGTCCACCTGGATCTATAACAGTTGTTCAAACTTTTTTGGTTCATCAGAGCCCAGGAGTTTTTGATGAATTCTGATTGCTGTGGAAATACCCTTCATCAGTTTTTGCAATTAATATTGCAGTCGTGGCCTGGTGGTTTTAATCTTGGACTTGTGATCCAAAGGTTGCTGGTTCGAGACCAGCGGGAATACCACAACTGAGGTGAGACCTTTGAACAAGGCACCACCCCCCGCTGCTCCCCGGGCGCCGCAACATGGCTGCCCATTGCTCCGGGTGTGTGTTCACAGTGTGTGTGTGTTCACTTACTGTGTGTACACTAGGATGGGTCACTGTAAAGCACAAATTCCAAGTATGGAACACTAATCTTTTTTTATTATAATTATAATTTTATTATAATTTTTTGATAATATTTTTTCAATCTGTTATAACGAGATATTAATTCATTATGTCGAAATATCATGTAACAGAGCTGCCTTCTGTTCCCTGTGTTCCCCTTGTTAGCCCTTTATAGAGACACATTAACACATAGTTGGGTTTTAAAAGTTTGTTATTACCTTGATGTACCAGCGAAGTGAGAGATTGATTACACGCACGCACACACACACACACACACACACACACAGACACACAGACACACACACACATTCACCTACAACTAAACTGTTGTGTCTCACGCTGGCCACCTGAGCACTTACCCAGTGGACATTGGAAGCTTTTCACAAACTGTTGACTTTCATCTGGATCAGTATACAGGGTGGCGGCCATCTTGATTTGAGTAAAAGACCAGGGGCCTCATTTATAAAGCTTGCGTACGCACAAAACGGAGCTGAAAACATGCGTACGCCAGTTCCTGCGCAAAAGGTGTGATTTATAAAGAAAAACTTGACGTGAAAATATGCGCACCTACAGATGAGAACCCACGTGAGCTTTATGTACGATTGAAAGATCTCTTCTGGAAATGGGTGAAGCCAGAGACATGTACAGCAGTTGTCAGAACTTATTATCTTGGAGCAATTTATGCGAATGATCAGCCCTGACATGGCCGTGTGGATTAAGGAGCATGACCCAGTCACGGCAGAAGAAGCAGACAAGCTTGCAGAGACATACCTGGAAGTGGATGGTGTTAATAAGGATATTGTATCTTGTTTTCGTTAAATTTACAATGGATATTAAAAAACACAAAGACAACTAACTAGTTACAAACACAAAAAATATCCATCTAGCCATTCTAAAAATATGTTTAATAATTCACATCTGGCAAAAATAATGCACACTTACTTCGCGTTTAAAAATTTATGCATTTGTTGGTGTTCGTTATGGATGTTTAGTGATAGTGGGTTTTTATTTATATTTTTTATTTTGGCTAAGGGAGATTCAGGAAGTTCTTAATCATCATCATGGCATAATAATGTGTCTAAGAACCCTTCAGTCAAGCTTTGCCGAAGTAAGCATTTTCTGATGTGTTTGATGTTGCTTGCTTTGTTATCCAGCAACTTGAAACATCTGGCAGATGCTAAGATAGGGGATAATACATCTAAAGTGTTTTTAGGAGGGACTTATTGTGGTTAGAGAAACGATCACAATGCGCTTAAGTGCTTTAGATCTGATTGGGGTGGCACACCAGCAAGCTTGAAAATTGTGACGAAGGAGATACCACAATCCAGGACTTAATGTTATGTGGCATCTCGACTCTTATGATAAACTAAAGCCATATGGCCTCTGCATAAATGGGTGTATCAACGGATTTTCACGTCATCTAATTAGGTTAAAAGAGTATTGCATAAACAGCAACCCAAAGGTCATTGTCGCACACTACGTTTAAGTCGTGAAAGAAAGGCCAGGATTGTGGAACACAGAATGTCTTTTTTAAGGAAATGCAGATGTTCCTTCAACATGATGCTACGGATGATTTTGCCCACCAATGCAGCTCAATGGTTCCGCATGGACAACTGACCATAATGTATATGGCTCCTCATCTCTATCGGTTCCTAGATCACATCCATAATTCTGAACATGATAAAGTCCAGAATTGCCCAGAGACATGTGTAACACTGACTCACCCGTGTCATGATTTTTGAACTCTGATGTCTGATATGGAAGGACTTAATCTCAATGTCCCAGAGGATCGTGAGAGTGGCAGAGAACTTTATTTGAGGCTTAGGTAGGATATACTGTATATGTTGGGATTTAACCTTTGAATTTCTTTGTATGTGAAGACATTTAGCATAAACATCTAGTCATAATTCACAATATGTGAATAGAAACTTAAGGTTTAAGTTGAAGGCTGGTGTGTAGCTATATTCTATAACCCTCCGACAATTTCATTTTTTCTTATAAAGTGTATAGCAAGAAAGCTGGTTAAAAAAGACCATTGATGTTGTAGTTGTGCATCATAAAAAGTTAAAATACACAATGTTACTTATTTATGTTTATATTGCACACATTAACAAATAAGACAGCTTTAATAAAATCAGTAAAATTTTCAACTTTATTTAACACGATAATACATTGTTAATTAAAGTCGCAAATGTAGTTACAAGAAATAGGAACCGCATTGAAATTACAAATAAAACACAAACACAAAGTTTAAGGCAGTTAGAACATTTCTTAAACTTATATATTCAGAAGCACAAGTAGTCTTCCACAGACCATAAAATTGTAACCCCAAAACAGAAATGGTTGCAATAGCTAGTAAATTCCTCTCCGATGAGTGATATCAGATAATCTGAGCAAGAAGTTGTGACTCTCGCAAGAAAAGAAAGGAGTAAAAGATCTGCTGACTCAGCACAATAACTTATAGAGAGAACAGTGATATTAGTGAAAAAGAAAGAAAGCTTCTAGACTGATTTTAATAGAATTCATAGGATCATGCACTATTTCATGCTTTGATTCATGAAACTCCAGTGAGTTTTGTCTTCTGTTGAAAATAGCTATGTAATTGTTCATAAATGTTCAATGCTATGTAAAATATAACTGATTGTAACTAATATTGATAGATGTGTACTGAAATGAAGATAATAGCATTATCTGCTGTAGAAAAAGAACAATCGGCATGAGTCGATGGTTAAAATAAGCTTGTGCAGTATTTATGTAAATTTGTCAATCTGGTGTTTTTTTTTTTTACACGAAATAAGAAGCCATAATCTTATGGACAGGTCTGTCTTTAATTATATAACGTGAATAACAATGAGAAACACAATCCCTGCATTGTGCAGTTTGGATGTTCTTGTAGTCATATTCATTCTTTTTTCGTAATTGTATTTTGTCCCATCTAAAGTGGGGTCTCCTGCTGTCCACTGATATGTCAGTGCGAATTTTTAAACCTGTTTTAATTAAGCATTATATTTTTATACTGCACCCATGCCTCCTGCCGACTATTTTGAGGGAACCGAACCTGTGTGTTTTGTTTGCCCCAATTTTTTAGGTTTTGAGTATTGTTCGATTGTTCGTTGTACTTTCTAGAGTGGCTAGTCTGATTCCTTGATAAAAGGATGGTTTGCACAATTGTACCGCTCCGTCACATTCTGGCGTAGCCGGATTCCTTTACTGATAAAAGGTTGTTTTCACAATTGTATTGCTCTGTCACATTCTGGTATAGTTGGCAGGGTATTCCTCTCATTTAGTGCAGAGATGTGGGTTTTATTTTGGTTTGAGTATTTGTTCTGTTTTGTTTTTGTTTGTTTTTTGTTAGGAACCAGACAGTAGCTGTTCTTATCTGTGGTGGACCAGGACCAGTTAAATTCAGGGTACATATTCGTGGTAAGTGCATGTGTATTAGCAAATCATGGAGGATGAAATACATTGAGAGATCTGGTAGATCAATTAAAATCAGATAATGAACAACTGAGACAAGAACAAGTGTCTGTTTCAAAGCTGGGCCAATCTAATGATTCTGTTTCTGCAGTGGCACACCCCACACTCGTTGGTGCTGGTGCATCGACAGCAGAACGGTTTGTTTTTGTAACATGCGATCATAAGTGTCCAAAGTTTAGTGGTTGGTTGGGCATTGGCATCGACGAGTGGGTGGAGGAGGCTCAGGCTTGTATGCGGCTTCGTCTTCTGTCTCCGGCTGATCAGGCATTCTTTTTGGTTGATCATTTGGAGGGAGAGGCAAAGGAAGACATTCGTTGTCGATCATTGAACGATAGGGAGGATCCGAAAACAGATTATTCGAGTCTTGCTTGAATTATATGGGTGCACAAAGTCCTATTTAGCGCTTCAAGAGTCTTTCTTGTCCTGAAGAAAACAGGTTGGGGAAACTTTGGTAGAATTTTCTTTGGCCCGGATGAGTCTTCTAGAAAAGGTTGAAAATCAATCACCTCATGGCATCCCTAATGGCGAAATATTGCTAGGAGATCAATTTGTCGAAAATGTTAATGATTGTGCACTTCGACGTGAACTGAAGCAGTTGGTGCTTCGTCAACCTACTGTTACGTTATTTGATGTTTGCAGCAAAGCCCTTCATTGGGAAAGAGAAGGTATGCCTGGGGGTACATGGTCGAAGTCAGTCTGTTCCATCTACTTCTACTTCAATATGGAGTACAGGGACATCAGAACCTTATTGGTGGTAGTGGTAGTGGTGGTTCAGCAGTGTCAGAAATAAGTGAATTGCGGCGCATGCTTTGAAAGCAGCAGCAACAATTAGATCGGTTAACTCAAAGTATGGCTCGGCTTCAAAATCCTACGTTACATCCACAACCATCTAAGGCAAATTTAATTTGTAGAAGGTATCAGAAACCTGGCCATTTTGCTAGAGATTTTAACGGGGAGTGGATGTCTGTCAGCCCACCGTCGAGTCGTGTGAATTCGGTTTTAATGAGGGGCGAGCAATAATTTACAACCAGCCGTCGGAAAACTTGGTTGGGAAAAGGAAAGGCTCACATCTTACTGGTATTGATTTTATGTCATGTTTTATGTTAAATGTTGGTACTATGGACGTAGTGCTGTATGCTAGCATTGTTATTGGCCCTGTAAACCAGGTCGATGTGGTTAGTTTACCCTTAGAAGTTGCAGAAGTTAAGACAGTCATAGCTAAGGTGAGTGCACAGGTTGTGCAGGTTTCTCCTACAGTACAGGAACAGATGGCCTATCTATCTGTGATCTATCTGTGTTGTCAGAAAAGGAACAGGGTAAGGTCAGAGCATTGTTGGAGAAGAATTTCACAGTGTTCTCCAAACATGATGGGGATTTGGGATGCACTAACCTCATATCCCATGATATCCCCATGTTGGATGAAATTCCTGGCAGCGGTTCAGGCGCGTTCCTCCATCAGAGTACGAGAAGGTAAAGGCACTTATCAATCATTTATTGGAAACCCAGGTGATAAGAGAGAGCTGTAGTCTGTATGTTTCACCCATTGTGTTGGTTAAAAAGAAGGACGGTAGTCTGCAAATGTGTGTTGACTATCGCAGCTTAAATTAAAAAACCAGGAAGAATGCGTTCCCTCTACCACATATTGAGGACACTTTGGATTCGCTGGCCGGGCCCGTTTTTTTTCTTCCATTGACCTGGCCAGCAGGTACAATCAAGTACCTGTAGTTGAGGGGGACAAAGGCAAGACTGCTTTTTGCACCCCATCTGGCCTCTTTGAGTGGAATAGAATGCCTTTTGGGTTATACAACGCCCCAAGCGACTTTGAACGTTTGATGGAACTGTTGTTTGGGGATCAGCAGTGCCAGTCCCTTCTCTTGTATTTTGATGATAATATTGTATATTCCTCCTCAATAGACCAACATCTTGCTCGGAAGGAGATTGTCTTGAGCCGCTTGCAGAGAGAAGGCCTGAAGGCCAAACTATTCAAGTGTGCCTTCTTTCAAAAGGAAGTTCACTATTCGGGGCATGTCATCTCTTCCGAGGGTGTTTCTACCGACCCAGGTAAAGTAGAGGCAGTTGCACGATGGCCTCGGCATACTTATGTTTCGGAGCTGCGCTCCTTCTTGGGGTTTTGCTAGCTACTACCGATGTTTTGTGGAGGGATTTGCCAAATTTCCTGCCCCTCTTCATAGGTTGGTGGTCACATTCTGGCATAGTCTGATGCCTTTACTGATAAAGGTTGGTTGGTTTTTACAATTGTACCGCTTCGTCATACAATGACAAATTTATATTGTCTTGATGAAAAACGGCTAAACACCTTTCAATTTGTCCCCATTTCGAAATCTCTACAACAAGTCTTGGCTAAAAATATTTTGTTGAAAAAGTTGTTGACAATCACAAAATAAGGAGCAATCCTGTGAGTCATGAAAAGCAAACTTATATGTCTTTTCAAGACGGTACCTATTTTAAGGAAAATAATTTGCTGTCTGGTCAAGACTTAACTATTTCATTGAATTTATATGCTGATGATTTCGAGGTGTGTAACCCCCTGGGCACATCACAAAAGAAGCACAAGCTTTTTGCCGTTTACTGGATTTTGAGCAACTTGCCCCCTGGTTCCCACTCATCATTCTCATCAATCTCTTTGGCACTCCTTTGCAAAAGTGATGATTTGTCTTTCTAGCAAGGGTTTGAAATTCTAAAATGGTATAATCCTGGCACCTAAATTGACAAGTTACCTCCCTGAATTTGGAGAAAGTGTTCAGATTTGACATAATGAGACAATTATGTGGCTGGTACAAAGAGCACTTTGGGGCATTTGAGCTTTGTGCCTCACCAACCGGAGAGTTGTTCTTTGTAGAACATTGTGATTTAGCTGACGATTATCCATCGGTTGGCTATATGGTTGATGCTTTGCGTTTGGTGACTTTGAAAAGACAAAAGTGCATGAATAGGTGGTAATATGCTATTTTTATTTAAAAGTAATAAAACAATAAGTTTTTTTTTTAATTTTTTAAATTAATTTCTAAATGTTTCTCCTGTTTTCCACAGTCTTACTACAATGACTTCTCCAGTCCGACTAAAAAATATTCTTTGAGAGTTAAACTCACAAAAGGTGGTCCTTCAGCACGGCATCCCTTCTTCCGTGAATGACATGTCAAAGGAAATTGAAAAACCATGTAACTTACAAGGTTACTTTCTTAAGGGCTGCAGTTTATGGATCCTGACTTTGACAATGAATTTATGAATCTCAAGTCCACGTCTGAAATTCAAGACAAAAGTACCCTAAGATTCCTTACAACACCAAGTGATTGTGACAATATCCCCACAGCACAATTGGACACATCTCGCAGTCGAAGTACCTGCTCCTCAACCGCTTTATCAATTTCATCTTGTTACACACTCATTCTGTCATCCCCATCTCCTTTAAGTAACTTTGAATATCTATATAAATTTATTATGTTAAGTTTGGTAAAAGCATCTATAAAATGACTTTATGTCTTTATTTTACTGTGCAGCTGTTACGATGTGTGTCTTATGATCCCCGCTAGTCTTGTCATTTTGGTTTAGTCATGTTGAGTTCCTGTTTCTGTCATGTGTTCTATTGTATTTGTAGTTTTTTTGTACCATTGGTTCTTGTGTTGATTTTATCCCATTCCCAGGTGTTTTTTGTTTCCTTATTATTCCCTGTGTATTTAAACCCTTCTTTTTCTCTTTTCTTGGTCTGTTGTTAAATTTAACTGTATTGGATGTTTTCTCTTGGTTTTTGTGGGTTTTGTGCTTTGGACTGCCTTTTTTTGTACATCATTAAATGATTTATGTTGGACTTCCAGGGTTACAGCAGCATTTAAAATATTATTAAGAAGTAAAATACTTAACTTTTTATTTAAGTTACAATAACATGTGTAAACAATTATTTTCCAATGCATTAGTATTAGTAATATTACTAGGCTATCTGTTGGGTGGGAAATAATTAACATTAAATAAGAATTTTTTTTCAGTATTTCTTATTAGTGTTGTCAACAAAGAGATGTGGAGGGCCCCAAAATTTTGATTGTGAACTTTGACTCTTCATATACAGACTCTTTTGACATTCTAAGCAAGCACTTTTAATATTTTTTTAGTGTTTCTACCAGTAGAAACAATACACCAGTATAAAAAGGTCCTGTGATACTTAAAACAAGGAATGACCAAAATGGTGGCCTATCATAATTATACTTTCACACCGATGGCGACGAGAGAGTCAGAAGACACTCTCGCCGCGCTGCCACCGATGCTGGAGCAGAAAGTTTCTCGACGCTCTGCCGCCTGGTCGTGTATATTTTATTTAAATGAGCCGTAAAGCACACTAATTAAACTTGCGGACTAAATACAAAGTACAAGTTAAATTATCATCATAAATTTAAATATTTTACACCAGCAACACTCTTATGTGTGTTCTTGCACACAAACACACAAACAGCAAACACACATAATGTAGATACACATCATAAAACCAGAGATTTCAAGGACTTTTATTCAAACATCATTCCTTTTATTCGTATCCCTGTTTATGTTCATGTATAAATGAAAATATTGTTATAGTAAACAATAAATAACGAATATCTCCTTGATTCTGCATGGGAACTAATGTGGTTGGAACTAAAATTTTACATGACTGTGTTCTGATGACTCCTATGAAGCGGAGCACTTCTACTTCTTATTTCGTTGCTGCTCTAGCGTGTCATAGCTCACTACGATAAAGTTAAACTGATTTTAACTTTCCCTTGACGCTCTTGCTGGCCTCGCCCGCTTCTCGACGCCTCCCACCGCCGGCTCATATTGAAAATTAATGACTTCCGGACGCTCTTGATGCTCTCGCCAGCAGCAGTGTGAACGTACGGTAAGTGTAGGGTGGACCGCGAAACAATTGTAGATACTGCAGTGATTGCAGAGGTAGAAGCTTACAAGACATTATGGGGAAAAGTTCCATACAGGACAGGAACTGTCAGAGTTTTCCAAACAGTCAAAAGAAATGTCTGCAGTGGAGCCACTTTAAAGCAACACTGAGGAAAAAAATAAGAATGGCATGCTTGGTGACCTTTGTCAGAATAAAAGTAACTTAAGTTACATATGTTAGATAAACATTAGAGAGGTACAAGTTTATGCATGCATAGTAACTGCTGTCGTCTTACCTGTTGTTATATTTGGTAAGTTCCTATTAATTAATAGTCAGTGTTAACCTTCTCTTTGGTTTATGTGGAAATAAACCAAAAGTAATTGAAAATGTTATCAAGAAATTTAAATGAACTTACGAATTGTCTTTTTTTTTAATTAATGACTGGTTTGCTATGTTTTCACATTAGAATACTGTTCCAGATTCTAAGTAATTCCTTGAGAATGATGTGTTAACTCTTTATTAATTATTAATGGCTTTCAGGTTCTAAGTAATTTCTTGAGAATAATGTGGTAACTACATTAATTAATAGTGGGTTCCGGATGTTTTCACATTAGAGTACTGTTCCAGGTTCTAAGTAATTCCTTGAGAATGATGTGGTAACTCTTCATTAATTATATATGGGTTCACTGAAGGCATATTGTCATATCCCGCCAGTCATTGCCTTAAATCCAGAATTTATTTGGTATCACTTTATTTACTAGTGATGTTAAAAACATTGAGGAAAACAGACACATAAAATTCTAATGAAAACATAAACATGCCTGAGGCGCTTTACACGGAGGCACAACTTCACTGACTGGTGCAGGTTGGCCACGGTGGCTCCGTTCGGCCGGCTACTGTGGGGTGTGTTTAGTAAAGGATAGGCCACCTATACTCAGTCCTGAAGGGGGAAGTAGAAAGGCTTAGAGGAGCGCTCTCGCTCACCTAAGTAGGGGAGGCGGTGTTTTTGCAGGCATACACCCACAAGTCCTAAGGATTTCTCCTCATGACCCGAGTAGAGCCCGACTCCACCAGGAGGCTGTAGAATCTCACGAAGGTGGTGGGTGTAGCCCAGCCCACACCTTTACAAATGTCTGCCAGAGAGACGCCACGCGCCAGTGCCCACGAGGAAGCCACACTCCTTGTAGAATGAGCTCTCACTGCTAGCGGGCAGGGGCGCCCCTAAGACTGGTACGCCGTTGTTAATGCGTTATTGCGGTCAGGGCATACCAAAGGGGGCAGTGGGCGGAGTCCGGGGAGGCAAACAGGTCTACCTGAGCCTAACCAAAGTGCTCCCAAATGAGCTGGTCAGCGCCGGGATGGAGTCGCCATTCTCCTGGCCGGGGTGTCTGCCGCGAGAGCATATCTGCTGTCGTGTTCAGAGCACCTGGGATGTGCACGGATCGCAGGGATTTCACGACATGCTGACTTCATATGAGGAGGCTGCGGATGAGCTGAGACATGTGCCTGGAGCGTATGACACCTTGGTGATTTATGTAGGCAACGGCTGTTGTACTGTCCGCCCCAACTTGGACGTGTTTGCCCTGAACGAGAGGCCTGAACCTCTTGAGGGCCAGCCGGACTGCCAATAGCTCTAGGGCATTGATATGCCAGCTTAGCCGGGGACCTGTCCATCGACCCGACGCTGCGTGCCCGTTGCACACTGCACCCCAGCCCTGCTGGAGGCGTCTGAGGTAACCAGAACATGCCTCGTGACCTGCCCGAGCGGTTCCCCCGCTTGTAAAAAGGTCTTGGATGACCAAGGGGTTACAGTGTGACAGCACAGAGGCGTGACAACGACCCGCCTGGTGCCTGTGTGCCATGCCGTCCTTGGAATCCGACTCTGTAGCCAGTGCTGTAGCGGTCTCATTTGCATCAACCCGAGGGGAATTACTCTGGCCGAGGACGCCATGTGCACCAGGAGCCTCTGAAAAAGTTTGTGGTTTGGGTGGTTCGTGGCTGTCGAGACCAACGGCCGGCCAGGGTGGGGACCCCGGGTGATGGATGGTCTCGACATGCCTGCCTTGGCTAGCAGACCGGTACGCTGCCCCAAGGGACTCGTATGTCTGCCAGCCACGCACCTTCGCGTAGAGGGTGACTGAGGCTGGAGGAACCCAGGGGAGGAAATTGCTCTTTTTGTGACAGTTTGGGTACCAGGCCCTGAAAAGAGCCTGGCTTCAGGTGGAATGGGGCAGGGTCTATCCTGGTCCGGCCGTGAGATGTATCCAAGGCCGGCGCAGATGTTACTCTCAACTTCCCTGGGTGGGTCCCGTCAGGGGCGCCTCTTCTGTCTCCAAGGCGGCTGCTGGCGGGATGGAGCTGCCTGCCTCCGCAGGGCCGACCTTCTGCGGGGCGCCGGCTGTCTAGGGGGCGCTGGTTCCAGAGCCGGCAGCGCGGAGGGGCGGGGGCATTTGGAATCAGGTGGTGGGCGGGGCTGCGATGGCTTGGGAGCAGCTGGCCCACGCTGCGGAAGGATATGTTGGATCGCCTCCTTCTGCTTCTGCACTGCGGAGAACTGCTGGGCAAAGCTCTCCACGGCGTCTCCAAACAGCCTCCCTTGCGCAACAGGCGCATCAAGAAACCTAAATTTCTCGAAAATCCGCATTTGCACAAGAGTGAGCCAGAGGTGGCGCTCCTGGACCACCATGGTGGACATCGCCTAACAGAGAGACCGCACCGTAACCTTCACCGCTTTCAATGCGAGGTCGGTTGGGGTCCTAAGCTCACGCATTGTGGCTAGGTCCGACCTCCCCTCGTCGATTTCCGGCAAGGCTTTTGCTTGGTGCACCTGCAAAATAGCCATTGCATGGAGAGAAGACGCAGCCTGCCTCGCAGCGGCATAAGCCCTCGCCACTAAGAACGAGGACAAATGTGTCACAACAGCGTGCTCTGCTGGCGGGATTACCACATAGGCCCCGCTGCGCCCCTGTCGAGGGAAGTGAGAGCAGACGAGTTGCCATGATGGAGGCAGGCTGATAGGGGCGCCTTCCAGGTCAACTTCAACTCGTTATGCACTTCCGGGAAGAATGGTACCAGGGCGGGGCGGGACTTATCACCCCTGGCGCCACCGACGTACCAACGATCTAACAGCGAGTACTGGGTTGTAGGCGGGGCAGTACACTCAAGACCAATACTCATATGACTCTCACAATGAGAACATGACTCCCGCATGAGATCGTCCTCAGCGTGCCGGAGATCCAGACAAGTAAGGCAGATATCGGGGGTATCACCGTCTTTGAAGAACCGGTTGCACCCAAGAGAACAGCGGCATCCCATTACAGAACCACACGCTGTACCCAGGTAAGAAATTTGCTCTTTTAGTTTGTAGCTTAAAAACCACCTCCAGCAGTTGCTGAACCGCCCAGGGGATGTTGCACTCAGGAACGTTCAGCTGCACCACTTCGTATTTCACCAGGAATTTGATAGTCGAGACACTCGAGGAGCATGCCCAAGGTTCCGATGAACAAAACGGTGAAGAATGATCTCTTCCGTCCCTTTTTATACCAGTCATCACGGGCAGGGACATGAATTGATTTATTCGCCAATTAATTGGCCTTTTTTAATAGGCTCGGAGACAATGGGTTCTCAAGATCAAATCCCCCTTTCAGCTCACAATGTCGAGAGACCGGCTGAAAGGGAAATTATATTAGGCAGCATATTAAAACATAGCGGCAACATCATACAGAAGAGACAAGTAAAGGCACACAGGTGATCTAATCCTTCATCACTTAAGGAAAGACAGAGGCAGAAAATGTGACGCAAGCTGAACTGAAGATGGCAATGTTGGTAGCGCAGAAATATGTTCCATTCGCTTTTTTTGATGACTTCACTGCGAGTGTGGCAGGCATTTTTCAGTCGCCAGGAAATATTCCTCTGGATATACCAAAACAACTCAACTCGTCAAGGGTAAGTATATCTAATAAGTAGGCGAATGCTAGTTTTACAGTGGCTGGAGTAACATAATTCTAGATTTTGTAATGTTAGCCTTCTGACAAGACAGATGTTGATATACAGGGCAACGTTTTGGGCAATGTTGCTCTACAACACTTTACCATTGAGATTGGGCAACATAATTAAATTTTTATAATTCTTAACATACAAGTTATTATGTCTCAAACTGGACATTTGATGCTTAAAAAAACATCTATTTTTATGACTATTATTATTTTGGTGCCATTGCTCCAGAGCTTGATGAGGTCACAAACATTTGCAGGTCTCAGCCATTTGGACTACAGTGTGATGAGTCATACAACATGAAAAAAGAGAAAGAACTGGTCATACTTGCAAGAGTTTATGATGAGAATAATCTTGAGGCTGCCACCAAATTTATTGACATGCCAGTCTGCAATGTGGGCACAGCAGATAGTCTCTATGAGAAGCTGGCAACCTCATTGAGGTGAGTGTTTTTACATATGAGAACTGAAGATTTAATGCTCAGTTGAATGAGTCAGTATGTATGTTTACAACAAATTATTTTGTCTGATTATCATAGTAATAGAGAAATCCCATGGGATAACCTGTTGGCCTTCAACTCTCTCCTGAAACAGGTAAAAAGTATTGTAGGAATACTGATTCAGTACTTTCACGTGACCAAACTGAGAATATTTGTTGGAATTTGTTCATACTACATAGTGGCAAGGCTAGGTTGCATGTTTCCACAACTGAGTTTGAGGATCCAGATAAATTGAGAGGGGAATTCACTGACTACCAGGTCACAGACAGCATAAAGTTGCCCCAGGAGAAGAGAGTTGACAGATTCTGGGGCCTTATAGGTAGGAATGAGACCAGGTTCAGTGAGCTGGTTAGATTGATGAAAGCATTGCTCTGCATTCCCCATAGCAATGCCTCTTCAGAGAGGAGTTTCAGCATGGTGAAAAAGATAGTTAAGGAAAATCGCAAGAGCATGAATAACAGCATTCTTTGCTCTCCCCTATCCTGCAAAATAAACCACACCGGTTTGGTTTCAAAATACAGTCTGTCCAAGAGGGCACTGAGAGCAGCTAAATTTGACACATACATTTAAAACACTTCCAAAAAAGTGAGCACATATACTCATATTTACAAAACATACTGTACTTATGTTTACAAAAGTGCTCAAGGAATGAACTGTAAATAAATGTGATAAAAGAGTTTGTACCAAAGTGTGATGTTTTGTTGTAATAAAATGACAAATAAAAAGTATAAAGAAATATTAATATATTAAGAGGTGATGTTTTCCCTACATTTACGATGATTTTGAAAAAGCAAATGTTGACAGGTATGGTTAACCCTTTTATATTCTGCACAGACCAAAAACAAGTGTATATTTCTTTTAATGAATGCGAAACAGCAACTTTGGTTCCTCTCAGCGAGTCTAGTGCAGACTGTATAAATCAACAAAAAAACAATATAAAGCTCTTTCACATGCAGTCTCCTCCACATAACACACAGGTCTCAAGCTCCTGTTAGCAGATAAACATACAGAATTTCCTGTTGACTACCACGTGGAAACATGTCAACATAAAAGCTTTCAAAAAGTATATTTACTAGCTATACATTCAATTGACCCATTAACTACATGTTCACAACCTCAAAACTAGCATTCATACATGCATAAAACAAGGTTTGCATGGTAAATAAATGTTTAAAACTGACGAGCAAATTAATACATTACCTCCTGTCAGTTAATATGGCGAAATCTGAAAGAATTTAAGCTATTAAGCTTGCATATCGAAAGCCAAATGGGTCAGAATACGCCTGCTTTTCGACACTGTATTAATTTTAAAAAGCCGTTTTCAGAACACAATCGGGTGTTAAATAAGTACTGGTACGCGACAAGTTAACCGCCAGACGCCACCACACGGTAAAATAACGCCAAACGCAGACAGACGTTAAGCTAACGCCACACGCCACTTCAGATGCAAATGTATTTATTCATCTACATGGACAACCCTCTCATGTCTACGAGGACTCTACGGCAAGTCAGAGAAACCAGTTCGCAAGAGCGCAAAGCTGGCAAGCGTTTACAATTGTACATATATTGGAAAATGCCCCTTAATGAGACAAAAGCTCATTAAGGGGCATTTTCCAATATATGTCATGGCACAAATGAGTGATAATCTGGAAATCATTTTATTCAACAGTTAAATTAATAAGAAAGTAATATTTTTAATTTATTATTATATTACATTTTGCAAAGGCTATCATTTCAATTTAATAAAAAGTTTACCATAGTTTCACAAAAATAGAAATCCTGTTCATTTAAATCTACTCAACTTTGTTTTGTTTCAAAGCTTATGTCTTTATTGCGTTTGAAAAACATAAGAAGATATTTTGAAGAATGCTGATAAGCAAACGGTTTTAGTCTTTAAATATATGTTGCCTCCGGTGCAACTTCTGAAACAAAGTATAGCATGTGTAATCCTTAATTAAATGTAAATATTTAAAGCTACATACATTTTGTTTCTGTTTTCTCATTTAATCATATTCAAAAGTAGCTGGATTTTTAGAATACACACACTCACACACACACTCACACACACACTCACACACACACACACACACACACACACACACACACACACACACACACACACACACACACACACACACACACACACACACACACACACACACACACACACACACACACACACACACACACACACACACTATATATATATATATATATATATATATATACACATACAAATATATATATATATATATATATATATATATATATATATATATATATATATTGAATATTGTTATAACACAAATGAGTGGAAATTTGAAAATTATTAAAACAGTTCAATAATAAATGTCATGGTAAATCTTGTAATATATTGCAAAATATATTCATAATTTGTGTAGGAATATAATGACCCTTTGGATGTATTTATGAATTTAATCTATAATAATATTACATTTATTTCATATTTGTATATGTCCTTCTTGAGTATTAAGCAATTTGAGCCACATTATTGAGAATTTGCAAATGCTAAAATATTAGCATTAGTAATATGTTTAATAAAAACATAAACATTAATTAGTGAAAGGAAAGAATTATTTAATAAACAATTAGAATGATAAGTAGTTGTCTCATATTGGCCCTTATTTGCTTATCTCTCAAATATCTCTCTTTCTTATTTAGTGGTAAAGTATTGAATCATTTGTAGATTAAATTTAATACACTTTGTGTAAATGTTTGCAATTAGTTTTTATGAGGTAACATTATGGTCTTAAGGCCTCTATGCTTACATTCTCTCTCTCTCTCTCTCTCTCTCTCTCTCTCTCTCTCTCTCTCTCTCTCTCTATATATTATACATTAAAGGGCGATATTTGATTCCTTAAAGATCAGTTTTTTAACCTTTGTAATCCCCTTCTTCAAACTTGTATTCCATATTTTAGAGCCAAAATATTTTTGCCATTTTCACTCCTGCATCCTGAATGCTCTGACTTGCCGTAGAGTCCTTGTAGCCATGAGAGGTTTGTTCATGTAGATGAGTAAATATATTTGCATTTTAAATGGCAGGTGGCGTTAAAATAACGTCTGTCGGCGTGTGGCGTTAATTTAACGCGTGGTTGCGTCTTGAGTTAACTTATTTCGTAACGGCGCTTATTTAACACCTAGCGGTGTTATGAAAACGGCGTTTTACAATTAACGCTTGAAAAGCATGCGCATTCTGACCAATTTGGCTTTCCATACTTGCAACTCTCTAATCCGTGTCACACCAGATGCTTGTAGTTGGACGCTTGAACATTCAAGTTCATTCGCGTGTATAATTTTCCTCATTCGTGTCCAACGCGCCATTCCCGCAGGGGGGAGGGGCTTCTGTCAGGGGAACTCATCAACTTGTCAGAGGAAAAGTAATTTAATTATAAAATAAAGCTATTAAACTTCATGCGACGGCTTTAGTTTTTGCCTCAATATGTATATAAAGCTCAAATTGAGAAAAGAGAATTTGTTATCTATACTTAATGTCTTCCAGTACAAGTCAATTTTATTCCTGTCTTTGTTAAAGTATAATAAAATTATAATGTGGATTTAAAAGCTCTGAGTTTCCACATAAAGCCCTGATGACTTTATGCTCCTTGTTTGTTTAAGCTAACACAAGATCCTTCCATTTGCATGATTCCAATTGCATGACGCTCTGTTCGTGTCTGGTGTGAATACAGCATTAATATGACAGTATAGATATTAACACTATGGTCTGAATACAACATCCAAGTATAAATATTGGCAAGAGAACACTTTTTGAACCTATAGAAAACAATGTTCATCAGGATTTAGTTACATTTTAACCATAAAAGCAAAAATATAATTTCCACCTGGTTACACCAACATGCTTATCCAATTTTTTAGATTAGATTAGATTAAACTTTATTGTCATTGCACATGTAGGATACAAGGCAACGAGAAGCAGTTAGCATCTAACCAAAAGTGCAATAAGCAGTAAATACAGGTTATATATGTATATATACAATAATGATACAGAATATATATGTAATATATACAATAATGATACAGAATATATATAAGCATTATGGACAGATTTACAGGTTAATATACAAGCAGATATACAGGCAGGTGTTCTATGAACATCCTATACATTATGTAAAAGTGTATATACACTATAGACAGAACACTATAATCCAATGCAAATGAATGAAAATCAATATTAACACAGCACATATAATAATAGTAAATTTATATTATAAAATTACTACTAAAAAGACGAAAGGGCAACATGATACTATCAGTAGTAAATTAATAGTTATTCCTCATGAAACTGGTTTAATGGCAGTTCTTTAGAATTGTTGGACTTTACAAGGGTCCTTCGTGTTCAAAAATTGGAGGGAGACAATCTCTAATACTAACTGAGGTTTATTAATCAGATATAAAAATACAAAATACAGCGCTGGGTAGTCAGCCTAGACTTCCACACTGACCAACAACCTTGTATAACAAAATCACACAATATATATATATATATATATATATATATATATATATATATATATATATATATATATATATATATATATAAATAAACACACACACACACACACACACACACACGTATCCTCGATCTATCTTCTGTGTGGTTGGAGGTTTTCTCTGGTTTCCACCAATGGCTGATCAGTCCTTTGTCTCCTTTAGTCAATGGCAGACTTCTTCTTTAGTTTCTGGAAAATAACTAAAAACAAGTTTCTCTGTTTTCTCAGAAACGATATATCAACAATTTCTTATCTTCTATGGCAGTCAATGTGTGTGTGCGTGTGCGTTTGTATGTGTGTGTGTGCGTGCGTGCGTGCGTGGGCGTGCGTGCGTGCATGTGTGTCTTTGCTCAGCACCCCCTCCGCCCGAGGGCCTCTTAAATCTTGATGTTTAGTTCTTATCACATCTGTAAGGTCAGTTTAAGGTCAGTTTATGGTAAGCTTGAGATATAACAGCCATTAGCTTTCCTCCCTTTTACACACACACATTCCTGTTGCAAGCACATCATTATATGCACACAGCTTTAAGCAATTCATAGCAGGAGACATATGGTTATACTTTAATGAACTTATTGCTAATAAATGATTATCAACTGATTATTTATAAAACATAAGTACATAAACAGTCATATAATTATTCCCACAATTGCCTCTCTTGACCTCGTAAGAGGTCACACATAATCCTGTTCATCAACATCCTCATCCTCTATTTGGTCTATAACCAACAAGGGCATGTTATACGGAGGTGGTGGGCCAAGATCTTTCTTTTCAATTGCTGCAACAATCGATCGGTTGCACAGTGACCTGATACATGGTATGCAACAACATCCACATGTTATCAAGATAGCTAGAAACCCCACTATTGATACAACTATAGACATCACCAGTGCATTCCATTTACCTGAAACTTTATCCAGCCAATCACTAATGGTGTTTTCTATGCCTGAATGTTATTCATATATTCATATAATGTATGCAATTAATGACACTGCATAGATCGAATGTGAATGCTGTTGTTGACCCATTCTCATAGTTTAACTCCAGTCCTTTTTCAAATGGCTTAAAACATGGGTCAGGGTTTACTGACCTTCTTGGTCGATTCACATTATTTCTTTCTTGTCCCTTTTCTTTTCCTAGAATAATGCTCACCACTATTACGGAGATAATGCCAAGGACCAGTGTACACTTCCATTTCCCTCAGAACTGCATGATTAAAAGTTTATGTTAAACATTCACATTCGGTGCTGAAGATAAGCAACCCCCATGAGAACAAAATAATTAGACTCTCTGATTTTGTGTACCCATTCCAAGGACATTACCTCTACCCCATCCCAAGCCTTCGCATGCTTATCTCCCCTAGGGTGGGCAGGCAGGTCTGTGACCTAGCTGAGCTGCAGGTTTAGATGGCTGTTGCCTACATTAGAAACCTCAACATTCCTTGTACCCCTCCCGTTGCATTGTTATGTCAAATGTATGTGTTTTTTTTTGCTGGAGCTTTTTTTGCCTCCTAATTAGGACAGTCTTAGAGGGGTTCTTTTTTTTAGCCAACTTTCCATTTGTATTTTGTTTTTGTTTTTTTCCCTTAATACCTCCTTGACCTGTCAAGGTCGGGGGGGGGGGGGTGGGGGGGTCTCATTTCGTGACAAGTAACAGTGTTATGACAATAAAATTGAACCTGGATCTGAATCTTAATATATATAAAAAATGGAATGAAAAGTTCTGTAAAAATTCTGCAAAAAAGAAAACTTGTCTAAATAAAAAATCTGAAATGAAAGGAAACTGATCTACTTTATATCAAAGAATGATTATAAGATTATAATGAGTATATGGTTATCACTATGTCCATGTCCATGAACACTTCACTTAAAATATGCAGAACTCTTTGAAAGTCCAGTTTTTCCAGTTCCAGTGTGCCAAAGGTTCCTGTGGGGGCTTGAAAAAATTACTTGTTTTTTATGATCTGTAAAGGTTTTCTTTGCCTCGACACTGCTTTGTTGTTAGTCACCTTCACCAACCTCCCTCTCTTGGACATGAGATCTCAGGTCCACAGCCGTTTATTCCAGAGACCTGCTGGCTGAATCACAAGCAACACAAGAAGACAAGTGACACCAAGTGTCGCCTTTGCCTTGGAGGCTGACACAGTGTGTTGTTCTGGCTACAACGCGCAGTGGTTTAGACCACCGTGGCTCGTTCCATTTCCTGCTGAAAATTTTCAGTAGCACCCACTCAGTGGGTGGTGGAACAGGTTCTGGATCTGTTTCTGGTGTGACCTGCTGGGAGAAGTGTTGGATCAGAGCACTTAGTTTGTCAAAATAAGCACTATGCGACAAAGGCTCAATGGTATCCTCTCTCAATGGGTTAACTGGAACTGGAAAAGATTGACCTGTAAACAATTCAAAAGGTGTAAAACCAGAAATCTTGTTAACAGAAGAACAAATTAAAAATTTCTTAACCCTTAACCCTTAACCCTAAACCCTGCCCTTAACCCTTAACCCTTAAATCTCAACCCTTAACCCTTAACCCTTACCCTTATCCTAACCCTTAAACTAACCCTTACCCTTACTCTTACCCTAGCCCCATCCCTTAACCCTCACACTAATCCTAACTCTAACTCTAACCCTTACTCTTAATCCTTACTGTAATCCTCACCCTAACCCTAAAGTATAACACTAATCCTAACCGTAACCCTTACCCTAAACCATACCCTATTCCTTAACCTAAACTAAAACAATAATTCTAGCCAAAACTCTAACCCTAGCCCTAAATCTAACCTAACACTAATTCTAACCCTTACACTTACCTTAACATTAACCTTAACCTTAACCTTAACCTTAACCTTAACCTTAACTTTACCTTAACCTTAACCTTAACCCTAACCCTAACCCTAACCCTAACCCTACCCTCACCCCAACAGTAAGACTACCCTTTACTCTTAACCCTTTACCATTAACCCTTTACCCTTAACCCTTAACCCTTAACCTTTAACCCTTAACCCTGAAACCATTAACCCTTGACCTTTAACACTTAACCCTTAACCCTTATCCCTTAACCTAACCTAACCTAACCTAACCTAACCTAACCTAACCCTTACCCTTACCCTTACTCTTACCCTTATCCTTATCCTCATGCTTACCCTAGCCCTAACCCTTTACCCTTAACCCTTAACCCTTAACCCTTAACCCTTAACCCTTAACCCTTAACCCTTAACCTTTAACCCTTAACCCTGAAACCATTAACCCTTAACCTTTAACACTTAACCCTTAACCCTTAACCCTTATCTCTTAACCTAACCTAACCTAAACCTTACCCTTACCCTTACCCTTATCCTCATGCTTACCCTAGCCCTAACCCTTTTCCCTAACCCTAATCCTAACCTTAACCCTAACCCTAACCCTTAACCTAACCTAACCTAACCTAACCTAACCTGACCCAACCCTTACCCTTACTCTTACTCTTACCCTTATCCTCATGCTTACCCTAGCCCTAACCCTTTCCCGAACCCTAATCCTAAACCTAAACCTAACCCTAAACCTAACCCATCACTAACCCTAACCCTTAAGCTTAACCGTAAGCCTTACTCTAACCATAAGACTAACCTTTAACCCTGACCTTAAACTTAACCCTTACCTTAACACTAAGCGTAACCTTACGCAAACCCTAACCCTAACCCTTAACCCTAACCGTAATCCCAACCCTAACCCTAAAGCATAACACTAATCCTAACCGTAACCCTAACCCTAAACCCTACCCTTACCCTCACCCTTACCCTTACCCTTACCCTTACCCTTACCCTTACCCTTACCCTTACCCTTACCTTAACCTTAAACTTAACCTTAACCTTAACCCTAACCCTAACCATATCCCTATTCCTAACCCTAAACCTAACCCTAACCCTTACCCTTACGCTTAACCTAAACCTAAGTTTAAGACTAACCGTAACCCTAACCCTTAACCCTAAAGCATAACACTATTCCTAACCGTAACCCTAACTCTAACCAAGCCCTTATCCTTACCCCTACCCTTTCCTTAACCTTAACCTTAACCTTAACCTTTACCTTAACCCTAACCATAACCCTAACCATATCCCTATTCCTAACCCTAAACCTAACCCTAACCCTAACCCTTACCCTTACGCTTAACCTAAACCTAACTTTAAGACTAACCGTAACCCTAACCCTTAACCCTAAAGCATAACACTATTCCTAACCGTAACCCTAACTCTAACCAAGCCCTTATCCTTACCCCTACCCTTTCCTTAACCTTAACCTTTACCTTAACCATAACCATAACCATAACCCTAACCCTAACCCTAACCCTAACCCTAACCCTAACTTTAACTTTAACTTTAACTTTAACCTTAACCTTATCCTTATCCCTATCCCTATCCCTATTCCTATTCCTATTCCTAACCCTTACCCTTACCCTTACCCTTATCCTAACCCGAACCCGAACCCCGAACCTAACCATAAGCATAACCCTAAATCTAACCATAAGACTAACCTCTACCCCTAACCATAAACCTAACTGTAAATAACCTAAACCTTAAAATAATCCTATCCGTAATCCTAGCCCTAACCCTTACCCTAACCCTAGCCCTAACTCTAACTCTAACTCTAACTCTAACTCTAACTCTAACTCTAACTCTAACTCTAACTCTAACTCTAACTCTAACTCTAACTCTAACTCTAACCCTAACCCTAAACCTAAACCTAAACCTAACCCTAACCCTAACTCTTAACCCTTACCTAACCTAGCAGTTACCCCTGAACCCTATAACATAAACCCTAACCCTAACCCTTACCCTAACCCTAACCCTAACCCTTACCCTATCTCTTAACCCTAATCCTAAACCTAACCGTAACCCTTACCCTTAGCCTTACCTTAACCCGTACCCTTACCCTTACCCCTACCCTTACCCTTACCCTTACCCTTACCCTTACCCTTACCCTAACCCTATTCCTAACCCTAACTCTTGAACCTTACCTTAAACTTAACCCTAACTCTTAACCCTTACCTAACCTAGCACTTACCCCTGAACCCTATAAGATAAATCACTTACCCTTATCCTAACCCTTACCCTAACCTTAACCCTTACCCTTAACCTTACCCTTACCCTTACCCTTACCCTTACCCTTACCCTTACCCTTACCCTTACCCTTACCCTTACCCTTACTCTTACCCTTACCCTTACCCTAAACCCTAACCTTAAACCCAACCCTAACCCTAACCTTAACCGAAATCCAAAACCTAACCGTTACGTCAAAAACTAATCCTAACTGTTACCCTTACTCTAAACCTTACCCTGACCCTACTCCTTAACCTAACCCATAACACCAACTCTGACCCTAACCCTCATCCCCTACACTAAAACTACCCTTACCAAAAGTCTAACCTCTAAGCCTAACCGTAAACCTAACCATAACAGTAACCTTTGACCCTTACCCTAACCCTAACCCTTACCTTAAACTTAAACATAACCCTAACCCTAAACCTTAACCCTAACCTTCACCCTAACCCTTACTTTAACCCTTACCCTAAGCCTAACCCTAACCCTAGTCCTAACCCTAACCCTAACCCTAACCATTAACACTTACTTAACCTAACCCTAACTCTTGACCCTAACCTTAACCCTAACCCTAACTCTTAACCCTTACCTAACCTAGCACAAACCCCTGAACACTATAACATAAACCCTACCCTTACCCTAACCCTACCTTTACCCTCACCATCACCTTCACCATCCCCATCACCTTCACCCTAACCCTAACCTTAAACCCAACCCCTTACCCTTACCCTCACCATCACCTTCATCCTAACCCTAACCTTAAACCCAACCCTAACCCTAACCTTTAACCCTATCCGAAATCCAAAACCTAACCCTAAAGCATAACACTAATCCTAACTTTTACCCTTACTCTAAACCTTAGCCTGACCCTATTTCTTCACCCTAAATGTAAACCTAACCCTAAACTAACACAAACTCTAACCCTATCCAGAACCCTAACTTTAAACTTAACCTTTACCTTAACTTTAACCTTAACCTTAACCTTAACCTTACCCTTAACCTTAACCTTAACCTTAACCTTAACCTTAACCTTAACCCTATCCCTATCCCTATCCCTCTCCTTAACCCTAATCCGAACCCAAGCCTAACCATAAGCCTTAACCTAAATGTAAACATTACACTGACCTCTAACCCCAACCGTAAACCCTTACCATAATCCTTACCCTTACCCAAACCCTAACCCTTAACCATTAACCGTTAAACCTTAACCCTAAACTAACCTAACCTAACCCTTACCCTCACCCTAACCCTAACCCTAACCCTTACCGTAACCGTTACCCTAACCGTTACTCTAACCCAAATCCTATTCTTAACCCTTAACCCTAACTGTAGACCTATTTCTTACCATAACCCTGCACAAACCCTAACCTAACTGTAAGCCTAACGCTAAATCTAATCATAAGTCTTACCTTAAGCTTAACCTTATACCTAACTCTAACACTAACCCTTAACTTTACCCTTACCCTAATCCTTAACCCTAACCATAACAATAATTCATACCATAACCCTAAGTCTAACCTAACGCTTATCCTAACTCTTACACTTACCCTAAACCCTAACCGGAACTCTAACCCTCAACCTAACCCGAAACCCGAACCCGAACCTGAACCTGATCCGGAACCCGAACCCGAACCCGAACCAAAACCGAAACCTAACCGTAAGCCTAACCCTAACTCTAACCCTTAACCTAACCCTTATGCTAATCCTAAACCTAACCTAACCTAACACAAACACAAACCCTGACCGTAATCCTAACCCTAACCCTACACAAAACACTATTCCTAACTGTAACCCTAAGCCTAAATTTTACCCTTACCCTAGTCCTTAATCTAACCCATAACAATAATTCTAACCATTACCCTAAATCTAACCTAACCCTTATCCTAATCGTAACCCTTACTCTCACCCTTAACCCTAACCCGAACTCTAACCCGAATACGAACCCCGAACCCAAACCTAACCGTAAGCCTAACCCTAGTTCTAACCATAATACTAATCTTATACCCTAAATATAAACCGTACTCTAACCCTAACCCTTAACCTAAACCCAACCCTAACCTTAAACCTAACCCTAACCTAACACACTCATGGACTTTTCATTTGCAACTAGGATCTCATTTTTTACTGCTTTTGAATTTTTAAACATGAATGTTCATGGTAAGATACATTTGTCCACATTTTATCTCATTTATAAAGCTTCTAAATTAACTCAGCATTATTCATAAGCCTTATGTGACGTAGATTAAGTTTAACAATATCAAGTAAGAAAATGCAGAGGCATGGCAATGTATTGATCCTTCAATTACTGGGGCTTGAGCCATGAACTAAGGTATCTTACATTTCAAATAATGGCATCGTTTATGATCTTTTCATTTGGAGAT
Organism: Triplophysa yarkandensis; assembly: GCA_033220385.1. Lineage (NCBI taxonomy): Eukaryota > Metazoa > Chordata > Actinopteri > Cypriniformes > Nemacheilidae > Triplophysa > Triplophysa yarkandensis. Next base: position 2,774,196 of record CM065677.1, on the reverse strand, counting down.
TTAAGTTTGGAAATATATATATATAAGCCCCAATGTCTGCTTTTGAAAGCCTTGTGCCTTTCAATTGCAAATAGTAGGTCATTTTCTACTGCTTTTGTATTTTTAAACATTAATGATTATGGTAAGCTTGTATACCATAGCATTTGTACAGATCTAATCTTATTAATAAAGCTTCTAAGTTTAACTCAGCATTATTCATAAGCCTTATATGAGGTGGATTAAGATTCACAATTTCTGGTAAGAAACGGCAGAGGCATGGCAATTTATTGATCCTTCAACTACTGGGTCATGGGCCAAGAACTAAGGTATCTTACATTCCAAATTAACTTGGCATTGATTATGAACCTTATCTCTGGCAGATTAAGTATGGATATATACATACATTTATATATGAGGTGGATAAAGTTAAACAATAATCATAAAGAAACAGCAAGAGGCAGGGCAATGTATTGATCCTTCAACTACTGGGTCTTGGGACAAGAACTAAGATATCTTGCATTTCAAATCAACTTGGCATTGTATTTGAGTGTGACCTGAGGCAGATAAAGTTAAACAATAATCATTAAGAAACAGCAAGAGGCATGGTAATATATTGATCCTTAAACTACTGGGTCATGGGCCAAGAACTAAGGTATCTTACATTTTGTGGAAAATGATACAATCATATGTTGCATTAAAGCGCTTTTATGATTTATGTTTTATTAATCAATGTTTGTATTAATCATCTTTATGGTTTTATGTTTTATTAACCAATGCTGTATTAATCATCTTTATGATTTTATGTTTTATTAACCAATGCTATATTAATCATCTTTCTTATAAAATGTTATACTCTTATGTTTTATTGATAATCATTTCTATTACAATTTCTACTAAAGTATGTTGAAAATAAGTAAACATACTACATGAGAAGGATAGCTTTGGAATGTGCTTTTGATAACAATATGCTTGCAAAGCAGGAAAAGTGTACGTGCAAGAAAGGGAGAAGTGATAAGAACAAGAACCGCTGCAGTAGAAGGGTCATCTGGCCCTACTCCCATCTGCCAGCACAAGGACTATCATGCAGAGGTTGTTAAACCTGAGAAGTAAAACACATTCCCAAATTCCAGAAAAACTAAGAGTTACTGTTGTATCCTAATTAAGAAGAAAAGGAGGTAGTGTTCTTCTGTGCTGTGTTTTCTGTCTCTTTGATATGTTTTTCTACAGAAACTGAAGTCATCTGATGCACGAGAAATCGAAAACGAAAAATGAACCAGATCTGCCTTTTATGGAAGCAGGGGATGATCCCTTCAGGCCTAGAAGATAGACCGACGATACAGACTATAAATATTGTGTGATTCTGTTACTGAGTTGTTAGTCAGTGTGGAAGTCGTGGACTGACAACCCAGGGCTGTATTCTTATCAATAAAGTTTCAACTTACTCGACAAGTCTGATCTCCAATTTTTGAACACGTAAGGACATTTTTCGCAAGGTCCATCAATTTCAAATAAACTTGGCATTGCCTATGAGCCTTATCTGTGGCGGATTAAGTATGGATATATATATTTATATTTATGAAGAACCAGCAAGAGGCAGGGCAATGTATTGATCCTTCAAATACTGGGTCATGAGTCAAGAACTAATGTATCTTAAATTTCAAATCCACTTGGATTGTTTTTTAGCCTTATCTGAGGCCTATTACGTTAAACAATATCCATTAAGAAACAGCAAGAGGAAGGAAAACATATTCATCAATAAACTGGGTTCATTGGCAGAGCACTAAGGCTCCTTTTATTTGTAGTTTGGGATTTATTTAAAATAGCCAGAAGAATACTTTTTTTACCTCCTAGATCTGCTGATTAGACTTTTCATCCAGGGTCGGATTAGAACTCGAATGGCTGGTTTTGAAAGCCAGTGCCTTATCCACTATGCCACTGACGCTGCTTTGTTTCAAGCCAGATTTAACTTCATATAGAAGGCATTCCCTTATGATAATAACCTTATGAGACCTCTACATGTTGGTTACAGGTCCAGCACTCATTTGCAATTAGGATCAAATTTTTTACTGCTTTTGTATTTTTAAACAGTAAGATACATTTGTACACATTTAATCTTATTAATAAAGCCTCTAAGTTTAACGCAGCATTATTCATAAGCCTTATCTACATTTATATAAATTTACATTTAGGCATTTAGCAGACGCTTTTATCCAAAGCGACTTACAATAGTCGAGGAGACAATGAAGCGGTAAATAGCCGATTCAACAATTGGTGAACAAGTGCTACAACCATGTTACCAAGTTACACATAGAGAGAAGTTACAAAAGTTTTTTTTTTTTAGATAGACGGAGTAGGTTAGAAAAGAAGGTCCTCCTAGTGAGTTAGGTGTAGCCGGAAAATATGAGTTTTTAGGTGTTTTTTGAAGATAGAGACTGAGTCTGACAAGCGGGAAGCAAGAGACAGCAGATCGTTCCACCATCGAGGAACCGAAGCAGAGAACGTACGAGAGAGAGATTTCTTACCCTTTTGAGCTGGTGCCACAAGTCTCGGCTCATTTGCGGATCGCAGAGATCTTGAGGGCCTATACCTTTGAATTAGTGAGTTAAGGTAAGTTGGTGCTGAACCGGTGGTGGTCTTGTAGGCAATGAGAAGACATTTAAATTCAATGCGAGCTGCTACAGGAAGCCAATGTAGTTTCATGAAGAGAGGTGTTACATGGGTCCTTTTTGGTTCCTTGAATACCACTCTTGCCGCTGCATTCTGAATCATCTACAGAGGTTTAGTTGTACACATCGGGAGTCCAGCAAGTAGCGCATTGCACTAGTCCAGCTTGGACAGGACCAGAGCCTGAACCAGGAATTGTGTGGAGTGTTCTGTGAGATACGGTCTGATCTTCCTTTTGTTGTAAAGCATGAATCTGCAGGATCTGGCAGTCGCGGCAACATGATCTGTAAAGTTGAGCTGACCTGGAGGGCACAATTGTTGATGCTCCTAGTTGGATAGAGAGGTCGTGACGAGTCTTCGGGCAGGGATGACAAGAAGTTCCGTTTTCGCAAGGTTAAGTTGTAGGTGGTGTTGCTTCATCCAGAGGGAGATGTCACTCAGACATGCTGAGACTCGGGTCGAAATCGTCTGATCTTCCGGATGAAACGCAAGGTGGAGTTGATAACATGACATCTGATGAATAACAACCTTAAAAAAGTCCCAGGAAGATAAAACATTTTTCTGGTCTTAAGACTGTCTTAATAGTAACCTAAACAGTTGCTTGAAGAGGAAGAGTCAAGTAGTTTCAGGCATTAACTATCCAAGTTTTTAAAGGGCTCGCCAGTCCATGGTTATTTCATGGTCTGATCTCAGAAGATAAGCAGGGTCGGGCTTGGTTAGTACTTGGATGGGGGACATTCTGGGAATTCTAGGTGTTGTGGGCCTTAACCTTTTTTGCTTTCTTTAATATCTAGTTTAACTGATACCAATCTCCTACAGGCTCAGTGTTCATTTTCATAACTTGACAGCCTGTTACTTTGGCTGAGTAAAGTGAGGCTTTAGAAAAAAATAAAATAAAAGAAATGTAGAATTCTGAGAGGCAATTGAATAGTGTGGACCACTATATTAAACTATCTAGACCCATTTACTTGGAAACTATGGAAGAAAATAAGGATATCCTAAAGGACCTCTTTAGTCAAAAATACCTTAATCGTAAACAGAGGGAATATTTACTGGGCGGTCCTACGCCAAGACTTAGACAATTTTATCTTCTACCAAAAATACATAATGATCCTGAAACCTGCAGCCTGCCAAGGGAAAATCCACCTGGCAGACTCATAGTCTCAGATTGTTATAGTGAGTCTTACTATACTGCTGAGTACATTGTATATTTTCTTAACCCAATATCACAGAAGCAGTCTAGCTACTTGACAGATACATATGATTTAATTGAAAAAATTAGCAAAATCCAAATTCCTCCTAAAGCACTCTTATTCACGATAGATGTAGATAGTTTGTATACAAATATCAAAATTGAAGACGGGCTCTTGGCGGTTAGAAAATGCTTTGAAATGTATCCAAACCTACGGAGACCTGATAACTCGCTCTTACACAAAAGCATCTATCGTCCCCAACATACGTTTAGGAGAATCGTTAAATCCCAACTACTTTGATTTCATAGAATCTGTACCAATAAGGAACATTTCATGGAAGCCACGAGAACTCTCTTTTCAGCACTAAGAGTCAGGGGATACTCGAGATCTTTTCTAAGAAAAACACTTAAAGGATTCCTTCATAAATCTCAAAATACCCAAAATGAGAGTAAAATTAAACCATTCGTCAGCACGTTCTCCGCAATGAGTGTTCAACTTAATCTAAAAACAAAGGAACATTTTCAGAATTTTTTGTCAAACACAACCTACCTCAAAGAACACAAAATTGTTTCAGCCTTTAGGAAGAAAAAAATCTCAAAAACCTATTAGTCAAAAGTAAATTATCCCCAATAAACACAAAAATTAAATTAAAAGTACATAATGATATAGATGTAACATCAAAGAAAGTATCGTCACATTTTTAATATTAAAAATAAAGTAGAAAGAAACACACACATTGTCAAACACTTTATTACACATGATGTTTCTTCATTGAGGGTAACTGGTCTCGAGTCGAATCCACAGTGGACCCTGAAGGAAAGACTGGTCATGGAGACAAGATGGATTAATAGATTAAATACCCATTTTCCAAGAGGTCTAAATGAACAATACAATTCTAGACTAATACTCTTATACCAAACCCAAAAACATACCTAAATGGAGACCCCTTGGTGAAATTCTAAGCCCAAAATGTTGAATCCCCATAGAAAATCTGAGCTCTATCGTAACGTGTATAACCCTAACCCTACCCTATCCTATCCTAGCCCTAACACCTGACCCTAACCTTAACCCTGACCCTAACCCTTAACCCTTAACCCTAATCCTAACCCTAACCCTAACCCTAACCCATCCCTAAGCCTAAGCCTAACCCTAACCCTAACCTTACCCTAACCCTAACCCTAACCCCTAATCCATAACCCTAACCCTTACCTACCCCTAATCCTAACCCCTAACCCTAACCTTATCTAAACCTAACCTTAACGCTATCCTAACCTAACCCTAACCCTAACACTTACCCTAACCCAATCCTAAATCCTAAATCCTAACCCTAACCCTAACCTAACCCTAAAACAACCCTAACCCTTACCTGACCCTAAACCTAACTCTAACCTAACCTAACCCCAACCCCTAACCCCTAATTTAACCTAACCCTTATCCTAATCCTAACCTACCCTTACCCTTATGCTTACCCTAACCAAACCAAACCTAACCAGAGCTAACCTAACCTAACCTCTAACCCTTACCCTTACCCTAACCTTATCCTTATCCTTATCCAACCTAACTATATCCCTTACTATTACCCTAACCTATCCCTAACTCTAACCCCACGTAACTCTAACCTACCCGAACCAAAACATTAGCATCTACATTCTAAACCTAAATCTGGAACCTCTAAAGCCAAATTAACAACCTTACAACTAAAACTAGACCCTTACATTAAATTCATACCTAAAATTTGGAGTCCCCAGAACAAACCTTGACCCTAAGCAAAACAACCCTTTGTATATTCTAGACCTTAATTTAGGACCCGAAGACCGAATTTTTTACAGTAAACCTAAATTTGGACCCCCAAATCGAATTTTCAACTATAAAACTTGGACTCCCCAAACTATCCTTATCTCTTCACCTAAAAGAGGAGGTCTCAATTACACTTTGACCCTAACCTCTGGACCCCAAGACCAGATTTAAACTCGTACATTTAAATTTAGACCCTTGGGCAAAAAATTCGAACCCTAAAACAGAGACAAACCGTGCACTTACCTAAAGCACCTTCAAAATAACTTGATAACTAGGCTTTTCGCAAAATGGGATGGACAGTGCATAACTCAATCCTGAACATAGTTCTGGTCGTGAGAAAATGTTTTCACTTTAACCTTAACTTTAACTTTAACTTTAACCTTAACCCTAACCTGAACCCGAACCCGAACCCGAACCCAAACCCAAACCCAAACCCAAACCCAAACCTAACCATAAGCCTAACCCTAAATCTAACCATAAGAATAACCTCTACCCTAACCATAAACCTAACTTTAACACTAACCATTAACCTAATCCTAACTGTAATCCTAACCCTAACCCTTACCCCAACCTTAAATCTAACCCTAACCTAACACAAACCTTAACCCTAACCAGCACCCAACCCTAACCCTTAACTCTTACCTAGCCCAGCCCATACCCATGAACGCTATAGTATAAACCCTAAACCCTAACCCTTACTCTTACCCTTACCCTTACCCCTACCCCTAACTTTAACCGTATACGTAACCCAAACCCTAACCCCAACCCTCAAACCTAACACTAACACTACCCTAACCCTAACCATTACCCTTACGCTTAACCTGACCCCTACCCTATCTCTAACCCTAACCCGAGCCCTAACCTAACCTAACCTTAAGCCTAACCTAACGCAATGCCGAACCCTAACCCTAACCTTAACCCTAACCCTACCTCTACCCTAACCTAACCTAACCTAACCTAACCTAACCCTTAACCCTTAACCCTTAACCCTTTACCCTAACCGTAATCCTAACCCTAAAGCCTAACAGTAATCCTAAACGTAGCCCTTACTTATTACCCTTACCCATACCCATACCCTTACCCTTACCCTAACCCCCAAACCTAACACTAACACTGCCCTAACCATAACACTAACCTTTAACCCTAACACTTAACCTAACCCTCACCCTAATCCTAACCCTAGACGATTCCCTTAACTCTTAACCCTCAACCCTTAACCCTTAACCTTAACCTTAACCTTAACCCTAACCCTCACACCTGACACTAACACTACCCAAACCATAACACTAACCTTTAACTCAAACCCTTAACCTAACCCTCACCCTAATCCTAACCCTAGACGATTCCCTTAACTCTTAACCCTTAATCATCAACCCTTAACCCTTAAGCCTTAACCTTATCCTAACCGTAACCCAATCCCTTTCCCTAACCCTAACCCTAACTATTACCCTTAGGCTTAACCTTTCCCTAACCCTACCCTAACTCTAACCCTAACCCTAGCCCTAACTTTTAATATGAACCCTAACCCTAACTCTAACCCTAACCCTTAACCCTAACCGTTAGCCCACCTCTTACCAAAAGATTAACCTTTAACCCTGACCTTAAACCCAACCCTAACACTAACCCTAACCCTAAGCCTAACCTAACGCAAAGCCGAACCCTAACCCTAACCTTTACCCTAACCTTTACCCTAACCCTACCTCTACCTCTACCCTAACCTAAACTAACCTAACCTAACCTAACCTAACTCTTAACCCTTAACCCTAACCGTAATCCTAACCCTAAAGCCTAACAGTAATCCTAAACGTAGCCCTAACTTATTACCCTTACCCATACCCATACCGTTACCCTTACCCTTATTGTACCGTTACTCTAATCCTAACTCTAACCTAACCCTAACCATAACTCTACTCCCACCCTAACCTAACCCTAAACCTAAAAAAAATATTAACCTTCACCCTAACCCTACCCTAACATTAACATATGCTGCTAGTTCTAACCTTATCCCTAACCCTTACCCTGACCTGATTCCTTTACCTAACGCATGATACTAATCCTGATTGTAACTCTAAACCTTAACCCTAAGCCTAAACCTAGCCCTAACCCTAGCCCTAACCCTTACCCTTACCCTTACCCTTACCCTTACCCTTACCCTTCCCCTTTACCTTTACCTTACCCTAACACTACCACTAACACTAACCTTAACCCTAAACCTAAACCTAACCTAACCTAACCTAACCTAACCTAACTCAATGCTAACCCTAACCCTACTCTGATACCCAATCCCATACCCTAAGCCTAACCCTATCCCAAACTTTTAACCCTAACAATTACCTGAACCCTAGCCCGAAACATAACGCTAACCCTATCACTATCCCTTTTACTTAAACCATACCCTAATCCAAACCCTTAACCTAATCCATAACACTCATCCTAACCGTTAACCTTACCCTAACCCTAATCCTATCTCTTAACTAGCCCATACCTATATATCTAACCCTAACCCTTAGCCTACCCTGTCCTACCATATCTTACCCTACCCTAAATCAAAACCCTAACCCTAACCCTAACCCTAAATCTAACCAATAACAATAATCCTACTCCTAACAATAACCCTAAGCCTAACCCTAACCTTAACCCTAACCCTAACCCTTAAACTCACCATAAACCTAAACATAAACCTAAAATTAACCCTAACACTACCCTATTCTCTAACCCAGTCCCTATCCCTAACCCCAACCCCAACCCTAACCCTAGCCCTAATCCTAACCCTAACCCTAACCCTAACACTAACCCTATCCCTAACCCTAAACTAACACAAACCCATAATATTAACCCTAATCGTTACCCTAACCCTAATCCTTAACCCTGAAGGTAAACCTAACCCTAACCTTACCCAAACCCTAATGTAACAATTCTTACAGGAGGGTAAAAATCAAAACACACAAGATACAGGCAGTGACTGGAATTATATGAATGTATTTTGATTGGCGCAAAGCTATGATAATAAAAGCAAATGTAACAATCACAACAACGAGATAAAAATAAATCAAATGAAACACTTGTTCTTTTCAATCCCTTGTTTTTCTTTTAGATATCTTTTGAGCTCTGTTCACTTTTTAAATAGCTTTCTCTTATTTACTTCGGTATTTTAAATGATATTTTAGTCGTTTAGTGTCTAATTTTAGGTATAGATATTTAGTTCCGCTAACTTTTAGTTTAATATGAAATTTTGTTATTTTGGGGTTTAGTTGCTCTTGTTGGAAACTCAGAAGCAAAGACCAGGAGACTCTTGGGTATCTTCAGCAGAGTTCTTTATTGAGAACGCGCTGCAGTCATCTAAAGTCTTTCTAAGGCAGTGAAACATTGTATTTTATACATTTAGGGGGCAGTCCCCAGAAATGGAGATAAGGTACCTGGGTGATGATCGCAAACAAAGCATGTAAATTAAGCATACAGGGATAGCCAAATGCTCCCCTTACACCAGTCTTAATCCAATTATCATAACTACTCAAAGACCAGGGAGCTGGCACCGAAAGCCAGTACAAACACAAGGTGACAGTCTCCGTAATCAGGCTCATTTGACTAACAATAGGACAAGAAGAACTGGCAGGAACCTTTTGTTACAAACTCTTTTAACCTTCTAACCTCTGTTACACCCTCCCCTCTTAAATCTATGCAAGTCCCTTTGCCTAGCTAAAACTTAAGGCTTTAGGGCTTGGGGTGTCTTACTGGTTTGGGCTGTTCTGCAAGGGATTCCACAAAAGCAGTGTTCAGTCCTTGAAGCAGGGATTGGATAATGGATATCATTGGGTTCCCCATTTCCGGGTAAGTCAGTCTTCTTGACTTCTGCTTTACTCTTTTGGACCTTCTTAACTGAATTTCATCCTCACTTGCTCTTTGATCCGATTCTTCCACAGATTCAGTAAGTTCAGCAGATTCAGCTCTGCTTCTTCTCAATGGAGCATCACGTACACTTTCCTCAACTTGGACGGCTGGTATGTCATTATCCCACTCATTTCCATCAGGTACATCCAGTGTTTGCTGTTCTACTTGAGGTAAGTGGTTTCTTTCTTTCAGGCCCTCTTTTACAGGCCCTGTTCCACAGGATGAAGACTGAGTTTCGGGTAAATACTGAATATGAGGTAAGAGTTTTACTTCAGATGAATCGTTTCCTCTGGGTACATTTTTGGCATTCACAATCTCTGAACTACGACTTTGGATACATGTTTGAATTTCGGACTGAGAGTTAGAAGAAACATCTTTAGGGTTCCTGACCACATTGTACTCTCGGATGAACCTTTGTGTCGTATTGGCCGGGACTCCAGAAAATTGGGGTACATAGTCATCTTTATCAGAACTTCGTTTTCCTGACATTCATCAGTCTCCTCATCCCTATTTCGTCTGGTCAATCGTTTTTTCTGAGGCTTTGTTGCATTAATTTCATCTTCCATCAACGGAGATAAGAATATACAGAGTAACAACAAATCCCTGTGTAGAGTTCGTAAGGGACCTTCTTGTCTTTCTAGTTTCACTGTATAGACAGGTAATTCACCAGCACAACCCACTTCAATGTGTACCACGGGATCCCATCTGTCAGCTAATTTATGTTTACCGCGTACTCTTACATTCTGACCAGGACACGGTCACCTTCCTCAAAAGAGGACTTTACGGTCGAAGCGGACTTTGTTTCTCTCTGCAAATTTGGCAGCATTCTTCTGAGCTTATTTGTAGCTCTCTTGAAGATGAGTTTTTAGTGATTGCACATACTGTGAATGGAATTTAGGATTGTCTTGACTCACTGTAGTTTTGAAAATCAAATCAACTGGCAATCTTGGTTGTCGTCCGAACATTAGTTCATATGGTTTGAATCCTGTCGTTTCATGTTTTGTACAATTGTAGGCATGTACAAGTGGTTTCACAAAGTCTTTCCATCAAGCTTTCTCTTGAGTCTTCAAGGTACCGAGCATTCCAAGCAGCGTGCGATTGAAACGCTCGATCGGGTTCCCATTAGGATGATATGGTGTAGTTCTGACTTTTCTAATACCAGCAATTTCACAGTTCTTTGATCGTTTTTGATTCAAAATCAGGTCTTTGATCACTATGGAGTTTTTCAGGCATCCCATAATGCACTAGGAAAAGTTCCCATAGAGTTTTAGCAACTGTTCGGGCTTTTTGATTCGGGGTTGGATTGCGATTGCATACTTGGTGAAGAAGTCTGTTATCACCAAGATGTCTTTGGTGTTGCTACGGTCAGGTTCCAAATACAAAAAAGTCCATGCACACTAACTCTAGTGGCCGGATAACTTGGATGTTAACTCGAGGAGTGGCTTTTTCTGGCAATGTCTTTCTGAACACACAGCGATTACATGTCTTGACTTTATTTTCAACATCCATGGCCATTCTGGGCCAATAGAATCGGGACCGGATAAGATCAAGTGTCCGTTCTACTCCCATGTGACCCATATTATCGTGTAGACTCTCCATGATCATGGCTCTTAATTTGGGTGGTAGAACAAGCTGGTAAGTTGTACAGTCTCCAACGGCTCTTTTGCGATAGAAAATACCCTCCATCTTAAGTCTTTTCCATTCCCTCAACAGGAAAGGAAGTTCTGGAAGCTCACGTCTTAGTACAGGTAAGACTGTACATCCTGACTTTAATTGAAGAATTATTTCCTGCATGGCTGGATCATTTCTCGGTTTTTTTTTCAATTCCTGTTCTGACATGCAGGGAACAATTGACAATCCTTCCATTTGCTCGTAATCTTCAGGGGTTACGTCAGGACTCATGGAAAGTGACTCAACAAGAGTGATACAATTACTGCCACCTCCTTCATATAAGGAATGTTTGTCACAGAAAGCTTGGATTGCATCCATGGAAACGGAGATGGAATCGGCTGTTTCACATTACATTTACATTTAGTCATTTAGCAGACGCTTTTATCCAAAGCGACTTACAATAGTCGAGGAGACAATGAAGCGGTAAATAGCCGATACAACAATAGGTGAACAAGTGCTACAACAATGCTACCGAGTTACACAGAGAGCGAAGTTACAATCGTCTGATCTTCGGGATGAAACGCAAGGTGGAGTTGCGTGTCATCCGCATAACAGTGGTAGGGGAAGCCATGCTTACGAATGACTGATCCCAGTGATGTCATGTAGATCGAGAAGAGCGTAGGATACGAACCATTGGAGAGCCTTGTCGCCCATTTCCTTGAGAGTCGAAAGGAGAATACTGTGGTTAACGGTGTCAAAAGCAGCGAATAAGTCTAGCAGGATGAGAATGGATGACATGGAGGCCGCCCTTGCCAGTCGTAGGTCTTCAACAACTGAGAGCAGAGCTGTCTCTGTAGAGTGTCCTTTCTTGAAGCCTGACAGGTTGCTGTCCAAGCGGTTGTGTAGAGTAAGATAGGCAGAGAGTTGATCTGAGACGACACGTTCCAGGGTCTTTCCGATGAATGGCAGTAGAGAGATTGGTCTGTAGTTCTCTAGAAGTGTGGAATTCAGCGAGGGTTTCTTCAACAGCGGGGTGATCAGGGCTTCTTTGAAAGCAGTAGGAAATGTGCCAGAGTTGAGCGATGAGTTGATGATGTGAGTAATTGCAGGAAAGACCGAAGGAGAGATGTCTTGCAGGAGATGGGTGGGGATAGGGTCCAGCGAGCATGTAGTCGGGTGATTCGACACAATGATTCTCGTAGCGTCGTTTTCAGTCAACGGAGAGAAAGAGCGGAGGGAGGTGGTCAAAGGAGCCGGAATATGGTCCAGCGGTGGTGGAGCGGAGAATTGCTGATAGCAGTGGTCTTCTTCACAAAGAAGGATGCAAAGTCATCAGCTGTTAGGTCCGACGAGGGAGGAGGGGTGGGAGGACAGAGTAGAGCAGAGAAGGTCTTAAAGAGAGCGCGAGAGTCAGTTGAGCTGTTTATTTTCGCCTGGTAGAACTGAGTCTTAGCGACCGAGACATCCTCAGAGAAAGAAGAGAGAAGAGTTTGATAGAGAGAGAGATCTGCAGGGTCATTAGATTTGCGGCATTTTCTCTCAGCTGCCCTGAGCTTGGTTCTGTGTTCCCGGAGGACATCAGAGAGCCAAGGTGTTGAACGGTTGGCACGGGCTGGTCGAGATGTAAGCGGGCATAAATTGTCCAAGCAGGATGTTAGTGTAGAGCATAGGAGGTGAGTGGCATTGTCAGTGCTAAGTAGAGCAAACTGATCAGGAGGAGGGAGCATAGAGGAAACAGCAGAGGATAGGGTGAGAGGAGAGAGCGTGCATAGGTTACGCCTGAAGGTAACGAGGGAGGAAGGGGAAGGAGTGTCGGATGTTGTCACGTTGAGGTGAAGTGTGACGAGAAAATGATCGGATGTGTGCAGTGGTGTTACTTGAGTGTGATACGTGGAGCAGTAGCGTGTGTAGACAAGATCAAGTGTGTTACCGGACTTGTGGGTTCGGCGACGTGGGCATGCGATTGAGGTCAAACGATGCAGTGAGGTTGTGCAGGTCAGTAGCTGAGGATTTCTCCAGGTGGATGTTGAAATCTCCTAGGATCACAAGAGGTGTCCCATCCTCCGGAAACGATGACAGGAGAACATCGAACTCCTCTAGAAAATGTCCGAGCTGACCTGGAGGACGATATACTACCACAAAAATTATATTGAGTGGATGAGTTATAGAAACTATGTGTGACTCAAAAGAGGTGTTGCCACCCGAAGGTGCAAGTGTTTTAAATCTCCATCCAGTAGGAAGTAGACCAGTTCCCCCCCTCTACCAGAAGAGCGTGGGGTGTGGGAGAATGCATAGTTAGTTGAGAGGGCAGTCGGTGTCGTACTGTCTTCTGGTTTTATCCAGGTTTCAGTGAGTGCTAAAACAGAGAGACCAGAATGTTTAACCATGGCAGGAATAAAGTCAGCTTTGTTGACAGCAGATTGGCAGTTCCATAAGCCTATAGGAATAGTGAGTGCAGAAGAGTCAGATGTAGGGATGGGACGCAGGTTATCAGTGTTGCGTGTCCTACGACGTGACCCAGAGGGTTTACGAGTGTTAGTAATAGTGAGAATATTGTGACACATGGTTAAGTGGCAAATAAAAGAGGAGAGGAAATGAGAATAAAGAAGAAGAAAAGAAGTGCTAAGAGCTAGTTCAGTAATGTAAAAGTACTTGAAACCAATTAAGGCAATAAGTGTTTAAAAATATAAGGAAAAAAACAGATATGCAGATTTTTGAAAGATACAATAATACTCAGGTGCCCAGTCGGTGTCTCTGCTTGGTAGAGTCGCACAGGTTGAGTCGCTGGTCTTTACTCTCGTCGGTCTTCACACGAGGAGGGCTGCACATCAGGGCTGACGCTCACGCTGACGCGTTAGCGCAGATACAACGCTTAAATACTCACTTAATTATGCAATCAGTGAAAAGAGCTGAATGCACCTTGTAAATTATCACAACAATAGCCTCGATGGCCTGGCAATCATAAACCAATGGCTCTGACTGAAACCACAAATAGCTCTGCGATGACGAGTGCAACGGATTTAAACAATAACAATTACAATAACAACTTGATGGCTCTTTATGGCACAGCAATGAATTTAACTAAAATAGAACAAATTAACACTTGCTCAATGAAACTAGGACTGTATTTCTATCTAAATAGCATACACTTTCGTTAGCAACAGGTTGTGCTCACGCAACGGGTAATTCAATAAACAATGTTGAAAACGCAGATTCTCCTACAAGTGTACTCGAGCTGATCTACACGCTTCTCCTGACTTTACTGAGAGGTGACTCGGCTTAAATCCTCAACTTGTCGCCGAATGCGCCTTGTAAATTATCACAACAAATAGCCTCGATGGCCTGGCAATCATAAACCAATGGCTCTGACTGAAACCACAAATAGCTCTGCGAATGGTTTCAGGTGAATGGTACAAACTAAACTGGCATATGCGATCTTGTTCCTTTTGAGATGTAGGATCATTCACCAGATCACCATGCGGTCTTTTCGAAAGTGCCTCCGCATCAAGATTGTTCTTTACTTACAGATCATATAAAAAGAAGGCTGACATTTTTTCAAGCCCCCCCAAAAGGAACCTTTTGCATACTGTTTAAGTGAAGATTATGCCTATGGAGCAGGTATTGCAACAACATTCAAAGACAGGTACGGTGTAAACAAAGTGAAACAACAGAACAAGGGATTAGGAGAGTGTGCTGTTACACATGACAACGACAGTAGAACTGTTTTTCACTTAATCACAAAGAAGTTGTGTACAGACAAGCCCACATATCAAGATTTCACCAGTAGTTTGACATGCATGAGAGACTGGTGTGTGCAACATAGTACAGAGCGTGAATTTTGACAGAGTTACAGAAATCCTAAGAAAAGTGTTTGCTAACACAGATATGACTATAACGATATATTCATTGTAGATGTGATAATCAATATATTAGTGGTATTAATTTTTTAGCATAGAAGTGATTGATTTTCATTTATTGATCGTATGTTTTCACATTCTGTTTAGCCTAAACAAATTTCTTTTACTAATTTTCTTGTTTTCTTTTATATTTCTGCAGTTATTGTATCCACTCAAAATGAGAGTGTGGGAAAACTGGAAGTGTACCATAATCCTGGGTATCATCGCCATTATAGTGGTGAGCATTATTCTAGGAATAGAAAAGGGACAAGAAAGAAATAAGGGGACTCGACCAAGAAGGTCTGTAAACCCTGACCCATGTTTTAGGCGATTTGAAAAGGGAATCGAGTTAGACTATGAGAATGAGTGAACAACAGCATTCACATTTGATCTGTGCAGTGTTATCAACTGTCATGGTAAAAATGCTAGTTATAGGGGATATAAGTTGTATATGTGCAGTTCTTACGTGTTAGAGCATACATGTAATACAAGTGATAGAAAAATATCCGCCTGCCCTTCTTGGAATGATGTTACAAAATAAACAGGTCCATGGACCCCGAGGGGAGGGAGTGAAGGTATACAAGGAGGATGTTCAATGGAATTTTAGTCCCAACCACAATCCAATCACTCTCTCATTAGGAGGAATACATCGTGTTAGTAAATTATCGTCGCTCAGACACCCTATTCCAAATATTCTAACATATATTACTCTAGGTGTAGATGTGGAGGGAAAAGATCCAATAGGGCTAATTTAAAATAAACATATTTTAAGGGTTAAGGTTTAGGGTTAAGGGTTTAGTTTAAAGTGTTAAGGGTTAAGGATTATGGGTTAAGGGTTAATTGTTGAGGGTTAAGGGTTATGGGTTAAGAATTAAGGGTAGTGTTAGCGTTAGGGGTGAGGGTAGAGTTAGGGTTAGAATTAGGGTTAGGATTAGGGTTAGGTTAAGGGTGAGGGTAAGGGTAAGGGTAAGGGTAAGTGTTAGGGTAAGGGTAAGGGTAAGGGTAAGAGTAAGGGTTAGTGTTAGTGTTTAGGGTTTATGTTATAGGGTAAGGGTAAAGGTTAGGGTTAGGTTAGGGATAGGGTTACATTACGATTAGGTTAAGGGCCAGGGTTAGAGTTAGGTTTATGGTTAGGATTAGAGGTTAGTCTAATAGTTAGGCTTAGGGTTAGGCTTATGATTAGGTTTGGGTTCGGGTAAGGGTAAGGGTTAGGAATAGGGTTAAGGATAGGGATAGGGATAGGGATATGGATAGGGATAGGGATATGGATATGGATAGGAATAGGGTTAGGGTTAAGGTTAAGGTTAAGGTTAAGGTTAAGGTTAAGGTTAAGGTTTAGGTTTAGGTTAAGGTTAAGGTTAAGATTAGGGTAAGGTTTAGGGTAAGGGTTACAATTAGGATTAGTGTTATGCTTTAGGGTTAGGAATACAGTTAGGTTTAAGTGTATGGTTAGGGTTAGGGTTAGGTTTAGGGTAAGGGTTAAGGGTTAAGGGTAGTGTTAGTGTAAGGGGTGAGGGTAGGGTTAGGGTTAGGGTTAAGGTTAGGGTTAGGGTTTAGGTTAAGGTTACTGTTAAGGTTAAGGTTAAGGTTAAGGTTAAGGTTAAGTTTAAGGTTAAGGTTACGATTAGGGTAAGGGTAAGGTTTAGGGTAAGGGTTACAATTAGGATTAGTGTTATGCTTTAGGGTTAGGAAAACAGTTAGGTTTAAGTGTAGGGTTAGGGTTAGGGTAAGGGTTAGGGTTAGGGTTAGGGTTAGGGTTAGGTTTA